>JAMZEH010000010.1:14752500-15442500 GCA_024699665.1 Ostrea denselamellosa
TTGACGTCACACGATTGTTCGAAAATTTGTAACGTCACGTGTAAAGAAACTGTTCCTTATTGTTTTTACGATTTTAACGTGGACGGAAAACGCATGCGTTTATGTTTGCATCAATGCTCGACATTCCAAAAAAATATATTAGGTTGTTTGGTTTGTTTGACGTCCCGTCGAGAATTTTTCACTCATACTAAGACATCACCAGCTGTAAGTGAAGTACCACAAATTTAGACCTATGCTTAGTGCTCAGGGCCGTAGTAGTGAGGGGTTTTTTAACGTGCCAACGCCTGCTGCGACACGGAACCTCCGTTTCTAAAGAACCGTGATTCTCACTTCTAGATGAAGAAAATTTGGCGAAGGACCAATCGCTACCTATGTTTAGTCCCCTACCGACCTTGCCGAAGGAGACTATTCAGAATGCTTGTTACGTCTAAGGTTTGATGCGGCTAAGGCACGAGCGTGGTTCGAACTCACGAGCTCCCGATTCCGAAGCGAACGCTCTGACCACTGAGCAACCACGACCGATCAAAAATATTAGGCAAAACTATATCTTACTTATAAAGAGAAAAAGAGAACAACTAGTTGTTTAAATTTACAATGAAGTTTGTCATAGCGGGCTGATGACATTTATCCATCCCTGATAATACCGCTACCATAATACATAGATCACATACTGCTGAATAACTACATGGTGTTGATTAATTATGCATAAAAAATAAATTATGACTGTAAGAACCTCTCCATTAAAATATAGTACGTAAAACTGTCAGATCCCATTGTTTAATCCTCACAATCAATAGTGAGCGGTCAAGGTCACGGTTACAATATCAATCTTTGTCAGAAGGTCAAAGAAGGATAGGGGTAATGAAAAACACACCTGTCAACAAACATATAATGGCCGCCCCAGTGGCAACTTCTCCGTTAGATTTGCATTGATCAACAAACAAGAAGAGAACAACTAAGAAGAACGCCACCAGTATTCCAAAAAAACCAAAGCAGCTCGCAGCCTGAGCAAACGCGTACCAATCTGAAAAAGAAAGAAAAGAAAATCAACGATCTGGACGGGATTTTTTATCTTTGATTTGTGGTGATTAAGTAATTCATGTTTTTTTTTCATTGCAAGAGGAAACAAATCCAAACTACATCGTAAATAACGTTGATTTTAGTAGATATAATCTATCAGTTTTACTTCACAAATAGGTGGTAGCATTGCATTCTGATATGCTTAGGTTTGCACTTCATGCAAATTCGGTCAAAACTCAGCACTGATAAATGGAATAGTACATGTAATGACGTAAAACATTTTAAGATATTAAGTGTCTTGTTATAAAGCATCATTCTGTCTCTATAGAAGGCACGTTTTCCAGACTTAGTGAATTCATGTCTCCTTATCATAACTACTACTTCAACTGCTTAGTTACCATGTTAGTTTGAATGCAGTAATGTCGGAAATAAGCAGAATTTATACTTTACCATTTGCCCATCCATCCAGTGGAATACACAAGGTTGCGGCCGCCAGAGTATATTCCTGGTTCGAGCACCGGCGCCACAATCCCCAGTGAATTTTGTAACCACCACCATACGTTTCGTTGCTTTCTGCCCATCCCGTACAAGTGAATGCAATTACGATGAAAAATGTGGCAAGAAAAAGTAATATGAAAGATACCTTTCCAAAAACACTGGCCGATTTAAAATTATCAACGACTCCCATAGTTCAATATTTTGGAATTTATTTTTTACGTCAAGTGATTTTTCGTTCCACAATATCTGATCAGACTCTCCAACATTGAACCTGGTCGATACCTGTGTGAAGGCATTAGAATTTATACAAATTACGGTTGCTATCAACAGATAGATTTGTTTGTCTCTTGTAGAACCTGTTCGTCAATACGCTGCCTACGGACACAGCCCCAAATAATTTAATATTTGGAGGGGGCTTTAACGGCCACTGAGTTTCATTTACATATACTACAGACATCAAAGCTTGTGCTTTTTGCTTCACCAGGTCAGGTATGAACGATTCACATGAAATGCCTTTCTACGTAAGTTGGGAACATTACCTAAACATTTGCAACGATCCGTGGTAATTTGTAATTCAAAATAAACTGTAACTTAATGAACCTACCGACAGTTAACAGACATTACGCGGAATCTTTCAATAAATGAAAATATCAATGCTCATTTGTTGTAATATCGCCTGTGACGTGTATTTATACATACCTACGTATTGCATTTATTGCTCACATCTACATAAACATGCAAAATTTAAAATGCTGTGATATTTCCTTTAGAAATATCAATATTGTATCCATGGTAATTATGAGCATTCTCTCCACTTAACTTAAACAATTTGACACGTCGGATGTCCGACTGTGATTCCAAATGTATAATCATTCAATCGCCTGTAAGATTATTCCAAAGTGTTAAAAACTGATTCGGGAGGGTATGTCATTATCTAAGCTTCATTTGTACACATTGTGGAATATAGCAAAATTTAATAAAATTGTTATTAAATATTGTTAATAACTCTTAACAAAATGTTTTTAGTTTTCTAGATATAGGAACCCCATGGGGACCCGTGTTAGAATAGGTCCTCAGTACCCCTTGCTTGTCGTAAGAGGCGAATAAATGGGGCTTCGGATGAGACAAAAAAAACCGAGGCCTCCTGATTTCCTTAAAATGGAAAGTACGACAAAATTTGAAGATGACATAATAATAATAATAATAATTGGTTTTTATATAGCGCTTTTCCAGCATATGCTGCTCAAACCGCTTCACAATACATTATCACCCCCAGCAGACCATATAACATTCCAGAGCTTTCTCAGTTACAGAGTTAAAGATTCTGGCCGTTATGAACAGGATTTAGCCTGTTCTCGTTTTACCTGTTCCTTCTCGTGTTTAACACGTACTAAGCAGAAAGGTTGCACGTACATGTATATTAATAAACATAACACAATTATATTATTATTACTGTTAAACATTACTTGCAGATAACTATACATGATATCAAAGTACTAAACATAATACGTAGATCACTAAACATTACAGGTATGTTACTAATTTTTACATGTAGATTGCTAAACATGACAGGTAAATCAATTAAACATGACGTATATTTTCCTAACTATTACAAGTATGTTTTTAAACATGACATGTGTATTGCTAAACATGACACGTATATTACTAAACATGGAATGTAAATCACTAAAATGATAATAGATAGTTAAACATGACACTATATTACTAAACATGATACATTACCAGCTGTAGGTGATGTACAACAAATTTAGAACTATGCTTAGCGCTCAGGGTCGTATTAATGAGGATTCTTTAATGTGCAACACGGAACCTCCGTTTTTAAGGTCATATCCGAAAGATTGTTTTGTTTGTTTGTTTGTTTATAGCCGCCTGAGCAATTTTTCAGCTATCCGAAAGACCTGTGATTCTATCTTATAAATGCCGAGCGTTTGGCAAAGGAGCAATCACAACCTATGTTTACGTCTTAGGTTTGACGCGGCCACGGCACGAGCGTGGCTCTAACTCAAGAACTTCCGGTTGCGAAGCGAACGCTTTACCACTGCGCTTCCGCGACCATTACGTAGATAATTAAACGTGACATTCTATTATTAAATATAATACATAGATCACTATGCATGACACGTAGATCACTCAACAATTAAACATGACACAGGTCACTAAACATGACACGTATACATCATGAAACAATGTTCTTCTGGTTGTCGACTCTTGAAAACATTACTTCACCGCTTGGAGGCCTGGTGACCGTTACAACGTAGCCTTGTCCAGTAAAGCTACATGTCAAGTCATAAAAAATGCCACAAGTCTTGAATAACAAAATTGAAATCAAATGGGCAACTCTTTGATTGGCTGAGACAAGTCAGCTTCCCCAGAGCATTATATTGACCAAGCTATGCCAACTGTTCGTCTTGTGAAATAGAGAACGTTTTAGGAACACTTCAGAAGCAATTTCAAAGAAGAGGACACTTGTGGAAAAAACTAGCACTGATTTTTTATTTTATTTCAATTTTCAAAAAATCCTCCTGCATCTCATTTCTCTTAATTACACGCTGTATTGTTAATACATTATCAATATTGCTTCTCAAAAAGTAATTGCTTTACGCATTGGAGATTTAAAGAATGCATTTACACTTTTAAATATAATGATTATTCGTCTACGTTTACACAAAATTTCACCTCTTTATTTCCGATTCTAAGACAGAAATCCGATGCAGTTATGCAATCAAACAAAGGATATTAAAATATCCTTTAAAAGAATTACTTCAGTGTACTGTGTTTAGCAGTTGTGGTATTTTAATTTGTTGTCAATGTACTCTTTAGAGTACAAATTTCAATGGCGTCTCCAAAACAAGCGTTGTCAATTGCTTTTAATGGTGATGTTGCTACTCAGTGAAGTCCCGAGAAACAAACAAAAATCGAAAGGTTCTTTTAACTTGACAATATATCTGAAAGGTTCCTTTTGAAAAACGACAAAAATATGTCATCGTATTATCGATTAAAAACACGTGTAATAATCTCTGTTCCCTTCAATCAACATTTAATATAGAAGTATCTGATTATTAATTAAAACTCAGAATAAATGGTGAACTGACTTATCTAAAAACAGTACAATCTATAGTTTCCATAGGATGCTATATGAATATGACATAACATCATCCTTTTAGCAAACATAAGCTCTTGGACTGATATTACCCATCGGTTGGAAATGTGGGAGAGGGGGGGGGGGGGGGGCATTTAATGAAATAACGAATTTGATGTTAAGCACACCTGTGCACTACTGTATCTAAACTTAACTTTGGATAGAATTTTGAACTTTTGCATGTGAGACATCGCGGGAATTGACTAGTTGATGACGTCATAATATTGTGTATAGCAATGCAATCAATGCTTTTATTGACTGGGTTTACTGAGAGTGAACAGGTCAGTGCTTATTAGAAATATACTGCATATATAAAAGTGATAATATGTCCATATGTGTTCTTGTTCACAACAAGAAGCAATGTCCATTCAAGAAATAATTTTCATTTCTGAAAGATACATGAGGGCATGAACTGCGGCGCTTTACGCCAGCTTACTTCATGAAGCGCGTTAGTTTTAGTTTTAGTTTTCTTTAGAATTCGTCATTGAACTTTGTGGCAGGAAGTCCTCAATAATTTAACGACTATACACAACACATAACGGTAATTGTAACGACTGTACACAACATATAACGGTAATTGTAACGACTGTACACAACACATAACGGTAATAGTAACAACTGTACGCAATATATAATAGTAATTGTAATGACTGTACTTTGTAACGACTGTACACAATATATAACGGTAATTGTAATGACTGTACACAAAATATAACTGTAATCATGACATCGACATACAATACTTGATACGATCATCAATTTAACAACCCGTGAGGATCCGGGTTAGAATAGGTCCTCAATAGCCCTTGCTTGTCGTAAGAGGCGATTAAATGGGGCGATCCTTCGGATGAGACCGCAAAAACCGAGGTCCCGTGTCACAGCAGGTATGGCACGATAATAATCCCTCCGTGTTCAAAGGCTATAAGTGCCGAGCATAGGCCTACATTTTACAGCCCTTCACTGGCAAAGGTGACGTCTCCATATGAGTGAAAAATTCTCGAGCGGGGCGTTAAACAATATACAATCAATAAATCAATTTAACATCCGTACCTCTATCTCCTAACTGAGAATAATTGTCATTTCATACCTATGCACTAAATAGTTTATTGCTGCATCGCAACGGTCGTGAAAACAAAGTGTCCTACCAAACCGAGTATCCGGCCAATGTCTACAGTCTTCAAGCAGCAAACTTGTAGAAACGCCTTTTGAGTAAATATACCGAGAGTAAGGAGATTACTCTCATAAAAGAAAATCTACAATGCAAACAAAACAACTTGCATCTCTCGTCTAATGTCAGTTAAATACTTTTCCGAAACTCGACATGTGTAGGTGGTATCCATGTCGGATATTTTATCAATAAAAGTGCACCTTGATTGTTTTATTGTACATTTTATGGGAATTGAAGCAAACATATACATAGAAAGAGAAAAACAAAAACATATTTTCACAATGTCCACGTCTGCAAAACATTAATTTGTAAATAAAGTTTTTTGCTTTTCAGATTATAAAGTTCAAGGCAATGAAATACAACGTTCATGAATGAACCAGCAAATATTGATTTTACATTGTTTTGCTTGAATTGGGCATATTTCTGTCCCATCCATCTACGCTCAATAGTGTATGTTTTACAAATTCTTCTATACCGCAATTGATATCATTGAAAGGCATACTTATATGAAGACAACGAACTAATTGTAATCTTGTGACCGATAATTTATTAACTTCATTAAATCTGAGCAATCGTCTTTAATTTTAATATTTTGTTACTATTTTATCAACTTGTGAGACACTGTCGAAAACAAATAATCTTTCATCAATTTGACGAGCTGTGGGGATTTTAAGACCTTTCAATATTTCCTTATCAAAAATGAAAATGACGATGATATAAACGACATATGGTGAGCAACGATATAAAAAGAGTGGTTAGTTTCTTCCATAGGGCATTCATTCCAAGTGAAAATTAAATTACGGAGTCAGGACTCGAATATACAATTGATGTAAAAAGGAGGTTCATTCCTTTCAAATTTTCTCCAAAACAAACATACACTGGCACTGTGATGATTGAACCCACGCCCCTTGTTATTCGTTTCCATTTTTGAAGACCGGTCGCGGTAGCTCAGTGGTTAGAGCGTTCGCTTCGTAACCGGGAGGTCGTGAGTTCGAGCCCCGGTCGTGCCACGGCCGCGTCAAACCTAAGACGAAAAATAGGTAGTGATTGCTCCTTCGCCAAACGCTCGACATTTAGAAGTGAGAATCACGGGTCTTTCGGATATGACCTTAAAAACGGAGGTCCCGTGTCACGGTAGGCGTTGGCATGTTAAAGAACCCTCTTTGCTACGGCCCTTAGCGCTAAGCATAGGTCTAAATTTGTGGAACTTCACCTACAGCTGGTGACGTCTCAATATGAGTGAAAAATTCTCGACGGGACGTAAAACAAACAAACATCCATTTTTGATAAACAACAGGCCTGTAATATGAAATTTATACATTAAATCCATACACCTGTGTAACGTACGAATGTAATAAAAGCGAGAAATGATATTGAACTTTGGAAAAAAATAAAAACAACAAATTTAGAATTTACGCATTTATGATATACAAAAAATAGGGGGTAGGAGGAGTCCAACATCTGGTACCTCTGCCAAATTATAGCATGGACAAATATTTCATGTCACGGACTTTGAACTTGGCCAAATGACCATGGAATTAAAGTCGCAGCATACTGTTTGATCATAAGCAACACTATCAAAATTGAGGGTTTTTTGTCTTTCCATTTCAATGTGATAAGACGATGATTTTTACCACTGACCCTGACAATTTAACCTTAATTGAAGGTCACAACGCACTGTCTCGCCATTAAAAAACATTATGCCAGTATGAACTTCTCCAAAGTTTATATTGCTTAAAGAAATGTTTCATTTAATTTCTAACCCGACCTAAAATTAGATGAATAACCTCCATCTCACATGTACCCAGTGTGATTGACTCTCCATTCATAACAAAGCTATGGAAATAGCTCTTAACCTTTCACTGTTGACCTTGGCCAAACAACGTTTCTTCGGGGTTATGACATACTCACAACCTTTGTGGCAAGTATCGCTGTATGAAATATCTCCATTATGAATATTTGACCCAACGTCATGATACACTGGAGTCGCAATAAACTATGATACACTATAGATACCATGTGCTCCATATCCAAATGTTCTGTAAAAAAAAAAAATTGCAGAACATTTGATATACTTGAAGTCATTATTGTTCGTGGGGGCTCAATGTTCGTGAATTTCATGAATACCTTTTACCAACGATTTTACGTCCCCAAAAACTAGTTATTCTTTGCAATAGCTTCTATAGTAAAATGTATATTTTAAAATGACGTTAACCCTCGAAATTCCATCCCCACGAACTAGTAAATATTTGGCTACCCAATAACATTATTGATTCCACAGTATTGATCATAAGTATTTCATTTATGAGTAATCTCATCGGACGTAGCAATATCTTAGAAAATGTTCAAAGTAAAGTCTACGCGCCACGGACATCGGACAAAAAACCTTGCAGGAGATCGCTGGAGTGACTCAGCTGATCTTAAAAGTTTGTCCAGGGTACAGCTTTGTAATTACGGAGAAACATTATTAGCTCATATTTAATCTTGGCACAAAGATTGTAAATGACCAAATGATGTGTTCTGACCCTAACAATAGACATTTGGTCAAAGCTAGTGATATAAAAAAAACCGTTAAAAATGTTTGTAAAGAGGAAATATTCAGTCTTTGACACAAAGGTTGCTAATGATCAGACAGTGTGCTGTGACCTGGTATCAAGATCGTATGGATATCGTCATTGGCACCAGTCAAAATGTTAAAAATACATGTCTATGGCCATGACATTTTTGACAAAAAGATTTTGGATGATTATCTTTGGCAATAAAAAAAGTTTTGTGTATAACCAAACAGTGTGCCACAACCCTCTCATTTGGTCAAGGTCTAGAAACCTCTTAAGACAAAATATCTGACCAGGCCTTCATTATTTGGAGAAACATCAGCAAAGTTAAGATATTTTCACTGTGTGATTCCAGATCACTGTTAACGCCCACAGGCCTCTTGTTTGTTTACCAAAACTACACATATTGATATACTCAATATGGGGGTCTCATCCGATATATTGGGTTTGGGATCGAGTTATCTCCCCTTGAGTTGGGTTGCGGGAGATGATTAAATGAACGACAGCCACAGCGACAAAGCGGTCTATATGTCCATTACTGGTGTGATCATTATATTTGTGTACTGGAACTCAGTCTTGTATTGTATTTGTGTTTTGAATTATATATGTTCAGTTTTATATCCGTTTGGGTCCTAATTTTGGAATAAATAAATCATATCATATCAAAGTGGAATGTCATGAGCTACATTGATGTCTTGATGTGAGGGCCGAAGGACAAAAGCCCGGAAATGTCTAACATTTTAAATGAATCGCATTTAGAAGTTATGATTAACTTGCATAGAACTAAGCCTTGCCGACAAGGAGACAGTGATTATCAGGCGGAATATGTAGGGGGCCCAAGCCACCCCAGAAGCTTGTCTTGGGCTTTATGCTTGTCTGGAAGCTTCCACGACCCACTGAAACTGTAGCGGACAGTATATAGGGCACTTCTACTGCTTCACTAGTGAGGAGACTTTTCTAGTGATGTGGTAGAATCTTTCTCTTGATCATGCAAGTTAAGCAACGGCGAGTGTGTTCAGACCGCTGCACGTTACAACGGTGAGATTTTTCATAGCGCTGCACGTTACATTGGCGAGCGTGTTCAAACCGATGCACGTTACAACCTCGAGCTTGTTCAGATCGATGCACGTTACAAAGTCTAAACTAAACCACCCTTGTTAAAGCTTGTTTTGACGGGCTTTTAGACGCTCCTCAACCACAAGTGCAAGCAATGATTCTTTTCAGATCATTTTGAAATTAGAAACAATTTTAATGCACAGTGTTCGATTCCATTTTAATGCCTTGAAAAACAAATTCTCAAAGAAGAAATGGTTGTCTCATAAAGATGTATGTATTGAATTTACTTAAATTATTTTCAATATTGGGTACATGATTTTTACTTAGACAATAAGTACTAGACACATCCTATGTGAATTTAAAACCAGACACAATTAAAGATTAGTCAAACATATTACATATTCATTTTTTTACCGATCACGGTGGCTCAGTGGTAGAGCTCTCGCCTCGTGAACGTTAAAACCTAAGACGTTAAAATAGGTAGTGATTGCTCCTTCGCCAAGAGCTCGGCATTACGAAGTGAGAGTCACGGGTCTTTCGGATGGGACCTTATAAACGGAGGTCCCGTGTCGCAGCAGGTGTGGCACGTAAAAGAACCCTCACTGCTAAAAGACATTCGTGCTAAGCATAGGTCTAAATTTGCAGCCCCGTCACCGGTAATAGTGACAGTCGCCGGATAGCTGAAAAATTGCTCAGGCGACTATAAATAAAAAAAAACAAACAAACATATTCATTAAAGCCCTGTGAAATATATATATATATATTCATTTGCGTGAACTTCATAATTAAGGACGGAATCAAACATAATTGAGTGGCATTCGGGACGGGGTGTTCCATCCTGTATGGGAAAAAAATTGGAAAAAATTAGGGGAAGGCGTACTGCCTCGCCTCTTTCAACCCACCTATGAATGTAGAAAATCTTGATGTCTAGCCTCAGAAAAAAAAGAGAAATGTCTCCATATCTGCTTCAGTGATAAAACATTATACCAATAAACATTTCTTGTTAGTTGTTGTGTTAATTTCAACCTTCCTTTATCTAACCCTTCATGTGAGAGGATTCCTCCAGAGACTACTGGTTTTTGAATGTTTGGTCCCTTATTCAAGACCCCCGGGGCTGGGGACCTTTCAATTTCCACTTCAGTCCCTCATCCAAAACCCCCGGGGCTGGGGACCTTTCAATTTCCACTTCAGTCCCTCATCCAAGACCCCCGCGGCCGGGGACCTTTGAATCCCCACTTCACTACCATACACCCGAAGATGATTTCTACAAAAAGTGATGATATTGTTACAGATCGATTTGACCTCAAAAGATTAGTAGTGAGATGTATGTCATCAGTGTATCTGTGTTATAAAATATTGGTAGTGAGATGTGTGTTGTCAGTGTATCTGTGTTATAAAATATTGGTAGTGAGATGTGTGTTGTCAGTATATCTGTGTTATAAAATATTGATAGTGAGATGTGTGTTGTCAGTATATCTGTGTTATAGAATATTGGTAGTGAGATGTGTGTTGTCAGTATATCTGTGTTATAAAATATTAATAGTGAGATGTGTGTTGTCAGTGTATCTGTGTTATAAAATATTGGTAGTGAGATGTGTGTTGTCAGTATATCTGTGTTATAAAATATTGATAGTGAGATGTGTGTTGTCAGTATATCTGTGTTATAGAATATTGGTAGTGAGATGTGTGTTGTCAGTATATCTGTGTTATAAAATATTAATAGTGAGATGTGTGTTGTCAGTGTATCTGTGTTATAAAATATTGGTAGTGAGATGTGTGTTGTCAGTATATCTGTGTTATAAAATATTGGTAGTGAGATGTGTGTTGTCAGTATATCTGTGTTATAAAATATTGGTAGTAAGATGTGTGTTGTCAGTGTATCTGTGTTATAAAATATTGGTAGTGAGATGTGTGTTGTCAGTATATCTGTGTTATAAAATATTGGTAGTGAGATGTGTGTTGTCAGTGTATCTGTGTTATAAAATATTGGTAGTGAGATGTGTGTTGTCAGTATATCTGTGTTATAAAATATTGATAGTGAGATGTATGTTGTCAGTATATCTGTGTTATAAAATATTGATAGTGAGATGTGTGTTGTCAGTATATCTGTGTTATAAAATATTGGTAGCGAGATGTGTGTTGTCAATATATCTGTGTTATAAAATATTGGTAGTGAGATGTGTGTTGTCAGTATATCTGTGTTATAAAATATTGGTAGTGAGATGTGTGTTGTCAGTGTATCTGTGTTATAAAATATTGGTAGTGAGATGTGTGTTGTCAGTGTATCTGTGTTATAAAATATTGGTAGTGAGATGTGTGTTGTCAGTATATCTGTGTTATAGAATATTGGTAGTGAGATGTGTGTTGTCAGTATATCTGTGTTATAGAATATTGGTAGTGAGATGTGTGTTGTCAGTATATCTGTGTTATAGAATATTGGTAGTGAGATGTGTGTTGTCAGTATACCTGTGTTATAAAATATTGATAGTGAGATGTGTGTCGTCAGTGTATCTGTGTTATAAAATATTGGTAGTGAGATGTGTGTTGTCAGTGTATCTGTGTTATAAAATATTGATAGTGAGATGTGTGTTGTCAGTGTATCTGTGTTATAAAATATTGATAGTGAGATGTGTGTTGTCAGTGTATCTGTGTTATAAAATATTGGTAGTGAGATGTGTGTTGTCAGTATATCTGTGTTATAGAATATTGGTAGTGAGATATGTGTTGTCAGTATATCTGTGTTATAGAATATTGGTAGTGAGATGTGTGTTGTCAGTATATCTGTGTTATAGAATATTGGTAGTGAGATGTGTGTTGTCAGTATATCTGTGTTATAAAATATTGATAGTGAGATGTGTGTTGTCAGTGTATCTGTGTTATAAAATATTGGTAGTGAGATGTGTGTTGTCAGTATATCTGTGTTATAAAATATTGATAGTGAGATGTGTGTTGTCAGTGTATCTGTGTTATAGAATATTGGTAGTGAGATGTGTGTTGTCAGTATATCTGTGTTATAAAATATTGATAGTGAGATGTGTGTTGTCAGTGTATCTGTGTTATAAAATATTGGTAGTGAGATGTGTGTTGTCAGTGTATCTGTGTTATAAAATATTGGTAGTGAGATGTGTGTTGTCAGTATATCTGTGTTATAAAATATTAATAGTGAGATGTGTGTTGTCAGTGTATCTGTGTTATAAAATATTGGTAGTGAGATGTATGTTGACAGTATATCTGTGTTATAAAATATTGGTAGTGAGGTGTGTGTTGTCAGTATATCTGTGTTATAAAATATTGATAGTGAGATGTGTGTTGTCAGTATATCTGTGTTATAGAATATTGGTAGTGAGATGTGTGTTGTCAGTATATCTGTGTTATAAAATATTGGTAGTGAGATGTGTGTTGTCAGTGTATCTGTGTTATAAAATATTGGTAGTGAGATGTGTGTTGTCAGTATATCTGTGTTATAAAATATTGGTAGTGAGATGTGTGTTGTCAGTGTATCTGTGTTATAAAATATTGGTAGTGAGATGTGTGTTGTCAGTGTATCTGTGTTATAAAATATTGGTAGTGAGATGTGTGTTGTCAGTGTATCTGTGTTATAAAATATTGGTAGTGAGATGTGTGTTGTCAGTATATCTGTGTTATAAAATATTGGTAGTGAGATGTGTGTTGTCAGTGTATCTGTGTTATAAAATATTGGTAGTGAGATGTGTGTTGTGAGTGTATCTGTGTTATAAAATATTGGTAGTGAGATGTGTGTTGTCAGTGTATCTGTGTTATAAAATATTGGTAGTGAGATGTGTGTTGTCAGTGTATCTGTGTTATAAAATATTGGTAGTGAGATGTGTGTTGTCAGTGTATCTGTGTTATAAAATATTGGTAGTGAGATGTGTGTTGTCAGTGTATCTGTGTCGTCAGTGTATCTGTGTCGTCAGTGTATCTGTGTTATAAAATATTGGTAGTGAGATGTGTGTTGTCAGTGTATCTGTGTCGTCAGTGTATCTGTGTCGTCAGTGTATCTGTGTTGTCAGTGTATCTGTGTCGTCAGTGTATCTGTTTTATAAGGAATCCAAGTGAAACCCTCGGATATGTATATACATAAAATACGCTAATCAAGTCACACCATCAATCCGGAATGCCAGTATTGATCTACAATGTTGCTGTGTAAACTGACGTAAATAACAAAAAAAATTATAAATAAATAAACGTTTCTCAATAGTTTGTGTCTTCCCTTTGTGGATAAAATTTATTGAATTTTTCTATCGTTTTTGTATTTCATAATCATCAACTGTCGGAGCAAGGTTGAAATTCCTGACAAAGACCCGAGCATACCCCTCCTACATTCGTAAACGTGCGACGAAAGGCATGTCGAGTCTCTTTGTGCTACCATTCATTTGACACGAGTGAAATCGACGAAGTCCGGCAAAAGTTGAGCAAAACGCTTTTGTAAATAGAATTCTTGTTTTGTTATCTTTTGTTGTCATCAAAATGAAAAGAAAGAAAAAAGAAAAATCAAAATCGCATAATCATTCATTGCATCCACACACAATGTTGCACAATTATGAGTCATATCAATATCTTCTAGTTGTTTATAGACCTTTACAAGGAGTCGTATGACGCACAGGTATAGCTTACGACAAAACAGCTGAGAATTCTGAAACGAAGGCATCGATATGAATTGTGATTTTTCAAGCCTCGTTACCCTCTTTAATGATTTTAACAACTATTGATATAATTTCCAGATACATTTGAAATCCGTAATACTAAATAATTGTAAAAGTTTTTTTTTAAAAAGGGGGAGGGGCTCCTTTTATGCTTATGATATGCTTTGATTTCAAGACTATATCTCTTGTAAATACCTAGACAAACATTACGATGGATTTTTCAGCTATCCTGGTTTTGAAAAGAGTCAGCCTGGCACTCTGTGGTTTCTATTGTGGAAGTACTGCATATAGCTTAATATCAATTATTTATTTTTTTTAAAAATCAACGATTATTTGTCATCATCGTCGGCCATGGTTGAAGGGTAGTTATGGATAATATTTACTTTGGAGTTTACGGGTGGAGCCCATAGAATATTAAGAGTAATGTTTCACTGAAGAGAGATTCGGCTTTTTGACGAAGTGATGACCCCCCACCCACACACATGCTAAAAACAGTACAATGTTCAGATATCCCCAACACCTGTCTCCTGGGCATTCCTGTAATGTCACTAGATCAGCATAACAAATACTGCATCTAAACACAACCATTGTCCAACGTCAAGTACACAAGGATCTTCCGAATTTCCCCTCCAATAATCCCGACTTTAATCTTAACAAGAACAGCAATGTTTTCAGAGACCACTGAGCTTTAGCCACTTCTTACCGACAAATACCCGTTAAATACCAAAACAACACTTACTGTGCAAAATTATATATTTATATTTCCTTTGATATCTTGCCATGAATTACCAGGCTGAAGCTAACAGCCATTAAGGTATCACACCGCTAATTATTTTCACCAAATATTACTATAGAGGGGAAAAAATCATTAAAATTCAGTTACCAGGCTGAAGTTAGCAGCCATTAACCAGCAGCCAATAAGCCCATGGAAGCTAGCAGCCAATAAGGAAAATCATCAAAGGACTGAGAGTACTCATAGGGAGATATTTAATTTAAAAGCCATGTTAACGGGAAAAAAAATAATTATATTTATGTTTTGAATAAATAAATGTCAATTGCAACTCGTATGGGCAACTTAGCTCACATGAGAGATTTTGTAATAATGGTGAATTGAATTCACTTCAGTAATTTGTGATGAAAGGATGGCACAAAACTTTTTATAAATGAGTTAATTTTGCAACCTTACTCGAACGAAAATGCGCATTGACAATATAGCTCACCTGACCATTGTGATCTTAGTCATTAGGTAACATATGAATAGATTTATAAGATGAGGAAACTGATGCTTTATTATATCAAGACCGATCTCATTTTCATGTCCCGATTCATTGAAAATTGTATTGCAAAATAACCACTTTCTGTAAATTAGCTCACAAGAAAGAGAGATTAACATTGCCTTCTAGCCAAAGGAAAAATCAAGGCAAATCTTTTGAGAAATGCAGTACGCAAAGGGATTCACTAATTAAATAAATACTTCTGTTGTAATAGCTGTGGAGTAATACCTCCTTCACCCATCCACCCATTCAAGACAATAAGCAAGTGTTACCAAAGTATGTGAATTATTTTGCCTGAACTTCAACTCTTCGCATGATACATACGACACAGGAGTTTCGCAACAGCCTCTTATGTCGCTGATATTTCAACAATCACACAACAAGATAGAGGACTCTTAGGGTATTGTATCTTGTTTTCAAGTTGCGATTGTAGTGGTACCACCTAGTTAATCATGGGGGCCCGGACAGATTTGGAGGCCTTGTTTCTACTTTAGGAGGGTAACAATGGACAAAGTGTCCAATGCTTGGAGTAGACAATTCTAAGGCGTACTTAATGATATCCAGACAAAACGTCTGTAATATACGTAAATGTTATTTAGCTCACTTGAACTTGGACACTTTTCGAATATCAAAGACAATAAATGGTTTTATGACTGCCCGCAACTCTTATCTTTGAAGACGAAGCAAAGTGGCTATGAAGAAAAGGTAGAAGACCCATAGAGCTATTATTTCCCGTATTTATTTTGGGTCCGTAGTGGCACCACGGGTAACTTTTGGGGGTCGGGGCAGATTTGGAAGCCCTGGTTTCTACTATATGAGGGAACCCAGAGTAAAAGTGTGATTGAAGTAGACGACCCTATCTGTACTCGATGTCATACAGACAACTCTTCTGTAATAACCATAAATGTTGTTTAGCTCATATGAACTTAAACATTTTTCGTCTTTCAAAGACAATAAAACGGTTTTATGACTGCCACTGCAGCTTTTATCTTTAAAGACAAGGCGAAATGACTATCAAGGCAAGATAGCGGACCCATTTGACTATTATTTCTCGTATTCATTTTGGGTCCGTAGCGGTACCGCTCGGTGGCTCTTGAAGGTCAGGACAGATTTGGAGACCCTGTTTCTACTTAATGAGGGGACCCAGGGTCAAAGTGTCCATTGAATGGAGTAGACAATCCTATGGTGTACTCGATGTCATGCATATAAGAGATCTGTGATAACCATAAATGTTATTTAGCTCACCTGAACTTTGACACTTTTCGTTTTTCCATGACAATAAAAGGGTTTTATGATTGCCCCTGTAGCTTTTATCTTTAAAGACAAGGCGAAATCACCATCAAGACAAGGTAGAAGACCCATAGGGCTACTATTTCCCGTATTCATTTTGAGTCAGTAGTTTGTTTGTTTGTTTTACGCCTCGTCGAGAATTTTTTACTCATATTGAGAGGTCACCAGCTGTAGGTAAAGTACCACAAATTTAGACCTATGCTTAGCGCTCAGGGCCGTAGCAGTGAGGGTTCTTTAACGTGCCAACGCCTACCGTGATAAGGAACCTCTGTTTATAAGGTCATATCCGAAACACCCGTGATTCTCACTTCTTAATGCCGATCCTTTGGAGAAGGAGCAATCACTACCTATTTTTCGTTTTAGGTTTGACGCGGCAATGGCACGAGCGTGGCTCGAACTCACGACCTCCCGGTTACGAAGCGAACGCTCTAACCACTGAGATGCCGCGACCGGTACGTCTGTAGTGGTACCACCGGTTGGCTACTGAGGGTCGGGACAAATTTCAAAGTCCTGTTTCTGCAATATAAAATGATCCAGGGACAATGTCTCCATTGATTGGAGTAGAGCAATCCGAGGAGTCCCCAACACCATGCAGAGAAGACTTCTATGATAACCACAAATGTTCTTTAGCTCGCCTGAGCTTTGACATTATCCGTTTTTCAAAGACAATAAAGGGGTTTTATGACTGCCCCTGTAGCTTTTATCTTTGAAGACAAGGCGAAATGATTATCAAGACAAGGTAGAAGACTCATAGGGCTATTATTTCCCATATTCATTTCGAGACATGAAAATAAGATCAGACTTGAGATAATAAAGCATCCCGCATCGTATAGTTTCCTCATTTTATAAATCTATTCATATCTTGCCTAATGGTCAGGTGAGCTATATTGTCAATGCGCATATTCTTTCGTGTAAGGTTGTAAATTAATTCTTTCATAAAGGGTTTTGTGCCATCCTTTCATCACAAATTACTGAAGTGAATTCAATTCACCATCATTGCAAAATCTCTCATGTGAGCTAAGTTACCCATGCGAGTTGCAATTGACATTTATTTATTCAAAACACGAATATAATTCATTTTCTCCGTTACAATAGGTTTCAAATTAAATATCTCTCTATGAGTACTCTCAGTCCTTCGATGATTCCCCTTATTGGCTGCTAGTTTCCAAGGGCTTATTGGCTGCTGGTTAATGATTGCTTGCTTCAACTTGGTCCATGTATTAATTTTACTTAGCATATAGCCTAACTACTCAACTTGAACACGTAAGTACATGGCAAACAGTCAGTTGTGTACACTGGAGGCTTTTCACATTTATACAGATTGATACACAGATATGAATGAAAATGCACGATACTGTTCCATATATATATATATATATATATATACAGATATATATATATATATATATATATATATATATATATATATATATATATATATATATATATACTCTGCAAAAAAAGAAACGCATAGCCCTTTTGAAATTTTAAAAATGCAAATTATGTATTTTACCAGGTAAACTGAAATGGTCAATTGAGTAATTGATTTTTTACAGGTAAGTATGAAATTTTAAAGGTCTGTTCATTTGATTTGGCTCTCTGCCAAATTAGCTCGGCGACTCTCTAAAATTGCACATCACCTCTATCGCCATGGAATTTGGCTTACGTTTTTCACGAGAACTTTGTGCTTAATTCAACCACTACATTAAAGCGTATAAAAGGACGAAGTTTGAAGCTTGAATTCATCATAACGTTAAAATGCTGCCATGCCAAGGTTGGACCCTGCTACTCGAAATATCGTCATTGGCCGTCTCCTGGCCGGAGTATCCCAAAGTGAGATTGCACGAACTGAAGAAGTAAATCAGAGCACAATTTCTCGGCTGTGGAACAGATTCCAGCAGACTGGCTCTACTAATGACCGACCGAGGAGTGGGCGACCTCGCATTACGACTCCTGGACAGGATCGCTACATCCGGGTCTTTCATCTACGGAATCGAACCGTTGCTGCAACAGCTACTGCAGTAGGAATACCTGGATTGAGAAGAATCAGCTCGCAGACAGTCCGCAACCGACTTCGACAATATGGCATTAGACCCAGAAGACCGTATTTTGGAGCAGTTTTGACACCGTTACACAGACGAGAAAGAGTCCGATGGTGCAACAGATTGAGGGGCTGGACATTCCGCAACTGGCGTAGATATCTGGTTCAGCGATGAGTCCCGTTTTCTGCTACAGAAACGTGATGGAAGAATCCGTGTATACCGGCGCAGGAATGAACGTTTCTCTTCCTCGTGTGTCCAAGAAGTGGATAGCTTCGGTGGAAGTAGCGTCATGATGTGGGCGGCGATCTCTAATGACCGTAAAACAGAACTGGTACATGTCCCGGGCAATTTAACGGCTCAAAGGTACAGAGACGAAATTCTCCAACCTCACCTTATGCGCGTAATTGACCGACAGAGGGAGTTATTCCAACATGACAATGCTAGGCCTCACACAGCCCGCTTAGCAATTGACTACCTTCAGCAGAGCAACATTAATGTGCTACCATAGCCTTCCAAATCACCGGATTTGAATCCGATTGAACACTTATGGGACCAACTGGATAAACGTGTGCGCCTGCGTCAACCTCCGCCTCAGACCCTCGATCAGCTCCGTCAAATGTTACAACAGGAATGGCGAACAATTCCACGCAATAACGTAAGAACATTGATTGACTCTATGCCAAGGACATGCAGAACTGTGTTGGCAGCTCGAGGTGGTCATACACGGTACTAACTTAAACGTGACAGGAAGTGTTCTTAACTGTGATGATCTGACTTTTTTTTCACCAATATCTAAGGTTTGGACTGTAATTTTTTTCAATTGAAACAATTCTAGTGAATATCTACATTTTTTATTGTAAAATCATAATCCAAAATACATCTACTAAAATCTTAAAAAATCCATTATGCGTTTCTTTTTTTGCAGAGTATATATATATATATATATATATGTGTGTGTGTGTGTGTGTGTGTGTGTGTGTGTGTGTGTGTGTAATAGTACATATGAACCCCCATTTTGAACACCAGAAACCGGCCAGGAAAAACCTAGATATAAAACGATGATAATCGTGAAAAACTCTAGGAAACCTGTGTCCGATGACATTTCTCCACACGTGTGACAGACCCCATACCTGAGATATATATATATATACATGTATATATATATATATATATATATATATATATAGTGCAAAAGAAAATCTGCTATCTGCTTGAACTACGACTAGAATGTGACCAGCCTAACAAACCCTTTTACTCCTCGTGACAGTAATCACTCTGTATGCTGCCTTCCTATTGGTCAGTAATGGACCAAAACCACTATATAAAAGCACTCTAATGTAACTTAAATATATCATTTCCCCACGTTTACCACGGGAAAATACAGTTTCTCATGAAAGCGCTTCATTTATAAACAATATGAATATAAAAAAAAAACCATAAGTCATATTTTGAAAATACATAGGACTATGAGTAATTGATTGATTGTTTGGTGTTTTTCGCCACACTCAACAATTTTTCAGTTATCTGGTGGCGTCCAGTTTTTGTAGGTGGAGGAGAGAACCTAGATACAATGTACCCGGGAAGAGACCACCGACCTTCCGAAAGTAAACTGGCAAACTTTCTCACATATATCGGCGCGAACTAGAATCGAACCCGCGCCGACTAGAGGTGAGAGGCCTTGTGATTTTGAGCGCAATGCTTTAACCACTCGACCACGGAGTCCCCAAGGGGTATGATATGCGACACTAAATGCCAGTGTAAAGAATAATGGCCACCATTTAATAACCCCCCCTTCCCCCCGCCGTAGAAAAATTGGATTATTTTGTTTAATTAAAAAAGACCCAGAGGTCAGTTTTCTACACGTTATACCTCAAAAAATTGACACCTGTAGAAAAGTGGCTCCAGTATTAGCAGAGTAATATGATATTTAAAGGGGTTGGTTCAAGTTGTCAAGATATGGGTAAAAAATAGCATTTGATTATTCTATATCACATGATGCAATTTCATACCATAATGGTATCAGTGACGGATCCAGGATTTCCGAAAATGGAGGGGGACATGTGAAAGTCAAGTATTAGCCAAACTTTTCAGCCTTTTTGTGTGCCAAATCTGGAGGTTTACTCACATTATATTTTAAATTTGATATATCACATACCCACATTCACATCCACCAAGCTCGTTTGAGTGAGGTAGCATCGGTAAAATCTGCGTTTATGAAGCTAGGTTTATGCTATATAATTACATCAACATTAGTCATGCAAGTCTGACGTGAGATTGTCTTGTCGGTTTTGTTTGTTTGCTTGTGTTTTTTAAGCATCCTGATAACCGAGATCAGACTCCGTATATGAAGCTAGCACTTTGTTACATATCCATAGTTACATTAAACATGCAAATCTGAGTAGGTTAACATACTACCAGTACTTTATGTAATCAGCTCAAAGTTTGTTCCGTATTGAACTTCTCCAAAAACTTTTAACCTGTCCTAGCAGAACATATTATTCAGGCTCCATATCTGAAGCTAGCTCTGTACTTCATACACATAGTTACATCAAACATGCAAGTTTGAATGGGATGGGACCAGTAGTTACTAGATATGTGACCCGATCCAAAAACTTTAAACTGCTTTAAAAAGAAAAGGTAAAGATAACTAGCAGCGATTAATCTGAAAACTTCCATAAGGAATACAATTTAAATAAAAGAGTTGGGCAAACACGGATATAGCAGAGGTGGGATGAAGTGCCCAGGAGGAGTAAGCATCCCCTGTCGACCGGTCACACCCGCCGTGAGTCGAAAAGGTAAACGGAACAATCCGTGGTCAAAATCAGTGTGCTAAGAAAGGCCTTACAATTGGTATGAAATACGTCAGACAGCATCTGACTCAATGACAGATCGTATTGGCAAACCATATTGTTGTAACGACCATAAAATTTATGAAATGCTGACTTTAAATCAGAGTGTTGAAACTCATGTAACAACAAATTGATATGTAAAAATCCTGACTGTTATCTTTTGAATAAAATGTATATTTTGGAGGGAAAAAAACTTGTTTGTCAGTATCCTGCCTCCAGTTAAAAACTGATCATATGCAGAACGAGGTCTTGCGTATTGAATTGATTGAGATATATAAACATCATATGCAGGTGATAATGGAATATCACTATACAAATATGGGAAGCTGACGACGAAGAAGCTGAAATCATCTCATTTGTAAAAAAGATGAGTTGTTAGTTTGCCGTTAATATCTATTTCAATGGATTATCTAACTATAAAGCAGCTCTTGAAGACTATGTGGTGTTTTTAATTTCTAGTTCACTAGGATATATCGAATCGACATATGAATAAACAGTATTAACAGATAAAACGTCGCCGATGTATTTAAGTATAGAGTTGAAGGTCCAGCAAGAGATTTTTCCTTCTCATGGAGAAGGTTTTGAATAAAGTTTGCCTCATAAAAATATAAAAACAGGTCAGCTAAAAGGAGCACAATTCGTGTCCATGGTAAGTCCAGCAAATTATTGAAAGACTTGATCACTAAAGACTATAAAGCTTTAACTTCCTCCAACATCCGTGAGTCAGATTTAGCATCCAAGCCTGTGAAGTCCATTGGTATAATAAGATGCATCACCTATCCAAGTTTGATGATGACAGGACCAGTAATGACTTGGATATGGTCATCGCAGGACACCAGCTTAAAACTTTAACCTCCTCAAAAAATTTTATCCTCCTCCTGCATCTTAAATTTGTGGCTCAGATTCAGCATCCAAGTCTGTTAAGTCCATAAGTATCCCCAGATACAACATCCTAGCAAGTTTTCTGAAGTAACATGCCAAACTTAGAAATCTCGTATTAGACACATCAAAATAAAGGTATGTACCATCTATCCTACTGTGTTTCGTAAACCGTAAGTGATAAACGAATTAGATAGGTTATATGAGGAATACGTTTTGATGCCAGCTGACAAAGTTTGCAACAACATTGTCTTTGTTTGTAAGGCTCGTTATTACAACAGTATTTTAACGAACATTGCATTAATTCCACATTTGGCAATCGTACTTATATTCCAACTGCCTTTTCAAAAGATGAAATTCTTCAAATTCGTGCTTCAGTGTTAGACACATTTGATATCACAGTCAATGGGATGGATGAATACGAGTTACCGTACCTATACTGGATTCCTAAAACTTCACATAAACCCTTACAAACAAAGATACATTGCTGGATCCAATAAATGCTCTGCCAATCCATATCTTTGCTCCTCACGAAAAACAGCTTTGAAGGAGAAACTTAAAACGTATTGTGTCACAACATATGCCATAAATAGTGTGAATCAAATGTGGATTCTAAAAAATTGTACAGAACTATAAAGAAATTTGAAATCGCAAAATTTTTCTCAAATCAACAATATCAAAGCGTATGACATTTCAACACTTTACACGACTACTCCTCATGATAAAGAATAGACTTTTTGATATCAGAATTAGTTGTTTCTTCAACAAAAATGGGGGGAAAGGAAATATTCATTACTAGTGATCAATCATCCACAAAATTATTTTGTTAAATACCACTCTGAATCCACTTAAAAAGATGCTGGAGTTCCTCATTAACAATATCTTTAGTTATCAGGTCTTCCAACAGTCTGTGGAATTCCCATGGGCATAGATTGTGCTACTTTGTTAGCTGACCTTCTTCTATTTTTAAGAAGCAGAATTTATTCAAAAACTTCTACAAGAGAAGAAAACCATATCCTGTTGTGGCCTTCAACGCAACATTTAGATATATCGACAGCGTTTTATATATTAATAATAATTATTTTCATTTATATGTTCGTCGGGCTCAAAGATCTGATGATCCTTGAGTCGGGGGTTCGAATCCCACTGTGGGACGTGGGTGCCGGTCTTTCGGATGAGACCGTATAAACCGAGGTCCCGTGTCGCAGTAGGTGTGGCACGATAAAGATCCCTCCCTGCTCAAAGGCCCTGAGTGCCGAGCATAGGCCTAAATTTGCAGCCCTGTCACCGGTAATGGTGACAGCCGCCGGATAGCTGAAAAATTGCTCAGGCGGCTATAAACAAACAAACAAACAAACAAAACAAAAACATTTATATGTTGATTCGATATGTCCCAGTGAACTCGAAATGAAAGACACAAGAGAGTCCTCGACATCTGCTTCGTACTTATATATGTTATTGAAAATAGATATTAACAGCTAACTAACTTTATGACAAACGGGATGATGTCAACTTCTCCACTGTCAACTTCCCATATTTATGCAGCAATATTCCATTCTCATCTGCATATTTTGTTTATATTTCTCAACTGATTCGATACGCAAGAGTTGTTCTGTGCATGATCAGTTTTTAAATCGATGTAGGCTACTGACAAACAAGTTGATGCTGGAGGGTTTCGGTTATAAGAGTCAGCAATTTGCAAATTCTATGGTCGTTATATATCTCTCTTTTCATTAACAAGAGTTGTCTAACGTTGACAGAGTTACTGTTCCTGGGAGCAGGTATTGTTTACCAATGCTTACTTCCGGATTTGAAATATGGCGCGAGATTATTGTGTCATGCCAGAATGCTCGAATTATCCTGGCAAGTTAGGAAGATTTGGCAAGCCAGTTAAACTACATAGATTACCCTCTAAACCAGCTCTCAGAAGACAATGGATTATTGCCATTAGTAGAAAGAACTTCAAGCCTTCATCATATACGAGAGTGTGTTCTGATCACTTCAATCACGGAATCGGTCCCTCTTGTCATGATCCTGACAAAATACCCACGTTGTTCCTAGCCCAGCGCAGAAAAGAAGAAGCCCTGCAGAAAGAATCTGTCAAACTATGAGTGCTCCCGGGGTAGGCAATTTGAATAACTGCAGTGACGGACAACCAAAGCTTACAACAGAACTTGCCAAACAAGTATTTAAGTTTCACAGGTAACCAGTAGTTATTTCACACATACACAATGCACACAGACATTGTTTCATTTTTTATTCATTTTGGAGAGTCAAAAATATTGAAATTAATAAGAATATCTAATTGGAAAGTACATTGTACATGTATGGCATAATACACAGATCTAACTTGTCTCTTGTTGATCGATTATCTTGATTACATATTTTTGTTGTTATCTCCCAACTTTAACAAGGTAACATATATTTGCAGTTATTCACTCAATTCCATACAAGAGACTGAGTGGCAGAATAGTGAGGGAACTACCCATTCCAGTGAATCCATTGAGCAGACAGAGCAGTCCTGTCAGACAAACCCAGATATTCATGTTAAAGGTAAATTATACATGAGGCTCCTGTGATATCGAATACACATTTATACTAAACATTTTAGATTGAAAAAGAATAATTGTAAACAATTAGGAGAAATAATGTCTTTACTGTTTAGTTTAAATTATTGTTATCTTTCATAATGCATGTAGGAAGTACTTTTAAAAGTGCACTGACTAAAAATGTCAGTTTGAATCTCAAGATGTAACATGATTTGAAATTTATATTTGATTGGTTGGTAAATGTATATTTAGTGTACAAAATTATAGTGTTACTTAACTATATCAACAAACAAATGGCAGATGGGGCTTAAAGAAAGTCTAATTAGAGCATGTACCTGATAATTTGTCACTGATGAATTTTGAACACAGTTTTTAATTCTGTATTTAGATATTGTACCAATATTTTTTTCCAGGTATTCAGACTTCCAGACCAGAAATCACCATTGAGGATATACAAACATCGGATCAAGATATCCAGTTTTACACCGGCCTACCTGATTTTGCTACATTCAACGCTTTATGGAACACTTTCTTGCAACATGGGGCAAATCGACTTTGCATTACAAATACAACAGACACAGATAATCCTGTCAATCGGCAAAGGAAATTGCGACTGATTGATGAATTTTTACTTGTTCTCATGAGACTTAGACTTGGATTGTTGTGCAAGGATCTCTCATTTAGGTTTAGAATATCAGTAGCAACAGTATCTAGAATATTCAATTCTTGGATAGAATTTATGGATGAGTGCCTTCAAGAACTCATTAAATTACCTCCCCTGAATGTACTTCAGAAGAATATCCCCATGTGCTTTAGAAAATTTACAGATACACGTGTAATTTTAGATTGTACAGAAGTGTTCATTCAAACTCCATCCTCTCTTGAAAACAAAACTTTGACCTACTCGCATTATAAGTCACATAATACATTTAAATCACTAGTTGGTGTGAACACAACAGGTGCGGTTGTATTTTTGTCAGATCTTTATGGGGGTTCAGTGTCTGATAATGAAATTACTCGAAAAAGTGGATTATATAAATTATTAAACAAAGGTGATGCTGTGATGGTAGACAAAGGTTTTGTTTTCACTAGGAAAGATTTAAAAGCACTGGGTGTTAAACTTTATTGTCCACCATTCAAAACTAAAGTTGTATTCACTAAACAGGAAGTAGAGATAACTAGGAGAATTGCACGAGCTCGTATACATGTTGAAAGAAAAATGGAGCAAATAAAGAATTTCCGCATTCTTCAAGGGGTAATCCCATTGTCAATAAGCCACATGGCAAATCAGATTTTCAGAGTTTGTGCTGCTCTTACAAACTTGATGCCCCCTTTGGCAAAATGAGATATGTACACACTGTACATATACAGTTAGATTGCAAGGATCACATTTTCATCATTTTAATGACTGAGGTGACTCTACACAATGTATTCCACTGTAGTGTGTTATTTTGTGGCTAGATATTTATCCTGTATAAAATGTTGACTCAATTCATCCAACTATTATATATTGTTACTTGGGATTATAACATTTGTAATGTTGCTACATGTGTATGAGACAGTAATTCAATGTTTTGAAATTATTTTATTTTCAATAAAAGGCTTTAAGCCTTTTACAACTATACATTGTTGACATGTACTATCTGATAGTATCATAAAGATCACTTAAATAGTCTTGGAATAACAGAATTTTCATAGAAAGCTTCTAATTTTGGTAATAAGCAGTCCCAAAATGATTTATCAAAATCAATTTCAATAATTTTGATGCCTTTCAATGTGTATACAACAAAGTCACATTTTGTCAGTTTACAAACAGCCATTAGTCCTTGGATTTGTGTATAATACTTGTGGGTTTTTTTCAGTGACATTTTACCATCAGTAATGTTACAATAGAAATCTTTTGAGGAGCATGCCTCAGTGACTGTTTGGTTTCTCCATTTCATTGGACACTTATTTTCCAAAAGTCTTTTTTCACCATTGATAATAGCAATACCATCTGGACTTGCCCCAAGATAACCTTTACCTTCTCATATACAAATCCCTTTCTCTAAAACAGAAACCTTTTCATTGCATTTCAGTTTCTTGTAGGCAATGTATTGCTTTCTGGCAATTGGTTCATATGTTCTACCCCATTTCAGTGATGGTACATGTGACAAGTCCTTTGATGGGTTGCATGTATCAGATGAAACGATAGCATCGACCAATTTTGTATCGGGTGTTTGTGGTTTTCGAATTTTAATATCATGAAAGTTTGAACTAGCAGTCAATCGACATGACCTAGCTTTAACCCACAAATAATTATCACTCTGTCCTTGAGTTTTGATTTCAATTTCTTCAATAACAGACCTACTGATTGTATTCATATTATGTAGAAACTCTGATTTTGAAAGCCCATCTTTCTCTATCATGCACTTCAAATCAATGTATTTGTCTGCATATGTTTGAATATAGGGAGATGTTGAAACTTCTTCAAATTTTGTGACATTAATATCATCTTCTGGGTTGAATTTAGTATGTGCTGAAACATCAGAAAGGTGAAACAAAACAGCATTTGAATTTCCTAAATTCTTACATAAGTTAGTTAAAAAGTTGCCCTTGTTTAACACACAGCTAACTGGCTTTTTCTTAGATTCATTATCTACAGTTAATTTGGCATCATATTTTATCCTCTTAAATTTTATGTTGGCAACTTTCTCGCCGCTGAGGTTTCTTTTCACAGGCTTGTTCCACTGACATGGATTAGAGGTGCATGGGGTGTTGTCCTCTTGACTTTGAGCTTCTATAGCAAATAGCAATCCTGCTACATGTGTGCAACCTTCACCAAGCCTAAAATAAAAACCTAGCTACAAAGTACTGTTGCATAATTATGTTTAAAACATTTACAAAAATTATCACCCCATCCAACATTATTTAAATACCTATATGTACAGATTTCAATGACAATTATTTTAATTATCTAATTTAATATTTCCAAATTCTCTATTAGACACGTACATGTATTATAATAAAATGCAAATTAATGATCTTGATGGGAGGGGCTCATTTGTTACACGTTAAATTTGAATTGGATAATTACCCTGCTGGACATGTACAGGAAGCCCTAAGGATGTTACATGGCTCTTCTTTTTCCATTAGAACCATGATCTAGTTTGCCAATACTATATGTACTTAGTGGGTAATATGTTGTCTGACGTGTTCCATACCAATTGGAAGCATTCGTGACCGAGTGGTTAGAGCATCGCGCTCAAAATCACAAGGTCTCTCCACTCATGTCCAGTTCCCTTTATCAACTCGATATCGTCGACATCGCAATGTCGACAATGTTGATATCGAGTTAACATTGGGTTCACCTTTTGTCAACATCGTCGCATTGTAGACATTGCAATGTCGACAATAGTGACACGATGTCAAGTTTACATCGTCTACATTGTTATTATTTCTTCTATGTCGACATCGTCATCATCGCAATGTTGACACAATGTCGAAATTACATCGTCTACATCGTTATTATTTCTTCTATGCCGACATCGTCATCATCGCAATGTTGACACAATGTCGAGTTTACATCGTCTACATCCTTTTTAATTTTTCAATTTCGACATCGCTATGTCGAAAATGTTGACACTATATCGAGTTTACATCGTTATTATTTCTCCCGATGTGTACACTAAAACATTTTCTTAAAATTAAATTAATTTATCAATTTAGACTATTTTTGGCAGAAAGACTACGCGAACATCATGTTCACTACACGTCCTTCAACATTATAGCAGCGATGTCAACAATGTCTACATGACTTCTATTTTGATACTGAGAACTGTGTAAACTATGTTCATTTAATGTTGTCTAACAATGCCATGTTGGCTATGTGAACGATGTTAACCGAATAAAAGTTACACAATGTCAACACCATGTAAATTCAATATCGTACAACGTCGCGATGTTGGCAACGTGAATAATATAAATAGGAAAAAAAGGCACGCTATATCGACACGGTGTTGATTCGATATCGTACAACATTGCGATGTTGACGATGTGAACGATGTAAACAGGGAAAAAAGGTACACAGTGTCGATATGATGTTGATTCGATATCGTACATCATTGTGATGTTGACGATGTGAGCGATGTAAACAGGAGGAAAAGGTACACAATGTTGAAATTATGTAAATTCAATATCGTACAATATTGCGATAAGGAAAAAAGGCACGCTATGTCGACAGGATGTTGATTCGATATCATACAGCTTTTTGCGATGTCGACGATGCAAACAAGGTAAGAAATATACAATGTCGAATATAGACACGATGTCGTTTCGATATCGGCCAGCATTGTGATGTTGACGATGTGAACGATGTAAACAGGATAAGCGGAACACAATGTTTATTAAATGCAAACTTAATATCATACAACATTACAGTCATTTATAAACATATAAATGAAAAACAATGTTAACTCGATATTGAATCAACATCGTTCATTATTCCGATGTCGACAACATCGATAAAACATCGATCATTGGACATACCTCATTTTAACGGCTCACAAGGCCTCTCACCTCTAGTCGGCCCGGGTTCGATTCTCGCTCGCGCCGATATATGTAAGAAAGTTCGCCAGTTTACTTTCGGAAGGTCGGTTGGGGGTCATTATTCTTTTTATCACCGGCCTAAAGAAGAATAATAACCCCCATATAATAATGATCGGGATTCACTTTTTGACGTAGAAAATTGACCCATTTTCCCATAGAAAAAATGTCATTTTATTAAAATCAACCCATTCTACGTAAAGTAAAATGACCCCCATAGAATAATGACCCTTTGTAAATTTCATTAAGGTTTTTTTTCTGGAAATGCCTAAGGGATACAGTTCAATGTTGCCACATCAATGACAGAAAACAGTAAGTGAATTTATCATTTCTATTTGAATTTACTTTTTAAAAAATTTAAATGATTAAGAAAGGCAATTAAATAAAATCAGAAGAAGAATTTACTTGTTATAACAAGATACTGACTGATCTAGACATAACGAATTATCTCGTTATTACGAGTGAATGCGTGTATACAGATACATCGAGATAATAGTCTCGTTATAAAGAGATTCTGGATTCTGGCCTTGGAAAGGGGCCTCTGTTGGTCATACATGTAGTAAACAAGCATTAACATTTAAAAATCTTATCCTCTCCTCCGGACATAGAGCATGTAAACAGAGTGCATAATTGAGATAAACAGTGTAGCTTCTACCAAAACTGTGAAATTATTGGCCCCTGCGTTGGGGTGTTTTGGGCTCTATGACTCATATAGTACTAGTCGACATGCATTAATGTGTGTGTGTGGGGTTTTTTAAATCTTCTCCTCTATTACTGGACATTTAACAGGAAAAAATAATGTTTGGGATGAGCAAGGATTAATTCTATTACCAAAATTGTGAAATTTGTGAGATCTGGTATTAGGGCGGGCTTTATTTATCATTAGGGAGAGTGCATTTATACGTTAAAATGTAATTGTACTTTCGATCATAATTCAGAGTTAAGAGAAGAGTTTAATCATTACAATCTCCCCCACCCCCACCCCCTATCTTAAAAATTATACTAACTGGCCAGTGTTCAGATTTGATCTTACTTTTAGCTCACCGAGACGCGGTCGGTGGAGATTATGCTATATCCTCTGCTTGGGCGTTTTTGAGCATGTCCCATATGAAAAGGTAAAGATAATGAACGGTAATCAATTTCATAACTCCTATAACAAATACAAAATAGAGATTAAGTCAAAGACTGACACCTGGGTATACTAGAGGTGGGATCAGTTGCCTAGGAGGAATAAGCATCCCCTGTCACACCAGCCGTGAGTCTCTATCTTGATCAGTTAGATGGAGTAACGCGTAATCAGAATCAGTGTGCCAAGATCACCCTAACAATTGGTATGAAACACTCAGACAGCATATTACTCACTGACAGATTGTATTAACAAACTAGATCGTTGCAACGACCATAGAATTTGTGAAATACTGTCTTTAAATGAGACTCTTGAAACCCAATCCTTGTAGCATCAATTTCTTTGTAAGTAGCCTACCTCGATTTAAAAATTGATCACACGCTGAACAAGCCCTTGCATATCGAGTCTGTTGAGAGATATAACTTCATATGCACATGAGAATGGAATATTACTATACAAATATGGGAAGTTAACAAAGAAAAACTCGCTTGCTGTGGCCTTCAACTCGACATTTAAGTATATCGACGACGTTTTATCTATAAATAATGTTCATGTTCATTCATATGTCGATTCAATATATTCCAGTGAACTAGAAATTAAAGACACCACAGAGTCCTCCACATCTGTTTCGTACTTAAATATTCTATTGAAAATAGATATTAACGGCAAATCAACAACTCAGCTTTACGGCAGACGGGATGATCAGTTTCTCCATCGTCAACTTCCCATATTTGTGTAGCAATATTATATTATCACTTGCATAAGGTGTTTATATCTCGTAACTGATTCGATAAGCAAGGGCTTCTTCTGCGTATGATCAGGTTTTGACTCAAGGCAGGATACTGACAAACAAGTTGGGTTTTTTTCAATGTACACAACAAATATTCAAAGGATAACAGTTAAGATTTTTACATCCCCATACAAACAAGTTTTTTACAGGAGTTTCAACACTCTCGTTTAAATTCAACACATGTTATGGCCGTTATAACAAAATGGTTTGCCAATACGATCTGTCATTGTGTCAAATGCTGTCTGATGTGTTTCATACCGATTGTCAGGCCATTCTTGGCACATTGATTCTGACTGCGGATTACTCCGTTTACCTGATCAAGATATGGAACTCACGGTGGGTGTGGCCGGTTGAGAGGGATGCGTACTCCTCCTAGGCACCTGATCCCATCTCAGGTATATCTAGGTTTTCCCAAATCTTTATTTTGCATTCCCTATGGGAGTTATCAGATTGATCGCTGCTGCTCGTTATCTTTACCTTTTCCTTTTTAAAGCAGGTTAAAGTTTTTGGAACAGGTCACATATTTACTCGTATACTTAAAGAGGAGCTTGAAATACCAAAATTTTCTTTATCCAAGACCTTCGAAATATGCCCCGTCTGCCTCAACACACATTTTACACCGATCTATCCATTTCCGGAACGCCGCACGGTACTCCTCTTTAGGTATATGTTGCAGACACTGGTAGACCGCACTGCCTATACGACAACGGGATTCAAAACGGTGCCCTGTCAGCATTTCCGTTAGTCTTGGGAACAACCAAAAGTCACAGGGGGACAGGTCAAGGCTGTATGGGGGATGATCTAAGACATCGAGCCTAGATTTTTTCAGATATTCCTGTACCGTAGTGGATTTATGGGCCGGTGCGTTATTATGGAGTAATTTGATGCCGCGGACACCGGTGCGCGGTCTGCGTTTCTGATAGAAATCATCAAGTTGAGTAAGAACACTTTCTCTTTAAAACTTTCCAGTGACAGAACTGCCTTTCTGGACTGGAATTTGAAGGACTGGACCTTTCGAATCAAAGAATATCGCATACAACATGCGATTTGATGTTTTGCAACGGCGCGCAATGACAGGTCTGTCGCCCTCAGATGAAACCCAAACCTTATTTTTAGCCTTAGAATCGGGTTGAAAATGATAGATCCAGGTTTCATCACCTGTAACTATCTCTTCCAAACGACATGGGTCACATTTATCATATTTTTTTATAACTTGCGATGCAAGTCTAACCCGACTTTGTTTCTGCTCGTCAGTGAGCAAATGGGGCACCCAGCGAGCGCAGGTCTTATGTAGTCCAAGTCGTTCACGTAAGATCTTTTAAACACTTGACGAATGAATGCCACTTAATTCTTCTATCTCTTGCACGGTATAACGTGCGTCTTCCTCAATTAATGTTTTCACAGTAGTTACGTTCTTTTCCGTCAAAACAGAAACCGGCCTACCCACTCGAAGGTCATTTTCAATTGACTCCCGACCATCATTAAAACGATGTACCCACTTGCAAACTGTAGCATATTTCAAAGCACCATTCCCATAAACCTTTTGCAAATCAGCATGAATTTCCGTTGACGGAAACCCGAGGTGTGCTCGAATCTTACAATATACCCTCTGTTCAGAGATTTTTCCATCCATATTGAACGCTGTATTTTACGATAGTGTATAAAACCACGTGTTGAAAATACCCAGTGCAGCCCGCACGTGAACCTCAAGCGCCGTATACCGTGATACTGTTCGAGAGAGGAATGATTACGCAAGTTCTGTGTAAAAAAATCGCGCAACTTGATAATCGCGTTAAAAAGTTAAAGGCTTACTCTTCGAACTTAAAAAGTGTCCCTCGTATTACAGAGGGTGCAATTTCTATCAATTAATGGAATTCCATACCACCTACTTAATTCTATTGGCAAATGGGGATTCGATGTTCTAAATTTAACAAGTGGTTTCCAAATATATCTTTTCTAAACAATGCGTAAGTAATTTTTTACCTATGTTTACGTCTTAGGTTTGACGCGGCCATGGCACAAGCGGGGTTCGTACTTACGAACTCCCGGTTACGAGGCGAACGCTCTACCATTGTGCTATCGCAACCGGTGTCATCAACTTGAAGAAGCCTTGTCATGGGGACTGCATTTCAGGCGAGGATCCAACTTTTTTATTGGGGGTGGGGATCCAAAAGGCCGAGGACCTGGGACCAAGTTCCAAATCAACATAAACTCAAATTATTGAAGATATCTTTAATTATTTGAAGATATCATCAATTCATTTGTTGCGCGCAACAATTCAGTTTCTCTTCAAATAATTAATGGTATCTTCAATTCTGAATTATTGTGTGCTTTAATTGAATTGATGAGAACATAATTATTTTGCTGAATTGATGCGCGCTCTAATTGAAATGTTGCTCTCTTCAAATGAATTGGTGTTATCAACAATTGAATTAACGCACTACAATTCAAATTGAAGACAGCGATAATTCAATTAATGCGAGCATCAATTCAATTAACACGCTTAATAAATGAATTATTGCTCCCTTCAGCTGAATTAATGATATCATAATTCAATTCGCAGTATCATTGCTCAATTCAATTGAATTAATGATATCATTACTTCATTTGCAGAGTGTAATAATTCTTTTAGAGACAGCAACTATATAACTGGAGATATCTTCAATTCATAATTGAATTGATGATCTCTTTAATTGAATTGTTGCTAGCTTTCAAATAATTGATGCGTGCATTAATACCTTATACAAAAGCATTGTAAATTAATTTAAAACATTCAATTGAATTAAAGAGATCATCAAATCATTCATACCGATCTCTAAATCAATTTTTACGAGCAATATTTCCATCACATTGATGAGAACAATAATTGAATTAAACCACGCATTAATTCAATTAATGAGCACAATAATTGATTTGATGATATCTTCAAATGATTAAATATATCTTTAATTATTTGAGTATATGTTAATTTGGCGCTCCATATATGAGGCAGAATTTATTTTAAAAGTTTCTTTACGAGAAGATACAAGAGGCCTTATCCATCACTTGATGCATAACTAGCCCTATGGGAAATCAGCAGAATAAAACAAGGTATGTTTGGTGTATTTTTTAACCCTAAAGTGCCAACATTGATGAAAGACTTTTCGTAATACATGGCATATTAACACCAAATGACTATGTTGGCCCCGCCATAGAGTCAGAACCATGGGGTTGCAAATTTCACAATTTTGGTGCAACCCATTCTTCTTTTTCTAAATACGCATTTTTTTAACAGTATCCGCAAAATAAAGGTGTCTTTCAAATGATCAACACAATAATCACTATGATAATTTTTACCCCATCCTGGAACCAAAACCCCTACCCCTGGTATCATGAAATTTACAATTTTGGTAAAGGGGTATCCACTTCTTCTTAATATCCATTTAGTTCGAATTTAGTATCAATAGCATTAAAGAAGATTTTATTCAAATGTTTAAGACATAAACACTATAGAGAGAGAGAGAGAGAGAGAGAGAGATCTTCCTGCTCTACATCAACATGCATTTAAATTTTTCTCACAAATGTGCGGTTATAAAGGATTTTTGAAAATGTGTCCAATTTTGGCAGTTTTTGTCCTGCCACGGCGAAGCAGGAGTCATGCCCCCCCCCCCCCCCCCCCCCACCTCAAAGATGTTTCCTACCACATCTGAAAAGAATTGGAATGGTAGTTATCAAGAAGTTAAAAATGTTCAATTGTTAACACACCTATCACTGACGTAACTGCATGCTGGATGATAGACGATAACCTATTGGAATAGATTACTCAAGTGATTCAGGTGACCTAAAAATCTCTTGTTGTGGTTTTCAATTCAACATTTAGATATACTGATGACGTTTTATCTATTAACAATTTTACGACGGGTGTGACCAATTGACAGGGGATGTTTACTCCTCTTCGGTACCTGATTTTCACCTCCGGTGTGTCCAGGGGTCTGTGTTTGTCCTTTCCTAATTATGAGATTTATGAGATTAGGTTCATTTTTTTTTTCATTTTAGAATGTCCTTTTACAGTCAAACTGTAAAATAAAAGAATGATCAAATCTTGAAAATTTCTGTACTGTGTATAAATTCATAGCTCTTGCAACAGTGCAGAAGAAATAAGACATCTTCATACGGACGCACCAAAAATAAAATCAGAAATATACCAAGGTCTTTGTTACTTTCAAATAAGTCACTTTTCTTATTAGCTCACAGAATAATAATAATAAACAAATACCGTTTGTTTCAATCCCGCAATGGTTTAATTTTTACGTTATGATATAACACTAAAATGGTAAATTATTTATAACTGCGATTTTTTTTTCCAATTTAAAACACCACAACACAATGTATGCATTAATGTTTATAATCTGTACACACTGAAGCTTCAAGAGAACTATTAGCATACCCTAGTTATAAAATCTTCTTTTTAAAAATCTTATTCTGCATTCATTAGCTTTTAAAAATGTGCCAGTCGAACCGCAATTTTCCCAAAGCATTTGACAGCCTCCAACGTCACATCCTTTGGCACTTAATTCAGGACTATGGGATACCATCAACTCTGTCAAGACTGATCGTGAAGTCATATGAAGAAATGGTAAGCCTTGTAGCCCACGGAGTAAAACTGACATGTGGATTTGATGTGAAAACTGGTATTAGTCAAGGATGTCTCCTGTCTCCCCCTGATCGCCCTTTCCTGAATATTGAAGATGAAAGATAGGGCAAAGCCCAGCATAGAATGGACTCTACAGACCTGGCCTTTGCAGACATACTAGTCCTGCTTTCCCTCAGGCATCAACAAGGTATCAAGACCCTCCACAAGTGGACCTCACATAAGACCAAAGTACTGAAAGGTAACGCATTCAGTGCAGAACCTCCGAGAAACTTGTAGCTAGTGATTAACTGATGCAGATACATTCATCTACTGGGTAATGTCATCAATCAATAGGAAAAGTTGCAAATGTGAAGACCTATACAGGAAAGGCAAAAACAGCTTTCATGATCATTAAAAATATCTGGAAATCTCTCACCAAATCAAAACACATACCAAAAGCCTGTTTAATTCAAACATTAAATCAATTCTGTAATATGACTCAGAATTCTGGAGGATGACAGAAACAAACAAGCAAAAAATTCAGACATTCACCCATTCCATCGTATGAAAATTCCTCCAAATTCACTCGCTAAATACCATCAGCAACATAGCCCTATAGCACAGAACCAACCAACTACCATTGGCAGTGAAGATCATCAGAAGATGGATAGGACACAACACCATCACTTATCAGGCCATATCCTGAAATCCCTCAGGAAAAAGAGCTCCTGGAGAACGGACCTGGAGGCTGACACTATACAGATAAGCGACATCTGGAGAAGATAGCACAGGAACAGGGACCAAGAAGGGCAGCTGATTTTGGTGTATGCCCCTGGAGGGGAAACTGGTCCAAAGAAGTACTCTTTCTCATATCTCCATACAGAAAAAACTTTTACTTAGTCATAGGCTACAATGTAGAATAATCAAAGAGTAAAAACTGTAAAGACTTGGCATTATACAATCTCTGTTAAAAGGTGTAGGTGAGAGCGATGAATGATGACTCTGAAAAGAGATAGGTAATTAATAGTTATCAAAATGTCTGTTTTCTTGTCATCACAGAAAAAAAAAATAGAAATATAAAAGTTTTGTAATTTTATTCTGTGTCACCATATACATTGATTTATAATTCTCAAGTCATAATTTAGTTCACAAACTCTAAAGTAAACCTGCATACATACAAGAATCCACATGATAGAGGACAGAAGGCAAAAAAAGGATACTATTTTCTGTGTGTGTGTGTGTATATACACACACACACACACACGAAATCAATCTCATTTCTCAGGCCTTTCTCAAAAATGGAAAAACAACAATGAATGCATTATGAAAACTGCAAAAATTTTTATCATATTAAACTGAAATTATTCTTTTTCTTTAATAAACATTGCTGGAAATGATGAGACCTTTCCAAAGTAAGTTTATACAATACAAGTTAGTAATTAACAATCAACAATTTGCAACACAGTGATTCAAGGTATTCAGTTCATAAAAATGTCTTTTTTCTGAAAAATGTAGCAAATGTAAATGTGTTTCTTTAATATTGCTGGAAAAGTCCAAAAAGTTGCAATAGATATGAAGTAACACACAACTAATGCTAGTCCTGCTAAAATCAGACCATCTATCCACTCACATATTCACTACTAGTGTACCCAGTATGTGAGTGGATCTAGCATTTAATTGTAACTGCAACTGTTGTGTCTCTCTGCATCTCAACTACAGTGAGGTTCCCATCTTGTTATAATTAATAATATCAGTTTTATATTTCTACATGTGAAATACAAACACAATTATAATTGACCAACAGTCATTGACAACAACTTTTCCAATATTCCAGATTTGAAACAAAACTTCCCAACAAGAAAGACAACGAATCTACACTTTTAAAAGTGTGGCTCATCACATGCAATCTCATCTTCTAGACAGTAAGCCAACTTAACTGTCTGTAAGAGTTGCAACAAACTGTCTTAACACTTGCATAAATAAACTATCTGGGTTTAGATGTCCCCTGGTAAGTTATGTCATTAAAATATACACACAGCTTTGTACATTTTAAGGCAACAGTTACAAATACAGCCATTTTTCTTTCAACTGTCATGGCTGACATGTTCCTCTATGCCCTCGCTTTCTGTGACCAGTGCTCTCTCCAAGATGACCCGTCCTTCCTTGTATCGCTGATTGTCCTCTGTGGCAAACTCATAAACCCAGCCAAGTTTGGCGTCACAGTTCTTACAGGAGACGTCCCGCACCATGTGACGACCGGTCAGCATGACCCGGTCCTGTACTTCACTATAGTTCAAGTTGACCACTTTGTTAAAAAGGAACGCTCTCCCTGTGGCACCTAGTAGAGAGTAAAATAAGTAGAAAATATACACATACTACAGCAGTGTGGGATATTCTTCATTGCATAAACTATAGTTTTATCCAAAACCCATTTTCTTCTGGTTGCACACAAATAAAAACATGATGCAACCTTGAGTGATGTTAAATTGGTGAAATATACGAATTTAAATATTACGATAGAAATAGAACATTTATATTATGTAGATTCATTTTTTCATTGTATGAAACTCATTGTAATAGTTTATATATTAGCTTGGCTACAATAGACATCATTTCAACTAATCAGATAAAACAAATATAATTTCACACAATATGAATATCCTGTAATGGACCTTCATAAACTTGTAAAAATTCTGTGGGAAAGGATCTTGATGCTAACATGTTTATAAATATTTGTAACATGTTACCTAATAATTAGATCCAATATATTCACTGACAAGAGGCATGAACAGGATGATAAGAAAAACACAGTAACTATCTATATTTTATATTAACAGCATTTAAATTCCCTTTGTCCCACAACATTAACACCCTGAGGATACATTACAGCAATCACATCATGTAATATCTCTAACTAAAATTTAGGAATCCAAAAATTGTCTTACACTGAGCACACTGCATTCATCACAGACTCGACTCATTAAACAGATTGCATTCATCACAGATTCGACTCATTATACAGACTGCATTCATTACAGACTCGACTCATTAAACAGATTGCATTCATCACAGACTCGACTCATTAAACAGATTGCATTCATCACAGACTTGACTCATTAAACAAATTGCATTCATCACAGACTCGACTCATTAAACAGATTGCATTCATCACAGACTCGACTCAGCATACAGATTCTACTCACCATACAGACTGCATTCATCATATTTTATTATAAGTAATCTGAATTATTCAGAATTCCATGACATAAAGATATACATATACATTATAACTTGCAGTGGTCTGAGCACATGCGTGGTTGCTTAACTTGCGTAATCAGAAGAGAAACTCTACCACACCACAAGAAAAGCTAGCTCACTAGCATTAGGCAGTAGAAGTTCCCTATATACTCTCTGCTACACTACCCCCACTCAGGGAAGCTTTATCCTGAAGCTCAGCAAGGATCCTCTATGATCGTTTGGCACACCTTCAGCAACAGCATCTGCATCTCATGACAACCACCACTGTCATTTCCAGACAAACCACATGGATACAAAGCCCCAGAGCTTTAACGAGACTCTACCTGCAGTAGGCCTTCCCCCAAACACCACCAGTCACTACACTGCCACCATTTTGTAATGTGCAGTAGTCTGAACATGCTGTTGCTTAACTTGTGTGATCAAAGAGAGACTCTACCACCACTAGAAAAGCTAGCTCACTAGAGAGGTAGTAGAATTTCCCTTTATAATGCCCACTACAATACTACACCTAGTTTTTATCTTCTATATATCTTGCATGTCAGCAAAACTTGGATCTACATTACATGGAGATGTTCAGTTAGCAAATTTTTCACTGCAATATGAGAAATCTACCTGTAAATCTGGTGTAATATGAGAAATCTACCTGTAAATCTGGTGGAAATCAGCTCTGCTCTGTTAGTAAGGGGTGTGTCACAGCTAGCACAGGAAAACAATCTGGTCCCTCCAATATGTCTTAGAAAAATTCTGCCCATATCGCTGATTGTAAAATTCTGTAATTACCAATTTCATCAAAATTTGTACACAAACACACACACAGATATATAAATACACACACACACACACAAAACCACTATGAACACTTTTCTGAAATATTTCGACTGTGTTACCAGTCTTCGTCAGTCGTGTTTATTGATCATAGCAACATAACGTAAGACTACATGCACAGAGTACTATGACGTCACAAAGAGTATTACAAATGAAACGTAACGTCATAGTTGATATTGTGGGTAAAACATATGGAAAAAGGCAAGAATCCTCAAATTGAATATGTGTACAATTTCAAAAATATATGTTAAATAAGGTAACAAGACTTTACACAAAGAAGTTAGTTTTTAGCCAATTATCATCAGATACATTCAATTATTTACCAGTAATGTTATATACTTATAAAGGCTAAAGTAGTAAATATATATGTAAAGGTAATAGTATCACTTTAAGAGTTTATATATATTTGTACATGCATGTATTATTAAAAAATTCTTTGCATAACAGACATGATTCTTAAAGACAAAAATGTTCCCCTTTGTTCATTCTGAGTGACACATAAGTGTTCAATTTTTTTTTCTCTTAAATGTCGGTAAATATCCTCTTTGTAAAGTTTTTCAATACCTATGATAGAATAAATAATTGTTTATACTGTGAGAATCTGTGTAGAAATGAATAGCTACAGGGTCATCAGTTTCTCGTCTAATGAATGACAAATTCAAAACATGCCTTTGATATAATGTTGCTCCAGTTTCTTCCACATATACCATTTTGTTGCATTTTTTGCAAAACGCTCCATAAACTACATCGCTGGATTTACAATTGATATAATGTTTGATATGATATTTGTTACTGTTACAGTCCTCAAATTGATTTGTTTTAATGGTATAATGACATAAAATACAATTTTAAGAACCACATGATTTGCACAAATTTTCTTTTCTGAAAAATAAATTATTATGTTTCTTTACAAAAGACAAAAATTTAAAAGACACTCTAGTACACAAGAAACACAATAATTCATTTTTCAGAAAAGAAAAATAGTGCAAATCATGTGGTACTAAAAAGTGTATTTTATGTCATTAAAACAAATCAATTTGAGGACTATAACGGTAACAAATATCATATCAAACATTAAATCAACTGTAAATCCAGCGATGTAGTTTATGGAGCGTTTTGCAAAAAATGCAACAAAATTGTATATGTGAGACAAACTGGAGCAACATTATATCAAAGGATTGTTTTGAATTTGTCAATTATTAGACGAGAAACTGATGACCCTGTAGTTATTCATTTCTACACAGATTCTCATAGTATACACGATTATTCTATCATAGGTATTGAAAAATGTTACACAGATGATATTTACCACCGTTTTAGAGAAAATTTCTGGAAGAAAATCGTTGAACACTTATGTGCCATTCAGAATAAGCAAAAGGGAACAGTTTTGTCTTTAAGAATCATGTCTGTTATGGAGAGAATTTTTTAATAATATATGCATGTACAAATATATATAAACTCTTAAAGTGATACTATTACCTTCATATATATTTACTGCTTTAGCCTTTATAAGTATATAACATTACTGGTAAATAATTGAATGCATCTGATGAATGTATTTCACTTCGACTAAAACCTAACTTCACTGTGTATAGTCTTGTTACCTTATTTAACATATAATTTTGAAATTGTACACATATTCATTTTGAGGACTCTTGCCTTTTTCCGTATGTTTTCCCCACAATATCAACTATGACGTTACGTTTCATTTGTAATACTCTTTGTGACGTCATAGAGCTCGGTGCATGTAGTCTTGTGTTACGTTGCTATGATCAATAAACACAACTGACAAAGACTGGTAACACAGTCGAAATATTTCAGAAAAGTGTTTAGAGTGTTTGTTTTTAAAATTTGCTCTAAGAAAAGAGACTTTGTATGTATACACACACATATATATATATATACATAAAGATGGGGTATTAAACTGCAGATAGATTTTGACACATTCCATCCAAAAAACTATGTATCACATTATTTCTTAATCAACCTGCCATTATCTCATCTCATGCATTTGTCATATTACCAATTATAAAACAAGATTGTTTCTATATGTCTTTGTATGGTAACAAATCATGTATTTATTTAACAGTTTGATCAAAATATATATTCCAATGGTGCAAGCCTTCAAAAAAAAACCAAAAAAACACTGTCAACAATATTCTCTGTTAATGATAGGGAAGTTCTGTGGAGGAAGAATTAATGCTCAAGATATTTAATTGTTCAGTGTTTATATTGCCTCCTTATTCTCTGTAGGAAAGTGGACTGGCATGGATTGTATCTTTATAGAGAACACCCCCAACACACACACACACACCCCTCCCTGCAATAAACATTCTTCACTGCACTGTAAACTTCAGTGAAATTTATGACTATATGGCTGTATCACTTGATTGTGGTATGATTTTCGTACAAACGAGACTTGAATGGAAACCATGTTTTTGCAGCTTTCATTCTACACCCCCCCCCCCCCCAACCTGTCATTCAATCAAATTCTATGGTGCTCATTAACTTGATCTAATAGCTCACTATATATTTATATACATCGTCATCATCAAATGTCTGTGACAAATAAGCAAAGCTGACACAAGTAAAACAAATAACTTCTATTTTTATCATTTCCTTTTATAGATAATGACAACACAAAACATTGTATAGGCCTATTGAATGTCTTGTGAAAACATGGTAAACAAGTCAATATCATTATAATCAATCGAAACTGCAATTACCTTCTGTTTTTACGGATATAGCTAGAAAACTATGAAGATTTGGAAATTCTTTTTTATCGTCAGTTTCCCAGGGTGTCAGCTGGCTGAAATAAAAACATTACAATATTTCTACGTTGCGGTCACGTGTTAAAAACAGAGCAGAATCCTCTAACCTTATTATCAATAAGAAATAAAGAAATCAGAGGATATACGAAGAAATTGCGGGAAGTCGGGTTGGGTTCCGTGAGGTCATAGGCTTGCGCAATGGGACTTTAGGACTCATTTCCTGTATCGCTGATTTGGCAGACGGTGTGTGAAAAGGAAAGTTGGGAAATTGTACCAAGGTGAAAGCAAAATGAAACGGTGGTTGTCGGGCGACGATAAACGTCGCAAGGAGCCGGAAATTTTTGACACAGTCGGAGAAGGACTGAAAAAGTTATACAAGACGAAATTATTTCCTCTGGAAGAGCATTACAAATTTCACGATTTTCACTCCCCGCCCCTTGAAGATCCGGATTTTGAATCCAAGCCCATGATTCTTCTTATAGGACAGTATTCAACAGGGAAAACGACATTTATCAGGTATTTGCTAGAACAAGATTTTCCAGGAATTCGAATCGGTCCAGAGCCGACGACGGACAGGTTTATTGCGGTAATGACTGGGGACCAAGAGGGGGTCATTCCAGGAAATGCTTTGGTTGTGGACACTAAAAAACAGTTCAGGCCACTGACAAAATTTGGAAATGCATTCTTGAACCGATTTCAGTGTTCAATGGTTGATAATCCTGTATTAGACAGTTTGACAATTGTGGACACCCCAGGAATCCTATCTGGTGAGAAGCAAAGGGTAGACAGGGGGTATGATTTTGCAGGAGTGCTTGAGTGGTTTGCAGAACGAGTAGACAGAATTATTCTTTTGTTTGATGCACACAAATTAGACATTTCAGATGAATTCCGAAGGGCTATTGATGCCATTAAAGGATATGATGACAAAATCCGAATTGTTCTTAACAAGGCTGATATGGTTGACCACCAGCAGCTTATGAGAGTGTATGGAGCTCTGATGTGGTCTTTGGGGAAAGTGTTGAATACACCAGAAGTAGCCAGAGTTTATATTGGATCATTCTGGGACAATCCATTACATTTTGATATGAACAGAAAACTTTTTGAGTTAGAAGAGCAAGATTTGTTCAATGATCTTCAGAGTTTGCCTCGGAATGCGGCACTGCGGAAGTTGAATGATCTTATAAAGAGAGCAAGACTAGCAAAGGTAATGAGTCAAATCAGTATGACAAACATTTTTTATCAGTATCACTGACATGAACAAGTCAGGTAGCTTTTGATGTGATATGCAACCAAGTTTGTTCATTTTCCATAGTTATGATTCATATAATCATATTATAGATCCATGTTATTTTAAGAGATTTTACATTTGCATGTAATCATTGGACAGTAAACAGGCCCAGTGCAAACTCTACATTAAGTTATAATTATAGTTTTACATAGATATTGTGCTGGACCTGGTAAAGGAGATAGAAATTTTTAACAAACACTGAATCCTGCTGAAAGCTCGGGATTTTATAACTTTCAGTTCTGTGTATCTGAGCATTATTAAGTAACATGCAGGGCAACACTGTCTGGCAATATGTATACAAATGTACATGCATATGATTGGCTAACACCATCTGGTGTTTGAAAAAATCTTGAAATGTGTATTATGATTTCCTGATCCTTTGATTTGTTTCACTTTTCTGAAATATATATTCCATGGCAGCTGAACAACTGGTGTGAACAGAGGGGAGATAAGCATGACTGAATAAGAATGGTGTAAATCTGTGATGCAGAGTTTATGTAATTTACATGTCTAGACGGTGTGTTTGTTTCAGATTTTCCTTGATGTTCTACCTACAAGTAGAGTTTATTCACTGTAGGTCAGGAGAAATATTCTAGTGGGTAACATCTTGTTTCTGGTTTCATGCATTTAAACTCCCAGCATTTTATAATATCAATGTGTATGTTATCTTGCAATTAATACACATAAATTTCTTTCATTAAACAATTTCCTGAGCTTTACTGACCATCGAAATTTGTCCACTGTTTTATCCTTAACTTTTCACGAATTACAGAGCTAATTTCAGTCAAACTTGGTACAAATCATCTTTGGATAAAGAAGATTAAATTTTATTAAATCGAGGATCTTGCTCCCTTAAAATGGGAGATAATCAAGAATAGAAAGTAAAACTGGGTGTGGTCATTTTAAAATCTGCTCGTGAACCACTGGCCCAGAAAAGTTGAAATTTACTTGAAAGTTTCTTGACATACATGTAGTGTATGTTCAAGTTCATTCAAATCATGGCCCTGCAAGTAAGGTGGAGCCACAATAGGGGATCAGAGTTTTATGTGGGGATATATAGGAAAAGAAATTTTAAAAATCTGAAGAACAGTAGGACCATGATAAATCATATTAATATGGAAGCATCTCTAGGAAGTGCAGATTCAAGTTTGTCAGACCAAATTTTTATTTAGGAAGAGAATGCAATAGAGGCAAAGTTTTACAAAGAAATGTTTAGGAAAAATCTTTAAAATTCTTCATTTCAATAATGGCAGGACCATGATTACTCATATTGAAGTAAGTACTTTGAAGTAGACATTAAGAGTATGCTTGGCTTTCTTGTAGATAACATTTACGTAGTGTTTGGAAACCAAGTCTTCCAACAATCCATTGGCATTCCCATGGGCATTAATTGTGCTCCCTTATTGGCAGACTTATTTTTATATTCTTATGAAGGGGAATTTGTTCAGAAACTGTCCTTCAACCATACATGTAGATTTATCGATTACGTCTTATCAATCAACAATAATAATTTTCATAATTATGTCCATTTGATATATCCCGTTGAACTCGAAATAAAGGACACTACAGAATCTGACATGTCTGCTTCATATTTGGATATTTTACTTAATATTGACTCTAATGGCAGACTGACAACTACATTATATGACAAGCGTGATGACTTCAACTTTGCAATCATCAACTTTCCATATCTATGTAGTAATATACCACTTTCGCTTGCTTATGGTGTGTATATCTCCCAGTTGATTCAATACGCGAGAGCATGCCATGCGTATGAGAATTTTTTAAAGCGAGGTCAACTACTGACAAAAAAGTTGACATTGCAGGGTTATAACGAATCTCGTTTGAAGTCATCATTTCGCAAATTTTACGGTCGCTATAATGACCTGTTTGCAGTTACAAAGTGTCTCTGGGATATATGTTGAATGATTTGTTTCATACCCTGTTAGACTGTCATTTTTCATACTAACTTTGACTATGGGTAATCCCGTATACCTATTTTTGATTAAGGGCTCACGGTCGGTGTGACAGGTCAGTAGAGGATGCTTACTCCTCCATGGCTCCATGATCATACTTTCGCTTTGTCGGAGGTCCGTGTTGCCCAACACTCGAACTTGTATATGTCTTGGGGATTTATGATTATGATTTACACATTGTTTACTTCGCCATCTGATATTGATACAAGTATCCTTAGGTAGTGTAAGTTCAAGTTTGTACAATTAAGGACCTCAGGGTAAGGTGGGGAGGCCACACTTGGAGCTGGAAGTTTTGTATGGGAATATACAGGAAATTGATGAAAACAAATTCTTTTCAAGAGTAGTAGGGCCACATTAAATCATACCAAATTGCAAATTATTTTAAGCCCCTTTGACTTAAGTTATGGGGCATATTGTGTTTGTCCTGTCTGTCTGTCTGAAACTTTAATCTTGGTCATAACTTTTGAGTGGTGAGTGATATGGCTGTCTTATTTCATATGTGCATTTCTCATGATAAGGCCTTTCTTTTTGGTATCGAAGTTTTAACTTGTGACTTTAAATTTTGACCTACTTCTAAGAACAGTGTCTCTTGTAGTAGGGTTTTAATATTTTGTATGTGTGTGTGTGTGTGTGTGTGTGTGTGTGTGTGTGTGTGTGTGTGTGTGTGTGTGTGTGTGTGTGTGTGTGCAGGACTTGAAACTAACTTTTCAGTCTGTCAGTCAAGCCAGACTGATAGACAACAATTTTTATCAGTATGCAGAGAAATTATTCAGTTTGCCACTTAAACTGAAATTTGTGGTAAATGGGGAAAAAATTAAACAATGCAAGACATTTATGTTTTAATTAAAAACTAATATTATTATAAACATGATGATGATGTAATGTTCACACAAGGAACAAAACATCAACCGATTCTCCTGGTCATACCACAACCATTTTCAACCATTTACCCTGAAAACTTTTTGATTATTTCTAATTTTCAGAAACTCTGTCAGAATTTTTCTGTTATAATGAGTTTTGTGACAATTTTGAACATGGTGAACACCATTTATGTATTGCCACATGGCGCTCGCCTCAATTTTGTCATTGTTTCAGTAGTGCATAAGTAAACACTGTTGATATTGCAAATGCTTTAACGACACAGACTGAATAATCCTATTAATAAAATTTGAGACTTTCCAGAAAATAAAATTAGTAAATCGGGACAAATTTCAAAAGTCAATCAGTCTACCATTGCCTTTGATTTTAAAATCTTTTATATATTTCAGAGAGATTTTTTTTTTTAGGATTTCGAAATAGATCTATCAGTCCGAATGTGCAGATTTGAACTGATAGGTAAACAAATCAATATGTCTGTCATCAATTTATATTTTTAGCAGTCATGGACTGACAGACACAAGTTAGTTTCGACACCCCCCCCCCCCCACCCACACACAACACACACACACACACGTGTGTGTGTGTGTATGTATATATATATATATATGTTCATTCCTTAGTCGTCAAGATCTTGCATTTTATACTATGATTTTTTACCTTGGATCATCTATCATGATTATGTCATGTCCCTTTAGGGTTAGTTATTCTGAAGAAAGAGATCAAAAAGAAAAAAAATCTTTCAAAATCACAAAAGCAGGACCAAGGTGATCCAGGTGAGTGATGTGGTCCTTGGATCTATCTCGATCTTGATCTCTCTTCAGGCTCAGTGGAGCATTTAATTGATTTATTTTTTAATTGGCATTTATGTTTGAAAACTAACAATGCATGATGCATATATATGCAACTGGAAATAGTCTGTGATAAACTGAAAGGTATATATTACAATGAATGAAGAATTCTTTTTTATAAATAGAAGGCAATAAAAAAAATCTTGCAGACCTTAGGACTAACCAGCTAACAATTATAAGATTTTTGGTGATCCTTGTGAAAAAAAATGTCCACAAGGAGAGAAGGTTTGCAAACCTAAGGGCTTACAATTAAAAGTGATCCTTGTGAAACAGTATCTGCAAGGAACAAAGTTCAATGATTTTCAAGATTTCAAGAACTCTTTTAATTGAATTTCCATGAAACGCAGAACAGTATTGATAATACATGTATCAGTAAGGAAGTTTAATCTTATAACAGTGATGTACAATTATTTACATTTTACTGAGTTCTCTGTGTTTTGATGCATTTTCTTTCTGAAATGATGAAGTTTGATCATGTGACTGTTTATTGGGTCTGTGAATATATCTAACTACCAAGAATGAAATTAGATAAGAATGAACTTAAAATTTTGACATTCTTTCATCTAGGATAAAATCTATTGGTGTACATTGCATAAGATAACACTATTACCATACTTGACATAGTTTGCAAACAAAAAATCCTACTTTTTAATATTTGTACCTTTAAATTAATTAATCATATAAAAATCAGTGACATTTAATTGGTCAATACAATGCTTTAGACCTTCAAAGTAGTCTTAATATATATGGGTTCACTGAATATTGTTCTTCTTTGGTACCTAAAGCATGCTGCATCATATTAATTACTAGATCATACTTATAGAAGTTCATGCTTTGTTAAATACATCTTATCATAATTCAAATTATTATTTGAAGTATTTACTGAGTAATTTTCAGTCCATTATTGTGCACATGATAATGTAATACAGTTACATGTTTTATCAACTTTTTTGAACTGAGATGACAAGTGAGCATTTCTGATTGAATTTTGTGCACTACCTGTCTCCCTGGTGTCTGGAAATTTTCACATTAAGAACAACTTGGCAGTCACAGCAGATTTTAACTAAACTTGGCACAAAGCATCCTTTGGTAAAGGGGATACCAAAATTTTCTTAATTTGTTGGACTGACAGCACCTAGCTATCATTGTATCAGTCCAACAATTTTAACATCTAAAAGCCAAAATTTATCGAAACAGTATATATAGTAAGTTTGATAATTTCAGAATAAAAGAGATAGTAAGGTTGGTTTTTTTTCACATATCAATTTTTTGGATTTATAAGGGATGTTTTTTGTTTGGCATTGAAGACTTTTATCAGCAGAACTGACATTTTATCAAGACCATGGGAATTGGAATTTTGTTTGAATGAAGTGTCATGTCCCTTTAAAGGATGATTAAGAAAAAGTGAAACTTATAGTTGATGTGTTCAGAAAATCTTATAGAACATCAGAACAAAAAAGCCACAACTTGTATGAATGTTTCCTTATCCTTAAGAAATAAAACTCCAGTTCATTTCCATATGTACACAGTAACTCCCCTATGAACTATTATCCCCACTGTGAACTAGTATCCCCACAAATATTTTGAATGATGAATTATCTCAATTCAGATAAATAATAATTATTCAGACAGGTTTGAATGTTAAACTAAACTCATGGATTTTATACTAGTCCAGTCCCAATCCTCGCCACACGTGTGTAAGGGATCAGATTAGGCTTTTGTGGCATTTTTCAACACCTGAGCTTATTTTACCTGTATAGAAATTACAATTTTTTTTAAATTTCTATTATAATTATTTGTGTTTATAATAAGTGAAGACCAAGTACATATTATGAATAGATACAAAAGCAACAGGGTTCGAATTTACAGGTTATCAAACATGGCTACGTCAGCATCTGAAATCATATGAAGATGTGAATTTTCAGGTTGTATGGGGCTTAAATAAATATTTGAAGGTAAATTTGGACATAAAATGGGAATATATGTAAGGGATTTTCACATTTTATATTTATGAGACAGCAATGATATAAGGCCTAAACTGTGCACATGAAAACGTGCACTGTAAGTTGGAAGTTTTTTTAAGGGTGGATCTGTAGCTCTCAGATCTGTCCCATTATTTTAAGCTACTAAAATCTTTGACCTTGTGACCTCTACATTCCTTTGACCAACTTGTAGAAAATTCGAATATAAGCCATCTTTCAAATAATGAGAGGTACTGCTTTTTTATTTAGCATGTACATTTCTTGTGAGAAGTCCTTTCCAATGATACTGTATTTGTTGACTTTGACTTTTGACCTAGTTTTTTAAAAACTTTCACACAAAAAAAACCAACAAAAAACCTTGATCATATCTTTTACAGTATCATAAGTGAAAGACCTTTCGTATTTGGTATATGTATTCCTTGTGGCAAGACCTTTTCATTGACACCAAAATCTTTGACCTGGTGACCTCACAGGCAATTAATTATATTGCTTGTGTTCAAATTTACTATTAAAGAGTAAAGGTATATAACTCTAAATATAGGGTACCTAAGTTTGCTGATGAAAAGTCAGTAAACCAAATGGTATAATATTCTGTATTCTAAAATGACCACACATAACCAATCTGCATTACTACCAAAGTTTATCCCGAAATTCTGTATACTTCCCAAGATATGCAGAAATGAATTCAGAAAATTGTCTATTATTTTTTGGTCAAGTTTTAGCTGGGCCCCTGGCACTGTAAGACTAAACAGTGTTTGTGCATTGCAACAAGCAATTGCATAGAATGTGCAACATTAGATATCATTTTTAAATTGAATTTCTTACCTCGATTTATAAACAGAAGTCCGTAATAGCTCCAAGTGACTGAAAATTGTAAAACCGTCTGCACTATCACTTATCACAGCCATTTAACTTTTAAATGGAGATGGAACATTCTATCGTTAACTTTTGATATTTATCAAAGCAATTTAAAACTACTTGTCATTAAACTGCAAGAATTACTACCTTTAATTAAAGCATTCATATATATATATTATCTGTCTTGGGCTCAAATTATGGTAACTCCCAGATAATGAAGTGATCTCTAGTTAAAAATCTCTGGATTTAAAACTTTGTATTGAGTTGATAATAGGGCATGCAAACAGCTAAGCTTTATTATGGAAGAAAATTCTGTACTATGATGATTCTTTTATTTTAATGACTGAACTTTCTGTTAAATCTTGTGATGTATTGTTCCCAGTAATTTTATTGAGAGTTCATTGGAATGGTGTAGGTACCTACATGCTGGACGCACTGGACAGTCCAATCTTATCACTATATTTTCTTCAAAAGACTCCTACACTAGAGGTGTTCTAGACCTCACAGATTGCAATTTTCTCAAGGACAGTGAATTTAATGAAATTCATAACTGTGTCAATATAGACTACATTACTTATTTACAATATACTGAAAACATTATTTTGTAGAGGCGTCAAAATAGAATCTTCTATTACTTTTGAGAGGTGTGTCATAAAGTTGAATGTGTTGCAACAGTAGAAAATTCTAAAGAGAAATTGCTGAAACCTTCAGGGGTTGGGGTTCTTTGGGGGTTTTTTTGGTTTGTTTTTTTTTTCTTTCATTATCATTAGCTTCATCAGTGGATCCTCTGTTGTATGAACATAAAAGCATATCAGTTTTGGTGATTGTCAATTTAACATCTTCTGAAAATGAATGTGGAAGACACTTGATTACTGCTTACTTGAAAATAACTTCTCACACAGGAAGACTAATGAAGGTGATCCTGTAATTGCATTGATCATTTGATACACTGGTTCCTTTAAAGTAGATATCTCCTGTTAATTTTGAAATCACAAGGTCAAGGGTCAAACTGGACTAAGTAAGATATTATCTACTCATCTAAGCTGATAATTATATGAAACAGAAAAAACATGTATTCTTTTTTAAAAGATTTATTGTTTATAGGTACATGTATGATTTATTCATGTACCTAGTACAATTAAGAAAACAACAAAAACTACTCTCAATCAACTACAAATATATATTACTGCTATAAATTGATTTGAAGGATCATCCTTACAATGCAAACAATATTTAGGAAGATTAAATACAATATTTAGCAGATATTGACATGCCTGAGTAAACACTGAATGTGCCCAAGACCATATTGGTGATGACTTTAACAAAGATGTATATCCATTATCTACAGTGCATTATGATGTATAAAGCATATTCATATTTTTTTTTTTTTTAAATAAATTGATAGTAACATTCTATCGTATTTTCATGGCCTATCATTTGAACAACAGTGAATTCATTTTGCTGAAAAGTGCTTTGTGTCAAGTTTAGTTAGAGTTAGCTCAGTGGATCTGAAAAAAAAAATATAATAAAAAAAAAACATGAAACGTTAACAGACAATCCAGACAGATATTTCAATCAAACAACCTCAGTAGGTGTTCTACCTGGGATAATAATTGTATAAATGATTGATTGGTTGTTTGTTTTCCGCCGCAATTTTTCAGTTATCTGGTGGCATCCAGTTTTTGTAGGTGGAGGAGATAGCCCAGATATAATGTATCCGGGAAGAGACCACTGACCTTCCGAAAGTAAACTTGCAAACTTTCTTACATACATAGGCGCGAGCGGAATTCGAACCCACGCTGACTAGAGGTGAGAGACCTTGTGATTTTGAGCTCAATGCTTTAACCACTCGGCCACGGAGATCTCTATAAAAGGATTTAAATTCAGCTTTGCTTCTGACATTAAAATTGTGATATCATATAGAGTGATTTTATTGAAAAATATTTGCAGATTAATGTTAACAGATTCATGTAGAGAATAGTCCAATTATATTTGTGATAGATTAATTACCAATAACAATTTCATTAGTGCTGTTGCTTTTCTCCTTGAATATGTATTTGGGCTGTGTATGAAGTATGTAATTATATACATGAACTGTTGGCTTGTTGACTGCTTGAATGGTCAGATGGGCATTGACTTGTATAAACCCTGACTCTCATCAACAGCTAAACAACTAGATGTATATATAAACGATAGTATTTATAAATATAAATCTGGTGCCTCATTGTATCAGTATTTAATTTTGTAGTGGCTTTTTGTCCTTTCATTGTAAACTGTTTATACATAGACATGATAGATGAATTGAATGTTTAGATATGAAATAAATCACTGTAGTGCATATGAAATAAATCACTGTAGTGCTTATAGGATGTCTTTATAGCTTAGAAACATGTCTACATCTCCGAACTGATCTTGAAGCCTTGACAGTGCATTCTTTGAAATGATGCATATTTTGTCCTAAGCATGATGTTATTGTAGAAACTATCACAGAGAGATGACAATGTAGAACATTGTCCAAGAAAATGATGCCGTAGTCATCAAGTGAACAAAATGGAAACCGTGCTCTATGCTGTAACATAGCAGCATGATAATGGTTATGAGAAACTGACTGTGTGTCATATTCACATGGAAGGTCTAATGTACAGATAGACCTGTTGTTGTAAGCTACATTCATGGGTGTGTCAATTTAGTGTAGAAACTGGTTCAAGCTATCATTGCAGTAAATCTGATGATACATGTAAACACACATTGAAGGTAGATGTATTTTCCATGTCTAGTCCATGTATTTGTAGACTTGCTGTATTAAGGAGAGATGATAATGGTATAGTTAAAACAGGTACTGAAAGTTCATGATACTTGTAATATGAGAGTTTCGAGTGATTTATAAGAAGAAAACTGCCTAAAGCCCATCCTCATGTACCGTGACATTCAATGTTACTTATCATGTTATAGGTTTTCCATAACATCATTTCCTTTTTCCTTACGAGTTTATCTTAGAGATGAGAATCTTCCTTATTTGATTATTATATTCATTTTGAGATGCAGAACAGAGATGCATGTGTATAACTTCGGATAAAGACACATAATTACTAAACTCCCATGTACACACCTATTAATATATGGTACATTAATTTTGTCTAAAACGACCAACTTGAGTAAATTAAAATGTGTGGTTTGTACATGATTGAACTTGACACGTATTTTAAGTGACCATGTTTAGCTTACAGGTAATGAAGTGCCTGCAGTCATAGCTAGGTACAAATGTCACATGTAGGTAATAAATTAGAGATGTTTAGAAAATCTGTGCCCAGCCCTGGAAATTACTTGGATAAGATTTGTAAGCGAGATTGACAATGGGTTTCAGAGGTGATCTGTTTGTGTAATGACATCTCATTGTTACAACCTGTGCTTGTCCAGCCCAGTATCACATGCATGTACTGTGACCTTTTACATGCATGTGTGCAGTGCAGTGGATATTGGGTGTGGGCTTTTTATTAAGTGCATCCTTGTTGATTTGATAAGGGATTCTTGCTTTATCTTGTATACATTTGAGAAGAACATGAGGACACACTCAATCTCTATGAATTCTTTAGTTTCAGATAATAAATTATGTTTAGAAAGTTAGGTTACATGAAAATAATATGGGAGATGCCCTGCATAAATTAACAATGGAATGTGTGAAATTTTGCTAATACATATACTTTTACAAACTATATACAAAGTGGGTCAATGGTGGGAATACTATTGAATTAAAAAGTAGGACACCAGAAATATGCATGAAGAAAAGCTGCAATATTTAAGTTGAAACAATAATAGTTCTGAATCTGAAGGTTTTATTTTGTTGTATTATCCCAGTATTGTATGTAACTTTAACTATAACCATTAATAAATTTTAAGCTAAGTTTAATAAAGATTTTGGTTTATTGAATATATAGCATTATTTCAATTTCAATGATTCAGAAATCAATTTTTGTATGGGAAAACATTAATATAATTTTGCTTCCTTCATAGCCTCTGAATAGGCTTTCTGACACAAATTTTGATAACTTTATAAACCGTAATATTTTCCATTATCAAAATAGTAAATAAAATTTTACAATAAAATTTTCTGACACCAGAATGACAGCTAATAATGCTTTAACAAGAATGATAAGTTTTAATATGAATACATGTAGATATACGGCATTTTTGCAAGAGTTTTTTTATATACCATGATATTGATAATCAAAATATTTTAACCCTTGTAAATACATAATTCACTTTGGGTCTATATACACACACACACACACACACACATATATAGATATATATATACACGCACACACAATTTTAAGGCAGTTCTGCTGAAAGAATATAAACATATAAATCTATTTTCACAATTGTAAGCAAATTCAGAAACATTTATTGACCACTTAGAAACTTAGAAATTTAGAAATATCTTGATCATAAGACATTTCATTAAATAGGCCCTAGAAGTTTTGTAGTGTGACATATAGGTGTAGAACTGACAAAATATCACATGAGCATGCTTTTGTTTAACATGAAGAGTTAGTTCATATTATTAGCTAATGTCTGTAGTATGTATTTTGCATCTCTTTTCAGGTCCATGCATACATTATAAGTGAACTCAAAAAAGATATGCCCTCCATGTTTGGAAAGGACGCCAAGAAAAAAGAACTGATTAAAGGTTTGGGAGACATTTATGGCAGAATACAAAGGGAACATCAGATATCACTTGGTGATTTTCCAGAAACGAAGCGTATGCAAGAACAACTGGCCCATCATGACTTTACCAAATTCCATGCCATGAAACCTAAACTGATAGAAACTGTGGACCAGATGTTAGCTTCAGACATTGCTCGCCTGATGCAGATGGTGCCCAATGAAGAAGCAGTCATTTCTAAAGAGCCACAGGTCAGAGGAGGAGCGTTTGACACCATGAACCAGAGCATGTTTGGATATGGTAGAGGGGAAGGAGTTGATGAAGGGAGAGGTGAACGAGAATGGGTGGTGAACACCAATAGAATGGATTATGATGAATCCTTCGATAAACTGAACCCAATCAATGGAAAAATTACTGGTGCTGCAGCCAAACAAGAAATGGTTAAGAGCAAGCTACCAAATTCTGTTCTGGGCAAAGTCTGGAAATTGTCAGACATAGACAAAGATGGAATGTTAGATGCTGATGAGTGGGCCCTTGCAAACCATCTAATTAAAATCAAGCTGGAAGGTCATGATTTACCAGCAGAGTTACCAGATCACCTTATTCCTCCCTCCAAGAGAAAGGAGAAGTTTTAAGAACTATACAGTGTGTTACTTAACTTTCCAAATGAAGTTTTATCTGATCTGTTTAACATAAAACATTAAAAAAGGCATTTCTACAGTATAAGAAGTACAACAGGTATTATGATAGCTTGTATTCAAAACCATGTTTTACTGCTAATATATGTTGCTTTTTGTAATTGTGATAATCATCTTGTAAATTTTAGATTCATGTTTTTTGGAGGTATATCCATGGGAAATTCCAACATTTCTAATCATGTAAATACAAGTGGTCCTCTTCAAATTAATTCATGATCAAGTGGTGCCAAGCAGGAACAGTGTTGTCTGCAAAGCATAGTGACATGTAAGGATTATACTTTGCCATCTGCCTTTAAACTTTGTAACTATGAAAGATTTAACATCTTGATGTGTGTCAAAGCTCATGGTATTTCCTAGGAACATCTGACACAGTTCATTGATAAAATATTATTACGATAAGAAATTAAAGTTACATCATATCTTCCAAATGGTAACTTATTGAATAGTGTACAGTGAAGCTGCAAACAAAAACCTTATTTAAATTTGTCATGATGTTTGAGAAACTGAATTATTACCCAAAAAAGTTGCAGAACATAATGTACACACATACACACACATATTGTACATGTAAATCTTGAGTTCCCTAAATACACTGGCATACTAACTCTGATGAATAAATGACTGATATTTCCAGTGCAGAATGTATACCCAGGAGTTGTATGATAAAAGTGTTACAGTTCAGTAATACATCTGAAATTGTGCAGATATTGTGCTATTTTTGAATAGAACATGATGCATTTATTTTAAATATGTGCAGTATTTGTAAAGTCTGGTGTCATTGTTTTTGTTTGTTTAAGTGCAATACATGTAAAATGTATACATTTTGTGTATATGTGATTACTAAAGTTCAGTATAGCTCTGGTTAACCCTAAGTATCCTCTGTAGTGAGCGTAATCTTCTATATGCATGTGTATTCATAGTTATAGTTGATGATTTGCCATATAATTGAATTGATTGAATTAACGCCTATTGTACATTGGTAGTATTGTTTCATATGAAAATTAAATAAGATAATTACACACTCCACATACACTACATATATTTAGTCTACATCAGATAAATTGAAATTCGGGAAACCAGCCGATTGTTTTCAATATATCCAGTCCAAAATAGATTAAGATGATATTTTTCATCCATTTGGGGGAACTTGTGCAATTTTGACCAAAATTAGTCACAAATTCTTTCTGTTTTTAAACATTTTATTCAATGTTGTACATACAATGGAGTAAATCAAGTTCAGTTTCCATGAACATGTAAGTATATTGAACTGCAGCAGTAATCAATATTGGAATTCAAAATACTTTAATACTTTCATAACTGCCTGTTTTCTTGCAGCAATGTTGAAAAATGAAACAACATCAGACAGTGCTTAATAAACAGCAGGGCTCCTGTAGAATTTAATAGTTAATATAAAAACATGTGATGAACACATCTAAGGTATGGGTCATGGGACACCAAATTACCTGCAGTAGTGCAGATTCCTTGACCATGATGACCAGTATGTAAAGTAATTCAATATATATAACTTGTGAAAACAATTCATTATGAACTCAGCAGACTGTTAATATACTTCAAAGTAAGTTTTATTCCAATACAGGAAACTTCAAAATAACCTACATTTTCATACAGAGAAAATTGGGTAGGGGGATAATAAGTGGTATTTTAAAAAAAAAAAAAAAACAAACAAACAAACAAACAAAATAAACCATAAATTTCCTATGTTTTCTTCCTTCTTTACAAATCATAATAATGAGCATTTTCTCATGAACAGTTGAAAACAATGCACACCACTTGATAAATATAGTATGTCTATTTCAACAATTGGGAATTTGGAAGAAAATGGAGTAAACTGCAAATATAAGAAATAATCAATTTCAGTACAAGTAGAATAAGCTGTATTTTTGTGTTTATGTGTAACATGCATGGACTGGTTGAGGTATAAATTGTATTATCTTGCCAGAAGGAAAAGAAAGATTAGATGTATTAATTCTGCTATTTGATTATAACCAATGATAGCTGATGGATAGAATTGTCACTACAAGATTAACACATTATGACTGTTACAATGTAAACTTGTGCTTTGTTTTATCATGAATTCTTGCGTAGGATTCTTTAATTTCGATATCTGTGATTTTTGAAAGTAACTGACAACATTTGCAATTGAAAGATGGTGTCTAGTCAATTAATTAAAATGAAGCATCATTGGGGACAATTCATCATAAAGGTATAAATTGTATTATCTTACCATTAAGAAAAAAAAAGATATATGAATTCTGCTATTGGATTATAACCAATGATAGCTGGTGGATAGAACTGTGACTACAAGATTGATATATTACACAATAGTAAACTAACGGTTTATTTTAACCATTGTAAACTCTTGTGTAGGATTCTTCAGTTTTGAAACCAGTGATTCGAAGAGTAACTTGCAGAGCTTATTAGGAATAAAGATGTTACCTAGTAATCTAAAAAATGAAGCATCATTAGGGATAATTATTGAGTGTATAGATTAACAAAGTTTATATTCAGCCTAGAACAACAACTACAACCCACACACAATCTTTTTTTATTATTATTATTTTTTTTTTTATGCATGTTTGGATTTTTATGGGAAAGAAGGGTTTAAAGAAATTCATTTTTATTTTGAGTAATTCTAAGAGAAGAATCTTTTTCTTTTCTTTTTTTTTTTTTGTCCATAGCCATTCAGTTTGCTGTCATTTGCAGTATTTGTTTCAAAACAAGTCACATCATGTTAAGTTTATTATGAACCAGTATAAATAAAGGAATTATGAATTTTATTATAAAGTTATAATTGGTATTTGGTTTTCCCTCATACATTGTGTTCTCTCTATCTTTTTATGTTACTTTTAATTTTCAAAACTATGCATGTTTTAATTTTCATGCTTGTGTATAAGATTTAACTCACCTGGAAAATCAAGTGAGCTATTTGTATCAAAATCTGTCTGTTATCTGTAAACTTTTCAACTTCTCAATATTCTAGCATTTTTAAATGAAGAGTCATGCCCCTTTCCCAGAGGAGATATTAAATAATATCCTTTACAAGCCATATATTAAAAAATTGGGAGTGTTTTAAAAATCTTAAGAATTATTGTACCAGAGAAGCTATATGTTGCACAATAGCCTTCATATGTAATGGAGATTTGTTCAGATCATGGTATCAAGAGTGAGAGTGGGGCCACTTTGGAGCTTGCAAGTTTTAAATACATGTAGGAATATACATGTATATAGGAAAAACAACTGAAAAACCTAGGAGTTTGTTTATACCCACACCTCTTGGATTTTTATTGGCCATTACAGTGTACAGGAAAATCTTTTAATAATCTTCTGAAGAGCCTCCAGGATTACAAATGTCAAATTGATATGAAATTATCCTTGTGTAGATGCATGATTGTTGACTACAACTCCTGAATGTAGGGTGGGGGTCACAGTAAGGGCTCAGCATTTTACATATGAATATCTGGGTGTAGATTCATTGGAAATCTTTTTCAAATTAATATGCAAGAGTGTTTATGTAGAATAAATTAAAGTTTGTCTGCACCATGCACAAAATCGGGGCTGTAATTGGGATTTAATATATTGCACAAGAAAAATGCAACTGCTCGTGTAAGTGGTGTGGCCCATAGGCCTCCTGTTGAAAATGGGATGAACATTGTTGGTGGTACATGATGTAATGTGTGTTATTTTCATTGTAACTTTCATATTTTCACAACCATTTTGAGAGGTGAAATAGTAATGATGAAACGTCTTCTTTTTTTTTTTTCAAGCATAATGAATTCCAATTTCAGGTAAAAAGGATTATAAGTGTCAGCTAATTTCATTCTGTGTTTATCCAGCCAATCTCTGTACAATGAATGTCTGCTGTTAAGTAGCCTGTGTTATGCATGTTTTGGATAGCTAAAATAAATAGTGTAAAAATACACCTTTAATCTGTTGAATTTGAAAGTATTCTCTTAATATCATGATAGGGAAACTAGGCCTGTCCTAGATTGTTGGTTGGTTGTATATTGTTTAATATTCCACTCGAGAATTTTTCATTCATATGGAGATGTCCCCATTGCCAGTGAAGGGCTGCAGACTTCAGGCCTATGCTCAGTGCTTATGGCCTTTGCACAGGGAGAGGTCTTTATCATGCCACATCTGCTGTGACAAAGGACCTCGGTTTTTGCAGTTTAGTCCATAGATAGACTAGCAATTCCCATAGCTCAATACAAAGCTGGAATAGCTCTCCAGTGGCCCAATACAAAGTAGATCTAGCATGCCGGTGGGTAAATACAAAGAATGACTAATACTTGGAAAGCCCAAAAAATTTCACAAGACTAGCACTTCAGTGGATCAAAACAGAACAGAAAAACTGGAATTGGTAGAGGACTAACCAGTACAAAAGTAGGACTAGCACAATATAAAAATTGACTAGCACAATACAAAACAGGACTAACATTATACAAAATAGGACTAACACGATACAAAACAGGACAGACACAATACAAAACAGTTGCACTAGCACTCCAATGGAAAGCAGAACATGCACCAAAAGGACTACTACAAAGAATAATACTAAATAGGACTAATGCAATACAAAACAGGACAAATATAATACAAAACAGGACCAATCTAATGCAAAGCAGGACTAACAATAAAAAACAGTTGGACTAGCATTCCAATAGAAAGCAGAACTTGCACTCAAAAGGACTAATACAAAGCAGAACTAGCACTCCAATGGACTAATACAAAGCAGAACTAGCACTCCAATGGAATAATACAAAGCAGAACTAGCACTGCAATGGATTAATACAAAGCAGAACTAGCACTCCAGTGGGCCAGCATCCTTTGCCTCAAGTTGATAGGTAATACATTTATTCCCAATAGGTTAAAATACTGTCATCTGACATTTATAATGATTGAAGGTATTTCAAATCACCTTTTTACATTACATTTAGCCCTGCCTTTGGAAAAATTATGCAATCTCACATGAGTAGAATAAAATTTATTTACTCCTTGAGAACATTATTGATTTAGTAAAGTATCTAAACATTGATAGTGTCCCATATTGTGAACTACTTGATTGGCTAGATGATTGTAAAAAAATTTCAGTAATATTCATATCTCTCCCTCAATTTCTTTCATCGCAGTAGTGTCCTCAACATACTCAACAAGCTTCTTTTTTGTTTTCATGTCTTTTGAAAAATAAGTTGTGAATTGATACAATCGGCATTTTGTTGCAATTAAAGGCAGTTTGGGGTTTTATCATCGGTAGCCTTGCTGACTTGCCAATATACCCAGAGCACAGGTCAAGTGTTGAGAACCATTTGGCTGCTGCAAGACAATCGAGTGGATTATTTTTTCTGGGAAGAGGGTAAGCATCTTTAATAGTAACAGTATTAAGATGTCTGCAACCTACACAAAAACAACAAATTCTTTTTGGCTACAATGACTCCTGAAGATGCCCAAGAGCTAATTGATCTGTCTGATATTTCTTAAATTTCAACATGTCATCCATTTGTTTATTTATTTCCCTTCGGTAAATGATATGGCACCCTCTTTTAAAGGTTCTTTTCAGGGACGAGCATAACAATTATTATCAATTGTGTAGAACAACTGACTTGTGAGCTAAATCTTTATCTACCTTAAAAATATTTGTTGAGAAACTCTTTTAATCTTGCAGTTCAATTTATGTCAACTTTTGATCACTTAAACAGATCTTGATGGTGAGACCGCAGATTTAAAGAAGGCATGTTATATATGAAGGGATCGGCTGTGTTCCATAGATAGCTCAGTTGGCAGAGCACCTAACTAGAGATTCAGAGGCCTGGGTTCAAGTCCCAGTCTGTCCAATGCATTTTCTCCCTACCTGTTATATTTAGGCTTTTAAATGTAATGAGAAGAAAATGCAATGGACCAGACCAGGATTTGAACCTAAATGTAACAGGACGGGAGAAAATTCAATGGACTAGACTGAGATTTGAACCTAAATGTAACAGGAAGGAAAAAAATGCAATAGACCAGACTAGGATTTGAACCTAAATGTAACAGGAAGGAAATGCAATGGACTAGACCAGGATTTGAACCTAAATATAACAGGAAGGAAGAAAATGCAATAGACCAGACTGGGATTTGAACCTAAATGTAACAGGAAGGGAGAAAATGCAATAGACCAGACTGGGATTTGAACCTAAATGTAACAGGAAGGGAGAAAATGCAAAGGACCAGACTGGGATTTGAACCTAGGCCTCTTGAATCTCCAATCAGGTGCTTTGCAAACTGAGTTATTTGGTCACCAGTGATCAAACTTGACTAACTGCTACATTCCTCCCTCCTTAAATGTCTTCACACTTGAGGACACACAACCCAGATTCTTTTTTGCCCCTGGAAGGACTCCAGGGCTGGTCAGTGGCACCAAATGTAACAGGAAGGGAGAAAAACCAACTGAGCTAACTGGCCATCATTGATCGAACCTGGCTGTTTGATAATCGCTTCATTGGGCTCATCATTTGAACAGGAATATCATAATTACATAAGCTACAGACCTTGCCTCCAAAGCTGCCAAACCTCCTTCATAACCAAAACATTCCCAATCTTTTAATGATCAGGTGGCAGACAAGCAAGATGCTTTCTGACAACCTACTCTTCATGCAGGGATTATGGCAGCCTCTTTTTGACTGTATTCTACAACAGCCAATTTGTCTGACAAAATTTACCTTGAACCTGCTTTCTCCAACCTTAAATTGAGTGTTGGAACATTCACTAAACACTTTCAAGTTTTCATGAAGGCAAAACCAATAACACTGTAGAGAGAAAGAATTCAATAAAAATTACGTCTTAACTATAGACAGTATCACCCAAATGTATGTTAATGGAAGTTTTCCCAATAACAGCAAGGTTTGTTCCATTAATAGATGTTACTGTCATATCTGTGCAGTACATGAGAGGATTCTTTTCCAGACTATTGTAGAGTGATAATGTAACACTAGTGTCATCAAGCAGGTTTGCCATCATGCCATTTATGCTGGTATTTACATACATCTCGGCTCCAGAATCACTTGGATTTACTTCAGTTGCATTCTGATGGCCATGATGCACTCTTGATACAAACAAAAAAATAGATGCATAGATTTATTTTGGTTGTATTAAGTACAAATATGAAATTCCTAAAAAAAAAAAAAATAATAATTAAGGGATTTGATGTTCACAATTTGAAATACATTACCCTTCCTATGCGACTATACAAATTTTCCTCACTGTATTAGACTTTATTGAGAAATCATGGAAATAAATTACATTCCATACAGTAAATTGCATTCATTTTACTTACAATTTTTTTTTGGGGGGGGGGGAAAGTTTGTAGTAAGTGTCGTTAAATATATTCTGTACATAGTGTTGTTGTTTTTCTGTTGATTGTTTTCGAGAATGTTTACTCCTCTTGCTTGTCCTTGTCAGGAACAATCTGCTTGATAATGATACCAAGACCCAGATATAGCAGAATGTCATTTGTATCAGTAGGTTTCATCTTTGACTCTTCATCTTCCTTGTATTGAAGATTGAGGGGCATATTATTTTTTCCTGTCAATCCGATTGAAACTTAACTTTGCTACTAACTTATGAATGGCAAGTGAAATGCTATTATATATTTTCCTATGTGCATTCCTTATGACAAGACCTTACCCTTGGTATCAAAGTTAGTTTGATATACTTTTAATAAAAGTTAATAAAGACATTATCTACTGCAATATCTTCTGAACTGCTGTCGAGAAATTTGCCACTGCACAACATTTGTGCACACTTATCTGTAGAGAGGTGTTGGCATTTTAAGATCATAGTCAATCTTCAATTTATCTGGGACAATTTTATCTAAATTTTCACAGTAAATTTCTTAATCATCCCAAAACACTTAAATGAGACCCCTATCACTAAACATTAAAAAGTTATGAATGAAAGTTAAAGTTATGAAATTAGGGTCAAATACCAAGGTCACAGATCAAATGTAACATCTTGTCATAGGGAATCTATTAACTATAAACAAAATAAGAATAGTACCCCAAGGATTATAACATTTCCCTAAGACTAAGTCTTTAACAGAGTTATCTTCAATCAGTTGTAGAGAGATTTGAATTGCATTAGTTTTTAAAGGCATGGAAGTGTATGGTGAACTTCATAATGACTATGACACTTCGGGCCAAGGGTGATATCTCTGGTGAAAATAGGTCAACATAATGGAAAATGAAACTTGATCTGCAAGTTATTATAAAGGTACACACAAAAAAGGTCCAGAAAATAGTAAATAATTAGAAATTTTCAAATTCTAAGGGAAATAACATCATAATTGATATGACACTTGAATTTGATCTCTAAGTCAGCAATATATAGTATATACTAAATGTTCACTCATTATCCACAACCAAAGCAGGTCCACAAAACTAACTATGACAGAATGACAGACATAAAGGGTAACACTATATATACCCTGACCATTTCATATTGGGGACATAAAAGAACCCATCAATTTTCTACAGAATTTATTAAAATATTATACATATATATGTGTGTGTGTGTGTGTAATATTCTTTAAAAACTTTACATAAACGAGGAATGCATTTCAGCTGAGGATTACTGTGGTATCATCAGATCTCATGGGGACTCAATTTTCGTGTATTTCGTTGGAACACCTGTCCCGAGAATTTCAAACCACAATTTAAACAATACCCATGAAATTACGTGAAACAGTAAAATATCTACAATGCACGAAAATTAGTCCCCATAAATTTAAATGATTCCATGGTACACTAGTACATTTCTGTCTTGTGTTTACTCAGCAACCTTGTATTTATTCAGCAACACTGTGCTATGAATCTTGAGGTTCGAGCTCCTTTTGCAATGTCCATATACAGGTCTGGCCAAGACCAGTCATGGCCTGCACTTTGTATCCTCTTTTCTCCAACTTGTTCAATATAATTCTTACAGGGTCTTGAGAAATGTACTCTTGACTGAAAAAAAAAAAATGATCATACACAAAATAGAAGATGTTAACAAGGGAACACCCTTAATATGTTTTAATTAAAATTTCATGTAACTATACTTAAGTAAATAAAATACTTCAAATAATAAATGTACAGCAACACAAAGCTGAAAAGTACAAAATAACAAAGTGACCTTGAAGAGGAAACTTGAATGTTTAATGCTAAGAGACCTTGAAGAGAAAATATGAATGCTTAAAGAGAGGTGATCTTGAAGAGGAGACTTGGATGTTTAATGGGAATTTCTTTGGAAAAGAAACATGTATGTTTATTATATATACTCACACATAAGTTGGAATTTGGGGAGTTAAATTTTATTCCAAAACTCTATTTAATCATTAATGGGAAAGTGACCTTGAAGATAAAACTTGGATGCAAAATGGGAAATGACCTTGAAGAGTAGATTTGGATGTTTAATGGGAAGTGGACTTGAAGGGGAAAGTTAGACTGGTTGATTATATATGTGTAATGTCTCACTTGTAAAATTTCACCCATATGAAGACGACACCATTGCCAGTGAAGGGCCACAAAATTTAGGCCTATACTCGGTGCTTATGGCCTTTGAGCAAGGAGGGATCATTATCATGCCAGACCTGCTGTGACAGAGGGCCTTACTTTTTTTGGTCTATTCCAAAGAACCACCCCATTTGGTTGTTTCTTAGGACAAGCAAGGGATACTGAGGACATATTCTAACTCACATATAAGTCAGATTTTGGGTAGTCTATGTCTAACTTGCAGGCAAATCCAAAAGATTAGTATTTTTCTGAATAGCATAAAGTAGTATTTTTTAAACAACTTTGACAATTATCATGATTATTTGTAACAAAAGTCTAGATAATTATTACATTATATGTGTTCCATGTATTTATGCTTAAAGTATAATATACTGAAACAAAAAAGTTTAGCAACTACAAACCCGATCATCATGACAATTATAGAAATCGTTTTTCCACCGCGCCTTTCCTTAAAACGTATCGCTGGAGTTGTTTAACATTAAATCTACCCAATCACAGTCATGGTCGACTGATTTCATGATGTTCAATCGTAGCACGTGCAGAAAAAAATACTGACCCGTAAATGTGTATTTCTCAATGGGTATAAGCATACATAGCTGAATAAAAAGTATTGGTTGTGTCATGGTTAGGAAGACTTAAGGACTGAATAGAAATTTGGTGAAATTTGATATGGGCCGTCGCAGAAGCCTTCCAGAGAATGATCGCCATAGAGTCATTGGCATGGCGGACGCTGGTATGAATATTGCTGCTATTGCTGTGCAGTTTAATGTCCATAAAACTACTGTGTATCGATTAATCAATCGTTACCGGCAAACTGGGTCAGTTAAAGACCGTCCGAGGTCGGGGAGACCGAAAAAGTTGACTCCACGCGAAGAACGATACATTCACATGACGTCAAGGAGGGAATGATTTCTTTCAGCAACCCGCATTGCTGACCGGTTAAGAGCAGTATCTGGTACCCAAGTATCCGCAGAAACCATCCGTAATCGCCTACGAAGTCAGGGTCTTAAAGCACGAAGACCGCACAAGGGGATGGAGCTAACAGTGCACCATAAACTGCAAAGGCGGCAATGGGTAAACCAATGTTTGAATTGGAACATTCGAAACTGGCAGTCGGTACTGTTCTCTGACGAATCGCGTTTCAACTTGAAGTTTGCTGATGGCAGAATTCGAGTATGGCGCCAAAAAGGTGAACGGTTTCATCAAAGGTGTATTATGCAGAAAGACAGATTTGGAGGGGGTAGTTTGATGGTATGGGGAGGAATACATTACCATGGAAAGACTGATTTAGTGATCATTCGTGGCAATATAAACGCCCAGGAGTATTGTGATAATGTTGTTAGGCCTGTGGTTCTTCCCTTCTTTGCACCCAGACCAGCTTTCCAGTTCCAAAAGGACAATGCTCGCCCTCACACAGCCCGCATCACAACAACTCTCTTACAAACCAACAATATCAATGTTATGCCGTGGCCCAGTCGATCCCCAGACCTAAATCCCATTGAGCATGTGTGGGATTTGTTGAATAGGCGCGTGAGGAACAACAATGTCAACATTAACAATCTGCACGAACTGAGAACTGCGTTAATTGCTGAATGGAATGCGATTCCGCAGAGACAGATTCAAAAAATAATCCGGGGAATGAGAAAACGATGCAGGGTCATCTCAGATGCGCGTGGAGGATGGACAAGATATTGAATTTTGTCCTTATAAACGAACATCTTTATTATGACAGTTATTGTGCTCCATACAACAGAAAATGTTGTTACAATATGTGCATTAATTGGGACCGTTCCTTTATTATGGGTGTTATAACTCCTATTTACAAGATATTTCACCAGTACTGCTTTACATTCAAGAACACTTTCTGTTATAAAACAGAGTATCCATTTGTTGCTAAACTTTTTTGTTTCAGTATAGTTTAATAATTTCATTTCATTTTGAGTGTATATTATTTTGTAAATTATTTACATAACTAATTCTTTCAAGAACTTGACTGACTGTAATTCTATCAATAGTTTATCTGTAAAATTGAATTGCAAACCTGATTTAATATTGAAATAGAGAAAATGAGATCAGTGTTTAAAATATATATGACAAGAAATACAACTCTTAAACTAAAAAAGAAATGGATGAAATGATGTTTGGTTTCTGAAGAATAAAAGGTTACATATCAATGTCAATTATTCTAAAATATTATCTGAACATAGGTAGATACATTAGGGTATTGATATAAATTTGATTTGTTGAGAAAAAAACAAAATATCTGATTTGAAATTGTCATCCAGTTCTGACAAAAAGTTCTACCAACCTAAAAGCGGTTCAATGGCAAATCCCTCCAAAATAACCTAAAATATTTCAACCGACTTACAGACAAACTTATCATGCTTATAGAAGAGTATATACGGTAATGGGAAAATGCATTACACCAGACTGGGGTCGACACTTTCAATGTTGTATTTAACAGATGTAATCTAAGAACCTTACAAGTTATTTCCTAAGGTTTTGGTCAATCTGGCTCCAAGATGTTCCATCAACTCGGGGTCACTCCATTCATCTCCACAAACTGTTGGACCAGTTTCCTGAAAACATTATTTAAAAGATTAATCGTTACTCATGCAATATTCAAGGATATATTAAATATTCATATTTTAATAACATGAAAGAGAAAAATTACATTTTTATTCAATTCCAGTTCTTTAATGAGTCAGACACTACATGTAATTTAGCACAAGATATTGGAGGTAAACATGAATGCAGTGTATATTTCACATACACTGAAGTTTCATAAAGTTCTAAAGATCAGGACGGAGAGAATAACATGAGTGTACATAAACATACAATGAATTTTCTGCCTAAGAAAACTCCCATAATCCTCTCCAAAGTTAGATCTCATTAATCTGAGATTATGAATTTACATAAGATTATCTCAAATTCATCCTAGTCTTGTGGTCCCCCACACAATCAGTGTGTTACAATAAGCTTAATGTATAATAAAATGTTACATCGATCATCGACTGGGCAGGACGATAGATGTGTGACGTCACAGTCTAATTGTTTTGACATCATAATACAACTGAAGCAGCGGAAAATCTGAATTAGGAATTTCTGTGCAACAGAAAATTATCACTGCTAGTTTTTTTGCATCCAGAAATAACAAACATTGCATTAGGGTTAATTTAGCATGAACACGATGAAAACCAGCCATGAAACTTACATACTATGACAGATATTGTTTATGAAAAGATGTAATTGTCTGTGTAAGCTTGAAATCGAATGATCACCATGATTAATCACAAACATTTGAATACATCAAAGTGGATCATTACCAAAGACGGGGAAGGAAGTCCTATCACATAGTCAACTTGAATCTGCATTTATTTACAAGATGTGAATATCTAATCAGTGGGTTCAAGATTAAGATTCTCTCCAATGCAATACTGTTCTCATTTGCTCTACAAAGAATATAATAATAATAATGATTGGTTTTTATATAGCGCTTTTCCAGCATATGCTGCTCAAAGTGCTTCACAATACACTATGTTAATACTATACGGGGATTTTACATAAAATTTAAGGATATCACCTCTTTGATGTTGAATAGAAATTTTGGAGGTTTTTTTTTTTTTATCTACTGTGAGATCTTCATTAAATCACCGAGTTTTTCTATGTTTTTTCTCAAATGTAAACATCTTTATTTCATTGATAGAGGCTACACATGCAGAATCATGCATTTAAGGGAGGGGGCAAGGGTCCTTAACACAAACCGGAGCTTGTAGAAATAGAATAAATATATTGGTTGATTCTTGTGCACTTTCAGTTGTTAAATAAATACTAAGTGTTCTTCCTGAATATACATCAAGAAAAATTGCATGGGATGACACATACACCCAGGAAAAGATTATTAATTGTGGATTTTCAAATGTATGTAAACACATCTCTGTTTGCTGTAATGATAAAACCATCCACATAGTCTTGTTTCTTATAAATAAAAGACTAAGTTTTAAAAATCTATTTCTAATACAAGATTATCTGGATATAATAAAAGAGACACATAATATCCTGTTGAAAATACACTACGACATTTTTGTTTTCAATTTTTGTATATAAATTGCAAACAAATAAAATATACATTTCATCTTCAACAATATTTTTAACATGAGAACAGAGTACTGCATTCCCTACATGTGAGGAGTTTACAAAGTCTACCAAGCTCTTTCTTTATCCATGTAACTGATGGCCAATAACATCCTGAATTTAATTAAGTTACAGCAGAGATTTTTACAAGGCTGTTGGCACAAGTATGTTTGTATCTCTAGTTTCCTAATATCGTAACAGGATTATAATGTACTGAAAGCTTTCAGGACTGATTGGTACTAATTTGTGGTACATGTTACTTTAAATTGGACTTGTTGTATTCGGGGTTTTGTACATTTCTGCCAACATTTTTTATGTACACGGGCTGTCAATCTCCCTATAATACGTCTCATGAAAGGACCCTGTCCAATTGGAAAATAAAGCAAAAATTTCCCCAATTACTAGTCCAGAAATTTGCAATATTGAGACAATGTAAGTATGATGCATTTCTCAAATGATCAAAATACAGGAAAATACATAGATTTCTAGATTACACTACATGTACTTTGATGGGGATTGGGGAGGTGGAGTTACATATTGAATATAATTCTGAGTTAAAATCTTTCTTGGTTTTTACCTATCAAAGAATGAAAAATGCCTCTTTATCTGTAACATAAACTTGGGTGATTATGTTAACAATCAAAACATTCCCATTCTGAACAAAAAATTTGCAAATCTGTTGATTCAGAAATCTTTTACCACTGGAGTAAGCAGAAGGGATTGGGAACCTGTCCCTGAACCTGTAGTGACACCCCTGATAGTTATACATGAATTTTCTTGCAATATATTTACTGTGTACACCTAAAATGTTCTTAATATTATAAACCAAATTTTGTAATGGCTTTATTTTGATCAACAATGAAATGTGTTCAAATTACCAAAAAAAAAAAAAAAAAAAGATGTAACTTAAGTATATCATCTATTGTCTGGAGTAGACCTTATCTTCATATCACACCTAAGGTTTATCTTCATATCACACCTAAGGTCTTCACTATCTCTGATTTACATCATCTATTGTCTGGAGTAGATCTTATCTTCATATCACACCTGAGGTATTCACTATATCTATGATTTTCATCATCTTCCCAAGCAAAGTTTCCCTTACTCTCAGATGTGAGTAAACAAATCAGACACTTGGCTTGCAGAGATGGATTTACACAAAAAACAGATTTTTAGATTACTTTTAATTAAAATTCCAAACTATTTTTAATCAAATTATCTACAGTGAAATCATTAATTACTTATACTTAACCAGTTTTGCTGATTCTGGTCTGATTAAATGTAGTGATTTTTTATGAACATACTGAAAAGTCATAAATATTGTAAAAAGGATCAATCTTTGTTTTCAACTCTTAGGTTAAATGAAGATCCTTGTACTGTGTCTATTGCACATTGCATATGACTTGTCAATATATCTCTTCAATTGTTCATATAACTACAGAAATATTCCAAAACATATTTTCATTTTATGGCATATATTTAGATAATTTCACATGATATGAATTACTTATTTTGGGTTGTACAAAGAAATGTCCCAGAGAGCTTTCTTACATTATACTCATTAATGAATCTTTAACTGAACAAATGTAATTTATTTCTTATCAAAATGATCTTTGAATCTCCAACTGAACACTGAAATACCATGGCTTACTCCCAAGGAGCTAATGACATAGAGATTAAACTGCAGAAACACAGCTTAATGAGTGATCATTCCCATGTTCTGTGATGTGCTTGTTAAGTCTGCAAATTTTGTAGTATAATACTGCATATATTTATATCATTAATGTTAGAAACAAAATAAGTATCCATATTAATTGTTATATAACCACATTTTATGAAAAAATGTTTAGTTCTGATGTTATAATTACTGAAACAGCATTGCTCTCTTACATATAGGAATTACCTCCCTTAAAACATAGGGTTTTTAAAATACTTACCATTTTAAAAGTTTTAAGTTTTAATGACCCGTTTTAAGCCACAATTTACATTTCTATACAGATACACAAATTGACAAAGTTTGTTGATTCTAGGACTCAAACCTACACAAGCTCAACAGTCACTACACACAGTACATGAAGTTGATCACCTAGATTATCTAAAATGGTAGGAGAAAACTGTGAGGATGAAGGGAATGTTCATGATGTAACAGAAGAAGCAACTTTCTGTGGAATTTCTACAGCCTACCATCACTGAAAATGATCTTTGGATGGAGTGTGATGGCTGCTTTGATCTGAATGAAACTTTTGTTGTTGATAGTCAGAATGATTTGTTAGATTTTGAAAATTTGAATGTTTTGATGCCATAACTTGAAGAACTTGCCCCAGCAGGTGCAGAATCTGTACATGTTAATATTGAAAGCACAACATATGAGAAGGAAACCACAGAGTTTGATTCCATTCACATAGAAAACTGAGCAGAATACAAGACAGTATCAGAAGATAGTGCGATTGAAACAGAACCTAGTACAGAAAATGAAACTATAAATGTCTCAGAATCAGAAAATGAAACGGACACAATCATGAGGTCTCAGCATCCACTCAAGAAACAAAATGTAAGGGAAATGCAAAGGAGGAATATGCTTTCTGCAGGGTGAGACTATTTAACGATGCAGCATAAAAAGAAACAATTGCAAATGCAGATTCAAATGTTTTAAAAAACTAAAAGAAGATATTTAGGCATTACTGGGATTTGGGCTACGGTGGACGTAGAGATTTTATCAGACATCATGGGAATAAGGATACAAAGGCCAAGCAGAGAAAATATTCTTATGAGTATTTTCTTGCGAATGATTGTGGGAAACAAATTTTTGTAAGACATTTTTCTTGGATACTATCAATATTGGGGGAAAAAAACAGTATCTTACATACTGAGCAGAAATGATGGAGTGCGGTGTCAGGACAAAAGAGGCAAAAAGTCTGGAAGTCGAGTAATATCAGAGGACGACAGCAGTACTGTGAGAGAGCACACTGAATCTTTCCCTGCAGTTCAATCTCACTATTATTGGAAAACAACAGCCAGAAAATATCTAGAAAAGCATCTTTCAATGGCTGTATGACCATGTTTTTAGCATTAAATACAACAATGGATTTCATTGTCCAAAGAATGATATTTGTACATTTTGCAAAGCATATGAAAAAGTGACACATAAGGAAAAAGAAGTCAGAAGGGATAAACATCACAAGTATTTGGAGAAAAAGCTCGGAACCAAAAGAAGATAGACAAAGACAAGGCATTGAAAGAAGAAAATATCCTTGTTGTTAACTTTGACCTCCAGAAAGTCTTTGTCACCCCAGAAATGTTTGTCAGTGATGCATATTATAGTAGAAAATTATCTACCTACAACTTTACCACATATGATCTTTCATCCAGAAATGTACAGTGCTTTGTTTAGATTGAGACTGAAGCTAAATGTGGAAGTTGCAAGATTTCAACTTGCCTTTACATCTATAACCAAGAGGCTTGAGAAAAGGATGAAATGATATATTATTCCAATAGCTGTGCAGAGAAGCAAAGGAATCTCCAATTCTCTATATTGTGCTTACTAAGTGTAAGTAATTTTCCACTTAAAAGTCATTACGCATAACTACTTTGAGAGAGGACACTCTCTACTGAAAGGTGATACAGTACACGCCACCACTGAAAATTCAACAAAGAGATTGGAGGTGTACAGTCTAAATGATTGGATTTTAGCAATTAAATCTGCAAAACAGATGTCCCCAAAATATGTTGTACGTGAAATACAGCACTCCATGATTTTAGGTTTTAAAGAGTGTGTATCATCTGTGGTTGCCAACAGAAGAAAAGACACAAACAGCGATTTTGTTCATTGGAACATGATTCGCTCATTCCAATACAGAAAAAATTCTCCAAACATTATCTTCTTCAAATACAATTTCAGCAATGAGTAGAGGAGCCTGAATATCAACCACGGCAGTCTCTGGATGAATGAAGTCTCTGGATGGTTATCGTCTGTAGTCACTCTGCAGACAATGGCTGTCGATTTCTGATGCAAAATGTGCCGATTTGATGGGGTGTGTAAAAGAGGACTTATTCCTTTAAAATATCACAATTTCTACAACAGTCTACCCCGTGACAGCAAAGAGGGTGATGGTTTACCGAACCCAAACGGTTCATGGGTAAAATATGTGTTCTTCCATTCAAAAATGATTTGAATAGACAATGAATTGTGATTTACATGTAACATAAATTCAACATTTATTTTACATGTTGGACAGATATAAGTTTGTAATTCTTATCAGTTTTAAACTTTACAGTCAATTTAGCTTTTTATCATTTACTTTCAGTGAGGTTTAAACCATTGTCACTTTTCGTAATAAATGATCATACTGATAAGTGATACATACAACCATGATTTTGTTATATCTTGGCATTAATAAAGTTGTTAGTGTTACTTACAACTATTTATGTTGCTATAATAAAGTAAATGAAATGTATCCAATATATTTCACCTTTTTATTTATTACTACACAGTTACAGAAGTTAAAAAGTGCGGTATTAACACTTGTAAAATCGTATAGATCTCATAGTTTTATGTACAAAAAATAGTCTTCAAGATAATTTGCAAAAAACAGTTTTTCTTTGCTACTGAAAAATATGAAACTTCTAGTTACGACCTTTTCATTCTATAATATCAAAAATGTTATGGATAAATTATAGCAGTCAGCTGGGTTTAATCACCAGTGACCAGTTAGCTCACTAAGGAGAGCACCTGACTAGTGATTTGGAGGGCCTGGGTTCATATCCCAGTCTGGTTCATTGCATCTTCTCCCTTCCTATTACATATGATACCACTGACCACCCCTGAAATTGCAGGTGAAAGTCCTGCCAAGGCAAAACAACCTGGCTTGTGTGTCTTCGAGGACAAAGACAATTTAAGGAGGAGGAATGTAGCAGTCAGCCGCAGTTCATATGCTGGTGAGCAGTTAGCTCAGTTGGTAAAGCATCTGACTTGTGATTCAAAGAGCCTGGGTTTCAATCCCATCTTGTCCATTGCATTTTCTCCCGTTCTGTTACATTTGGTGACGTTAACCAACCCTGAACTTGCAGGTGAAAGTCCTGTCTAGGGCAAAACAACCTGGGTTGTGTGTCTTCGATGATGAAGACAATTTAAGGAGGGAGGAATGTAGCAGTTAGCTCGGTTCGATCACCAATAGCCAGTTAGCTCAGTTGGTAGAGCAACTGACTAGAAATTAAGTGGGCCTGAGTTTGAATCTCAGTCTGGTCCATTGCATTTTCTCCCTACCTGTTACAAAACAAAGCTTATGTCGTAGTTTTGTTTATAGGTTAAATAAACTTGTAAAAGTGGTGTTTACAGCCAATTTTTTTTTTTATTTTTAAAGTTCATTCTGAACATAGTTAAACAGTTTTTAGTGTTTGTCACATTTCAATTTGTTTTAAGCATGATATTTTCTATCAAACAAAGCATGACATGAGCCTTGTTCACATTATGTAACTCAACAACTGACATTCAAATTTTAGCTGACCATTAGAAATACCTTAGTTAAGCACTGTAAACATTAAATATGGAAAAATATGATTTGAAAATTTTAGCTGAAATCGTGACCATGCCCCTTTTAATCAGAGAGTTAAGTATGTCTGATGAAACAGTCTATATGTCTATGTATGTCTATACACTGCACCATGTTTTGGCCTTAGTGTAGAATATAAAAGTAAACTTATGTATGGCACTATGCTGTATATATTGTTAACTAGGCCTAAATGATTTTACACTCGATGCTTGCAGAATATTACCAGCCTGATTTGTGTACTAATCAGAACAAAAGGCATCCTAACTACAACGATGCATATCACGAACGTTCAGCGCCAGAGTAATCTCCCTTATGCAGTTAAACAGCACTTCCTGTGAGTGGTGTTACATCTCCGACGTCGATAAAAGCCACTCTACTGTAGTCATTTTCTGATTGTAATTTCGGGTCATCATACTTCTTGTATTTTCAATGTTTATGTGATGCATTGTATCACTAATAACTTATTTTCAATGATTTTAAACATGCTAGAGTGAACTCCCTTTGTGTGTCAGAGTCCACTTCCGGTACGTGTGTTTACATTTTCGAAACCTCATCACTCCTCCTCGTCCTATCCATGTCGTAATTCCTCTCCAGATCCCTCGGAGTTTCAGGATGTCAGCGTTTTTCAGAAACCACTCCTTGCTGTTTGGAGGGTTAGGGGCGGGAATTCTCATTGGTGTTGGAGGGTCAGTGATTTATTTTCGTTTAGCAACCAATATTGACAGAGAGCTGCGACTTTTATCCGAATCGATTACGTCTCTGCAGAAAGAGGTTGTGGAATTAAAAGAGAAGGTAGCCACGCGTAAAAGGAGAACCCCGGCCTTTTATTCTAGCACCACCTCCAGCAGTGGAGAAACAGACGACGAAGCTTATGAAGATGCGTATGGAGGGTAATAATATAATGTGATTATATAGGCTTGTAAAAAAAAAAATAGAATGCACTGTAACACGTGACTGATTCTGCATGACAGAAACAAAGTCAGTGACACTACAATACCAGGCGGGTTTTATGTGTGTGTGTAACTGGATGGGAGAAAATGCAATGGAACAGACAGGGATTGGAACCCAGGCCTCCAGAATCTCAGTAAGGTGCTCCACCAACTGAGCTATTGGGCTACTGGTGGTTTCTAACCCATCTGACCACTACATTCCTCCCTCCTTGAATTGTCTTTGCCCTCGAAGACACATAACCCATATTTTTCGTCCCTGGCAGAACTTTCACTTGCAAGTCCAGGGATAGTCAATAGCACCAAATGTAGCTGAAGGGAGAAAATACAATGGACCCAAGACCAGGATTCAAACCTGCCCCCCCCCCCCCCCCCCCCCCCCCCCCCGCCCCGAATTTCTATTCAGGTACTCTACACTGAGCTATCTGGCCAACAGTGATCAAACTACATGTGTGATGGTTTTGTGCAGCAGATAATTGAAGAATACTAATTTACCTCATAGACTTCACACTTGGTAGACTTATACTTACCAATGTGCACCTGATCTAATTTGCTAAGGTTAGGTCAGTCTGTACAAAGTTAAGGTCACTACCATGCCAAACAGGTTTCATCCTGTGCATTGGATAACTACAGAATGTTTTAACTCACACACTTGATAGTTTGCAAACTGATAAAAATAACATGCACATGATCCCTATCACATCAGGGCAGTTTTCTGTGTACAGGAGATTTTGTGCAATGGATAACTGGAAAATGGTCCAACTCTTGGTAAGCTGATGCAATGCATATAACCCCTATTGCTCAGTATGTCATGTAGTCAAGTCACTACCTGTGTCTGCTTGCTTCCTTTTTAACTGCACAAATTTTGTGTATCATTATAAAGTTTAAACTTCATGTATTTTACAACCATTGATAAGCAAGTTCTAAAATTTATATAATATTATTATCCTCCCACTTACAACCACTGCTCTTCCTGAGAAATGAACTTGAGACACATTGGTAAGAAGTTTGTGTGTTAATCACTATGCTACCTAAACACCACTGGAAAACAGTGTTAAAAGACTGTACTGTTTTAAAATGAAGACGTCTTTAGTAGCCTGCAGTTTCTGTTTTCTTGTTCACCACACACATTTAATTACTCAGTGTGGTACGTGTATGTAGTGCTGTATACTCGTGTTATCTTCTAATATCCCTGCTCATGATCCTGATGCTTTAGGCAAGACAGAGCCTCAAAAATAAGCAAGCACCTTGGATATAGTGCAGAATTTCTTCACAGCAAGTATACTTAAATGCGTTTATATAGTTATCATGGTTATAGTTTGGGAAAAATATCAATGTGATTGTAGGTCTGATTATGAGTTCCATAACTTTCTGGACCTTCAGACAGAAATCCACACTCAGATGAATGCTAAAATTGGCAGGGATGAACAAGAAGAGAAGGATAATGACACAAATGTATTCTTCGCAGATGTAGACAAACTGTTTGATGGAACTGATGATGATAAATTAAAAAATTATGAAATGCTGCTAAATAATAAAGAAAAGGTATATATGTACTAACAATTCATATTTTCTCATTTTATATTGTGAAGTGTATTAAGCACTACATGCATTCTACATTTATTAGGCCTATGAAATTGAATAAGTTAATTTAAGTTTATGGGAATGTTTTCATTTTGTTGCATTTGGTCATGATGTGAATGCTAATTTTAGTTTGCCAGTGATGTAGAGTATTGGTGGAGATTAGCCAAGAGCACCTACCAAGTCTCCCAGATAGAGGGGGGTCAGGGAAATCAGGACAAGAAGAAACAACTAGTGTATGCCTCCAAAGATCTGTCTCAGAAAGCAGTGGCCATGGATGAGAAATGTGCTAATGCTCATAAATGGTGGGGTATTCTCATGGGATTTTTGTTGCATGCTACACTGTTTACATGCTGCAGCTAATTGCATGCAGTTCTTCTGTTTCCAAATTTGAAAACATGATTTCCTGCTTTTATTACAAAACAAATCAAGATTAAAAAAGAAACAACAGGTAAAACTTAGTCATGTTTACTTGAAAAATTCCACAGGTTGCCATAAAAAAACAATTCCTGTAATTGTTATTATTTGACCAAATTTTAATAATATTATAGTTATTTTTCCTTTCATGTTTTAACACAAAATGTCAGCAATTGATCCTCACCTTCCATTCTCAGAGTACCCAGTTGTAATACAGAACATACATTATAACATTAGCGGCTAATTTATTGGTTATTGTTGACAAGCATTGCATGCAACTCGACTTGAAATAGAACACTGTATTTGTACTATTGCAAAATCTCGTGTCACTAAGAGTGTTGCATTCAACTAATGTTACTGTAATTTACATTTAAGATTAATTGCATGCAGTATTAATTGTGTCAACCGACCTTAATGATGCTTTTGATGGGGAGTCAAACCATGCAAAACTGGTATTAGAAAGGAGTTCTGAGAGTTCTTTAAATGTGATGCTGGTTGGTTTATGGAGCTACTAATTTGTTAGCAAAATGAAGTACCAAAAAGACAGCTTCAACAACTACAAAATCATTTATTCTGAAATAAATACAACATATATATTGTAGAGAAGTAATTTGTGATATACGTTCAGCTGCTCACAAATTACATGTTCTTAAAAAGAATTTACAGCAAGTGCAATAATGTCGTGAATTTTTTTTTTCATCATCACCATGTATGTGGCATGTTTAAAAATAATGGAGGTGCTGTAAACAGTGAGATACAATCACAAAAACATCAAAACTGTAAGATCATTCTACAGCTGTATTTGTAGGAAAATTGAATCCCACAAAATAAGTGATTTTACTGTATGTAAGTTTTCAGGACTTTAAATGGCTTTTTATAATTAGTCAGCATGTGCATTTGAAATCAAACCTACTAGGAATACTAGAGCACTTCAAACAAGATTATGATGTTACTGAACATAATGACACTGAGTTGCTCGTTCAACTTTTACTTGTTCTTTCTGCCCATTTCCATATTAGGTTTTCTATCAGAATTTTGAGCACTGTTACAAAGCCATTTGCATTTTACAATGTATTATCCTTCACAACCTTATATGCATCATTTGGCATCAAGAATATTTGGTAGATATATCTCAGAAAAATAGTTTGAAATGTTGGCACTTTATTCATTGGCAGACTTTAATTTGATGCAATTATGATGCATAAGAATGAAAATTTTTCTACCTTTCTTTCTGGTTAATATTTGTCATCTGCTAAAACCCCAACATTTCCAATGCTTTAAATTACCTGACAAGGATTCCAGGCTTCATTAGACCTAAGTGTGTGACAGTTATTTTCAGCTACCTTTTTTTTTCATTTATTTTATTCTATTTGAATAAATTTTTTAAACATGCTTATGACATCGATAAGCTACTACCTCACCACTCAACTACAACTTCTTCTGGTGTTCCAGCATTTCATTTATTTGAATGGAAATCTCTTAAAGCTTCAAACAGAAATTAATGACTTGCATTATCATTTTAAAATTTACAGCAGAGACAGGATATGGGTTTTTCTAAGTACTTCCAAGAAATATGTGTACATAGGATTTCCTTATTTTCAAAACTGTTTCTACCAAAGTTTTCACAAGTGAAGTCTTGATTCAAATGGATAACATGGAATAAAAATTGAGCATAGTTCTTTCTGTGTCTGATAAGTTTGAAACTTCTGTAGGTTTGCCATCACATTGGGAAGTATCGGTGATTATGAATCTACACAGGAGAAGATAAAGAACGGTTATATATTCAAGGTAATACTGAACCACTGGCCTCAGTTAATGTCGTTTGACTAATGTAGACTAGCAAAACATGTACTATTAATAATGATTGTTTGGGTAGCTGATAAAATTATATAGATCCAGAATTTCTTTCATTGACAGGAACATATAGAACGTGCAATACAACTTAATCCAGAAGATCCGTCCAACCATCACTTGCTGGGCAGGTGGTGTTATGGGGTAAGTGTCATATTACATGGTTGGAAAATCATGCAAGGTATCAATTACATTCAATATGTTAGAGGAACATGCATATATAGATAGTCCCCTGCACATCTTTTATAAAATCTGCTGTAATACACAACATCCACACAGTGGCCCTATAATTTATTGTGATTTTTTTCTGTTGTAAATTATTTCTAGTCCAATCAAGGTACTGTAGATTCATAAATATACATGAGAAATTTATTATCATGTAATTTATCAAGAAACATCACTTGCAAAATAAAATTATACACTTTCCTTCTTTTTTTATTTATAATATTGTTTAAATTATACATGTACTTGTAAAAATTTATGATCATCATACCTACAAGTCATTTCGTGGTATTAAGCATTTAGTGCAGAAAATATGGAATCAACAATAAGAACTTCAAAAATCATGATTTTCAAAACTGAATGCATAGACCTTTTTACCATACTTTTTGAATCTCTAAAGAGTTATATATAACAAATATCAGAAAGATAAGTTGATGTACAAGTGAATTCTTGCTTTTCAGGTTTTCATGCTTTCATGGATAGAGAGAAAGGCAGCAGCCACCCTTTTTGCGACACCCCCAACATCAACTGCAGAGGAAGCACTCTCTCACTTCCTTGAGGTAAAATGAAGTCTGAATTCTTGCATGAATCAAATGTTATATGAGTTATCTCCCTTTTCACATTCATATATTTCTTTCCAGGCTGATCGTTTGAACCTTGGCAAATGGAAAGAAAATTTGTTATATATTGGAAAGGTTTTGTATATATTTTAAATTTTTAATACAATATTCAGAAGTGGTTCTTATCAATGTAGTTCACTGTCATTCTTTGAATTGAATATTAATTTTTTATAACTATACAAGATTTTGAATTCAATTTTGTGGACGTTGAATGATAGAATTCAAATTTATAGGCTTTGACATATAGATGTATTTGAAAAATTCAGAAAATATTTATTTAATTGTTTGAATTAATTATAATGTCATGTTCCTGTATAGTTTGAAACAAATAAGAAGAATATTACTGCGTAATATTTCAGTGCTATTACCAGATGTCAAAATACAAAGAAATGACTGGATGGTTAGATAAAGCAATGTCAGTTCCTGTCATTAGTCAAGATGTAAGTAAGAATTTTAAAACCAAAATATAAAAACCACAAGTGTTGTGAATTCTGGAAAACCTTATGAACAGCGTCTTAAAGTATGAAGTAATTAAAAAGAAGATGGTCACATTTTATAAAATGTGTCCTCTGAACAAAATCACTAAATATTTGGTCACATTTTATAAAATGTGTCCTCTGAACAAAATCCACTAAATATTTGGTCCCCATTTTGTAAATGTAGCAATTTGAGATATTTGTATAAATTATACTCAAGAAATGCTTTCACTATCATACTGAAAGTGTTCCACACACACACACACACACACACTGGATTCAATAAACCTGGTAATCAGCTTTAATTCTTGACCTTGAAACATTGATTATTTTTTCTTCATTGTTCACCTTTTCTGTCATTCCAGGACAAAAAAGCTGAAGAGGAAATCCAGTCCTTAATGAAGTATCAAGTTAGATAAAATGATTTTTTTTTTTTTGATTAAGGGTCTTTTGATTACTTATACACCTGTTAGACAAGGGGACCAACTCACTGTTGTGAATTTCTTTGTGTTGTGTTTTAGTTGTGATAGGTCAGATTCATTTTTTTGACTAATTATGGAATTTTTAGACTTTTGAAAACTTTTTTCATACACAAACTTAAATGACAATCAAAAGGCTAACAGTGTAATTTCAAAGATTAATTTTACAAGTGGTTTTGAAATTTTGTTATACATTTGTTTCATTTCCATGAAATTACACAGACGAGATGCATCACAATCCCAATACATAACTAGCTTCTACTTTTTTTTTTTTTCATTAAATCATTCAAGTAAATATTTGACACCATATACAACAGTGTAAATTTAAAGTAGAATATAAAAACCTAAAAATATTCTCCAAAATGAGTACAAATCATGTGGCATAAGATTTTCATAACCAATAGAGTTTTCGTGTTTATTTACAGTATATACAGACTGAAAAATTGTATAGCTATATGCGCTTTCTTATCAGTACAAGAATATTTAGTTCAGAGAGCATAGCAATATTATTACAATTTAAATTCCCTTCACACCTTACAGGTACATGTATATTAGAGGTAATTGTCAGTGATATTTATGTGGTACTTCTTTTGTATTGGGATGATTTGTTTTCTTGTTTTGATCAAGTTTTCAGATCAGGGTACCCAGTAAAACAATTGCTCAAAAATATATAACTGTATTTTTAATCATATAAAGAGATATCATTGTCAGTATACTCACTGTAAAATCACTCGATTTCATGGGGTCAAATTTTTGTGGTTTGATCAAAAATAAGCATGATAATGGGAATTTGATTCAGTTACAAAAAGTCATTATTCTTTGAATTACCTCAGCATTTCCTTTCACAAGGAAATTTTGATTTCATATAAATGGTTATATCAAGAAAAGAACAAAAATAATAACCCCATGAAAATTGAAGAATTTACTGAATTTAATGTAATTAATGTATCTAAAATTTCCTTACAACTTTTGTATTTCCCTGTGCCATGATTATAATTTTTAATCTGTATCATTGAAACTAAGCACAATAATGAAATTGATATCTGTTTAAATATGACAAAAGACATCTTTGCTAGCCAAGGGCTTTCAGTCCACTCCACTCATTCGAAAACCCTTGATTAGCAAAGATGGACTGGAGATATCTTAGGGACAATTGGTTTCATATGTGGAATTTTTTTCATAATCAAAATGAATGCTGGCATTACAGTTCATGCATTTTCTGCATTTGAAGCCCACCTAAGCTACAGACTTCAAGTCAGATTTCTGATCAAAGTCCGTTGTTTTTTTCCTGCATTTGTATACCACCTAAGCTACAGGCTTCAAGTCAGATTTCTGATCAAAGTCCGTTGTTTTTTATTTTTTCTCTCCATTTCCTTCATTTGTATACCACCTAAGCCACAGGCTTCAAGTCAGATTTCTGATTATAGTCTGTCGACCCTGTCTGTTAACTACTCCATGGTGTGGAACCTCTACATAGGGAAATTCAAATATGATCACATCCCCAAGGTCGGACCACAACATGGGTTTTAAGTTTTAAACAGGGAGGTATAGAAACATTTCAAACTTCTTCTTGAGAACAAAAAGAGTACAATTTGTCAGCTTAATATGCAAACATTTTCATATGGTGTAGATATCAGTTTGTTTACCATAGTTGCCAGCTTAGCCGCGTTGTGTCACATTTTGTTGATTTCTAATTATTTATTGTGTAATATGTATTCCACAGAAATTTGGATTTCCATAAATATTCCTGTACAAAGAGTCTAATCCACCCATTTTTAGCAAGCTAATCACACAATTTCCAATTATGGAAGACTGGCATTTATGATCCACACCAGTACCTCCTGGACGAGGGTAATGTAATATTGGGATTCACAAGAATCTTTTGCTGAAGAACTACAAAGATACATAGATATCTTTACTACAGTAACTTGATCTGAAGAGTTGGATCACTTCAAGTTGACAGGCATGGATCATCAGATCAAATGAGACGTGATGTGTTGAGCTTGATCTAATGATCCGCGTTTGTCAACAAGACGTGATCCAACTCTTCGGATCAAATTCATTACATACCCCCTTATGTATGTGTTTAAGTCCATGTTTATAAGGCAAGAAATGTATTCCAAATTATCAAAAACACAAACATTCAGTAAAATTATTTTTGTATACGCAGTTTTGAGGGGAGGTGGGGTTTTTTGGGGGGTTTTTTTTTTAATGATGTGGTCAATATATTCCACAAAAAAAAAAGTGCATAAGGGCTAAAATGAGAAATTATTTTTTATTTTTTTGATAGAATAATTTCTTATGATGATGTGTATAAATGTTCTGAATAAAATATTTCTAAGAATATTTAAATGCCTATGTAAGATTTTAATTGCTGGTATTGATATGTTTCATTTTTGGTAATTTATAAGTTATTAATTTTCAATTTTATACAAAGTTTTTGCAAGAAGTGCTCCCCACAATAGCAGTGTACTTTTAATTTTTGGAAAGCGCACATGTGTTCTTACATAGAGAAATGATAGTTTATAAAGTGAGCATTTTGAATTATTTCCATTTTGATATGAAAGGTGTCATATTACAATTCCAATGTGTTTCTTTGGAAGTAGCTTAAGAGTGCTTAAATTTGATGCTGTGCATCAAAATTATTAATGTCAACTTTGAAAACTTCATCATGTAGTGCAAGGACCTCAGGGGTGAAGTGTTGCCAAAATAGGGCTTTGAAAAATCTTATCAAGAACCACAAGCCGTAGGACACAATTTGTCAAATTAATAATAAAAGATCCTTCTGTAGTGTAGATTCAATGAGCATGGTACAGTTGTGCCCAAATACACCCCCCCCCCCAAAAGAAAAGAGTAGACTTCATAATGGCTGGATTAATTTTTGTAAAATATGAGAGTATATGTGCAAGAAGTAAATAATGTGCAGATAATAAATACTGCACTATAAAATATACATTTTGTGTGTATGACATCATACTTTAGGTGTATTTCTCTTATATTGTTTAAACAATGTAAATATTTTATTGACGGGACACCAGCACCTTGTATGAGTTCAAATATAAAAAGTCTACCATACAAAGACCCTTTTGTCAACTTTAATCAAATTATGTATAATTAACATATCTGTGATGTCATACCTGCAATTAAATGCTTTATTGGTACTTTGCAGGAAAATACAGTACATTGATATCAACTTTTTGTATCTTCATCTTGTGAAGAAGAAAAAAAACCACTTCTTGAAATATCTATTATTACTTTGATATAATGGGCTGAAATACTCACATCATGGTCAGTGGGGCTAGGGTAGGGCCACAATAGGGTTTGAAGTTTTATTGTGAAAAACATAACTACTCAGGTGAGCAATGTAGTCCATAATCTCTTGGATATGCATTTGTGATGCATAATAAAAAAAAAAAAACATTTTGTGCACCATAATTTGTATAATGTGTTATACACAGTATTTCTCAAAGAATTGTACTGTTGCATGATATTTATTGTGATCATGAGTTCATAAAGTCATTGTGTTATGCCATTGACTTATTACACCATTTTGATTTGTTTTGTTAAACATGTACAGTGCATGAGCTCTGTGATTTTTAATTAATAAAAAAAATTATTCTGTGAAAATGGTGTTTATTCTGGGTAGTTTTTATGTTAAATGTGAAAAATCTCTGCCCATTCTGAATATGTGAATTCCCAGCGTATGAAATTTTCACTTTCACCTACTTTTCAATAACCTCAACTCCGTTTATATCTTTTGAACCAAGTGAGAGGAGTCTTTGATATTTTACAAATAGATTCCTTATGATTAGACCTTTCTTTTGGTAAAAAGACTTTTGACCTACAATCTTGTACTGTGACCTACCTTTCAAATGTTCCCATGGGGATACAGACTAGAATAGGTCTTCAGTACCCCTTGCTTGTTGTAAGAGGCGACTAATGGGGCAGTCCTTCGGATCAGGCAGCAAACACCAAGGTCCCGTGTCACAGCAGGTCTGGCACAATAAAGATCCCTCCCTGCTCGAAGGCTGTAAGCGCCGAGCATAGGCCTAAATTTTGCAGCGCTTCACAGCAATGGTGATGTCTCTATATGAGTGAAAAATTCTTGAGCGGGACATTAAACAATATACAACAAACCCACAGTAAATTTAAGTAATTCCAGCCCATAGAAAGTGTATGAATTTTCAGTCTACAGTATATGTGTGAGATTCGGTCCCCCAGTGAATGTGTGAATTCTCAACCCACGGTAAATTTGAGAAATCTCGGCCAACAGTATAAATGTGTGAAATATCTGTCTATTGTAAATGTGAGAAGTCACACATCACAGTAAATATGTTATGTCACAGTTATTAGAAGTGGGATATTCATTATGACTTACATTGGCAAATTCACTTTGAACCGGAATACAGTCTGTATTATCTTGATCATTGATTTATGTATAGCACTTTCTTACCGTTAGGTTGTTATATTCCTTGTGATGATTGCTTACACATCATCTTTTGCAGGACTGGAATAAACTGTTCACGTTGGACAAAAAACAAGTAAATATCTATAATTAATTAGAAGTCTTCTTAGTATTGAGTGCCAATTTGACATAAACTCAAAATAATATCTCAAGATATCTTTAATCATATGAATATATCATCAATTCATTTGTTGCGCGCATCAATTTCATTAACGATCTCTTCAAGTAATTAATGATATTTTCAATTCTGAATTATTTTGTGCATTAATTAAATTGTTGATAGTATTAATTATTGCGCACTGTAATTGAATTGTTGCTCTCTTGAAATGGATTGATGGTATCAACAGCTGAATTGTTGCACAGTACAATCAGTTGAAGACGAGCAATAATTCAATTTATGCATGCAATAATTGAATTATTGCTCTCTTGAACTGAATTGTAGCACACATTAATTCAATTAATTCACAACAAAATGGATAATTGATGGGCACAATAATTCTTTTAGAGAGAGCAACTATATAATTAGAGATATCTTCAATTCAGGGTATCCTTAATTGAATGAATGATCTCTTTAAATGGAATTTTAGCTCTCTGTAAAGGAGCTGATGGGCGTATTAATTCCTTATGCATAAGCGTTGTAGATAATTAAAGACATCTTTAATTGAATTAAAGAGATCGTCAAATCATTTATATTGAGCTCCAAATTAAATTTTGCAAGCAATAATTCCACCGCCTTGATGCGCGCATCAACTGAATTGATGAGAGCAATAAATGAATTGATGCGTGCATCAAGTTAGTTTATGAGAGAAATAATTGGATTGATATCTTCAAATAATCAAAGGTATCTTCAGTTATTTGAATTTATGTTAATTTGGCGCTCCACTTTTAGGCACTGTGTGTTGTTTCAGATTCAGTTATGTCATTACCTAGATTATTTTTCTTATTTGAAAATACGTGAGCGTATAAACTGCGATGCTTTACGCAAACATATTTCATGAAACGTGCACAGGTTAGCGCGCCACACAGGCAATAATATTGCTTGGGTTTGAATGTACTCTTTAATAATAAATTCGAATCCAAGCGATACCATTGCCTGTGTTGCGCTATGAACAGTATGCCAGCATGATGCGTTCATTTCTGTCGTATCCCCAGTCGTTGAAGTAGACGTACTATTATATTTATCAAGATCCATACGTATGGAACGCCAAATTAACCTAAGCTCAAATAAATGAAGATCTTTAATTATTTGATGATATTATCAATTCATTTGATGTGCGCAACAATTCAATTAAATATCTCTTCAAATAATTAAGGATATATTCAATGGTAAATTATTTTGCGTATAAATTGAATTGTTGATAGCATTAATTATTTTGCTGAATTGATGCGCGCTATAGTTGAATTGTTGATCTATTCAATTAAAAGTATATCAACAATTGAATTGATGCGCGATATAATTCAGTTCAAAAAGAGCAATGATTCATTTAAAGAGGCATTGCAGCTCGTTTTGCACATTTTAATCGAGTGTTTTTTAAAACACGTATCGATAAAATAATAAATATCATAACAATACTTACAATTTTTAACATTAGGGATGCATTAGTTTGCTCTCAAATGCTCTTTAAAGATCATCCGGAATTCAATGGCTTCTTCGATCTGACTCGAACATTTTACATCACGTGATTCAGCATGACAACACACGTGTTGTGTAAAATCTTATTTAAATACCCTTAAAAAGGGTCCACACTCGCTTCTCGAGTATGGGTTTATTTCCTACTTCTTATAATTAAGTAATTATAAATCATTATTATAACAGAAAACCTTCCATGTCCTATAACCAGATAATGTTTTTTTATAATGCACGCCACGTGTTTTGATAAAAATAGCACTTACTTTTAAAGCCCTGCGCGTGTGTATCGTGGCTAAAGGGTCATAGTGATATCCCAGGCAAATTCTAGCGTGTGTATGTGTTGTATCTCGTTCCATTTTAACCCTTTTCTCGTATAATCAGTCAAAATTCTGGCTTTAGCCATTGTACGCCAACTCTCACTGGATTGTTTACCCTCCTTGCACATACGTCCAAAGACCGAAAGAGGAAGTCTCAATGTTGTTAAAAAAGGACCTTCAAAAAATAGTTAATTTTTGCATTTAAACGAGAATTTTCAACTTTCTAAATATGTTATTTTTGCAATGTTTATACATTCAACTATGCAACAAAATTAGTGAAAGCTCTAGGAAAATTGTCATTTTACGATTTCGGACCAAAATGAACTGTAGTGTCTCTTTAACGTACAACGCGCATAAATTGAATTATTGTACTTTTCAATTGAATTACAGCGTGCAATAAATTAATTAATGCGCGCAATAATTAAATTATTGCCCTCTTCAATTAAATTAAGTATATTAATAGGGGTCAATAATTCTTTCAGAGCGAGCATTTGTTTAATAAGAGATATGTCTTCAATTCAGCATATCTACCACTGAATTAATGATCTCTTTAATTGAATTGTTGCTGTCTTTAAAAGAATGGATGCGCGCATTAATTCCTTACACAATATCGTTGTAAATGACGCAAAGATATGTTCGACTCTTCAAATCATTTATACCGAGCTCTAATTAAATTTTATGCGCATCAATTTAATTGATAATAATAATAATTGATTTGATGCGCATCAGTTGAATTATTGCGCGCAATGATTGAAGTAACGATATCTTCATATGCTCCATTACATTTTCTGCTCCATACGTACGCACATATTGTTACAACCGCCGCGTTGATGGGTAATTTACACTTTGTATATATATCAAAGACAAAATACCTGGAACTGAAATTAACCAGGCTTGTGAATAGTGTAACTCGAATTAAAAAGATTTAGTCTGGGAGGACATGTCACCACTCCAGCCACAGCCAGTATTCAATAATCCCTACTCTTCTCTATACATGTACTAAGCAAACAGAATTAGTGTAAACACCATTCGTATTTGTTAATTATTGATAATATTGTAAAGCGTGTAATAAACAGTGTTTGTGTGTTGAGGATCTTAGACGACATCTCAGTGCATCAGTTCTTATCTATATTTGTGGTTGCTCAAAGACCACATTCTTCAGAAAAGTGCTCTATCCCGCGAATCAATATATATGACGTGATAGTTATTTCGTGAAATATTCTGTTTACACAAACACTAGTTTGTTTCCAGGTTTTTTGGTCTGTTTATGCCAAAGTTAGGAAGAAAACTCCACTTAGTAAGTGTCAGGTCGACTGTACACATGCCTTTGTTTAACACCTATAAATATTTCCTTTGATAAAGTAGTCCGCAGTTTGTCCTGAAATGACGAATGGCTGATGGATCTATCATGTGTTGAAGGGTCGCTGTTTTTCTGGATCTTTAAACTTTATCTCTCAACACAAACAAATAACTGATAGAAATCACCCGTTTCTGCATTTATTGAATATTTCAAACAATTTATTTAATAGAGCCAGCGCAATTTTAAACATGGAGGTATAGAACATTACACCTGAGGGGATAACAATGGGCGATTCTGAAGCAATATATCGAACCCTTTGTCTCGTTCAGATCTTCCCGTGAAGAGTTTTTTTAAGTGTATTCATAGTCAAATTCTAAACTAACAATATTCAGTTTTATTCCAAAGTTACTTTTAATCTGATAATTTGCAAAAAAAAATTACAATACCTTTTTGAATCTATCCAGTCTTGTGAGTAGACATTCTCATGCTGGTTTTTTTTTCTTCCTCACTACACATGCAGATTTTGAATTGCAAGGAAGAAAAATGGAAGCCTCGTAAGTTTGATTTTTGCACATGAAATTCTTTTTATTTATCTTTTATACTGTTTCGCAGGAACTGTTTGCATAATGTTGTATCTTGTGGAGATATAATTGATCCGTGTTTATTAGAAAACATGCTTATAGTCAGAGTTAGATGTAAGTAGTTTTTTTTTTCCATCGACATTAATTAACTCCCCATTTGTAATCAGTCCAATCATGTGGTCACGGAAACCGTAAATCCTTCTGAAAATCTGAAAATTATTTTAAAAATAAAGGAATGAAAGATGATCACTTGTTAGATTTGTTTTTCTTTAAGCAATCAACATCCGCTAAATCATACTTACATTTACAATGACTCAATGACTATTTCACCATGCTCAAAAAAACAAAAAAACCAAACAAAAACAAAAAAACCAAAATTAAATGATTGTTATACATGCATGTATATGGGAGAGAGAGCGTTCTAAGTTTTAAGAACTTGTGCTCAATCCCTTTATAAATTCAGTTACAATAAAATATGTTCAATAATATAATATTTTATATATATATATATATATATATATATATATATATATATATATATATATATATCTCACAAGTGGTTATCTTAGAAATTGACTTTTCAGAACATCTTATGATAGTATTTGGTGGGGAAATCACATATTTTGCATAAATTATTTGATTCTATATTTTTATTGGGTCTAGAAGCGCGGAGGGGAGTGGCGGTGGGGGGGGGGGGGGTATGTAAAGAAGAACCATACTTCAGGTGTGCCTCCTGATGGAATATATAAGTTACATTGTATATTTGATGATTACGCATTCATTTTATTGGAGATATTAAGAGTAAAATACAAGCCACAAGATTCTTCTGCTCAAATGGTATCTCAGTACAGAAATTCCTCCAGAGCAGACCGAAAACTGTTTCCTGATGACATGTGGCAAAACATTCTAAAATCGGTCATTAGATAGGTTGCAAGTTTATCTTTAGATGTGACTTACGATACGTCATTAAGCTATATTTATATTGATTACATTATCGAAAATGGTTTCCCATAGTGTGTTTATGTGGGTGTGTGTCTCTCAGACAATTTTAAATACTGTACGTTAGTGAAATTAAATTTTCCACATGTACACTTGCTGTGTTACAAAGCTCTAGTTAAAGACTATTGAGGACGGAACTTGTCGATTTAATGTCACCGTCCTCCCAGATTGTCTAGAGGATTAACTCTTACATAAGTCGAGCCAGGACATAGGCCGTACAGATCACAGATCTTAAGATTATTTGAAGATAGGACAATTTTATGAAACAGCTCTGACATGGCGAGGTCTTAAAATTGTGAAACCTCTCTCTCTCTCTCTCTCTCTCTCTCTCTCTCTCTCTCTCTCTCTCTCTCTCTCTCTCTCTCTCTCTCTCTCTCTTACAGCTCTATAGAAGGAGGGTTACGGCGATTGCAAACTTTGAAAAATTTTCTGGCTCCGTACCTGAGTTACACTGCAGATACACCGCGGCAACCAATAATAAAAAAAATAAAAGAAAGAAAGCAACTAAGAATAACTGAGACAGCCATCATCAACTTAGACATTATCAACACAAAACTGTCTGATTTGATGGTTCTTTGTAGATCATGTTATATTCAAATAAGGAGTCCCTACCAAGAATACACAATACACAGAATATTTAATTATTATTTAATTTAAAAATATATATATACAAACTTTTCGTTTCTATTTTAAAGTCAGTTTAGTACAAGTTATGTCTTTATTTTATGCATTTGTTGTTCTTTGTTTTAATATCTTACATGTAAATCACTTTAAGATAATTGCCTTAATTAGATGAAGTGCTGTATAAATGTAGAATAATATTGATGAAATATTCATTACACAGCATAAAACGACACAGTATATTCATTACACAGCATAAAATAACACAGTATATTCACTACACAGCATAAAACGACACAGTATATTCATTACACAGCATAAAACGACACAGTATATTCATTACACAGCATAAAACGACACAGTGTATTCACTACACAGCATAAAACGACACAGTATATTCATGATAAAGTATTTCATTTTTCATCATAAAAGACAGTTTCTCTATATACAGCATAAAACGACAGTTTTTCATTACACTGCATAGCATAAAACAACACTTTATCAATATACATACGTTACAGCATAAAACACGGTAGTTTCTCATTAGGCAAAATGAAGAGGAACTTTTTTTATTCTACAACATTAAACTGATCGTTATACAGGCTAATCACATTTTAAAAATTTAAGTAGTTACCCAGCACCACTTTTTTTTTATGTGGGGGGTGGGGGGGAGTGGAGCTCTGATTATTTGAATCTGAACTAATCTTCCTATAATTTAATTATTCTACACGCACGCACGCGCGTGCGCTCGTGTGTTCATTTTCTGGACTGAAATTCAAACCTGTGTGTATATTAATCTGTAGAATAGAACTTTGCAGTCCTCCAAGGACTTTCATGAATTAAGCTTTTGATAGAGTTTTCCAAAAATAACCTGAAGTGCCGTCATGTACTGATCCTATGAAAACAAATCTTGTGAGTAAGTATCCGCCAGCTAGCTCCTTATCTGTACACTTCTTTGGTTTTATTTGTATTTCCCTCATTTTAGGGTGTGGGCCGTGCATACACCTGCTTTTGATAGCCCAAAATCGTGTACAAGAGGACAGTGCTTTTTCTTTCATCTATTTTTGGACGGTTATAAAAGATAAGGTTAAAAAGCATGCTGAAATTGGCGGTCTTGTTCACGCATACTTTGTCTATCTATCTCTATCTATCTATCTATCTATCTATCTATATATATATATATATATATATATATATATATATATATATATATATATATATATATATATATATACAGAGAGAGAGAGAGAGAGAGAAAATTGAGATATGAAATACTAAAATGAGAGGAATGTACATCATGTATATATAAACCTCAAAAAGTGTATGTAAATAAAAGTCCCAAAACAACTTTGTGATTAATTTTAACCTTTGTTCAAAATCTTCAAACGAGTTCAAATGTTTTTAGGTTTAGTCTAAGTATTTATATATTATGTTCCTATCAATATGAAATCAAATATCTGATCAGAGAAATTGATCGATAATTCGCCGGCATATACCTTGGAGATATGCGAGAATAATAATGCATGAGATTTACCAAAATTTGATTTTCAAAACCATCATTTCTTTTCGATTCTGTTCTCATCAACAAACTGATATGGGAACTACACAGGTACTCTTTCGTCTTTATCATATGCTAATTGTCTTCAAAATTAAATCTGACATATAATTTTGTTTTCCAACTTCAATTCTTGCCTAACAAAAATTATGATTTCTTGTAATTCGACACCATAAAGAATGTATTTTTATTGTCGTCTGTTGTCGTTTTTAACCGAAAATGTCAAGATTTCATTGCTTGCTTTTGATCTTCTTTTTTTTCCCCACCAGAACATAAAAACGTTAGCTAACGTTTCAATCGCTTGCTTTTGATTCTTTATATTTATCAGTACTTAGATAATTATGATTTATCTCCTTGGATCAACCGGTGTCTACCACAATCCTAATTATGTATATACAATGATAACTGTCGCATAAAAAACAACCCCCCAAAAAAAGGCACAGGTTGATTACAAATACATTCTTAACAGACAGATGTACCGAAACAGATTAATGCATGTATAAAACTGACACTAAATAGAGATTTTCCATAGAATTTTAGTTTCGCACAAAATATTCCGTAAATAGTATAACTTCTTGACATTTTGAGTACACGTACTTATGGAAATTTACGAATTTAGATTATATAATGATACTACTCAAGTGTTTGTATTAAAGGAAATCGAACGACTTTGTAAGCACACGAGTCGTGTTTGCGAAGTCCCTCAACGAAATGTGCAACTTTTTCATCCAAATTTTAGCTAAAAGTCATCCAAAATAGGAAGGGGGGGTGTATTCGAAACTTGGTAAAAATTTGTATGGTCATGATTTAACGGTGTAGATGTAGTGTTGGATAGTAATACAGCAAATTAAAAAACATCCATTAATTGTCAACTGCGAAATTAGATGGTCGCAGAAACATGGAATTGTGGAGATATTATGATAAGCTATCAAAATGAGAAAATTTTCCAACAGTTAAGCGTTACAAATCATTGATTTCTCCATTAGCTATGCAGTATTCGTGATGCGCTCTTGATCTATAATCGATATGCAGCATTTAATTGGCGTTTTATCGTGCATGCAGAGTATTATCAAGAAAAGGAGAATTTTTCCCTCATAAAATGTGTGCTATTAACAGCGATAGATGACATTATCCTCTGTTACAAGGACACAGAAAATTTTGTGTATTCCACTAAGCACAGTGCCTCTCTAATCTAGTTGTACGGCGTCATTTAGAATTTTTATTTCTCGTGACTGTCGATATATTATGAAACTTCATTGAAATGGGAATTCTATTTCTATGTAGGAAATGTATTGATCAATGAGCCTGATTTATAACCAGTAGGGATGCAGATCTGGTACCTCAGGCACCTGAAGAGACCCGCGTCCTTTTCTTACTGAACACGCTAAACAGGAACGCCCCCTTAAATGTGTCGGATTTCAACACCCGAATACAACGGAAACTTCAATCCCGTTTCACCTATTTGCATAAACCAAGGTTTAAAATTTCTTTAACAAATTATCTAGTACCCTGCATAGATATTGTAGATAAACAAACAAACAAAAAAAAAAAAAAAGAAGAAGATTCCAAGTATTTCTCCATTAATTGAAAAGAAGTATTTCATCAGAAAGAGTAAATATTTCTAGCCCGTTATATGTTGTGTAAAATGGCTTCAAATGGGTTTCCTGGCTGATTACTTAATGCCCTAAACTCACGCACTACATTTCTTATACTCAGCTCGCAACAATAGTTGTAACGTGCAAATTGTTTAGACATGGTTATATAGTATTGTAAAGGAAATATTTACACGCTTCGGGAATGTTATGATGTGTACTCTCTAATAATTAAATGAATTTGAGCACAAGTTTTGTAACCAAGGACACACTTTGCGAAAAATAAAATTGTTTTAAAATTACAAGTATGAAAATGATCAGTATTCCACAGTATAGAATATCTTATCCACCATAGGATTTAGGGAAACCCCACCCACCAAATCCACCCCCTTTTTTCCTATTACACACATATTTAAAGGTGGCTGTTTCTTAACGTTTTATCCAATGACGGTGCGTAATCCTAGTTGAAGACAAATAAATCAATTTTGTTGTCAAAGTTCGTAAAGAACTCGTCATTTTGCTCCATGCCTTGTCGTCCCTCCCTTTCTGGAGAGTCCTGGATCCGCCACTGTTACCCACAAGTAAAATTGCATTACACACATTAAATTTGTTGTTATACATAGATAAAATGTACCTCTACAAAAGAAATAAAATCCAACGGTGTTTTTAATAAATGTATGTTGTTTGTTTATTTGTTTGTTTTACGCCCCGTCGAGAATTTTTCACTCATATTGAGACGTCACCAAATGTAGGTGAAGTACCACATATTTAGATCTATGTTTAGCGCTCAGGACAGTAACAGTGAGGGTTCTTAAACGTGACAACGCCTACCGTGACCTCCGTTTTTAAGGTCATATTCGAGAGACCCATGATTCTCACTTCGAAATGCCGAGCGTTTGGCGAAGGAGCAATCACTACCTATTTTTACGTCTTAGGTTTGACGCGGCCATGGCACGAGTAGGGCTCAAACTCACGACCTCCCAGTTACGAAGCGAACGCTTTAATCACTGAGCTACCGTGACCGGTAATGTATGTTGTTATATGTATAATTTACATTGAATACTATCTCTTTCAATATATCACGAGTATTAATAATTTGTGTTAATTCTAAAAACACTGTTAAGAACATTTTTGGCCAGTGCGTATCTAGTGCAAGACAAGTATTCTCAATATTGCCACATGTACAAATAAAATGGATTACATTGAAATGAATCTTTAGTTGTGGCGAACTATATTATAAATGATAAATATAATCAATAATCATCGTATGGAAATTATCTTCACAAAACGAGTTTCCGATGTCAGTAAACAAAGTAGACATTTCTTGTCAAGATGATGAAAAAAGGAGGCATTTTTAATGATATTTTTGGTGAATTCACACCTTAGACATTGTATAGAAGGACAGACACTGTTCAATTCGTAATTAACAGATGGAATTTCGTATAATTTTAATTTTTGGTATACATATTTTGATAAAATTGGAACGTTTTTTGAGAAAAATGCCTGAAAATAATTGTAATAAAACAACTCAGTACAGAAACAAGCATATCATGTGATAACATTTTCATAATCAGAAAGGTATTACATTCATTCTTGTATTTAGGAGGACTATCAATAAAATTCTCTATCTATAATCTCTTGTTCGCTCAATGATATGTCTATTATCTGTAACATTATTACACACAGGAGAGAAGGCAGGTAGTACTACCGGTCCTTTGATATCAGCAATACATAAAATGGAAGTAAAATAATTATTCAAAATCTCAACCGTTTCCTTCTTCCTCAGAAAAAGTAATTAATATGGATTTCCATTTGAAAAGGCGTATCGGTGCTTGATTTTGTTGACAAAATAACCTTTAACCAATATAGCAATATCTTTCAATCAGAAATGGAAATTATATATATATATATATATATATATATATATCACCTTACGCGCTTTTTCAAATGTTTGAAAGCCCCCGTCATTATAAAATGATTCAATGTCTTAATCACTAAGTTTTTAAAAAAAAAAATTATTCTTTTTACAAGCTTTATTACAGATTGGTATTTGAACTAGAATATTTAGCATTTTCAAATTTGGATCATATTCGAATGAGTTTTTTAGAAATTGCACCTTTAAAAGGAACTTCAACAGAATTCAGAAACCGATTCCTCGTGACAAGAGGAACAAAAAGACCATTATTCCAAATTGTTCCAAACATTGCGACCCCAAGGAAAAACAATGACCACGAATCGGAAAACATGTAAACGGCAAAGTCAATACTCAGAATTCCTCATCGATAAAGTGATAGGTATGGTTGGGTGACACGTGAACTAATGTGTGTTTTGCAATCAAATTAAGACATCGTTTGTAAATCGCAAGGCGGTGCCTGCACAAATCGACGCATTATGGGCTGAGGTCGTCTGTATTTAAAAGGCACCGAATCATATAAATGTTTTCCTAAGTATTCGGAGATTGACGTCAGTCATGAATTACCGCAAGATACTTTAAATCAATGTCGGAATCGAATGCGGGGTGATTTCAAAGACTTAGGAACTTGACCTTCTATTTAAATCATTCAGAGGACCGTCCCGTAGCCGTGAAACGCGTCAACAAAGAATAACACTTCCGATTCCAATTTTAAACTAGCAGTCTATATTTAAATGAATTATAAAGTCAGAATCATTCAGTCTTTGAATTAACGCTGATCACCTCATTTACCAGTTTTATTATTTCATATTTAACACCGACTGTGAATTGTCATTCACACCGTTGGAATATTTTGGAGGTATGCAGTGCAATGTTCATTTTAGTAGTAAACTGACTTTTAATAGTATGATAAAAATTAAAAGCGGCGATTTCTTTGAAGTGTCATGAAATTCAACTTGAAATTAAAGTCTTTAATTTAAATTCGCACTATGATTTAAAGTAAACATTTACAATTTTTTTTTACATTTAATCTTGATATAGAATGTTCTCATTTAATATATTCAAAGAAAATTTGAATAACCACTTTATCTGCCTCCTGCAGCTTCCATTTCAATTACGATAAAAAGACCGAACCGAAGCCTAACTGCCACTTTTAGTCAGCTAATACAAGAACTCACAGCTAGTTTACGTACTCTTTTGACACATGGATTCTTTCATCTTTTATTTCAGAAAGAATATTTTCATCGCTATTACCAATTTTGGTGAGTAGATATTTCTTTCCGCAAATTGGACCATCACTATTATATCGGTCATCATTGTCATCATTTAAAAAAAAAAAAAAAGACAGATAGATAGAAAAAGGGTCAAATCAATGAAAAACCGGCACGTTGTATATTCACGAGACTTTGTTTGAAGGAGTCGCGTGAGAGATCAAATATCTCTGTATTGTTTGGAAACCCTGACAGATTCTTGTCCATGTTTAATCCATTTTCTGTTTTCCGTTCAATATATTGGATCTTACTGTGATACAATATTCATTTATCTTACTTTCCATGCTTAGCGTATTAACACAAATCCTTCGCTTCTAGGACAATTTTTGGCTGCTATCATTGTCTACTGTCTTATCAGAATTATTTTGCCGTTAATTTTCCAACTGTTCATCCTTTCTATCAACAGCGACAAAGTCAACACCAAGCCAGAAGACAACAAACAGTCTGCGTAGACAGCAATGGCTCTCAGGGTACATCGTAACTCGTTGTGGACACACAATACAAACAACATTGGACATTTAGGACTTCATAGTGAAACCAGAAATCTGACCGTTGCAAAAAACACTTGTGTGGAGAAACATTTCGGTGTCTTAATTACAGCCTTGAAAAATTCTGAAAAACAGAATATTAGAATCATGAGCGGAAACCGACGAGATTTGGAGCAGTCATTGTTAGCTCTTTCTCACAGAATGAGGGAAATCAACCAAAGTCGACTTTCTTTACCTGCATCACGAAATACTTCATTCTCCCCGAGAGACTCGAGATCTATATCAGATGCAAGCACATTTTCGTTCGCATCGTCAAGGACAAGTGTTTCATCTTTTAACTCTTTTTCAAAATACATCGGCAGAAGATTATCTCCCGTGAAAGGGAAGAGAAAATCGTATAAATCTACTGAAATTAATGACCAACATGAGGAAGAAGGGAAGAAAAGAGAGCGGAAGATCGCGACCATTTCTCCGCCAGACATTGAGAAACTCCAAGAAATGTCTGAGAAACCGTCCGAATTTCCAGAAAAATCAAAATTCTCTTTACAAGAGTTACAGGAAAGAATATCATCTCGTAAAAGTTATGTTCGCATTACCCCATTCCCAGATCTCCCAGCAGACATGGAAAATGCAAATAAGGAGGATTCGTCTTCCGTTTCAACGGACGATTCTGTTAGCACTTCAAGACGTTCCATACGCATGCGCAAAAAGTCTAAACCTAGAAAAAAAACAAGTTGGGAAAGCGTGGAAGAAGATCCTGTACACGAGCCGGAATCTCCCCGTAACAATCCTCATGCACGAATGATCGCTCTGCAGAAACTGCAAATGGAAACGCAAAGAAGAGCTGCACTTATTGAAAAACAAAAGCTTGAATTAATGAAGAAAAACCGTAAAGAGGTGACTGAAAGTTTTCGTTATTCTCATGCTGTTGAACAATTCTTAAAATCAAGAAGACAAAATTCCAAAATTTCCATGTCTGAAGTTCCGGATGAAATTGAATATGATGCCGAAGGACGGGAGATTCGACGACTTGGTCCTTCCGTTTTAACGGTAATAAATGTCGATGACATGGACTATGTTACAAGCGTGACCGTTCGGCGCAGACGACACACAACAAGCAGCCTTGAAGAAAAACGACCGAGTTTCCACAGAACAAAATCAAGAAAATCAATTGCTTCCATTTACCACCCTTTACCGGAAATTAACAAGGAATCCCAATCAAATCCAGTTGAACACTCAGTGTCAACAAAAAAACTTCCAAAACACCACCTCCCGCCGGTTGTAGAGGACCAAGTAGAGGTGTCATAAACCTTACCAATGAACTACAATGTAACCTTTATTAATTATACATGAATATTACATACTTTTTATAGTAATCTGAATTTTAGAACATGTCTCTTGCCATTACTTCACCGGTAATTTCAAGTTCACGGGAAAATTAATTCCGTTGAAAAATGTTCTTTTTCGATTTGATAACATAGTCATTTGTTTTTACTATGTTCTAAGTACTTGCCACTTGCTATTGATATGCATACATTAAACGTCTTGACCTTTTACGTCACATCGATTGTTTTCCTCATTGTGCTCCTAGATAAGGAAATCTGTTCTGGTATAAAACTTCATTAGGAAGTAGATTTTTCAGCAAAATAACATAGTGAAGTAAAATTTCTCACATTTCAGGGAAATTGTTTGCATTTAAATACATGTAGTATCATAGGCGTCAAAGTGGGAAGGAGGTACTTTTATGGAGAGCAGGAGTGATGTGGGGGAGGAGTTTTGTTTATTATTGCAATATACATTATTCGGTTAGTCAATATCAGGCTCCTTAAATTGTCAGCCATCCTCACGACAGTTGTGACACGCAGTTTTCATAAATTTTAATCACCGGAAAATTACTTCATATATATATCTTTAATAGCAAGACGTGGCTTCGCCATTTCTGGGACGAAGGTCACACAGGTTTTCGTAGTTTGAATTACTGAAAATGACTGCAGTGAAAACTTGAAGCTGCCGTGGGTTCGCCCTGGCTCCTATCAGGACATTGTCCTGGGGACATCAACCCGGCCCCAGACCCCTGCCTTATTTTTCCGACCTTGTCCATTTTATTTAGCTTATCCTAGAACGCAAAATTGAATTGATAATTTAAAAAAGTATGACAAAATATGAGTGAATTGTCACAAAAATTTATATCCTATTCTTGCATAGAAACCCCACTCGTTTCATTAGAAAATCAACAATTATACTTTGAGTGTATTGCTGTAGAATACGCTTGAAAGTGGATGCTAAGACCCTCGCGGGCCCCCATCAGCAGTGGTGGTTAAGGAAGATTGGGTTGTTGATGAAAATCACCCAGCTATCTGATTTATTGGTTGTATATTTTACGTCCCGTCGAGAATTTATCACTCCTATTAATACGTCACCAGCTATAGGTGAAGTATCACAAATTTAGACCTATACTTAGTGCTCAGGACCGAAGCAGTGAGGGTTCTTTAACGTGCCAACGTCTACCAGGACCTCCGTTTTTTAAGGTCATATCGGAAAGACTCGTGATTCTCACTTCTACATGCCGAGCGTTTGGCGAAGGAGCAATCACTATCTATATTTACGCCTAAGGTTTGATGCTGTTATTGCACGAATGGGGCTCGAACTTACGATCTCCCAGTTAAGAAGCAAACGTTCTAACCACTGAGCTACCGGGACCGGGACCTCGAAATGAACATTTCGTGTACTCGAATTGTCAATTTATTCGAACCGACTGACAATCCATGCACAACGTTATTTTCAGAAACAGCAATATCAACAGTTCTACGATTGAGGTAATGTATTGCGATCAGAATACAGGATTTAGTATTAAGTAATAATGTATGGAGCGTCAAATTAACATAAACTCAAATACCGGTAATTGAAGATATCTTTGATCATTTGAAGACATCACCAATTCATTTGATGTGCGAAACAATTCAATCACAGATCTCTTGAAATAATAGACGATATCTTCAATTCTGAATTATTGCGTGTATGAATTGAATTGATGATAGCATAAATCATTTTGCTGAATTAATGCGTGCTATAATTGAATTGCTTTATTCAAATGAATTATTTTTATCAATTAGTGAATTGAGGCGCGCTACAGTTCAACTGAAGAAAACAATTATTCAATTCAATGCGCGCATTAATTCAATTAATGCACGCAATAATTGAATCATTACTCTCTGACCACTGAATTGTAACGCGTATCAATTCAATCAATGCATGCAATAACTGAATTATTGCTCTTAGAGATGGGTATCTATAATTTAACATATCCGCAATTGAATTAATGAACTATTTAATTGTTGCTCTCTTTAAAAGATTTGGGCATTTAGAATGTTCTCATTTGATATATTCAGTTTTCCATTTTAGTTGCAATAAAATGACTAGACTGATGCCTAGCCGCCACTTCTACTCTACTTATAAAAACGCATAACTAGTTCAAGTACATTTGACACATTGATTGCGCACAATAATTCAACTGATGTTCCCTACAATTCAATAATTGCGATATCAAATAGTAAAAGCATATTACTTATGAATTTGAAGACTTTGGAAATTGTAAATATCACTTAAAAGAGACATGTGGATTTCATTTCTCATTCCACATCGGTGACCTTTCTCTGTCCTATCTTTTATGCTGTTGACCTCCGCATAGAGCTGAATTCGAATTTTATTTTTTGGGGTTAACATTTACATGGGTTTCGCATAAAAAAAGCATGCAGTTGTGTTTCCTTGAAAAAGATCCGTTGCTATTTGGTTTCAGATTCATATTGACCTTTCCCAAATTTCCAGACAAATCTGTAAATTGTATTCCATTCATTTCTTTATTATCGTTATCCACGTGTAATAGTTATCTATGCACGGATCAAAACATAATCAGTGGTGTCATGACCTTTTTGTGTGTGTGTAAATTTAGCTCACCGAAGAAAAATCTGAAGTTCTATCTCGATTTTTTTTATATTTTTTTTTTACCAAATTTGAGTTTTCCTGTCTGATTTTGGCACTGATTAATTAATTTTCCCATGCTCATTCAGTATGGTTTCAACTTTAGCAGAAATCAGAGTTCCTTGAATTCCTCATAATTTATATGTCATAAATATCCAACAGCGATTGTAACACAGAGAATGGTCATAAATCATTGAGCTTTTCTGATCGATATTTGTCCGCCGTTTGTAAGCTGTTCACATTTTTGACTTCTCAGAAATCACTGGGTATTTTAAACTTGTGGCATAGTGTCCTAGGGAGATTGAATTCATTTTTGTTCGAATTCAAATCATGGGCTGTCTCGTTTAAAGGGAAATAATCAAGAAAAATAAAAAATATGGTCGATGTTTAAAGATTCCCTCAAGAACTATTGAAGCAGTTTTGACTTTAGTGTATCTTTAGAGGACCTTTTAAACATAAAAGGTTCTATATATCATGACGTAAACCTAAAGACCTCAGGGTTGGATAGCTATATATTGTTTAACATCACTCGAAAGACATTTTCACTCATGGAAATGTCACCGGTGAAGGGCTGAAAAATTTAAGCCTATGCTCGGCGCTTACGACTCTCTTGACCAGGATGGGACCACCATAGGTTTTAAAATCATAAGGAAATGGATTTATTCATGTGAGCGATGTGGTTCACGGTACTCGGGCTGCAGAACTGCGGTAGACCAGAGAGCTACAGGTCCACCTAATGAAAACTTTCGATAAATTTTCTGCGCACGATTAGGATGTTTTGCATCGCAAACATACTTTACTCCAATTAGACAAAATAATTGGATACAAGTTCCAAAACTTAAATAATACTCTTCCTTAAATAATATACAATCCTATGCCATACAATGTATAAATGACGATTTGAATATCCATAAGTGTGAAAAAGGACAGAAAAAGCTATGGAGTGCAAAATTAACAGAATCTCAATGGATTGAAGTTGAAGACACCTTAATTATTGACGTTATCATCAATTATTGTGCGCAATAATTGAATTGATGTGCACATCAAAAAAGTCATTGCTCTCATCAACTGAATTAATACAATTATGTGTGCAATAATTGAAGTAATACGCGCTTCAATTCAATGAATTGAATTGAGGACGTCGTTGATTGATTTTATGCGTGCATCAATTCAATTATTTTTCTCATCAATTCAATTCCTGCGCGCATCAATGTGATGGAATTATTGCTTACAAACTTTAATTTAGAGCATGGTACATATAATTAGGTGACCTCTTTAAATCTTTACAACGCTTTTGTACAAGGCATTAATTCGCGCATCCATTGTTTTAAAGAGAGCAACAACTAAATTACAGAGATCATTAATTCATTTGTAAATATGTTGAATTGATGGTATCTCTAATTATATGGGTGCCCTCCCTAAAAGTATTGTTGTAGGAATCAATTGAATTAATGATATCATCAATTCAATTGAAGAGAGCAATAATTTAATTGAATTGATGCGTGCATTAATTGAATCATTGCTCTCTTCGATTGAATTGTAGCGCGCATCAATTCAATTTTGAATTGAAGATATCATTTATTATTGAAAAGATATTTAAATGAATTGTTGCATGTATCAAATGAATTGATGATATCTTATCTTCAAATAATTAAATATATCTTCAATTCTGTGAGTTTATGTTAATTTGGCGCTTTCATAGATTTTCCTCATCAAATGAATTGACAAAGATATAAAGTCTATCGCTTGTAATATTGTTGCAATTTAATTAATGCTTGTATATTAATTGGAAGCAAAATCAAAGCGACCAGTATCATGAAAAGACTAAGATAACTAACAGTATTCAATCTCATAATTCCTATAGAGAATACAAATCAGAGAGATGGACAAACACGGACCCTTGGACATATCAGAGATGGGATGTATAGTGTACTCTTCTGAGCAATAACGAAAACTTTCTAAAAGAGATTCGTCACCACACAATAACAAATTGACATTGTTCACAATTAATAATCATTCATTATAGCAAATTTTGCATTTATGTATTTATAACACAGGCAATTATGTCGCTTGGGTTGGAATATTCTATTAAAGAGTACTCTCTAGTGGCCAGTTTGAACCCAAGCAGTATAATTGCGGATGATTTATTACAAATAAAAAAGAAATGTTAGATATCCTCTTGAAAAGCACAAGCACAGTTCAGACTAGGAATAGCTTTACATCTAAAACATTAAAAAAAAAAAAAAGAAGTTCAATCATGCCAAGACGCGTCTCAGCACAAAGTACTGGATTTTTTCTGTCTACTTGAAAGTATATATATATTTTTTTCATTAATGTTTTTCCCTTATAAACACTACGATATATCAAGTTCTATTTGCGAACAACTTGAAGTAAGGAACGATTGATTATATAATGTTTAACATCCCGCTCGAGAATTTTTCACTCACATAGAAACCGCCCCATTTAGTCGCTTCTTACGACAAGCAAGGGGTACTGAGGATCTATTCTAACAACCCGGATCCCTACGGGGCAGTAAAGAACGAAGTTTTGAATATTTCTAAACTGTAATGAATTAAGTATGTTATAATTAGAAATGGTATTTTTTATGGCTGGGAGTGTTGGTTTTGTTTTTGTTTTCTTTGGGTTTTTGGTTGTTGTTTTGTTGTTGTTGTAGTTTGTTTTTTTTTTTGGGTTTTGTGTGTGTGTGTGTTTTTGGGTTTTTTTTGTTTTTTTTTGTTTTTTGTTTTTGTTGTTGTTGTTGTTTTTTTGTTTCGTTTTTCCAGATAGATGAAATTTTTATATCAAACATTTTCTAAACACCACTGCACTTGAGTTAAGATATACACCTTCAAATATTTACTATTCTTCCTTTTTTCTGTTTTCTTTCTTTGAGAGTTATAGTTCTATATAGCTATTATGGGTCTCATGTTACCTGAAAAATTGTTGGAATCCTCTGTTTTAACTTGCTGAATTGCTGATTGTTGATAGCAGCTAATAGACCCATAAACTTTAATTTTATATACTGGGTTTACAACCACTATTTAAACTCTTGCAACCGCCTTAAAAAGTTTAATTTATTGGAATATTAAGCGAGCCATATGTACTATCCCTTGGGATTAGCGATTTAGGTATTATACCAAATCTTGAATTGAAACCCCTCAATGTCAGGGTTTTTACGTTCAGCAGCCAACCAATTTTGTTCACAACTAAATTTTCAACAACTAAATCAGCTCCTTGATGCGCTCCTCCTTTTATATTGTCGCTGCACGAGGAGCGATATAAAGAGGAGCCGATGTTAATCAGATTGCAGCACAGAGGCGGATCTAATATCCTCTCTTAACATCGGGCTCGTGTTTCAAACTTTCATAGTCGGGCTCGATGTCTTCCTCCATGTAAATAAAAATTCAAGAATTACTTCCTCTTCCCTATTTATCTGGATATTATTACTTTTTCGACGCATCTGCGAGATGACTTCTACAGCACGGCCTAGTAGACCTCCTCCTCCAGTTCCGAAACCTGGTAAATGCAACAGACGGGTTCGATATTGAATGTTTATTGATATTTACCTCATTATACTTCAGGTGGGAGCGGTCGTTTGAGTCTTCTCAATATTGACCATGAAATTAAAATATCTGCATTTGATCTGTATATGATCCATTATGCTGTGTACAATACAGTGAAAACTTGCATACATTTGTGTCATCTACGCTTGTCACTGTAAATTTCCAATGTGCAATGAATGATTGTAGACAAAATTTATTTCCTTTGCATTTCAATTTTTCTCAATCTCCATTTAGATTGAACTGACATCTTCATCGAGGCGTCAGTCCAATTATCTAGCCGAGCCGAATCTCACCTGAGATTCATTTGACTCCAGTTTTTGAACTAAACCTAAATGTTGAACTAGATATATTAACAGCTGTGAACTATTAATAGTAGTACTTTTAAAAGTTACAGAGACATTTTTCGTTGTTCTTTTTCATTCCATAAAAGGCCAAGTCAAAGTAGTGAGGGCATTGTATCGATATGATGCTCAACAGGTAAGTGCATTGTGCCTTTTTTTTCTCAGCATATATGTGGTGTATAAACTAGAACTACTGTTGAATAAAAGTATTTTGGTAGTTACATGCAAGATATTATGCTACCTTATGTTGAAGTTGAATAAGTGGTGCTAGGAGAAATTGAAAATTTTTCAATATGAGATAACATAAGATGAATTGTACATCTATGACTGTGATTTTATATTTAGCTCTATCTGAATTACTGCAAAACCTTACAAATGTAGACAATATTTCAACCCAATGAATAAAGCAAATTTCAAATTTTGTTACTCACCATTACCTATCTTATCATATATATTTGTTCAGCCTCATTACGAAATTTGAATTGGTGTATCATATATTTGCACTGTTTGAACAAGACAGAGAGAGAACAAGATATATATTTTAAAATATCCTGTATATCCATGTCTTTTAGAGTGATGAATTGTCGTTTGATGAAGGTGATACTCTATATATTCTTGATATGAGTAACACTGATTGGTGGAAAGCAAAATGTGGAAACAAAACAGGACTTATTCCCAGTAATTATGGTAGGTGACATACACTAGATAATTTTTAACATGTATACATGTACATATATGCAAATTGTAAACTATCATGATGATCATATAAATTTTATGTTTAAATTGTGTTGTTGGCGTCACTCATTTTGTGACCCCTAATCAGCATTAACAGTCACAAATAACATTTGAGAACATAGTTATTCCAAAATTGACAATGCATTGTTTATTTCCTGCTCATAATATAGTCAAGTGGTCAAGTTAAAATGGCTCTCAGTTCTGTTAAAATGGCTATCAATTCTGCAAGAGGAAGCAGAAGTACACTGTAGAAAAAAATGTGAAATTGTAGTATCTTTAACTTGCCTCATACAATCTGTGACATGAGTGAGTCCGTCTAATCAAGGTTAAATATCTGTCTATCTATACATTTGTCGCATTTTTGACCAAAATCACCAGATCATTTGGCAGCATCCTTATAATACCACATGTAGGATAAAGTTTGTTCAAATTATCATTCTTGGGGCCAAGTGAGAAAATTATGAACATGAAATGTTAAATTTCAACTTACCGTGTGAACAACTCCATAAATATAAAGATGTTTAAAGGCATAAGCAATGTTGACTTGCTCACTCTACTAAAGTTTCAAACCCACGCAAAGCATATATAAACAAGCAGAGAAAATCATCAACAAAACATCATCATTGTATGTTATAATGGCACATTGCTGGTTGATACAAGGAATTGGTACCGTTAATGTTTTATATTACAACCACTGGGTCGATGCCTCTGCTGGTGGACTGTTAGTCCCCGAGGGTTTTCACCAGTCCAGTTGCTAAGTACTTTGGTACTAGCATGAATTACAGATAAAAATTTGCTGTGATAAAATTAATAAATTCATTTAAAAATTAACAATTATCTCCCTCATATTTGGCTCTGATCCTTTGCCAGATTTGGCTCCACTATTTGGTATTTTTTGGTTCTTTCAGCTCTTCTAAGTTTGTTCTTATTTTGGATTTCCAACATTTTTGACTTGAACATCACTGAAGAGACATTATTTGTCGAAATGTGCATCTGGTGCATCCTAATTGGTGCCGTTTATGTTTTATATTGTATATCACTGGATACTGTATACAAGGATTTATTTTCTCCCAATTTGCCTGCATCCTAATCAACTGGGTCAATACGAATTCATTCATTGCTCTTTTGTAGTACGCGATAGCTTTGGATAAATTTAAAATGGGATGAAATCCTCTCTCAGGGACTATGGGTGCAAATATGATGCACAAAAATATCCCTGTATAGAGTAATGGTATGGTGGTATATGTGAACATCATAGCCTAGGGCGTCAGTATAAATATTGGAGGCTGAATAAAAACATGATCAGGTTGCATATGTATTGGTGTCTCTCATCTGATGTGATATTCTTATTATATTTGTAGTGGACCAGAATACAGAAGTTATTGACTTCCCTTTGCATGAGGCTGCCAAGCGAGGAAATATCACATTCATGAGGGAATGCATATCAAATAATGTAAAAAGACTTTATCAGGAAATTTTTCTTTTTCCAAACACTGGTTTATTGCATCTTCAAAATGAAATAAGGAAGTGAATTCATTTCTCAGTTACTTTATGAGATTGAAGTACTTGTGTATCTACAGACCTGTACAGAGTCATTTGAAAGGGCAAAGGGGAGCATACTATTGGAGAAATGTCTTTGTGAATATTATGTTTCTGAAAAGAATTCCCCACCCATCCCTATATTGTGATGTCAATTGCTAGATAGACATATTCTGTAAGAGGTTACATTCTGCTTCAGATTTTGAAATCATTTTATTACAACCATAATAGAGAAAGTTAGATTTTGAACAATATTTTTCATGTTTTAGGTATCTGTAAATGTTCTATCATTCATGTTTTAGGTATCTGTAAATGCTCTATTATTCCAGTTGTAGGTATCTGTAAATGCTCTATTATTCATGTTTTAGGTATCTGTAAATGCTCTATTATTCATGTTTTAGGTATCTGTAAATGCTCTATTATTCATGTTTTAGGTATCTGTAAATGCTCTATTATTCATGTTTTTAGGTATCTGTAAATGTTCTATTATTCATGTTTTTAGGTATCTGTAAATGCTCTATTATTCATGTTTTAGGTGTCTGTAAATGCTCTATTATTCATGTTTTAGGTATCTGTAAATGCTCTATTATTCATGTTTTTAGGTATCTGTAAATGCTTTAGATAAAGCTGGATCCACACCTTTACATTGGGCAGCACATGGAGGACATGTGGACTGCATACAACTCTTACTGAGCTCACATTGTCAGGTCAATGTTCAGGTAGGTCCTTGTAGATCATTCCAAGAGCTCAAAATAACTTGCACTTTGACTTGAATTAAGTGACTTCCCACAACCCTTGATATATCAAAACAGTTATTGCATTTACATGCAGAACATAATGATCACCTCCATCCTCCCAAAAAAACAAACATACTAGTTTAAATCAAAATTGCACAATTATTGCATGTATGTGCATTACAAAAGTAAAAAAAAACAACAATGTCATAATGTGCACACAATGTTTCCTTTCTCATAATGCCATTTAGTGGTTGTGACTTTAACAAAGAATTATATCCACTTCAATGTAGTATAATGAATAGAAGAGTCAAGAGATAGTGTACAGTCAACTTGTACATAGTCAAGTTCATACACAGAGTCACAACTTATACACAGACAAGCTCATACACAGTCACAACTTATACACAGACAAGTTCATACACACAGTCAAAACTTATACACAGACAAGTTCATACACAGTCACAACTTATACACAGACAAGTTCATACACACAGTCACAACTTATACACAGACAAGTTCATACACAGTCACAACTTATACACAGACAAGTTCATACACACAGTCAAAACTTATACACAGACAAGTTCATACACACAGTCACAACTTATACACAGACAAGTTCATACACAGTCACAACTTATACACAGACAAGTTCATACACAGAGTCACAACCTATACACAGACAAGTTCATTACACAGTCAGACAAGTTCATTACACAGTCACAACTTATACACAGACAAGTTCATACACAGAGTCAAAACTTATACACAGACAAGTTCATTCACAATCACAATGTATACACAGACAAGTTCATACACAGAGTCACAACTTATACACAGACATGTTTATACACAGAGTCACAACTTATATACAGACAAGTTCATACGCAGAGTCACAACTTATACACAGACAAGTTCATACACAATCACAACTTATATACAGGCAAGTTCATACACAGTCACAACTTATACACAGACAAGTTCATACACAGAGTCACAACTTATATACAGACAAGTTCATACACAGAATCAACTTGTACACACACGTACCTCAACAGTCATCTCATATATGTATCTGTACAATCAAATTCTCAGTCAATATTCAGTAATTTTCTACTTTGACAGAACAAGTTAGGAGACACTCCATTACATTCAGCTGCCTGGAAGAATCACGCTGAAGCAGTCAAACTGTTAATTGGGAAAGGTATGTTTACTGTTTTCCTATTCTTACAGTAAAAGGTATACTTCTCATGATTAAAATACATGTATATTTGTAGTTCCAAAAGAAATGTTAATTGTCAGTTACATATTTTATCAGGAGCAAGAGTGGATGTTAAGAACAACGATAATAGGTTGCCTGTCGAATTGACCAAGGACCCAGAATGTGCAGCATTAATCAAGCAAGCAGGTAACCAGACTGGATGTCTTTTAGTTAAAGGGTGTCAGTACACATACTATATTGTATAACACAAAAGCTGTTTGCTGTTACAGTTACAATAGTGAAGACTCTCAGAAGAGATCTATCTAGACCATCACATCTATTGTATGATGATATATCTGATTCTGTATAATTGATGTATATTGGATGTCAGTACTAAATACATTGTCTTCATTGGCCAAGAATTATACCTCCCTTCTTCAAACGGGAGACATTTTTTTTTATACTTTTTGTCTGTCTGTCACAAAATCTTGTGAAAGCTTTTCCTCTTGTATGGCTTATCGAATAAACTTGAAACTCTGTATGGTGCTTCATTGCCATTTGTAGATGGGCATATTGTTGGGACGTGAGGATCCAATTATTTTCCTAAAAGTTGTAATGGATCTAAGAGGAGTGGAGGATGTAAAATAGCTTGTGATCACTTGCCCTCCTATATGGCTTATCCAATGGACTTGAAGCATTGTACAATGGTTCATTGTCATTTTCAGATGTGCATATTGTTGGGACAGGAGGATTCAATTTTTATCCTTAAAGTTGTAGTGGATCTAAGAGGATGGAGGGTGTTAAATAGCTTGAGAACACTTCTCTTATAGGCTTATCGGATATCATTGAAAATGTTCTACAATACTTCATTATCATATAATAATGTTCACATTGTTCTGACCCAGGGATCTAATATTTTGCTACAATTTACAGCAGTCATATACATGTTCACTATCTTACTGGCACTTCAGCATAACAGTCATTATGTTTGTATCATATACAACAACGACATTGGTCACATTGAATCTTTTCTCCATATTTTCCCTCAGAACACAATGTGCAGTTCATAATGTCTATGTTCCTGATCATGCTTTCTCTCTCATACCATGTTGTACATTAAGGTGAAGGGGGTGTAATTTGGAGCGCTTTTAATTTGGGGAGCTTGGAAGGTATATATTTGTAACAAAAACAAATTATATTTTTTGATCTCTTACCCTCTTCAAACTTTAATTAGCTAAGGTGGAGCTCCCAAAGAATCTATGTAATTTTTGTGGTATTTGTAATACAATCAAATACAGTGGTTATATGATCTAAATCAGCGGTTTTTGGCCAGATTGCACAACATGCATCTGGCTTACAGTATTGTGAATGATCTGGTTAGATGGCTGGTGTCATAATATAGGGTACCCACTGCATGTAATCAACTCCTCTCACACTTTTAAACTGACATTCTCCAAACTTTGTACAGTTATTATGGACACATTCAAGATGTGCATGACTTTTTTGGAAGTGCTCAGACGTTTTTCAAAAAGTTCACATATAGTTGAACTTTGTCATTTTTTTCAGCATCTTTTAAATAGACGGTACCTATATACTTTGTGTTAACAACTTTTCTTAAAGCTTTGACTTGGCATCCTTCAGGCTTTGTGCAGTTGTTATAGATACATTGAAGATGTGCAAGTAACTTTTTGAATTTGCTCAAACTTTTTAAATGAAAAATTACAAATAGTTGAACTTTGTCATTTTCTCTGCATACTGTGGATAGATGGTACCTACTTTGTGTATTCAACACCTCTCACAGGTTTACCAATAGACATTCTTCAAAATTCAACATAGTAGCAAGATTGATACTACTGTCTCCATCATAGATAACATATTTCAAAGCAACCTGGCCATTTCTACTCATGAATTGATTTTTATATTCAAAGCAATATCAGCAAGTCTTTTTCAAAACTTTCATTATATGTAAATGTGCATGTTTTTCAGCTGCACCTAGGAACAGCTACTCTAATGAATATGGAGATGATGAGGATTCAGATTAATGGGAACTTACTGACAAACTGGAAAATTACTCAAGCGGGACAGTCCCTTCATGTGTAAAAGTTGAGGTTGACCCCTAGATCCCAGCACTTTTTTTGAAACAAGTGCTATCAGTTGCACAACACAGAGGCATTGTATAATTGTAGCGGGGTGTCTGCAATTTCTTGTTAGCACATTATATTTATTTCATTTCAAAGATGACAAATTAAATGCATTTAGTTTATACAGCGTTTAAGTGTCATCTTCTCTTTAACATGTTCTCTTTTAAATTTTTTTTTTTGTACATATAATTTTTGTGGAAAGTATGCTTCATTAAGTATTACAGTGTCCTCCATGTATATGAACAGGAAGTTAAATTTCATGAAGTGAATCTCAGATTGTACTCTATAGAACAACTTCACCATGAATAAATCAACTGTCTTTGGTACTGGAGATAAAATTTAGAAACATGTCAAAATGGTTGTTCTGAATTTGTCATCTGTTAATATTATGAAGTTATTGTTCTTCTCATAATTTCAATGTCCTTGTTTACATATTTCCTGTACACTTTAAATCTAAAAGCAAACAACATTCCAGGGGGAATATGCATGTATATGGGTCTTGTTATGAAAAAAAAATTAAGTGCACACTTTCAATGGTAGAAGTTTTAATGAATCAAGAGATATTGAGCAGCTATAATATATTTCCTGATATCTGTGATTTGCTTGTCAGTTTCCTTAATTTTGATTAGGAGTATTAACACATATTTATTTCCTTTATATCTTTACCACAGATTTTTCTCTCTTCTGCAAACATTGGATTTGTATATATGAACTTAACAACACTTTACATATAGAGTACCAGAATATTTTTAAACCCAAATGAAAGAAAGTTAGTGGGAGTTTTAAAGGTAAAAATTGGTCTTGTAATGAAGTAATAAATACAGTGTTACCTGGAATTTGTTCTTTGTTTTAATTACTGACAGTTAATTGTGTAAGCACTTTAATTTCAATGACTGATATAAATTGTAAATATAAAATTTTATTCTTTATTTCTGACTTCAAATTATGCTCAAAAATAAATGCACAAGCAGTTTTACTTAGGGGCACAATTACATATCTGCTTAGATGCCAAATAATGAAAATACCAACTTCTTTTTCTAATCAAAGTACTGGAATTATTTTTGGAATTTGTCTACTTGCATGTCCACAACTTAAAATTCTGTCATAACTTTTGAACCAGACTTTGATATTTGATGAACAGAAAAATCAACATCAAAACTTACTCTGTGTAAGAGATTGATCAGGTGACAAGCATATATAATAAGGGCAGTATTTGCATATTAACATTCACATTTGCACTTTTGTTTCAAAATTATGTGAAATTTGTGCATGAATCTCAGTATAACATAGTTCATTATCTCAATTTGATAAAAATGACATATAACATTTTGGTCACTAATTTAAATGGCTTATTTTTCAGTTTTCCCTCTAGAAAACATCAAGCACAGGCTTGGACAAAATCCATATTTTTGCCTTATATTTTTCTTTCCAGTATACATATCTAATGGAGAAATGTTGTTTGTCCAAAGCAGCACTTTGTTTTCTTAAAGAAAAACATTCACAGAAATAAGCATTTAAACTAAATTTGATTTATCTTCAAGATATTTTGTCAACTTTGATGCTGTGTACTCCAAATGACTGTAAATATCAGACAATTCATGTGAAACTGTATGAGCACGATCACTTTGATGAAATAAAGAAGATTTATAGTCTTCCTCATTTAATTTAGCTTTTTGAATTTTATGGGAAGGACCAGAAATTCCATTATCACACATGGAAGGATCAGAAATATCTGGGTAGAACAGGTCCTCGGTACCCTTTGCTTGTCGTAAGAGGCGACTAAATAAGATGGTCCTTTGAATGAGACCACAAAAATGAGCCTTTCACAGGCAATGGTGACGTCTCCATATTGCTGAAAAATTCTCAAGTGGGATGTTAAACAATATACAACCAACCATTATCATACATGAAAAGACCAGAAATACCATTATCATACAGAGAAGGACCAGAAGTACCATTATTGTACATGAAGGACCAGAAATACCATTATTGTACACGAAGGACCATTATTGTACATGAAGGACCAGAAATACCATTATTGTACATGAAGGACCAGAAATACCATTATTGTACATGAAGGACCAGAAATACCATTATTATACATGAAGGACCAGAAATACTATTATTATACATGAAGGACCAGATACAGGGTCCTATCTTTCCAGACATCTTGTGCACATTGATGGTCTTTTGTTTCATGAACATGTCGTTAGAAGGATTTGATTACAGCTGCCTCCAATTTATGTAATATTTATACCCCAGTTCAAAGAAGAGGGGCATATGTTGTTCTGCATTGATTGGTTGGTATGTTGATCAGTAGACCACATACTGTCTGCTCAATATCTTGAGAACCATTCATTTGATCATATTTCATATGTGGGTTGGTTATATGTGTAGAAGAGGACCCCAATTGATTTGCAAGTCAATGGTCAATCCACTTTGGACATGGGGAGATATTGTCCACTCAGTAACTTGAGAACCCTTTCCTTAATGGACATAAATCATTGGTACACTGGTACATTAGGAGTGAATGACCTCTATAGATTTTTAGGTCACATGTTCAAACTGGACATGGGAATATACTGTCTGTATATTGAGAACCCTTTGCTTGACTGATATCAAACTTGGTACATCCTAAGGAGTAGATGACCCCTATTGATTTTGAGGTCAAATGGTCAAGGGTCAGTCTACTCTAGAAATAAGGAAAATACTGTCTGCTCAGTATATTGTGAACCTTTTGCTTGACAGACATCAAACTTGGTACACTGGTATATCTTGGGTTCACATGGTAGAACTAGGCATAGTAATATATTGTCTCCTACATTTTAAGAATCATTTGCTCAATTGACATCGAACTTGGTTCATCCTAAGTAGATGGCCCGTATTGAATTTTAGGTCACATAGTGGAGGTCAGTCCACTCTGGACATTGGAAGATATTGTCCACTCAATATCTTGAATTGTTTTGTACTACTATCAATTAAATGGTGCAAATGTATAAACCTTTTAAATTTTGCACCACAGAGGCATGTTTTACAAACATTTTTTTTTACTGTTACTGAAAAATATATCATGGCATATGTTACATGTAGTACACAAAGTAAATGTTAAAAATTGTGTCATTACATTTCATGCATTACAGAATAAAATTAGATTAATTGGATAAAGTATTTTCCTACAAGATTAATCAAATTTTATAATTTGTACATTGTATCTTGGGGAATTTGGGACATTCAAGGTTTCATGAATTTTTCATGCATAACTTCTATGCAAATAAAAATATGCCTTATTCAGTAATGAATTTTTGAGTGTAGATATATGCTAAGATACTTCTATTGTGTCAGTGCTGACTCTACATGAATGTTTAGGTACTTCCACGGTGTCAGCTCACTGTAGGTAAATGTTTAGATACTTTTATTGTATCAGTGCTGACTGTAGGTTTAGATACTTCTATTGTGTCAGTGCTGACTCTACATGAATGTTTAGGTACTTCCACGGTGTCAGCTGACTGTAGGTAAATGTTTAGATACTTTTATTGTATCAGTGCTGACTGTAGGTTTAGATATTTTTGTTGTGTCAGCTGACTGTAGGCAAAGGTTTAGATACTTCTATTGTGTCAGTGCTGACTCTACATGAATGTTTAGGTACTTCCACGGTGTCAGCTCACTGTAGGTAAATGTTTAGATACTTTTATTGTATCAGTGCTGACTGTAGGTTTAGATATTTTTGTTGTGTCAGCTGACTGTAGGCAAAGGTTTAGATACTTCTATTGTGTCGGTGCTGACTCTACGTTTAGATACTTCTATTGTGTCGGTGCTGACTCTAGGTTTAGATACTTCTATTGTGTCAGTGCTGACTCTAGGTTTAGATACTTCTATTGTGTCAGTGCTGACTCTACGTAAACGTTTAGGTACTTCCACTGTGTCAGTTGACTGTAGATAAATGTTTAGATACTTTTATTGTATCAGTGCTGACTGTAGGTTTAGATATTTTTGTTGTGTCAGCTGACTGTAGGTTTAGATACTTCTACTGTGTCGGTGCTGACTCTAGGTTTAGATACTTCTATTGTGTCAGTGCTGACTCTACGTAAACGTTTAGGTACTTCCACTGTGTCAGTTGACTGTAGGTAAATGTTTAGATACTTTTATTGTATCAGTGCTGACTGTAGGTTTAGATACTTCTATTGTGTCGGTGCTGACTCTAGGTTTAGATACTTCTATTGTGTCAGTGCTAACTTTAGGCAAATGGTTTAGATACTTCTATTGTCAGTGCTGACTGTAGGTTTAGATACTTTTGTTGTGTCAGTAATGACTATAGGTAAATTGGATGACTTGTAGTTAAATAAGACAAACAAAACTGAACATGACCATGAACAAGATTTGTGCAATAACATCAATACATATTTAACCCCACCTTGTGAAAGAACTGACAAAAAAATCAGAAATTACACCAGATCAATTTAGTGTCAATTTCATATCTGTAGAACATGTGACATATTTGTGTGCACGATATACATATGGTTCACTTAAAGCAATACAAGCTGTAACCGATGGTAAATAAATTGAACAATATCAGAATAAATATAATAACATATTTGTGATTGTTAATATATAATTTCATAAAATCCAAGTGAATCTGAAGCCATAAACCCGTCAAATAAGCAAAAAATGTAAATTGATGAATCATTGTCATCCCACCAGTGTTATCTCTGATGTTCATTGACCTCAGAGGTCAACATTTCCGAAAAAAGTGAAGGCAAGGCACTGTACAAATGTCAGATTTGTAAACACTTTAATATGCCAAATGTATACCTAATTCAATAATATAAAACATAAACGGTACCAAGTTTGATGCACCAGATGCATATAAAATTTCACATGAGTGGCACTTTTGTGTAATGCAATTACTTCTTACACTTAAAATACTTAAGTCATTCATGATAAGATGCAATATTTTAAAACAAACGCAACGTTGGTTACTCTGTTCAGTCTCCATCTTTGTATGACCTGTCTTGGTGCAACCCGATTATGTTCGGCAATCGTTACCATGTCCGTGTACATGGTGTAATGGTGGTTTATATGAAACACTCATTGTAGGTATGCTCTTGAACAATATTCCCTTGTTTCTTTTGCTGAATATTTCTTCAGATCTTGGGGATTTTACAAGTTATACTGATAGGTGTCATTTGGTGCATAATTGTACAGTTGAAAAATACTGTCAGTTACAGCTTGTATTGCTTTAATTCATTCAGCATTTCCATTAACCCTTTTTCTCACGAGTTGAATATGAACTTACGATTACAAATCTGTCGCATGTGGCACCCAAGTAATTCTAGTATTTACAGAAAGACCATAGGCTGTTATAAGAAATACACATGTGAAAGCCCTATTACTGCTATTCAAAAGTTATGGCCAAGGTTAAAGTTTCTCAAAAGTAGGTCAAATACATGTACAAATTCCGACCAAACAAGCATTCTGCCTACATTGCACCCCATATAGGAAAATTCAGTCAAAAATAGGTCAAGCATAGCAACATTCAAACTTGATCTGTAACTATCCAAGACAAAGTCACAAATCAAATATCTTCATTCAACACAAAGAAAAGTCCAGAAAACTGACTCTTGCAATTCATCAAGGGGCATAATTCAGTCAAAAGAAGGTCAAGCATAATGACAGACTGACTGAGGGTAAACTAATAGTTCCTTCTGGCATAGCCAGTAGGGGACTATAAAGCTCACTTGAGCTAAACAAAGTGCTGAAAACCAAGTGGGACAGACTGACCTACAGAAAGAGGGACAGACAAAGCAAACCAAGTCCCATTTGGTTTCACCAATAGGGGATTAATAAAAGTTAATGATACTTTCCCATCTGCTGTAAAAGGATTTCATGACTGGCTTTCATATATATATATATATATACATACACACACACACACATATCAATCAGTATTTGTTTGGTAAAGCCAGTTTTATCCATTTAGTTCCTTCTGTATAACATATCTATCGGTATACTACAGTTTATATTACAGAATAAATGACAAAGATTTGTAGGGCTTAGTGTCTTTTATTTTACATTCGTGGCTGTCTGTAGCCCTGAACAGTTGCAATAGGTTGTGTGACCTGCAGACCTTGGAGGTTTCCAAAATCCTACAAAAGAAAACAATAAAATGAAATTAAATGTTTAAGAACATAATATGCTTAGAATCCTGTTTGAATACATGAAGACCTGGTCACAATAAACTGTACACTTTATATCACACAGATATATCATACAGAACAGTCATTTTGCATCAGTCCACATTAAGAATGTCTAGTTTACATGAAAATCTGCATTAGTCTAATGTCAGACTATCTGTCCATATCCACATTTAGTCAGACTGGCTGGGGTATTAACAGTCCACATTTGTCAGACTGTGTGGGATATGTAACAGTCCACATTTGGTCAGGCTGTCTGGGGTACATGACAACAGTCCATGATACTAATCTAATTGAATCTTTTAATCTGCTAACTCCAATTGCAAAACATGTACTTAACAATATCTAATAAAAAAAAACCCAAAAAAACCCCCCAAAAAACAACAACAAAAACCACACGTATCTAACAATATCTAATAAAAAACATGTATCTAACAAAAACTAAAAAAAATTAGTGCTTTGGCTAATCAGAGCATAGCTAATGTCTTAAGTTTGGTAAGAGTTGATTGAAAACAGCTAATTTATTAAGTTTGGTGAGAGTTGATTGAAAACAACTAACTTCTTAAGTTTGGTGAGAGTTTATTGAAAACAGCTAATTTCTTAAGTTTAAAGAAAGTCTGTATGTGCACATCTACATGTTGGTCTGCATATTTCTTGGCAATTTCATCTTTAATGCAAAAATCGGCTTGGGGAACAAAACTTTTCATGTCATGTTGCAAATCATACTGAAGGACATATTCACGTTTTGTTTCAATTACAGTGTGTATAGCAGTTATGTTGTAGCACATGTAACAGACCAACACAGTTTGATGGGTGTGTGTGCATGTGTGTGTGTGTGTGTGTGTGTGTGTGGGGGGGGGGGGGGGGGGGGGGGGGGGGCCTTTACTTCTTAATTTTCTGTATCTGTCATGACATATTCTCATCCTTTCCTCTCCATTAACATTCCAAAGAGCACTGATTTGATTGGTCGATAAAGATTATAACCTTGCGTCAACAGCATATGACCTCAAAGTGACGTTTTAAAATGCTTTGTGTTTTCATCTATGCTAAAGGATCGAATTCAAATCATGCATGCATTTGGTACACTCTTTCAATTACAATGAGGATTAATCTGATTGTTAGCTTTATCTAGATACCTGTAATTTAGATGAAGCAACAACATCTAGTATTGACAAAGTACTTACCAAAGATTTCAACATTTCTTTAGTGTCTGGATCAACTTCAATAATGTCATGTTGATCAATGTAGGAGATCTGGAATAAAAATTCAAATCATTTTATACTGCCTCAGGTTTAGCATGGATTAATGGGGTAGAGAGGATAATGCTTGGGATATGGATTTCACAAGAACAGTTTGGTACAAAGAAAGATAACACATGAAATATTTATACCACTGCAAAAATTTGGTGTATATTTAAATAAAGGTGGACAAACCCTTTTGCTGAGACGAAATGCAATGTTATTTCACAATACACTAAATTATCAAATCCCTGTTAAATAAATTTCAAAAAGATAAACGCTCTCTCTAAGTCAATAGTCTTACTCATCGTGTGTCTATACTCTAACCACATGCATGTTTACATGTACAAGTTACCTCTCCGATGTAGAGACATTTACAGTGTTTAGTTGTACAATAGTTACCTCTGGGACGTAGTTGTCTCTGCGTTCTCGCTCCTCTTCCTGCAGTTTAATGGAGATGCCTCTCACTGGCCCCCTCTGGATACGTTTCATCAAATGTGTGACAAACCTACAATTACAAAGTTTCCCCAGTTAAATTGTAACCTTGCACTTATCTCTGCGAGAATCAGCCCCTTTACTAGACCTGACCTCTTTTATTTTACACGCATTTCTCTCTCGGTACCATAAACAACATTCATGTATTAAATAATAACATGTATTACAAAAATTATTTTATCATCAAATTTATGAGAATGCATATTACATTTCTAGAGAAAAAAATTGGAGATGATTTTCATTATGAAACAGGTCTATCATATTGAAATGACTTGTATACTGTATTCATTCTGATTGTTGCACATTTTCTTTTTGTTTTCCCGTTTGTTTGACATCCAAGATTACATAAAATAGCATAAAATTTCTAATTGGTAAAAAAAAAAAAATAATGTAGAGATGTAAAAATTAATATATCAGTGTATTTATGTTTTTTTTTTCAATTGGAAATAAAGCTGATATTAAATCAAAATTTACTCTTATTGATATTTTTTCTAAAAAATGCCGCAAAGTTGTGGCACATCGTTGGAAGCCCATGGTTTGTGTCACCATCTCTTACCAATCAGAATGTGCAATTCAGACACACATCCGAGTGAATTTTTTGGCATTGATTTGTACACAGAAGACAAGATAGCAAGACTGACTGGTTTACCAATGATTTTATTGTAAAGAAAATGACTGTCATTATACCACATTAGAGAGCATGACAGGAAGGATAAGTAACTACATATAAAGTATATGCATTGGTTTTATAGTTAAACAAGATATTGTAACACAACCAGTCACACTACCTTGACAAAATAAACTAGATCGGACCAAGCTTTTTACTATTCTTAGTTAGTCGGACGTACCTTAATGTTGAGCCCTGCTGGCAGCGGCAAAAGGGAAGATAAGGATGAATAAAAAGAATTCAAAAACTAGAGCATGTTTATGGCAGGGTTGCAATAGAGACTAATCTTGTGCTATTTTGTGTGATCTTGAATGAATAAAGACTATTTCAAACAAAGAATATATGTGACAATCAGGATGAATACAACATAAATCATTTTCATATGATAGACATTTTTATACTGAAAATCATCTCAAATCTTCCCCTAGAAATACATGCACTCTGATGACAGAGTAATTTTTATAATACTTGTGTTATTTATGATACTGAGAGTAGAGAAACATGTAACATAGAAGAGGTCAGGTCTTGTGATGTTGAGATCAAGTCTAGTACAATTTTAAGCTACTGGTACGATTGGTCTAGTTCTTTTGCAAGTTACTGTTTAGCCCTGAAGTTCAACTTGATAAATTTGGTGATGTTAAATTATTCACTCATTCTCCTAGCATCAATAAGGCTCCATACAAAAATGTTTGAAATGAAAAACAATAATCAAAGGCCTGAAGGGCCACAATGGCATTGAGTGCAATATTATATACATTATAGGGATCTCAATAAATTCAGAGGGCAGGTAAATAAGAGAAAGTAAGAAATGTTTGAGTGCCACGGGAGGCATTTCCTCATGTTTAAGTACATAAATAAAGCATTACAATCATTTGTAAAATGTCAGCAAATTATGTTTATTTACATAAAAAGAAATAAAGAAGAGAGCTTGGACTGAATTTGTTTATCCTAACAAAGTTCATACATGTACCCTCCTCTTGTTAGATAATATCCCCTCAAGACTAGTTACTTTACAAAGGCTACAATAAATAAATTGAAATTGCAGATGAAAAATGCTTCAGAGTGAGACTACTTGTTTACAGAAGTTGTATCTTCTGTTCATGTATGATGTAACAATTATACGGTATTAACTCTCTGTTTTCAATAATGTCTAACAATTTAAAAGTTCAACATAATATGTACAAAGGTTGTTGGAATTCTGAACAAGATTCAATTCCTAATGAATGCTACCTAGCCTGAGTTTCTTTGCAAAATAACCTGTTATTTTCATTGCAATGCACACGCTCTGAAATAAGGATTCTTGTTGAAACTATGAGACTATAGATATAAATGAAAACTTGGAGCTGGTTATTTTGTAAGTACTTAATGATATTGTGGATATAAATTTCACGGGAAAATCTGTTTTGTAGTAAATCCATCCGCGAATAATGAACTTTTCTTGCCAAACAATCGTTATTTAACTATTGAACAAAGATACAATAAACATCATCAACAATGGAAATGGTATTGTGCCTTTCATATATCAATTAAATCCAATGTTTCAAAGTCTTGAATCATAAGAAACATTCAATACCAATAGGCATTATTTGGTTTGCCCATTGAGATTGGAAAGGCAGTGTAATGGCAAAATTTTGCATGATTGCTAGAAGGCTCTTGAGCAAGCTCCACACCTTAAAAATCTACACAAAAAATGCTTGGAAATACTTTGAATATAAAGTGTAATGGAGAGTAATAACAATATGACTGGAAATGTTCCCCGTCATTTCATTCCTCTACCTTTCAAGTAGAGTTGTTAAACTTACAAGTTTATAACTGTGTATTGACAGCAGTTTTTTGTTTTACTTATGTCCCGCAGTTCGAGGTAATCTCATTTACGGAACTGTGCCAACCTTTTAAAAATACACACCTTCGCTGCACATTCAAACCAATGCCATACAATTCGTGACAACTAGTCATTGACAACACATAAAAAACAATCTTTGACTTGTTATTATTTCAACAGCAACAAAACTCTTACCCAGCAACTTTATTTCTCAGTTTCTTACTGGGCAGGATTGCAATTTCTTCACACACTCGTTTGTTAGTATGGAAGTCCAAGGTAAGCTTCGTGTAATATTTCTCAATTATTACACGCGCTGCCTTCTTGACGGTCTTCGTTCTTACACGAGCCTGAAAAATATGCATCAAACCATGTATCCTATCTTTCAGAGTTTCATAAATGGTCGTGGATATATAAATGTAAGAAACCACTATATTCTGATAATAAACACAGGAGATGTCAACAACCGGTCAGTTTTTCGCATTTTAGAACATATATATATATTAATTTGATTCCATAATATGCTATATTAATAAAAAAGAAACTGTGCAACATATTCCGTATTTATTTATCTCTGTTTGTGTTTCTTTGAGACAGGGATGAAACTGATTTCAATCAGTAGGGCATGAGTTTCTCACCATCTTTTGCTTGATAACCGGAAAAGGAAGATAAAATGGGAAAACCAAAATTGTAGTTTGGAATCCGGAAAAACTAGACTTTTCTTTTTAATGATGGAGCTTTTAAATCAAAATTCGTAAGATATATAAAACGTTATTGATATTTTCAAAACATAAAATTAGAAATATACACAGAAAACTTTTCCATCCTGTATTTTCCGGAAATAAAATTTCAAATCTAAAATATTTCTTGCGTTATTTTATTTACCTCATAATCTTTAATGCGTTTTTTCGTAAAGAATATTTTGCAGATGTGAAGAAAAGATGTTTTTACACCGAGCCACTAGAGAGGGAGAGGAAACAAAATATAATTATAAGCCACATGTTTAAGCACCCTTGATATTTTACATGTAAGTGAAGTAAAGTCGGGGGAAAAAAATGCATATAAAACAATAATGATTTCGTAATAATTCAACGATCTATACTTTGACATACTTTCAGCAGCAATGCAGGAAAAGCCCAAGAGACTTGAACTGCACTTCTTAAGAGAAAATAAAATTAAAGTGTGATTCGGAAAATGCTGAGACTCTAGGGCTGAAACGATCCACCGAAATATCAATACTGTTCAATATAAACGCTCGATGTCTCTGTGGTATACTTCATGGACAATCTCATAGATAAAACAAGTAAATAGCTTGGAAAGTACCACGTACATTTCTGAATTCCAGACAAGCTCTCTCATACCTTCATATGTTTTGTTGTAGATAATTGCTTGGTTTGAGAGAAAAATATGATGTCACAATGCTCCATTTACATCAACTGCATTATATTTCCCGCATTGAATGAATGGGCAGAGTAAATGCCTACAGTCATGTTGCAAGATGTTATGGATTTTTGCGTGTCTCAGTGGTCACTCCATAAAATATAGCGTAGAACACACTTAGTTTGAAATAGATACTGTTTGACATCTCATAGTTTTGTTGTTGATAACAACAAAATTAAATATGATGTCACAATGCACTGTTTACATCAACTGCATTGAAACAAGCGAACAAAGACCATTGTAAACCTGTATGCAATGTGAAAAGAAAACGGCGATTAAGACCCAAAAGTTATCTGGAAACACAAACACATAAAAACACAAAAAATGTCACAGGATAAAAAATAAACATATATACATGGATGTTTCCAAAGGAATTTTCTAAAAGCTTTCAATATTCCTTAAGAATTTGTCGAAACAACGGAGCAAACGTAAACACGTTCTGAACTGAAGTTGTTATTGTTACGATGTCTCTTTTTTTTTACCACAAAAAATTGAATAGTTTGGGTTTTACCAAATGTATTGGTTAAAATAATCCACTTACATATCCGAATGGAATTTAAATTGATGAATAATTTTCAAATTGACATCATTGATGTGTATGTTTTTTGCCTTATCGTGCAATGTTTTAGAGAAAAGTACTGACATCACAACCACACATATAGTCAATATTTATTTAAGGAATTTTTGCTCATTTTATATAATATGAAGTAAGTTGCACATTAATAAATTGTGAAGCAGTTTATAAAGCAGTATAAACTGCCCCAACTTACTTTATGTATAAAATGAGCAAAAATTACTCTATTCCTTATGAATTATGTTTGATATTATCTGATTAATAATTCTAAAGAAATTATGATTTTTATATGACATGTACCAAAATTGTTAGCAACAAAATGGAAACAGAACAGTTAAATGTATTGTGACATCATTTCTAGGATGTCATACAGTGTGACTAAATGGCAACTTTAATGAACCAATCAAATTGCATGTTACAAGTAAAATTAAATTATTCATTATTGAATTATGAAAGAATTGGTATGTTGTTCTAATATTACGTAGTATGGTTTTACTCTGAAGTAGAAAGTTAAGTTGATTCTGAAATATTTCACAGTCTGTAACAGCTTGAACTCACCTAGATATTTAAAATTATACAACAGTATGTAATTCTGTAATGGTATCTGCCTGTTGGAAAAGCCTTGAATGCTAATCAGTGAAAAAATCTGGGTAATAATTGTGTAGATTGTTTCAGCGATGTCTTGCATAAGTCACATGACAAGAATGAAAGAAAATAAGGGCCAACAATGTAGCCCAAACATTGGATTTTGAACTAGTTCTCTCCTATACACATGCTATCATTGGATTTTGAACTAGTTCTCTCCTATACACATGCTATCATTGGATTTTGAACTAGTTCTCTCCTATACACATGCTATCATTGGGCTGCTCACTGTGCTTGCTATTATTGAGGTCTTTAATGGACACAAACCAAGTTTTACCAGTGAACATTAAACCAGTATAATGACATCAGAGGGTCATTATTCTCGTTCAGTAACTATCAGTATTTTGTGTGACATTTCAGATTACCTTTCCATGTATACAAGACACAATAAGCCAATTTGGTTTTTTTTCCCAATCTTTATCAAACTTTCAGAAATACAACTTAGACTCAAAATCAGAGTTTCTATTTGTTTTCAGGGTTTAATTGTTGAAATTAGTTTTATAGATGAATGTCCTTTCATGAATTCAGCACTACATCTTCAATAAAAACTGGACGCCACCAGATAACTGAAAAATTGTTGAGTGTGGCAGAAAACAACAATCAATCAATCTTCAACTTTTTATTTCTTCAGATTTTTGTACAGGGATCAGCAGCAGGAGATGAGCATTCTGGTAAATATAGGATGGGGTTTGTTGTTGAGCTCCAGGTAAATGAACAGATTATTGTACTTTTCATTTCATGTTTCTCAAAATGATACATTGTATGAAATTGATTGCATATGTATCATTTGTTTTAGATATGATGAATATAACTGAGGATTGTATCTGCTGTGTGAATAGTAATGTCCTCTATATTGATTATTTCTTGTAGCACTATCATCTATGGCACCTACTCCATCCTGGCACATCTATGTGAAGTAGATGGAAAAGTTCCTTTTAAATCTTCCTCTGTCGTACTGATTATTGAAGTAGGAAAGGTAAGTACAGTGATGTACAATGTACAGTCATGGATATCTCTAGTGGTGTACACAGTCATGGATATCTCTAGTGGTGTACACAGTCATGGATATCTCTAGTGGTGTACACAGGCATGGATATCTAAAATTCGGATATTATTTTTACTCTAAGAACACTTTAAGTGTAGTTAAGTGATGTACAATGCATGTAGTCTTGGATATCTCAAACTCAGATATCAGTTATTTTAAGTACAGTTAATGATGTGCAGTATACCAGTCATGGATACCTCAAGTTTGGATATCATTTTGACTCTAAGTGCATTTCTATTTTAAGTACGCAGTCATGGATATCCAAATCCAGAATTAAATTTAGATATCAATTAAACAATTTCATTATACGTTACTATCATATTTGATATTTTCTGTTGATATTTTGATTGCTAATGATGATTTATAAAAGTTCTCTCTCTCTCTCTCTCTCTCTCTCTCTCTCTCTCTCTCTCTCTCTCTCTCTCTCTCTCTCTCTCTCTCTCTCTCTCTCTCTCTCGTATTTCTGTATCTGCAGCTGTTATCAAAACTGAAATTTGAGAAATTGGTAGTGTTTTTTATACATTGTATTGTTACAATTTTGAAAGTTATGATAATTATAATAAGAACTCAAGCTAATAAAAGGAATCTGTGTATAAGGGTAAAATATCAAGTGAAATCTGTAAATAATGAAATGGTTTGCATTGAATGATGTAACATCTTTAAAATTCTTCATTGACTGGTTACTCTAAGTTGCTTTAATTCTGTGGGGCTAAATTTTCACAATTTGTTCAAGTTACAGGAATATCAACCTTTAAAATTTTGCTATCAAAATCATTGAAATGTTTTTAATATATGTATTATTCACTATGGGTTTAATTTTATGGAAAAATGATAAATCGTGAACAAAGAGAAATTAAAGCTGTCACATTAATTTCCCCGTCTACAGTTCCTGCATTTAACATCCTTTCTAGTGTAAGATAACTGGGAAGTTTATTCCAGGGTTGGACCTAGAGGGCATAACAGCAAAGACAGTTTATAAAGAAATATTTTATTCACTTGTTCACCATAGTTCTTAGTGATACACATATCATGTATAACTGTACACCTAATTGTGTATATTCTGAACTACATTATACTAGAAAAAAAAAAGTCATGAAGATGTAAATGTACACCAGTGAAAGGTGCACCTGACTGTGTAAGTCTTATTCATTTTATTTTGATGTTGTTTAATTGTTGGTTCTTTGTTACTTGGTTCTCTTTTGAACACGTTTATCTGTTTATCTCTCTAATATATTCGATCTGTAAATACTATTCACGAATTTATCAAGGTTCCTTTTACTATCGGTGAGGGTATCTTTCCCCTTTTGACAAAGAATGAATAAATATTTCCCCTTTTACAAGCAAAACATTTGCCTTCAATTGTAGAATATGCTGAAATTGGAGAATTTTCCTACAAAAGATTGTATATAACAAAAGCCTCTTTTTAGTATGCATATTTTACTATCATTTTCAGAAACCAATAATATAGATATCAGTGGTGTGTCCTTTATACGGTGTGATGTGAGAAGGATTAATCCCATCATTCCCCCTTAAAGCTCATGCTGGCATCGTCAAAACTACCCCTTGGATATGAAATGGGTAGTAATATTAAAAAGATGGATAAAATTCTGCTATCTCTTCAAGATATATTACTGAATTCAGATTTGAATCACGCAAAATATTGTGCTGGAAAACATCCCATTTATAATTTGCATGTTGCAGTGTCTTAACATATGTTTGAATCATTGATGAATATGTATTACTAATAATAATCAGTTTGAAGGTCAATTAATGGAAAGGCAGATCTTTTTCTCTGCAATGAAAGAAATCCATATTCGCTGGTCTGCTATATTAAAAGGGATGTGTCCCTTAAATAGCCAGTATATGACATATATTTGCAAATTCTAGGGAGGGGGTTTGTTTGTTCCAGATTTTGATATTTTGTTTATTGAATCTGACAAGCTTTGGTAATTGAGGGGACAGAGTATATTTAAGAAATAAAAACTGTATTAGAGGTGAATTATTCCTTCAGTCAGAAGAGTTAGGATGAGAGAATCTTCCTCCAAACTTGGGATCATTAGTTCAATTTTTTTCTTTGAAATATTTTTCATGGCCTCAGATGAGCAAGGTAGTCTAATTCATGCCTTTAAATTAAAAGTTGTTATTGTCACTATTGGAGCGTCCTTCTTGTTTACATTAACTTGCCTGATTCTTTAAACACTCTAGGTTTCTGTAACTGGAAAGAAAATTTGTATGTGGATCGAGCACAAAGATTGCATCAAATCGACACAATTATTTGCCAGAGCTTAAAATGTTAGAACTGAATCAATGTATGTGTTATTTAGAACTAAGATTAATTTTAACAACCGATTGAAGTCTTATTCACTCTAATACATAAACATATAGGTGAAAATTGATAGTGGTAGAATATATGATATCTTAACTGTATTTGTTCCAGCCCTGAAACTTGTGTTTAATATCATAAAGTATGTCTGTGATATCATAGTTACATTTATGTACACATAGCAAAAGACTTTGATGGCATCGACCTACATACAAGGTTTACTTGCAGTTATGGAAATAGTCAAGTAATTATGATTTCTTTTCAAAACCAGCTTACCTGATTCTCTAAGCATCAACTTATTTAGTGCTCTTTTTAATCACCTTATTTGTTTTTCTTTTTAATTCCAATTTGTATGTTCCTCTAAAAAAACACAGGGCCTCAGTTTTTGTAGTCTCATCTGAAGGACTGTCCCATTTAGTCGCCTCTTACGACAAGCAAGGGGTACTGAGGATGTATTCTAAAAAAACTGGATCTCCACGGGGCAGCTCCTGTAGGGATCCAGGTAACAATAGGTCCTTAGTGCACCTTGCTTGCTGAAAGAAGCAATTAAATGGGGCCATCCTTCGGATGAGACCACCAAAAGCTGAGGCCCTTGTCACAGCAGTGTGGCACAACAAAAATCCCTCCCTGCTCAAAGGCCATAAGCTTCGAGCATGGGCATAAAGTTTACAGCCCTTCACTGGCAATGGTGACATCTCTATATGAGAGAAAAATTCTCAAGTGGGACATTAAACAGTATACAACAAACTAACCCATAGTGATGATCCTTTTTCATAGGAGGATTTACCCATGGTCATGTTCCTTTTCTCATGAGGATTTTTTTTATAGCCATGACCCTTCTGTAGAAGAGAATTTCCCATAACTGTAATCCTACTCTAGAGGTGGATTTCCCCACAGTCAGGATCCTACTCTAGAGGAGGATTTTCCCACAGAATGATCCTACTCTAGGGAGGATTTCCCCACAGTCATGATCATACTCTAGGTGAAGATTTCCCCATATTCATAATCCTACTCTAGATGAGGGTTTCCCCAAAGTCATGATCCTACTCTAGATGAGGGTTTCCCCAAAGTCATGATCCTACTCTAATGGGGAATTTCCCCTTAGTCATGACCCTGCTCTAGAGGAGGTTTCCCCTTGAGGATAATCACACTCCAGAGCCAAATTGACCACCTTTTTGTGCCTCAAAGTTGGATATCTCTAAGTGGAGAACTCACAACTATTAGTAGGATATCTCTAGGTGGAGAACCCACAATCCATGAGTAGGATATCTCTAGGTGGAGAACTCACAATCCATTAGTAGGATATCTCAAGATGTGGAGAACTCACAATCCATTAGTGCGATATCTCTAGGTGGAGAACTCACTATCCATTAGTAGGATATCTGAAGATGGAGAACTCACAATCCATTAGTAGGATATCTCAAGATGTGGAGTACTCACAATCCATTAGTAGGATATATCTAGGTGGAGAACTCACAATCCATTAGTCGGATATCTCTAGGTGGAGAACTCACAATCCATTAGTTGGATATCTCTAGGTTGAGAACTCACAATCCATTTGTGAGGCCTTTTCTTTCTTTGTAAATATTGAGGCTTTGGGTATGTTGGATTCACCTGTTTTTTGTCAGAACTTTAGATCAGATCTCCATAAGTGTATCTGATATTAAATGTAAATGAAAATCTAAATTTCAAGCAAATTTTCCAGAGAGATTTTTAGGAGGAAATCTTACTCTATAATATTGATACAGTAAAACACAGTTATAGTGTTTGGTTGGTTATGTATTGTTTAACATCCCATCAAGAATTTTTCACTCATATGGAGATGTCACCATTGCCGGTGAAGGGCTGCAAAATTTAAGACTATACCTGGCACTTATGGCATTTGAACAGGGATGGATCTTTATTGTGCCACACCTGCTGTGACAATGGGCCTCACTTTTTGTGGTTTCATCAAAAGGACCACCCCATTTAGTTACCTCTAATGACAAGCAAGGGGTACTGAGGACCTATTCTAACCAGCTCCCCATGGAAATACACGGTGACATGTAGTAAGCATGCTTATGATGAATTCACACTTACAGTAAAACATGGTTACAGTGAACATGCTTATAATGAATTCACACTTTCAGTAAAACACATTTACAGTGAACACACTTATAATGAATTTACACTTACAGTAAAACACAGTTACAGTGAACATGCTTCAGATGAAACCGCAAAAACTGAGGTCCCATTTCACAGCAGATGTGGCACGATAAAGATCCCTCCCTGCTCAAAGGCTGTAAGGGCCAAACATAGGCTTAAATTTTGTAGCCCTTCACCGGCAATGGTGACATTTCCATATAAGTGAAAAATTCTAGGGCGAGACATTAAACGATATATAATCAATCAATCAATCAATGAACATGCTTGTGATGAATTCACACTTACAGCGAAGTCATTTTCATTCCCTTTAGTTTTAGAACATTATAAACTTACTGGATATGACGAAATACATTTATAACAAATCAAAATTGTTTGTTCCCAGGTTTTCACTATACACATGTTTAATTGTATTCTCAGAACTGCGTACCAAAGTATCCAAACATTGCATTTTATCCTCAGAATGATGAGCATAAATTTTAACAATGCAATTATGGCAACTAAGGCAAATTAGCCAAGGCTGCAGAAATCTGTTGATGAATGACTGACTCAGGTGAGCATTGTGGCCTATGCACCTCTTGTTGTAGTTTCTGGTGTCTTGGGTGATGCTGTTATGGCAGACGAAGGGAAAAAAACTTTCAGAGGAAGTCTCATGCCGCACCTTTCTCCATTATGCTGTCCCGGGTTTGTTGTACAGTGCCAGTAATAATCTCTCCATGATGATGCAAGTGTACATGGATCCTACCACATTTCAGGTGTGACATCAGCTGTTTATTATAAATCACTTTATTTCGCAAGACCTCAATTGTTTGAAGATGTAATGATGTTCTGTATACAGGGACTTATTTTTTTGCCCCTGTTTTATTTCTGCCCTCGTAGGTGGCATATTTAAGACTGGGCAAAACTTGTCATTTTCTCTAGATCTCTCTTTAAACACAGCTGTGTCAAGGTGAATTCAAAATGGGGCAAAAATAACCCTGTATTAACAGTATCTATTTATGAGGCTTAACTTTTGCAAATTATTATTTCTTGCTTAACCCCTTACCTGGCAGATATGCATTTTTACGCATCTCCAACAGATTACTGTATGTGTAAGAATTGTTTAAAGTCTAAAAACAAGGGTTATAGCATTTCAATTAATAGAAAAAAAAATCAACAAATAAGAAGGAAAATGTTTGTTATAATTTATGGTAAACATCATATTTTTTCAAATTTAAGGAGTAAATTGCATTGAATTTTTGCAACATTTTTACATTGAATGAATATACTGCATTCATTTGATATTGTGCCATGATTAGATAGTTGTGTGAAATGTTTGCATTACAGTTAATAATAAAACGTTAACTTTTGGAAAACAATGTCAAGCACTATCACTGATTTACATGACAGTTCATCATAATATTGCAGAAATGTTGTAAAGTGTTCCATGTTGATACAAGCAAATAAAAAAAAAATGGATGCATAGGTTAAACACTTTTTTGGTTTATACGTTGTGGTTGTAAGAAGTACAATGTATAAATATGAAATTCCTAAAACAAAAATAAAAATAAATAAATAAATAATAATAATAATTTTATTGAAATAAAAAGTTTGTTGTTTGTAGCAAGTGTCAGTAAGTCTTCTATATTTAAGGGTTTATTTTTGCAAATGACCAGTGCCAGGGAAGTATGAGTAGATAATGTTCTCTCACATAAAATGTGATTTACAGTATTTGTTGTCCTTGAGCTAGTTCAAATATTCTTTTATTGATATCAAGTCTCTCCAGGGATACTATTTAAAAGTTTGTAACAAAGACTGTGGTATTCTACCTGATTGATTTTAGCTTTTATAAATATTTTATTCACTACACTAGCTGAGTGAGTTTAGTTTTGTGAATATTTTATTCACTAACATGTACATCAGTTTCACTAGTCAACCATTAAATCAGCATTAACAATCTTAGAATGGCAGATGGCCATTTCATTGCAGCAAGTAGTTTGCTTGACCTTTTCCAGTTTTTTTCCCAACAAGATGTGTTTTGAAATGTTTCAGTTAGATGTGTCTTTGTGTCATTCTTCTAGTATATACCACAATAAAAAGGCTAAGTTAAAGTTAGATTTAACTATAAATTTTCTATAATGAATTGCCTCAACACAAAACACACAATATCAGGTAATATGCAAATTTTTTCAGCTGAAGACCTTGGAGTTGAGCTGTTAGGTATACTGAAGCTTAATATGTGTGCACATGTAGTAACACTCCCTAACCTGCTCACCAGAGTGTAGTATAATAATATGTTTTCTGCAGGTCTTTACTGAGATCAGTCTTCACTTGAAGTAACACCACCTCTGTCGTTTTAAGCACAACTAACCATTGTGCAACTTGGTTCAGGTATTTTAAAATTTTTGTCATTTCATGAAAATTGGCTGGTGGACAATAATCCAAGGGAAGATTAAATTATTGTATGTTTAAGGTATTATTGGTAATAAAATATACTGTTTTACAGTGTTAAATTTGCTCCTGGTTATTATTGCAGTTTCTTGTTAAATCTGTTTTCACAGTTTTAAATTTATGGTGTTTTTTTTAAGACTCAGCATTATGACATGCTTTTTTTTATGACTTGTTGATATGACAGTTTTTTTTAAAAACCTCAGTGTTACATGTATGACACGATTTTATATAACTCAGTGTTATGACACGGTTTATATAACTTGTGTTATGACACGGTTTTATATATAACTCAGTGTTATGACACGGTTTTATATAACTCAGTGTTATGACACGGTTTTATATAACTCAGTGTTATGACACGGTTTTATATATAACTCAGTGTTATGACACGGTTTTATATATAACTCAGTGTTATGACACAGTTTTATATAACTCGGTGTTATGACACGGTTTATATAACTCAGTGATACGACACGGTTTTATATAACTCAGTGTTATGACACGGTTTTATATAACTCATTGTAATGACACGGTTTTATATATAACTCAATGTTATGACACGGTTTTATATAACTCAGTGTCATGACACGGTTTTTTATAACTTAGTGGTATGACACGGTTTTATATATAACTCAGTGTTATGACACAGTTTTATATAACTCGGTGTTATGACACGGTTTATATAACTCAGTGTTATGACACGGTTTTATATAATTCAGTGTTATGACACGGTTTTATATAACTCAATGTTATGACATGGTTTTATATATAACTCAGTGTTATGACACAGATTTATATAATTCAGTGTTATGACACAGTTTTATATAACTCAGTGTTATGACACGGTTTCATATAACTCAGTGTTATGACACGGTTTTATATAACTCAATGTTATGACATGGTTTTATATATAACTCAGTGTTATGACACAGTTTTTTTAAAACTCAATGTTATTGCACGGTTTTTTTATTTCTTGGTGTTATGACACAGTTTTTTAAAACTCAATGTTATGGCACGGTTTTATATTACTCGGTGTTACAAAACGGTTTTATGTAACTCAGTGTTATGACTAAATGTTAAGATGCAGTTTAATATGACTTGGTGTTATGACACAGTTTTATATAACTCAATGTTATGACACAGTTTTATATAACTTAGTGTTATGACAGTTTTTATAAAACTCAATGTTATAACACGGTTTTATATAACTCGGTGTTATGACACAATTTTTTTTTAAAATTTTGTGTTTTTTATGACACAGTTTTATTTATGACTTGTTGTTATGACACGGTTTTATATAACTCGGTGTTATGATGTGGTTTTTTTTTTTATGACATGGTTTTTTTATGACTCAATTGGTGTAATGACACAGTTTTTGATGAATTAATTGGTGTTATGACATTTTTTTTTTTTTTTTAAAACACGGTGTTATGACACTGTTTTATTTACTCACCTTCACTGCAGTTTTGATTTCACAGTTTAGAATTTTTATCAAAGTACTGAAAGTTAAAGGACAATAAACATTTTCTGAGAATATTGCTAAAGTACATGTATTTATTGGTTTTGCTTAACATTAAGTTTTTTTCACATTTAAAGGGGTTGGATTGTGGTGGGTTTTTTTTTTGTTTTTTTTAAATATATTTATTTTTGATGTTGAACAATAAAAATATAACTCAATTGATATTGACAACCAAAATTTGGAAAAGAGCAATATTTTAGCCTTAACTCTTTTTTGTAAATAAAAACTGTAGTCTTTTTTGTTTATAAACAAACCAGTGAAATGTTCATTTTATTATATAAAGCATCCTACCTTTGCACAGACTCAAAAACTTTTCAATGGCACATTTCACCTAAAGAATACTTGAAATGTGATATATATCACAGACTTAAATCAATAATCACACATTTCAAAACTTTGTAAACAATAACATACCTCAATGTTTGTTTATACAAAAATAACAAACTCTCTATACCCTGAACTTCTGTCATAATGTATAACCTCAATTTTTATGTGAAACTTTTTAAACACATTAGACAGTATATTTTGATCATTAAAATCATGAATCTCCCTTTAACATCAATGTTTTGTTCTTATCCAGATTAAAGCAATTTCATTTTCTGTATTTTGTAAAGAACTTTTCTATATTTTGTGGAGAACTTTTCCATATTTTGTAGAGAATTTTTCTGTATTTTGTAGAGAACTTTTCTGTATTTTGTAGAGAATTTTTCTATATTTTGTAGAGAACTTTTCTATATTTTGTAGAGAACTTTTCTTTATTTTGTAGGTGCTGAGTAATCTGAAGATAGGTATAACAGCTGTGCTGTACTGGAGTTTCTTAAAAAGGTGCAGGCTTAATTTAGGAAAAATGACTAAGACTGAAATTATTATATAGTTCTAAAAACTTGTCAACTTAATTTTCTGAGATTATATTTACATAAATTAAAAATTTACATAACTAAATTCTTCTAATTCATATTAAAGTTACAATTTAATCAAAGTAAAGAATAAAATAAATTACAACAGTGAGAAGATTTTAGTCTTAGATGGAAGTTTCTTTTCTTTTTTTTTTTTTTTTCTTTCACAAAAAAGTGTTCCTTGCACATTTTGTTTCAAAGTCTCGTCAGAGAGTGTACATCAGTTTCTAAGGGTGTGACATTTCTTCTGTTTTGCAGGCCATTAACACTTCGTCAGTGGATTGCTGTAGGAATTTTAACAATGGCAGGGACCCTTGATAGGTAAGGAATTTATTTTCTGTCACTCAAGTTTTTAAATTTACCCCATGATCTGGATTTGTGTGGTCAATGTCAACAAATTTGCGTATTTATACTATGTTTATTTCTGTAATACATATATGTATATACAGTAAAACACGGCTATAGTGAACCTCCAGGACCAGTGAAAAACAGTTTGTAGTAATCAAACTTCATAATATCTAATAAAATTTTTGTTATTTTCCTGTCATAGTGGTATAAATATCACTTCGCAGTATGTGTGAATTCATTATAAAGTACATGTTTGATTGATTGATTGTTGTTTTCCGCCACACTCAACAATTTTTCAGTTATTTGATGGGCTTCAGTTTTTATTGGTGGAGGAGAGAACCCAGATACAATGTACCTGGGAAGAGACCACCAACCTTCCGAAAGTAAACTGGCAAACTTTCTCACATATATTGGCGCGAGCGAGATTAGAACTGGCGCCGACTGGAGGTGAGAGGGCTTGTGATTTTGAGCGTGATGCAGCAGGTTTTACTGTAATCTCTCTTTACAGTGACCAGGAACTGTGGGTTTATACAAGTTGATGATTATTTTATCACTGCAATGGGGTTGTGTTTGCCTCGTGTCATTTTACTATTGTACTTTTGTATTCCTTTGTTGCAGTTCTGCAGTTTACACAAAAATTTGTATTCAGTAAAGGCACCGTAATGTTTTGATTTGTTTTAAGATTGGTCGTGGAATCAGTTGGGATTTTTTATTCCAACATTACAATTGAAAAAACATTATAAACATAAACATTATTTTAAAAAAAACATTTACTGTTGTAAACAATTATTATTATTGTAGTATAATTTTATACAGTATATGGCAGGTAGGGAAAGTGAAATGCCTGTAGATTTCTGGGTCAAACATGATGTAGGTCAAGGTCACATCTAGTCATCAAATTTGATAATGTATTGGACATCAGAACTGTTTTAAGTTTTCAGTCTCATACTTGCTGACAGTAGGGAAAGAAATATTTGTATTGATTGTTTTAGTCAAAAAAGTCGTAGGTAAAGGTCAAAATTGATGATGATGATGATGATGATGATATTCTTTATTTGTACAGGATAGCACAATCAGCGGAATTTAATAATGTTATGTTATGGTGATTATCATATGGATTGTGAGTCTCACACTTACTAATGAGATGGTCGATGGAAATGTACTGAGTATTGGTTTCTGAGTCATTAGGCTATAGGTCAAAGTCAATTAATTAGTACATGTGCTTGAATGTAAAAATGTTGTTACCACGAATTTTATCTTTCAGCCTCATATGGACAATAAGTGGGAAGGAGAAGAAACCTATTGTTTTATAGGTCAAAGGTCAAGGACATAGTAATCAAATGTTGTTAAATGCTGTAATTTAAATCTGTCTGAGAGTGCTGTTTCTTCCATATTGTAATATTGTGTGTTGTGGTGCTGTAACTTCGTAATAGATAAAAAGTTTTTGGACTGTACAAAAGCGTGCCTAATATACAATACTGGCCATTTTGTAATGAGTGCTGACACTTGTGTACCCTCAGTATGATTATAATAAATAAATACCCCCCCCCCCCCCCCCCCAAAATGGATTTGGTACTGAATTTGACAAAGTGTTGTCAAACGCTAAGTGATGTCACTAAGCAAGATAAATGAAAGCTGATCAACTCACTTGCATTTTCTTTGAACAGTAAAATCTCTATGTAATGTTACGGAGCAAGATGAATGAAAGCATATATCCTTATATTTTTTTTATAGTTGTTATATTGTTATGTTGTAGTTACGGAAGTTACGTGTCCAAAGGAAAGAATTTTTCTGAGCTTTATATCACGATCACCGGACTGGTGATGATCGTAGTACAGTGTACGATATCAGGGATGGCCTCCGTGTATGCAGAGTACATCTTGAAAAAACAAAAGGAGGTAATCCGGTCAATATAGTTTGTTATCTGATATAGCTCTGTATAAATCCACGATATCTTGTAAATCGTGACCTTAATCTAGAGATGATGGTTCAAATGTGTTTAGAAACCAAAGTCTCAAAGCAGACTTCTGATCAAATGTTTAATTTTTTTTTTTTCTTTTTTTTGTTTTGGATGTGCAGTCTTAAAAAAAAAGAAGTAATAATTTTGTGTAAAGAAGCTCATGCTATCTAATTTTATGTAGTGGTTTCTTATGATTGAGGGTGCATCTTTAACATATCTCAAAGTCATATGGACAAAACCAAGGTTACTTGGAAATATTTAATTACATGTATAATTATTACACAAGCATGTCCAGTTTATGTACAGAGGGTCATCAATATGATTAAAATCGGATCCTAAGATCACTCACATAGATTGCTACCCTAGTGTAGTGATCTACGTGAGGGGATCTGTGGATCTGATTTGAATCTGATTGAGAGGGATGTGTGGAAATCTGTCTGCTGCTGGGTGAAAACTTCATAATCAAGGAAAATGAAAGTAGAAACTTACGTGACATGATGTCTTATCCCTCCTCCACATTCTGGTCATGCCTCTAAGTGATCTTTACCAGTTATGTCTTCTTACCCAGGAAACAGTAAGGTAACTGACATTTACCCATAACTGCCTTAAGTCGAGTTTAATGCCTTACAGAGATAAATATGCATTTCTGCAATTTCCACAACAAGATGGTTTTTTTTTTTTATATATAATATCATTTAAATCAAGCTTTGATCAGTTGTGAATGTGCCTACAGACCAGACAATGATCAAGTCATTAACAAAGGTCTTATCTTGTAGAAATTTACTCACATCTAACTCATACCCCCATGAATTTCAGTCTTTGTAAAATCACCTTAGCCTTTTTTTAGGTCACCTGAGTCAATCAGGTGACCTATTGCAATTGTTCTGCATCCATCATCATTCATTGTGTGCTAACAATGAACATTTTTAACTTCTCGATAACTACCATTTCAATTCATTTCAAATTTGGTATGAAGTATCTTTGAGACAAGGGGGAGGTAAATTGTAAATTTCAGGACTTCTGCCCCCCCCCCTGGGGCCTTAGGGGTGGGGCAAAAACTGTAAAAAATTTACCAATTTTCAAATGCATAGTGATGTAGAGTAGGAAGATATCTTCTAAAATTGTAAATTTCATGATTCCTGGAGTTGAGGCTCCACAACAGGGCCAAATTTGGTATATGTAGTGTATATGTGTAAAACATTTAAATAATATTTTCTTTAATGTTGATACTACATTGAAACTAAATAAATATTTAATAGGTGTAGGTAGTCCTTTACCAAAATTGGAAGTTTCATGATCCCAAAGAGTTTTGGTTTCAGGGTGGGACCAAACATTATTACAGTGATTATTGTGTTAAGCTCCCCACCTGCTTCGCTGAAGGGGACTATTAGTTAACCCTCAGTCTGTCCATCCATCCATCTGTCATTCCGCTTGAGGTTTTCCAAACTTTTCTCCACATTGGATAAAGATATCCAATTGAAATTTTATATATGGCTTTGTCTTGGTTAGTTACAGATCACATTTGAGTGTTGTTATTTGACCTACTTTTGACTGAATTATCCTACTGGTAGGGGACTTTGTATTGCCTGTAATACACTCAGAATGCTTGATATCTTTTGAAAGACTTATTTAAGTGTGCTGATGCAGTATAAAACTAAATGCATACTGTGGAATCATTAATGTTCATGGGTAGCCCAATATTTACTAGTTCATGGAGATGGAATTTTGAGGGTTAATGTCATTTTGAGAATATACAACATTATACTATAGAAGTTATTGCAAAGAATAACTGGTTTGTGGGGACATAAATTTGTTGGTAAAAGGTATCCACGAAATCCACCAACACTGAGCCCCCACGAACAATAATGATTCCACAGTATTAAGGGAAAGCAAAAAAGGATATACTAAAATTGTGAATTTTACAACCCCAGCATTTTAACTCAAGGACAGGTACAATTTAGTCATATCATATTAATGTCACATAAGTTATATTATGTAAAGTCTTTCATCAGTGTAGGTACTTTTGAAGGTGTTTAAGTTTTAAGAATACATTTTGTTTTATACTGGTGCTGAATATTAGAATATATCTTAGATATTCAGAACAGGACATTTTTTCTAGATTTCATAGCCGTTGGGACTAGTTTAACTGATATTCAGGTAACTAATAAGGCCTGTGAACTAGTGATACTTTTAATTAATACTCAGGTGACTGTTAAGGCTTGTGGGCTTCTCATTTGTGAAAAGGGTCACAGTATTGTTAGTGTATCCAATTCATTTCAGATGTCTCTTCATTTCCAAAACATCATGCTGTATACTTGGTTAATTATCATCAATACCTCCTTTTGGATCTATGAAGAAGTTATTCATGAGGATAAAGGTAAGTTTCTGATTTTATTTCTTAATCAAGTGAATCAGTGCATCACGCATAAAGGTGATAAAATTTGTGTCCGTTTAAGAAGGAATAATACATTCAGGATGTTATCATGGCTCACTTCCTTTTGAAACCTGAAATTTAATTATCAGCAATACTTGTATATTTCTTTTTAAATCCAACTGCCTAGATGGGTCGCTCAGTAGGTTAACGCATTGTCTGTAGATCGTGGGTTGAATCCATCAGGGGTTTTAATTTATTTTTTTTCTGATTACTTGCTACTAAAACTGCATTTTTAATTAATAGGGCATCGTCTCAAACCATAGGTCATTGTTTCCATTCCATTCCACATTCCATTGCAATGATGTTTAGTAATAGGGTTAATTTCACCAGTTTCATTATAGATATCGTCCATGGGGGCAATATTTTCTGTATTGACTCTGGATTTGTGTGTTATATTGCAGATAATACTGGGAAGTTCCACATGTTCAGAGGTTACACCTTGCCCACCTGGATGATTGTTGTTACCCAGGTAAATGTTCATTTCAATCATACACCTGTAGATCTTTGCAAACCATATTTTACTTGCTAGGAGAGTAAAGAGCAGAATTTATTAAAGCACCATGACTGGTCACATGACCGGTCACTTCTGCAGAGTCAGGCTCATATATTGTTAACAGTGATATCCGTACTTATCAAAAAATTAAACATTCCTGTCAATTACCCCCCCCCCCCCCCCCTCCTTTTGATATGGTACATATACATAACTTGTGGGGGGAAAAAGCACCTCATAAACAATAGATAGTCTGCTAATAATGACATATCAGTATGATTCTCTTATATGTATGGGTTGTATGGTTTCACGTAATAAGCATGCATGTATTTTCTTGTTTTTAATATTCTACACTGTACACTGAACATTGTCAGTAAACACATGTATTACTCTGTTAAACATTTATTTAAATGACACTTGTTAATTTGTAGGTGTATGTTGGTCTAGCAATGTCTTTCATCTTGAAACATGCAAGCAACATCACCCGGCTATTTGTGGTTTCGTCCTCTCTGAGCGTGACCACCGTCCTTTCCGTGCTGGTGTTTGGGTTACACCTGAATTCATTCTTCTTTACATCATTAGGATTGTTGTTAATGTCTTTGTATCTTTTTCATGGAGGTAAATGATATTTTTTCATAATTAGGTTGTAAAGAAATATATTTTGCAGCCAAGTTTTCTGGTTGCTCTATTGTGTAGATTTAGTTTTATTTGTGGACTTTTATTTTCACATAATTTCACAAGATTAAAAACTTGCAAAAGTGAAATGCTTTCAATAATTTCTGCTGCTTGTGTTTATACAGTATTGATCATTCTTAAAAGCTTGCGTATCCACATGCAAAATTAAAATTTCACACAAATGTACAGTATATTGGAAATATGTAGTATTTTTTATCATGTTGAGGGTCAACTCATTTTGTGTGTCCAGTAATTAATTAGAAATTTGTTAATTGTTTTTATATATTTTTGTTACTTGCCACAGTTCTTTTATGTGCCATTTTATAGATTTTTTAAAACATTTTATTTCTTTTAGATACAGGTAGTGAGCTAATTCAATTTCTTTTAATTAATGTTAATGCAGACATTTTAGATTGTGTGAATTTCTTTAGAAATATGTGCCAAATGTTTAAATTTTACACACATTGTACATTGTTTAAAAAAATATATATTATATCTACAATTTACTTTGTCAACATTAAAAGATTCATTACCAATAATGATCAAAATCATGTGGTTGACTTTTGTACACTGTGCAAGCGTAACAGCACTGGTTGTTTATTAATTTATAGTCATAACACTTGCATATACAGAGTGTAAAAAATTAGTATATATATTATTCTTGCCATGTTTGTATGTTACAAATCAAAAATGTACAGCATCAAACTGAATGTACATTTTCCACATTTTTTGAGGTGATTTATAGTTCATTTTGTCTTTTATATATATATATATATATATATATATATATATATTACAGACATTTATTGAAGTTTATTAAATAATTATTAAACAATCTGTACTACTGGCCAAAGCATTCGTATTCACTAAGCAATTTTTTAACTATCACTTTAATATTTATATACTAGTATTTACAAAATAATTGTCCAAGTCTAATGCTTTCTTGAAGAAAACCTTCATGAAAAGAAGCCATTTTGTGTTAAAAAACCAAAAATGGCAGCAAAACATGTTTGCATTACCATCATTTTGACTTATAATTGGGCCAAAATAAAATTATAGTTTGTTTGGAATTCTTGTCTTGTTAAAGTCATTCCTGCAGGAAAAATTTTATTGACAAAATTACTTATATATTTTTTTCTTGCTCCATCTGTCAGAAAGTTTGTAATTACTCATGTTTTTAACAGCGGGTTTGACATCCACATTGATTTAACCAGTCAGATCAGTAAAACACTTTTTTCTTGCTATCTGTAATAAAGCATTTGTAAGGTTGTCATTGACAAGCAGCAGCTGCCAAAATGTCAGACCGATGTGTAAAGTCACTTTACTGAAAACAAAACCAGAAACTTTTTAGAATGGCTTACTTGATAACTGCAACTGAACTGCTACATCAGATTTCACTGAATTAATATAGCATGACCTTCTGAACTATAGAAAATAGGTGGCGATGTTACTCAAAGTGAGAAATCGCCAGGAACCAGCTCTTAATAAGAACCCTGAAAGTGTCCATCCCTCTGTGTGTTGCATAGTTAATAAGGTGAAAGTCAGCAACAGAATTTACAGTTTTAATATTCAAAATACGTAGAATGAAATCTTTGCAGTAGCAAGCTAATTATTGATTACAACAGTCAACTTTTGTCAAAGTTTTGAGTGTTTTGTCATAAAATTTTGAACAGTCATTTTGGACTTGTTTGTTTCAAAAATCATGAGAACAAAATCTGAAAATTTATGTGTCATCATTTTATATTGCAATTTATATTATTGATTTTAAAATTAACTTCAATGATGGTTGGTTGTATATTGTTTAAAGAAAAAAAAAAAAATTCCCTCCCTTCCTCCTGGGTCTGAATTAACAACCCCAATCTCCCCCCCCCCCCCCCCCCCCCCCCCCCCCCCCCGGCAGCAATTCCAAACAAACATTTTTAAGGATGGCCTTGACTTAGTTTTAAATGAAAAGAATGACTGTTGATGTTGGGGGGGGGGGGGGTAATAGACCCCTTATATATTATTAAATGATCTGGAATTTTGATGCCCTCTGATTGGTCCAAACAATCTTTTTTAGTGTGCACCTCAGCTAAACTTTGGGAGGTCTGTTTGGGATTTCCCTCTTGGCCAACCATAGATTTGCTAACATTTTGATTGTGCATTTTTTAAAAGCATATAATGATCCATCAAATCCAATGCTGTTAATGACTACAAAAAATGACGAATCACCATCAACTTCAATGTAAACATTGAAAATATGTTTTATTATTCTTACGGTTTCTTGCAGGTTTTGAATATTGTTATAATATGTTATAATGCAAACAAAAAATTGTGAAAACTGTTGTAAAATTTCCAATCAGTTGATAAAGCACTTATTGACTTTTCATTCAGCTTGTTAATAAGTATATGGACCTAATAAGGTTTAGTTAACTTTGGCCTCAGTACATGACTAGATCTGTATAGTCATGAGTAAACCTCATCAAAAGTCAATAATCGTAAATAGTCCTTTGGTGGAGTACCTAAGTAAAGCCCTTATCATGTACAGTCCTTTGATGGGATAAATAGAGCCCTTATCATGTACAGTCCTTTGATGGGATAAATAGAGTCCTTATCATGTACAGTCCTTTGATGGGATAAATAGAGCCCTTTTCATGTATAGTCCTTTGATGGGATAAATAGAGCCCTTATCATGTTGAGTCCTTTGCTAATTTTCATTGTTATTTCACATTTACTTGCTCAATACTTAAGTGATCAAATTGTGATTTTTCTCTCTATTTTCAATGATAGATTATGATTTTTTTAAAAATCAATTTCTATCATTTAACTTGATAATTACATAAATTATTGCATGTTTATATAGGCTTACAGTTCTTCTATATTATTTTCTAAAGATTACTGTTTTAGTGAATTTTTGTGAAATATGTTTAAATGCAGATGTTTTTTTCTATGGTGCTATTTAGTTCATGATGGAAATGAATGACTAATCAACAAACCAATGTTCATATGAAATAAACCCAGTGGCACATATGATGAACAAAATATATCCATATTTTAGGGGAGGGGATGTTTTTGTGCAGGTAGGTTTTTTTTCTTGGTTTTTTTTTTTTTGGGGGGGGGGTTGTTTCCCACTAAAACTGTTTTGCTTGGAGTGGTTTTGAAACAAGTAGGTGTACATCGTGTTACCATCCATTAGAAAATTGTAAAGAATGTACTTAAAAATTATTTATCAAACCTTGTTTGTTAGAAAATTATAAGAAAATGCTTAAGGTAGCTTTATTGTCATGTGATTTATCAACACATGTATTAATGGTTCAAAGTGGGGGAAAAAACTATCAGTTTCCACTTAATATTGTTTTTAATTAGAAATTAAAGTAATAATGGCTCTAAACTTGAAAATTTTATTTTGATGCAAAAATGTGTTACTGTGATAGTTTTGTATGTAACTTTAAGCAAAACCATTAATAAAATTTAAACAAACTTTAAAATTTTATCAAAATAAAGATTTCAAATCTTCTGAATATATAGCATTATAGAAACATCAATTTTTTACGGGAAGACAATAATGTAATTTTACTTTTAGTAACAAAAATTTGTAAACCTTATTTTTTTCTTTCATTGAAATAGAAAATCACAATTTAAAAGCAAAAATTTTCAAACACTAAAATTACAGCGATTATGCTTTTAATCAATAACCAAAGAAAATGTATATGTTTACTACGTTTCTAAAGGTGTCAGATATACATATACAGAGGTATATATATCAATGTCAGAAAATGACACATTGTTGTTAAACAGAATAATAAAAACTTGTTTAAATGACCAATTTTTAATGTCAACAGTTTTTAAAAAAAAAATGCTACTTTATAAATATGTATAAATTGATTGTGGATATCAGGGAAATCATTCTATAAAAGACAAACAATAGAGAAAATACCAGCATAGGAGTTATTGCCCTTGGCATTTTTTTTTTTTTTTTACAGTTTGTAATCAAGTATTTTATGGGGGAAAAAAATATACTTTTTCATTATTAGCAGTTTACCAGATTTTTGTATTTTATCCAGTGAATAAAATTCCTTGAAAAGATAAATTTCTATTATGCACAAAGTTTAATTCAATAAAGATTTTGCGAATGCTTGTATCACATGAGAGTGGACATACCTTAAACATTAGTGATTTTGTAATAATGAAGATGTTTGTTTGAAATATGAATAATGTGCTTGAAAATTAATGATATTGTCATAATCAAGGTGTTTGCTTATAAATTATAAATAATGTGCTTATAAATTATTGATTTTGTCATGATGAGGTGCTCATTTGAAAATTATATAATTTTAATTTTGTTACAATAAAGGTTTTCAATTGAAAATTTTAAAGAATGTGCATTAACAATTTTGATTGTTATGATAAAGGTTTTCATTTTAAATGATATTGAGAGATGAAGTTGTTTAATTAAGTCTAAAATTCCTGATGATATTTAGTCAGGTCATTATCTCATTAAATCATCAATAAAAAAAATTATTTTCTTGGGTCTTCAATTTTTTTTTAGTTCTCTACCGTCTTTGTCAAAGGGAACTATTAGTTTACACTCAGTCTGTCCTTCAGTCTGTCTGTCATTTCGCTTGAGGTTTTCTGGACTTTTTACCATTTTGATGCAAGATATTCAATTGAAATTTGATATGTGGCTTTGACTTGGATAGTTACAGATCATGTTTGAGTTTTGTTATGCTTGTCCTAGTTTTGACTGAATTATCCTACTGGTAGGGGACTTTGTATTGCCTGCAATACACTCATGATGCTTGTTTCTACATAAGATTAAGTTGTTAATGAGTTCTTGGAGATTTTTGTTTAACAATTTTGGTCCAAATTTACTGTCAATCTACAATGGTTGATCATATTTAGGATCGGTAGACTTACTGAACATCTTTTATAATGTCTAATTTTACCAGGTTCTCCTTAATCTTTGATTGTATTGTACAGAAGTTATAAAATGTGGGCATATTATGCTAACCTCCGTTGTCCATCTGTCCCCTTAGCTTTGTTTTCACAAGTCCTCCTAAACCCATTGGGGGAATTTTAATGAAACTTGGTGTAAAGAGAGATCACCATGTGTAGATGTGCATTATACAAGTGGAAATGGCCCTTTAACTTAGATTTTCTTGGGTCAATAACATATGCAGGCATATCATGTGCCAGTTTAGCAGTGCTCTGTTTTTGATCATATTCATCATTAAACCTTCAAAACAAATAAATTTGATTCTTATTTTCATGCCCAAAAGGGGGGGGGGGGGCATTTTGGTCTTGACCTGTCTGTCCATCAGGGATTCAGCATATGCCCCATGGATCAATCATATTGTATGATCCAGAATAAAACTGTAGACCAGTCATGTTTTAGAAATTAGCTTAAGTACTGGCAGCTGCAGAAATGTGTAGCTCTCCTGAAAAAAAGATTTTGTTGACAGATCAGACTGTCAATATAAACTTTTCCAGAATAAGTACTATAATGGATCAGTCATGTGGGATCTAGCATATACCTGTTTGTGAATTATATTGAATTACATTGTTTGATCCATCATAAATACTGTGGATCCAGACATAGCACAGATTAGTGTGATCCAACATAAATGCTGTGAATCCAGATATAGCACAGGTTAGTGTGATCCAACATAAACAGTGGATCCACATTTAGCACAGATTAGTGTGATCTAACATAGACACTGTGGATTGATACATGTAGCATGGGTTAGAGTGATCCAACATAAATACTGTGGATCCAGACATAGTGCAGGTTAGTATGATCCAACATAAATACTCCAGAATAAGTACATAAAGTTAGTTTGATCCTTCAGAAATGGTTGCAAGTTTTCATTATATTGATATATACCAAAGTACTCAGATTCTTCATTAACACACACAAGTCTACTATTAAACAGGAGGCCCATGTGCCATATTGCTTACCTGATAGCAATTTTCATTTTTGATCAATATTATTCAAGTTCAAATTTAATATCACAGTTGAATGTGACCACACTTGGGGCCAGCATTTCCAATAAATCTTGGTACAGAATATTATTCTCGGACTATATAAGCCCTACTGTGGCCCTGCCTTGTCCCTATGGGGTCATTAGTTTCATGACTAGTGTCTTTGCTGTTCTTTATTCCTATTTGCCTATGTATACTTTTGGCCCCATACTTTCCACAGGATTATGGTCTTGAATCTACACAAGATACTTGCATATTCATTTAATAGACATGTAAATTTGTTGTGTCTTTTATCTCGAGTTCATCGGGATATTTCAAATTGACATATATAAATAAAGATGATCATTGTTTATATATAAAACATCACTGATGTATCTAAATGTTGAGTTGAAGGCCACAGCAAGAGATTTTTTTCTTAAGTAGAAGCTATTGAATAAATTCTGCCTCATCAGAATATAAAAACAAGTGCTAATTAAGGAGAATAAATTGTGCCCATGGGAATTCCAACAGACTGTTGGAAGACCCGATTACCAAGAACTACAAAGATATTGTCAATGAGGATACATTTAATAGGCTATATTTTTTGAAAGGTAGGTAAAACTCCCAAGTTCAAAAGTCAAGATATGAAATGAAAGGTATTGCCAAATATTCATACAAAATATGAAAGATCTACTTTAAATAGTTCAGGACACATTGAATAGGTCAGATTTTTAAAATGTAGGTCCAACTCCAAGGTCAAACTTCATAGAATAATGAGGTCTTGCCACAATGAATCTAGTAGTGTTGACTTACCTTATATAGTTCAGGAGATAATGAATAGGTCAGGTTTGTTTTAAAAAGTAAGTCAAAAGATCAAACACCATTGTGTTACAAGGTCTTCCCATAAAAAATCTATACATACAAAATATGAAATTTCTACTTAAAATTGTTCCGGATACATTTAATAAGTTATGTTTTTTATAAGTAGGTCTAACTCTTGAGTTCAAGGTCACAAGTTCAATGGATGAAAGGTCTTACCATAAGAAATATATATACAAGATATGGAAGATCCACCTTAAATAGTTCAGGACATATTGAATAGGTCACATTTTTATTAATAGTCGGTCGAACTTCCAGGTCAAGGTCACGATATCACACCCATTACATCACATAAAATGTCTTGCCATAGAGAATGTATTTACGAAATATGAATGCTTTAGCTTATATCATTCAAGAGACATTTTTTAAAGATCTTTCCTATTTATCAACATAAAACTTTCCCCTATTGTGGCCCCACTCTACCCCTGGGGACCATAATTTGAACAAAATTGAATTTATTCTATGTAAGAAAACTTTCATGTAAATTTTAACCTTTCTGGTCCAGTGGTTCTTGAAAAGATTTGTAAATGATCCCATTCTATTTTTTGCATTTTCATGATTATCTCCCCATTGAAGGGGCATGGACCTTCATTTGAACAAACTTAAATCCCTTTACCCAAAGATGATTTGTACCAAGTTCAATTGAAATTAGCCCTGTGGTTCAAGAGAAAAAGATGAACAAATTTACTGAGGACAAACAAAGCTCACTTGAGCTTTCAGCTCAGGTGAGCTAAAAGAAAAGTTTGAAAGAATTTTCCAATCATCTCTTTGTAAAAATTCAAACTATATTGTGGTCCAATATCCTTAGTAGTGATTTAACAACTACTGATTTTCTGATTTATCTCTTACAAAAAATTTAGTAAACAAGTCTAAAGAAGCACCTCACTCTTTATTTTGTTAAAAATGATTTTCAAAGTGGATTTTTCTCCCACAAAAGTACAATATCATACTAATTCACTAGGGTAACTTACATGTCATTTAATCTACATTATGACATAAAATTACTCGTTACTGTGATGAAATATAAAATACACTGATAACAACTGACCTTGAATAATGATGATTCTACAAAGCTTCATGATATTGAGATGTGAATTACGTAGATTCTACAAAGCTTTACAATATTGAGACATGAATTATGAAGATTCTATGACATTTTATGATAAAGAGACAAAGAGAGAGAGTAAAAATCCCTTAAAAGAAATTAAAACGCCCATTAGTCACCATGCTCACCTGAAACGCAGATAATAGTTAAAATGCACCAGGTGTTGAAAGTGGGTGAAGGTTAACTACTAATGGGAAGACTTCAGGTATTTGATCCCCAAACAAGTATTTCTTTTCACAAAAGGTACAATGACTGTAACACTAAATCTTTTTAGGAAAAAAAATGTGTCATTCAATTATGCTTAGTTCCATTGATATTTGTCCAAGTTATCTCATGAACACCCATTATAACACAATACAAATTTGAAATAAATCGAGTAGTTGCAGATTTTCATTTTTTTAACCTCACTGTAATTTTATCCTGGCCCGGAAGGTCATGATGTGAATAAGCTTGAATAAGTACAATTTATGTTTCAAACAAATTAATTTCTATGATAACATATTACAATATCTCTAATAAGGTCTTGCTCCAGCCCCTAGGTCACACCAAGATCTGCACTACTCAAGAAGCTTTATTTGTAATGTGTATTTGTGGATCGTGCAGAAAACATTTTACCTTTTTATTCGTATACAGTGTATATATTCGTATACAGTGTATATATCTTATAGTGACTTCTTGAGAGCCTTAAGGTGTCTATAAACATGAACCTATATTGTTTGAAACACAAAATAAGAATTTAAAAAATTATAGTCTTAAATTTTTTTTCCACATAATCCCATGTTCAAATTCCTATTGTGGCCCCATCCTAGCCTCAGGATCATGGTTTGAATCAATTTATTTATCTACAAAACATGAAGATGCATGATTATGAATTGAGCAATAAAGCACAAGTGGTTCTTTAAAAGGGAAAAATATTCATACATTTTCCCTATTTATTTTTGTTTTCTTTCAAACCCTGATTGTGGACCCACCCTGGCCCTGAATTAAAACAAATAATCTGTATTATACAAGGAAACTTGCTTTTCTAGCTTGACAGAAAATAGCAGAGTGGTTTTGCAGAAAATTTGGAAAGTTCGGGACACTGACAATATCACCAGTGACGGCAATAGATGACTGACAAATTTCTATCAGAAAAGCTCCAGTGATCTAAAACATGATAAATACCAGTAGAATACGCAGAAAATTAAGTATTTTGTAATATCATTCTATTGACATAAAACTGATAAATTACATTGTGAATAAATACATGTCTAGCTTACTATGGCCACAAATACAGTAGAAGACTAGTTTTCGACATTGACAATAAAATATAGTATCTATAGTAAATATATTATCCCTGTTTAATTGACTATTGTGATGTACATGTAATTAATGGGAGTGCACTGACAAACAATGTTTAATATGAGAGAGTTGAGACATGAAAAACACACAAAAATGAACAACACAACCACATATATCTTATGTTTGCTTGAAAAAAAGATTTAACTCTTAAGGACTTTGCATTAAAACAATAATGAACAGCCAAAAAAAGGTTCTGAAATGAAGGCAGATTAAATCAGTTTAAAAACAGTTCTGCCCAAAGTCCAGTCACTGTCTAAAAACAATACACCCATGCTAGCTTTAAATAAAAAAAACCATGCACATACTTTCACAATATAGATTTAAGCTACAAGAACCTGTGATAATAATTTTGACATTTTCAGCTAGATCCTAACACATTTTTCACTACAATACTTCTCATCTCACATGTCCACTACACTATTTTAAACTGTTCACCCCTGTCAAATCAAGATAGCAACAAATATAACAAATTTAGAAGGTATCACTGAAAACATTGGCACCAAATGTGATAACAATACAGCAAACTTAATACTAAACAAATTATAGATTTACATTCAATCTTGCACACTTCTCATATTTTCCTCTGTTTTTTGCTTTTCTCGTTTCCATCTCGTATCGACCTCCTTTTCAGCGAGTCCCTTTTTTCTTTACTCTCCAATCCCAGAGTGTTCAGACCGTTACTTGAGCATGCCAGAAGTGATGAATTTGACGACTGTGAACTCAGACAGCTGTCGCTGTCTCCTTTGATTCGACTCAATTCCGAGTATACATCGGCAAATTTCTGATCAAACTCTAAAATTTTTTTGCTCAGGTCGCTGATGGTTTGATTCTGTTCCGCTATCATATTATGCTGACTGTGTATTTTCTGTTCGTGTTCTGAGACAGTTTTGCTTTGGATCTGTAATTTTCTTTCTAACTCTACTACTTTTCTACGCTGTTCTACATAGCGTGTTTTGTTATCAGAAAGTTCTTTTCTTTGTTGTTGTAAGTTTGCTTGAAGTCCTCTGACCTGGTTTGTTAATCTTGAAATTTCATGCTTCACTGAATGTCCTCGCAATGCTCCAGCATCATTCAGTGCAACAACTTTCATGGATGGGCCTATTGAATAAAGACATAACTCATATGACATTATGTTCTATGCACATACATTTGTACTGACCAAAAGACTTTAATTTCCAGTATTTTTTTTTAATTCTTTATTATGCTCTTTCTTTGAAATTAAACTTCTATACTACAGATTGACAAATTTCAAAGAAATCATGATAAATGATCTTATCTAAATCATTTCTCTTTTGAATGACAGTTGTGTAAAAATATGACTGGAAAGTTTAAATATCCTTTACACTTTACAGGAGATGATAAAATGTACAAAGGATCAGAATGGAATTTGAATTTGGGCCTCATGAATTACTAGTCAGGTGCTCTACCAACTAAACCATCAGATCATCAGTGATTGAACCTGACTGACCATTACATCCCTCCCTCCTTAATGGTCTTTGCCCTCAAAGACCCACAACCTTTATCCCTGGCAGGTATTTTCGCCTGTCAGTTCTAGAAGCAGATTTATGGCACCAAATGTAACAGGAAGCGTAAAACTTGCAATGAACAAGACTAGAATTTGAACCCAAGCTCCACAAACCTCTGATCAAGTGATTTACCAACAAAGCTATCTGACCAAAATAAATGACCACCGCAATACCAAAACAGATTCATGATAGATTACCTGGGCTCTGTTCTCTGCTGGCACAATCAGTAAAGGGATAAGGAAGGGTGACTGCTGGCATTTTAGTTTTTAGTGACGGAGCAATCTTTTCCTCAAAATGCTCCATGGCCATAGAGGAAATATCTCTCAGTTCTTGGAGGAACTCATGGGCCCTTGGAGGTTGCTGAGGATATTTCAGTGTATTTAGAATTCTAAACAATTCATCCAGAACCTAAAAATAATTCATTTTAAACAGTATTTTAGTATGTGCTACAAGTTATACAACATAACATGTGGCAGTCATTAGTGCTTGTAAATGTAAATTAAAAAAAGCCTATGTGTACTAGCCTTTTCAGTCTCTGTGCACGTCCATTATAAAATATCACTGTGGCACAAAAGATTCAATATACATTACATATATAATATGTATACATGTAGTTGTTTCATAATGATTTATTGATAGTTAAAAGGCTAGGATACATGTAGCATTTGCAATTGCTTTATAATATTGTGAATATATTAATATTAGTTATATGTCCTGTAGATTGTGTAAATCATGAGCTAAATCATCATGAGAACATTGATATGTAACTGTATATAGGTTTTAAGTATGCTATAGACTTTGCTTACGGTTATTTTGAAATTCACATTTTCGAAAAAAAACTAGATTTTGCTTTATTTTACATTCTTCAGTCACAAGAAACAATTTCTGATAACAGCAAGAAAAGTTATTTTCACTACATCGTTAATTTCAAGGCTTTATTTACAACCAGCGGAAAAGAAAAAACCAAAAACATTACTCTACCACAAATTAAAGAATGCAATTTAGATACTAAATACCTTGCCGGGAATGAAGCAACAAAGACCCATATCGATGTATCTCATGTAAGTCATTCCTAGCAAGGATAATCTTGTTTCAATAGCAGATAGGATGTCAACATGTCGAGCCAGGGGGTGATTCCGTCTCTCTGATTCACGGCGCGGCAACTGACTTTTAACTTGCTTCTGTATCTGAGCATGAAGTTTATCAACCTTGGAGAATCCAGCATTCAGAAGTTGTTCACAGCATTTGTTAAAGGTCTGGCACACCTACAAATCAGAATTTCAATTCAGCTAATATATGCAAGTGAATTCTAAAACAAGACTTTTATACCACCTATTTTTTATTCACCAAAGACACAGGTCTCATTTCAATCACCTGAATAACCTTAATATATTTTGTTCTAATATTACAAACATTAAGCCATTCAAAGATATGCAGGGCGACTTCAGTTCATACCCATGTATGAACTTGGGCTACCCAAGTTACAATTGAATGGAGAGAGTTTCAACTCTTATTCAATATATTTTGACATTAGAAATTTACTTAACTAACCCTGCCTTTCACGAGTATTGGTATGGTAGAAATACGTCAGTCTTGTAATGATGCTGCACGTGTGTGTCAGTTTTCAAACAATGGAACATTATACATGGAAGTAAGAAATAACATTGGAATGTTTAGTAACCTATTAACTCGCGTTTGTAACTAAGTCGCCGTAGGTGACTGGGGGCCTGTAACTGTCTCTGAAAGGCTTATGAAGGACAATCAACTTTGGTAAAGAACAGAATTATTATCAAACAACAAAAATGACATGGGATGTTTTCTAAATTGTGATATTTTCCATTAGTAAAGGGAGGAATATTGTTGCAAAGGAATTTATAGTAAAGTTTACTCTTGATTTAATTTAGTTTTCATAGCTGTCAGCCGACGACAGATCGAATCAGCTGTCGAGAAAGTTGGTCACCAGGAAGTGGAAACACTTACACTCCGTACTTCTGCCAAATCATTGTAAGTCAGAAGAGCTAAAATCTTTTCTACAATTTCTTCTGGCATTTGGGTCAAAAGAAATGCTTGGTTTTCGTTATCTTTTCCCTCAGACCCCATTTTCTTGTCATATGTTTCCTCTGAAAAATAATTAGAAGCCATATTGGTAACCCTAATATCAGCAAATACGTGCAATTGCAGAAAATGAATTTAACAAGTTTCATGAAACAAGCGATTGTTATTGTAGACCTAGCTGGAAGAATTTATTTTAAAACATATTATGTAAAATATATAAAAACTAAAATCAGCACCAATACTCAGTATTAGTGAATAATAAATATGAAAATTTAAATCAATCGAGATTGGAATTCAAATTATTGTAAACCATTGCGTCTTGTGAGGGAAGCGCGAGTGCATGAATCAGGAAAAATGTTTCATATGATGTTTCTTTTGTTCACTTTACTGTTATTTTTCTCTCAGGCAACAAGTAAGCCAATACAAGTGACGGAAGAGAACTGGTCAGATGTTCTCAAAGGTGAATGGATGTTGGAATTGTAAGTAATGGTTAAACTTCCAAGTTAAAGTAACACGTCATCTGTCAAATGCAAGTGATATTTCTGAAATATGCGATTTATATATCAGTAGGGTTTTCTTCTTTTATTTGCTTCTTAAAACATAGAATTAAAGCTAATAGTTAATTTAGAATCATTTAATCGAGGTAATGCTTATTTATACATCATCGGTGCAGGAATTGGTACATGTGCACAGGAACCGGTAATAATAATAGATGGGATCTATACCATGCCATCCCCTAATGAAAAATACAAGGAATGAAACGCGTTTGTACTAAAAAAAAAACTATCGTTATTTGATACTGATTTAGTGTTATATAAAGATATGACTTCGGACAAAAAAAGACAAGCACATCTATATGTCTTCTTCAGAAACTGTAGTTAGCCTTTTTCATTCCAATTCAATCAATAACAGACAGCTTGCCACGTCCATTATCTGAATACATCTAACAATACCCCTTTTTCAATCAAAGATTAATCATTCTATTTTTGAAGCCTGTGTCAATTCTAATCAAAGTAATGGCTGTAATGACATACGTTGTTAATCATTCATTTCTTAATTATATGTTTTTAATTTTAGTGTGTAACTATTTAAAAACTAAAGTATTATTTTTTTAAATTATTGACTTTACAGATTGATAGTTTATTGTATCAATCATAATATCTTTCACAGCTGTCAATTTCATTTTGTAAGAGAAGTATGGTACCTAGTTATAATGATCTGTTCTTCTGCTTCTCCACACTCCATGAACATATCAGACTCAACGATTAGATCACTTTGCAGCACGATGAATAAATGTGATGTGTTTTGTTGCTTTTAATAAAGAGTCAAGTATTTATGAAATATGCTGTGAATTGTAATTTCAATATTGACTCTATTGGCTATGATATCCAGGTATATTATTATAAGCATGATAAGCAGATGATAGATATGTGTTTATTTCATTCAGTTCATCCAAGATGCAACAAATTTAAAGACCCCAAATGACAGTCCTTTTTTTTTTTTTTATGAAAATTTGGGAAAGTTTAAAAATATGTTACCCATTTGAGATAGGCTAGAAAAGTGTGACTTGCATGCATATGTGCTCCTTACCCAGGGTAGATTTAGTCAGGGTTTGGAAACACCCACAACTGAATAATCACACTCATATATAGGATATCTTTATCAAACCAATGTATAACATGTACTTTTTTAAAACGTAGATGAGTTATACTTTTGTGACACTGAGTGATTGGAAAGTCAAAATGGTCTTTGGGACAATGGCCCCATGGTTCATATTTTCAGTGGGTCATTTTCAGATTTAATGGGCCATCAATATATTTTGAAGGGCCAACATTTTCTTGTCCTTAAATTCTAAACATTATTTTTTCCTCCCATCGCTCTTGAAAATATCTTTCCTTAGTCCACCTCCACCCCTGTCTCAATGTTATCATTGCTTTTATCACCCTTGATCAATATCTGATGTCTCTCATTGGTGTTATTTTCTCCATATGTGTTTTCACTACCTGTTATTTCTACATCAAAGTATTTGTTTTTGTTCTATTTTTATCCTTTTCTAAGAGGACATTTCCTGATATGTTACAGTAAACTTCTTCTACTGAAGAAAATCACATAGTATAAGAGGAAAGAGTTTATTGGTTATCTATTTTGATTAGTATTGCTTCGACGTATCAAAATACATCAGAATTAAAAATGAGAGTACCAAAAATAATAAGTCATTCTTCATTCACTTCTTTCCAGAAAATGTAAGATACAACTTCCAGTCAATAATGAATGCACACTTTGGGGCATGGATTAGGTAATCTAATGCGCAAATTCTCATTAGAATGGGGCTATGGCACAAGGCGCATGGCCTTCCCAATCACTGGACACTACATCTCATGGTGGTGATTTAAATATTTTATGAAATTACTTGTATCAAGCAGTTTCTTTGTCTGTCAGTGTAACTGAGTGGATAAAGTATCGGGTTAGTGACCAGCAGATCCTGAATTCAAATCCGCCAGAGTCCATTGTTCATATTTATGAGTCCCCTACTGGCTTTCTCGAGGGGGACTATTAGTTTACCTTGGTCTGTCTGTTATTCCTCTTGAGGTTTTCTGGACTTTTCTTCACTTTGGATGGCTTTGTCTTGCATAAGTACAGGTCAAGTTTGAGTTTCATTATGCTTGATTTACTTTTGACTGAATTATTCCATCAGAAGGGGACTATGCAATACACTCAGAATGCTTGTTGAAATAAATTTTAGAAAGTCATGTTTTGTTTCCAAAATTGCATACTTTGCCTTTTTGACAAAATATAATTATTACATATCAACTTTGTAATTTTAGTATGGCACCATGGTGTCCAGCCTGTAGAGGATTTGTAGAGACTTGGGACAAATTTTCTGAGTGGAGTCAAGACTTAGACATTAAAGTGGGGGTAGTTGATGTGACAGAAAATCCAGGTAAGTATAACATGTTAATGCATTATTTAACAGTCCTTTAATAGTTCTATTTATAAACTTTCAAAAAATACTTTGAATTTACTAGCCCAAAAAGTATGTAGAAGTCTGAATAAATATTACATACACTGTCATCAAACCAAGTCCAATCAATAGGCTACCACTTTATTTCAAAGACTGGTTAAACAGTTCAAAACAAGAACGATTGGTTTATTTATGCATGGGTAACAGATATCAACAGAAATCCAAAGTTAAAATTTCAGACTGACTTCCTACACAATAATGATTCATTGATGCAAACATTTATAAGAGACATTTCATTAATTAATTACAAAAAATAAGGGGAAAGAAATAAGTTATCAAATTATAACTGTCGTGATTTTTAAACTGGGGGATAATTTAGATATGTTTTTGTAAGTGAAGACTAAGGCCAAAGTAAAATATACGAGTGTTTCTGGTTTTCTGACCCAACCCATGTTTTTGGTGCTGACCCTAAATATTTTATTGATGATATATCTAAATAGAGTTAAAAACTCAAACTGGGATTTGGTTCTTTTCGTGTTGGAGTTTTTCTGATTTACATTTTGACTACTATGGTTCTTTAAAATGCTTCAGAAGTTTTAGTACTGTATATAGACCTGTGTTCAAAGCATATCAGAAGATAAGATTTCGAATAAAATGTTTCAAGAAAATAAAATGATTTACCTACCTTCCCTACCTAATTTTTTTATTTTATAAAATAAGAAACACGCATATATTTTATTTTGGCCTAAGTATTACTGCTATTTCAATTGGATGGATCTGTAGGGTTCTTTTAATTCCTTAATGATAAGAATACTGTGTACTTCTATAGCTTGATAGAACTCATTTTAATTAGAGGATATGAATTCTTCTAAAGAGAGAAAATATGGCAATGCATTTACAGGTCTGCTTGGGAGATTTGTGACAGCTACTTTGCCTTCAATTTACCAGTAAGTGTAGATGACATGAGTCACTGGTGTAGACATACACTACATGTATATCTCCCATTCACTGCTTCATGTCAAATAAAAAGTAGGGGGAGAATTTTTGTTTTAGATTTTTGTCAGTTTGTACAGTATCACATAGACAGATAGGTCAACATGGCTTTGTCAACAGTTATGTTTCAGCTGCAGCCTTTTTGAATGTTTCGGTATCATTTAAGATCCAACATATTGTTCTCACAGAAATAGTGTTCTATCTTCAGTGCAGTTTGATTTTCATTATTTTCACTTTTGGTCAATACTTTGAAGTTGAATAAGATTCAGTGAATGAAATCTGTCATATAGAATGGGTGTAATTCACATTAGACTGTGAGAACTGATTTAGACAAGAAATGATGGTGATAATTGTGGAAATTTTAATCTATATAAATTATTATGTTCATTTTGTATTTGTGAAAATTAAAATAATTACTCATAGGATCCATATATATATATATATATATATATATATATATATATATATATATATACACTTAAAATATGATTTGAAAAGGCTTGCATCTTCAGCTGAGACAATTTCACTAATCTATGCTATATTCAACACTTTGACCTTTGCCCTCTTTATTTTTAGGTCTCAGTGGGAGATTCCTGATCTCTGCCCTTCCATCATTATATCAGTAAGTGTATAATTATAAAGAAAATTAAATTGATATCTGTACCAAAGTTATAGAAAGTGAGGGGGATCTACTAACAATATGTGTTCCAGGACATAGAAATTGCACAATTAAAATTATATTAATTAAAACTATTGGTTTTTATGAAGCTGCTGATCTGTTCTCTGCAGTGCCATTCAGCAGACATACAGTTTAACTTATTTTGTAATAGGATCATGATCTCGATAAAATTTGTATCAAAACTTGAAGAAAAGATACCAGTACTTAGTGGTTTAGTTTCAAACTTTGTTCAAAATGAAAGTGAGGGCAGAGGTCAAACTCCATTTGCACACCAAGCTTTGTATATTAATCTAATGAGTAGGGCTGGGATGGTATACTGAAATATTAATAAAATCTATAAAAGTATTGACTATAATCATGCATATTTACCAGTATATGTCTAGTGTAGTATTGATCTGGAACCTAACAAATTTGTTTTTAAATTCTACCCTGTAATATTTTACAACTTGTTAGTTTCATATAGCCATGTCCATCTGTGATCATATCAGAAAACAGTAATTAAACTTATTAACAATCATGTATATGTTTTATGTCTGTAATTTTATATAACACTTTTTTTTTTCTTTTCTCTCATTTACCTGTTTGTGAATATGTTTTATAAAGGACCACCATGTAAACCAGTCTTTTGATACTAATTATGTTATCCTGTTTAAATGAAAGAATTTATGATTTATTATAAACTGTCAAAGCACACACAAACAGACACAAAAGTCTGTTATGTGGAGTAATACACTTGGTTGAAATGAGGAGATATTATACAATGTTAGATATTGTGACGCATGTACATATCGTATGTAGGCAGGTGTATTAATGTGGGAGGGGGGGGGGAACCTTACATCATCCCAGTACTACCTATAAATGTAGTGATGTAATGATTTTGACAGGCGACATTTATTAATAGTTCATTCTTGCAGTGATATGATTATCTGGAATTCGTAAGCATGCAGGATTGTATGTACAAATTTCATGAATGTTTTATCAGCCATAGAACAGTAAATGTACATGTATATAATCTATAATCCAAACCATAGCAATTTTATTGTTAAACACAAAAGTGAACATTTGTATCAAAGGAAATCATGCTTAACATTTACAAATAAATTTTGTTTGTTTATTTGAAATGTATGTGGAATAATGCTGAAAATCTAAGGAAGTTAAATTTATAACAACTTATTTTAATCATTGAGAAACTGAAAATAGAATAAATTAGTAATTTACTACTAAAGATTGAAAAAGATATATTCATTCTTTATAAATTGAAATTAAAAGACTTTTATTTTTGTATCTTTTGTGTAAGAAATTTTCTGTTTTTGATTTGACACTGTATTGTGCACTTTCAGTATTAAGGACGGGGAGTTCCGACAGTATAAAGGAGGAAGGAAAGAGTCGGAGTTGATCAGTTTTGTGGATGACAAGAAATGGCAGGAAGTGGACCCCATTCCCTGGTACTTCTCCCCAGCCTCCATTCAGTAAGATCCACTTAAGAACTTTAAAAATCCATGCACTATGAATCAGATTTGTTGATATGAGATTTGTTTTAAAGAGAAAATATTATCAAGCACAGAAGAATTTTAACAATGTTCAGAAATTCTTAAGTTTATACAAATGCAAAGAATGTGATTTTATAGCATAGGCTCATTCCATTGTGTTTTTTTCAGAATGGCTGCTTTAGGAGAGTTCTTCAAAGCTGCCATGGTAGTCAGGGTAAGAACACATTATACCTAATTAGCTCACCTGAACCAAAGGGCCGGTTGAGCTATGTCTGGCTGGCATAAACTATTCATATTTTGATCTTCTCAAGAACCCTTGGACTAATGCCAACCAAACATGCTAGAAAGCATACTTGAACAAAAGAACTGAAGTGACGGGTCATACCTCTTTCCGAGGACCTCCATGGCCGACTGGTTAAAGCATTGCGCTCAAAATCACAAGGCCTCTCACCTCTAGTCGGCGCGGGTTCGAATCCCACTCAAGCCGATATATGTGAGAAAGTTTACCAGCTTACTTTTGGAAGGTCGGTGGACTCTTCCCGGATACATTGTATCTGGGTTCTCTCCTCCACCAGTAAAAACTGGATGCCACCAGATAACTGAAAAAGTTGTTGAGTGTGGCGGAAAACAAACAATCAATCAACCAAGGGGAGATGATTAAGAAATAATTAAAGTAGGCTGAGGTGTTTAGGAACTTTTTTCTCAAGATCTACTGAGGCAGAAAAGCCAAAACATGTATGAAATGTTCATTAAATAATGAAGATGCAAGTTTGTTCAATTTTTGATGTTTTAGTCGTAACAGGGTTATCATATAAAAACTTTATATGTATCCTCCTCCTCTAGGAAAACATTGCTATTGTTCTGTTCATCTGTCATTCTGACTATCTATTCTGTGTGGTCTTCCTCTCTGTCTCACAAAGTTTAGTTGTTTGGATTTCCTGTACTGTAACATGGGGTTTGTCACCTTCAAATTTGGTTTTGTTTGTAAATGCTGCTACATTTTATATCAGTTATCTTCACCTTTACATTAACATGACATGTTTAAGGAAGTATTGTTTCTGCAGAAAAATAGACATAAATTCTTGTTAAATCTTCTCTCAAAATTCATATGGGTATAAGCACCCTTATGTTGTGTATACTCAAATTTATTAACACCCAAACCTCTGAGGTTAGTGCCCCTATAGAGGTTTAAAGTTTTACAAACGAATTTGTTGGAAATTTCTTTGAAATCTTCTTCTCAAAAACAACGAGACTACAATCTTTCAACTTCATATACAGGTACAAGCATCCTGAGATAGTGTAGATTCAAGTTTGTTCACACCGTAATATGGGGTCTCAATGGGAGATGCAGAAAATACAGCTATTCAAGTGGGTGATGTGGCCCATGGGCCTCTTGTGATTATAACAAATGCTAGAAATTTTGATTCTACAAATTTACATGTGTTATAACATCAAAATTTTGTAAGATTGGCTTATGTGATTGTACCATTTGACTGATGTCATTCTTTCAATTTGATATCTCTTTACAGGACCTCTATAATATGATGACAAAGGATTATGGGATACCAGAATGGGCATGTTATGTCATATTTGCCATTGCAACTATTCTGTTGGGATTAATTCTTGGATTGGTCAGTATTTATTGTAGATTTTAGTCTCTGTGGAATTGCATTTGGTTTAACTTGTTTGTTTACTGGTCTGTCTTCAGTGGTCATGCCACACAGCTGACATACACTTTAAGTTTTAGATTTTTTCACTCATATAGAGAGATTTCAAGATTTAGATGGAGAGCCACAAATTTTGACCTTTGCATGGCATTCAAGGTCATAGTATTTTAAAATACCATTGCCTACCATAACACAGGAAATATGTTTTTAAGATCGTATTTGAAAGACTTGTGACTTTTAATTCTAATGCCTTGTGTTTGGTGAAGAAAACCGTCACTACCTATGTTAAATGTATTAAGGTGGTGCCAGTATCAAAATTCAATCTTAGAACATCCCAATCGTGAAGCAAGTATTGTAAACACTAGGCAACTGAAGAGAAAGAACATGTGGAGATCAGTGTTTTTGAAAAGTAGATTATTTTCTGAAATTAGAAGAATAATATAGTGAGGGTGCAACAATTAGCCATGAAACAGTACATCACGGTAATATTATTCTACAGTTCAATTCATGATGGGGCCTCTGTGGCCGAGTGGTTAGAGCATTGTGCTCAAAATCACAAGGCCTGTCACCTCTAGTTGGCATGGGTTTAATTCTTGCTCCACCAATATATTTGAGAAAGTTTGCCAGTTTACTTTCAGAAGGTCAATGGTCTCTTCCCAAGTACATTGTACCTGGGTTCTCTCCTCCACCAATAAAAAAACTGGACGCCACCAGATAACTGAAAAATTGTTGAGTGTGGCGGAAAAGAATAATCAATCAATTCATGATACTTTACACCATACCGCAGTTCGGTCTTCTCAGTTTAGATTAATTGGAACTGCTCAATTTGGCTTTGAAATGGTGTCTGGTAACAGACATGATGCCAACTATGCTGCTGAATTAATTTCTCCCCCAGCAATCCATAAATCTCCAATACAGGAACATCTTGTATTATGTGCAACTGGAAAAAATGGTAATTCATCTGATATTTTGATTTTTCAAAGAAAAACATGCAATTGTAACAGTAAGGCGCAGTCAAATGATACTAAAATCAGTTTAATTGTTTATTTGTTTTTATTCATATCATCTTATAAGTATTGTGATATATATCGTATTGTCAGGTCTGTATCGTGATTTGTATCGTGAAGCAAGCATATTGTTGCACCTCTATAATACAGAACATCTGTTCTAATTCCTCACCCCTTCATGAAAATTGTCATTCCTGAAGATTTTAAATCTGCAAAACATGTGTGACTATGTGTTAAGGGTTAGATTAGCCCTTAATAACTCAACAGAATTCAGTCACAAAGACAATTAAAAAATAACACGACTTATTTGTAATTATTGAAAGAAAACTATAACAAAACACAACATATGATAGATATACAATAAGTGTGTCCATTGCGGGTTTCAGTGTTGAATTCACACACAAAACTGTCACAAAATGTCTGTCAAAAATAATTCCTAAAGTCTCCCAGATCAATCCTAAATGCTTTTAATCAGCGGTGCTTTAAGTGATTGTCTACCAGAACTTAATATCACACAATTCTCAGTGTAGTTATACTAAAAATGAAGTTTCTGGGAAATTCATGAAAGACCTGTTTTGTAATCTTGACAGCAAAACAAGTGTTACATCATTTTTCTATTTGAGTGACAAACATCAAACATTTAAAAAATCTTTTTCAAAGAAAAACATGCAATTGTAACAGTAAGGCGCAGTCAAATGATACTAAAATCAGTTTAATTGTTTATTTGTTTTTATTCATATCATCTTATAAGTATTGTGATATATATCGTATTGTCAGGTCTGTATCGTGATTTGTATCGTGAAGCAAGCATATTGTTGCACCTCTATAATACAGAACATCTGTTCTAATTCCTCACCCCTTCATGAAAATTGTCATTCCTGAAGATTTTAAATCTGCAAAACATGTGTGACTATGTGTTAAGGGTTAGATTAGCCCTTAATAACTCAACAGAATTCAGTCACAAAGACAATTAAAAAATAACACGACTTATTTGTAATTATTGAAAGAAAACTATAACAAAACACAACATATGATAGATATACAATAAGTGTGTCCATTGCTGGTTTCAGAGTTGAATTCACACACAAAACTGTCACAAAATGTCTGTCAAAAATAATTCCTAAAGTCTCCCAGATCAATCCTAAATGCTTTTAATCAGCGGTGCTTTAAGTGATTGTCTACCAGAACTTAATATCACACAATTCTCAGTGTAGTTATACTAAAAATGAAGTTTCTGGGAAATTCATGAAAGACCTGTTTTGTAATCTTGACAGCAAAACAAGTGTTACATCATTTTTCTATTTGAGTGACAAACATCAAACATTTAAAAAATCTAGGTCACAGGTCTTAAAAATTACAAATATTTTACACAACATAACAAAGTGAATGTTATATATACAAGAAACAAAATTAATGTGTTTTTAAAAACTGAATGATTTTTGATGTTGTGCATACCAGTTAATGCTAATGTTGTCTCTATTTCATTAATCATTTATTTTGTGTGTACATTTATACTACCATGGTGACGTCAATAAATTAATACGAAATAATATGAATTTGAGAAGAAAGGTCATCTTTCATCTCTTTGATTGATTGTTTTTCAGTTGATAGTGCTCTGTTGTGATATGATGCTGCCATCCAAATATGTACCACAGCCAAAAGAGAGACCCCAAATTAGGCCTCAGGATGATGGCTCACAAAAGGTAATGCTCATAAAATGTTGTCAATTTAACCAGGGAAGATCAAGTGATATAAAAAACAACTATCAAGTGTGAATGCTGCTAAGTGCATGTAGCCAAAACCACAGCAGGATCAATGTGTAATTAGCATGGAATTTAAACATGCACACATACTTAAATCATTTCAAGGGACACAGGTTTTCAGAAATATCTCAAAAAGGGTTAAGTTGATAAAAATAAATTCATGTGAAAATGTATTCTGGGAAGCCATATCTATAAAGACTGTATGTAAATATCTCTGAGTATGCAAGGATCACCCTACAAAAAAAAGCATGCAAGGATCACCCTACAAAAAAAGTGTGCAAGGATCACCCTACAAAAAAGTGCAATTCATTAAAAAAAATTTAAATATAATTGAAGATGCATATAATCTTATTAACCAGTGACAAAGCTAGACAAAAGTTACAGCACAGTGTGATTTATACTTGCAATCAACATGAAATTCGTATCTCTTGGAGACCTAGAACAGGGGCTTGAATTAAATAACATAGATCATAGAAAAGATATTAAATTATATAAAGATGTTTGAAAACTATTCCATTTCCTTCTATACCCTTTCCAGTAGTTTTAAGGCATTTTGCAGTTAACAGATGGGCAGACACCTCAATGAGGCTGGCTTGGTCTAACATCAGTTTGATATTTACTAATCTTTTTTATAGAAAGACCAAAGGTCATAGGCTAAAAGCATATGTGTACACATGTAAAGAATCATATAAGAAACCAATTTAATTTTACTTTACTGGTCAAAAAGAAATGAAAAAGGCCAGAAATTATTACTTATTTTTTGTATTAAGGTAACTTTACCATGTGGAAATACATGTTCATGAAATTGTTTGAATTAAGAGGAAATTCTGTAGATTCCAAATACATGCACAACTAGAGAATTGAAAGAGACAGTTACAAATTTGTAAAAAGTGGAACTGATTCTAGTCACAAAATTCCTTTAGAAAGAAAGAAAAGAATATGTGGATTATCCAAGTAAAAGATGATGATGATGATGACCCTCATTTCCATGTTGATTATCCATTAGAAGTACATTTTTTCATGATATCTGTATTGTACCAACTTATCAAATAAAGAAATACATGATTAATGAAGACAAATCAGTAGTTATCAAATCGAGTGAATGTTTATATCCCCACAACAAAGTTGGGGTTGGGGGGTTATACTGGATTCAAGTTGTCTATCTGGGCTCTAAAGTTTTATTCTTTTCACTTAGAGTCACCATACCAAACATACAGACTCCCCATTAAACAAAGATGAAACCCTATCAATTTTGGGGTCAAAAGGTTAAAGGTCAAGTGTGATGGACATTGAAATAGCAGAATGGTTTCCTGGCCTTTATGTGTTATACTTTTCACCTAAATCACCATGTCACACATATGAACTACCCATGGGATGAAGATGATCCTTATCAATTTTAAGATCAAAGGTTAAGTGTGCTGGAAAATAGTTTATAGGCTCTCATATGATATCCTTTTTACCTAGAGCCATAATATCACTCATCCGGACTACCCACGGGATGAAAATGATCTGTAGCGATTTTAGGGTTAAGAGGTCAAAGGAACACCTTTTGGGTTTGACAGATTTGGGTGAGTGGGGGGGGGGGATTCCATTGAGCATTGCTCACAGTACCTCTTGTTTATGGTTGAAACATTCAGAGTAAGATATAATGCATTAGAATTAAAGAACCTCAAATAAGTAAATTTACATTTTGGTACAATATTATTCATTGACCATATATTTGGATAATTATTTTCTTCTGGTGCTGTCATCTTCATGTAGTGTTTATTATTTGTATGATTATATCCCATTATCTTTTTATTGTCTACTATCATTTAGGAATCTTGATCTTATTTCATTTAATTCTTTGTATGCCCTTTCCACCCAGAATTGGAACTACATACTTCTTCCTCAGTAATGTATAAGTAAAAGAGGGCGGATGGGAGTGACTGTAATTCACTCTCAAAGGACTTCATTAATTGCCAGAGAAATCGGATCTGCAATATTGTATTACATAGAATTTTTATGGACAATTTTTTTCCAGGAGGATGAAGATGCCGATGGTGAGGAATCAGAAACTGACATTATTGATGACACAAAATCAGCTGATGGAGATTCAAAACCAAGGAGAAGGCGGGTGAAAAAAGCAGACTAGTGTGAAAGGGGCATGTCAATAATGAATGAACTAAATACAGTAAACCACACTTATAGTGAAGTGCTTGGGATGAACAATTTCAATTTGTTACACATTAAAAACATATTTATAATGAAATGCTGCTAGAGGTGAACAATAAATGTAATTTATTATGTCCATTGAGTTCATATTTTAAAAACTACAGGAAATGAAAAATCTTTGCTGTAAGCATGAATTCATTAATATAAACATGTTTGCTGTAATTGTGTTTTACTGTATGTTTGAAATGGTGCAGATGTCACATGAATGATTATATTTCTGGTGAATTTTATTCTGTTATGGTAAATGTGTGTTAACTTCTGTTCAGAAGGATATTTCTTGGTCCCAAATTGTGTTGTTTTATATCAAACTGACATTGTGTATGAAGTATATAGTTTGTTGTAGTTTACGGAGAACTTGTCAGAATGTGCCAATGATTTTCAGAAGATTTTCATTTCAAGTAAACATGGTTAAAGTAATTATGTTAATTAATGATTAGTTAGAATTAGTGTTTTGTAACATTCTACTGAAAAGGATTTTTAAAAAGAAAGTTTAAAACATAGACAATTTATGTTATCTGTAGCTTAGAATTACTGTGCTATAGTATGATGCTATCTGAGGGTATTGACTGGCAGAGTTTAGTATTGGGATGTAATGTAGTGACTGTATGGAATACAGAATTTAAACAGGAGAGAATGAACACTAGTGTGTGTAGGAGTACATTGTCCACATGCTACAAATATCACTGAATACCTACAACTTCTGTGTGTTTTTGTTTGTATGAAGGGACTATGAATTTAATGTTGATTTATGAGGAATTCATACTAGAAAGGTCCATAAAATATTACTCTACTTATGAAATATGTTTTAATACAGATTTTTAGTTATTTTTGCAGTGTACATCATCGTCGCAAGCCACAGCTGAAATATATTTTCCTCTCCCTTTTCACCCATGGCTCTCTGTATGAAAATTTATGTTTCTCATAAATATGCATGAATAGAATGATGTAATTTGTTGACCAGTAGAATTCACGTTTAGCCCAAAATTGAAGATCTGATTTAGTGAATTAACTCAATAATGGCTGTGGCCATGAAAACTCTTGTGCTTTATGCAACAAAACTATCTTTGACAAGAAACCATACTCCAACATTTCACTTGTGAACTGTTCAATGTCGAAATTGTCATATCTGTATACACACAGGGTCTGTTTCGGTTAGTTTACCAGAGAAGTGGAAGAACAAGAATTCTGACTGGTCAAGAGTAATTTGCTTGCATTCTATAAACAGTTTAAATCTCCTATTGACCTATGCTTGGAAGCTCAGTGATTGGCCGAATTGTATTCTGCATATTTATGAGAAACAAGAAAATTTTCACACAGAGACCCATGGATGAAAAGGGAGATGAGGGTATGTTTCAGCCATGGCTTGCAACAATAAGTGCACATATAATTACAAATACCAGAAAAAGTGTGGTTTTGATTTTGCTTCTGTATCTGAAGAATATGTATATCACAGGGATGTGATTTTTCCTCTTTTCAGAGGAAATCCTCCGATTGGCTCAATTTTCGAAAAAGTGCAACACTGAATTTGATTTAAAGTAACAGAAAGTGATATTTTTCTTTTTGACCAGTGTTCCTCTGATTTCTGAGGAATTCAGTCACATCCTTGATATCATTAATTAAACACCATGACTCTTCAGAAGTATTGAATATGAATGTAGCAATAAGTATTCTTCTAGTCGTTGATGAAAATGTAGACTCCAGATATGAGAAAAGTGCATTTTTTTCTTTTTTGAAGTGAAAGAATAAATTTCATTGCCATAGTAAGAGTGAATTGTGTTTTTAGTAGTCAAAAATATCCAAATAAATGGTGTATGTGTGTGTGTGTACACTACTTCTTATGTTAAAGCCAAATGGATATGGATGTGCATTATTTGGTAAAGGTATAAATGTTGTGTATTAGAATTCTACCCACCTTTATATTACATGTACTAATATCTAGAAGCAGTTGTTTTAGTTTCAACCTTTGAGCATGTAAAGACATTCTACACTTTTTGTCATAAATTCAAGATATTCTTAAGTGTATTGTATGAAAAACATTTACCTTTAATAATGAATAGGATAATTAAAGATTGCTGTATTTTTAGCAATTACAAGGAGCATCTGATTGATCATCTTGTCACAAATTTAATTTTACATGTATTGCAATCATAATTGTGTTGTGGATATAAAACAATGTAATATTGTGTTCTCTGTCATACTTTCAACAGGAGACACTAGTTAGCAGGGGGAAAAAACGAAAAGCATTAATTTTATTTTAAGGGTCAAAAGTGAAAGTCAGTAGTTGTAAAACACCCAGTGAAGAGTGTTATTATTTTTCCATCTCATATCTGTTACTCAGAATTTAGTTGGTAAGAAAATGGAGTTCTAGGTCAGAAGGACCAAGGTCAAGTTTGTTGATGACTTTGATAGAGTTGTAGACACTGTTTAGGTGCTGCTTTACCTGTGAATTTCATACTAACATGCAGGAGAGATGTAAATTTGACTTTGGGTTAATCCTACTGAAAGGTCAAGGTCAAATGAAGTAGAGATTTGACAGTGTCTTTAAAGATGCTAATTGGTGGCAAATAAAAGGAATCTTTTGACAATATTGGGGTTGAAAGGTTCTAGTCAGTGACGGGCATTGATATTTTGAATGGTATGCAAGATGTAGTGCCGGAAAATTCAAGACTTCAGGTTCTTGCATAGATATTTTAAAACATGTGGAAGGAGGAAGTAAGAAAAAGAGAAAGTAAATAGCACTCATTGACAGGAAAGGTATCAGTGTCCTTGTATTAAGTGTAGATCTTTCCAAAATTGGTTTGTTCAGATATGACGCTTGCTTACTGTTTTTATGATATAGAACATATATTTTATTTTGAAGTGGAACTCTGATGTGTTCTTGGTTCAACTTTAAAACCTTTTTAAAATATTTTTACTTGTATACTATGCTTACTGTTTTAAATCTGTTTTTACAGCTCAATTTTCCAAGAACTTAGGCTTGAGTTTGTTTTTATTGTGTTCTATGCAAGTTTTGAATTAAAAAGAATGAATTTGTATGTACCTCTGACTGTATGCTTTTATTATTATCCCTTTAAAAGAAGACTGGGATATTGTTTTGCCTCTGTTGGTCGGTCAATAGAAGAAATGTCGGACCATTACAAATGACAGTTTGGTTTTGCTTCTGTTTGTCAGTCAATAAAAGAAATGTCGACCATTAAGAGTGACATGTTGCTTTGCCTCTCTTGGTTGGTCAATAGAAGGAATGTCAGACCATCATTGTCAGTGGCTTTAGCCCTTTAAGTGATATTCATCAAATTTCAAATAAAGTGGTCTGTTCATAACACTTAGATGATCAATATTGAATTACTAAGCATATGATATACATGTAGTTGTCCGAGCAATAACTAGGGAGTCCATTATGCTACATAGACTTGGATTGATTGATTGTTTTTCGCCACACTCAACAATTTTTCAGTTATCTGGTGGCGTCCAGTTTTTGTAGGTGGAGGAGAGAACCCAGATACAATGTATCCGGGAAGAGATCACCGACCTTCCAAAAGTAAACTGACAAACTTTCTCACATATATCACCACAAGCGGGATTCGAACCCGCGCCGACTAGAGGTGAGAGGCCTTGTGATTTTGAGCGCAATGCTTTAACCACTCAGCCACTTGGAGGTCATGACTAGTGTAGTTCGGATCAAAGAACTTACTGTTATCATGTATACAATACTGTTGATTGTCCAATTACTACAGACTTGGAGGTCATGATTAGTATAGTTCGGATCAAAGAACTTACTGTTATCATGTATACAATACTGTTGATTGTCCACTTGGTAGCCAGGTGACCATTCATGATGATCACCAAACTTCATGGATACATTCATGATGACCCCTGCATTTCTGGTCAAAGGCTATACATGAATACTTGGCAGGGTTTTATGGATTGTTGTCTGATCAAGAAATGGGGTTAAACCCTTTATATGATGATCATGAAACTTGATAGGCAGATAGATCATGAGTAGCTCATGACACTTATTGAATATTCATGTTTAAAGGTTTAGAGCTTGGGCAGTAAATTGAAGTGTCACTAAAATCAATCTTGCGTACTCATCTTTAGTGAATTATCAGTCTGGAACCTTGCTTGTTTGGTTTTATCAACATACAAAAATTCATGATCAGTCTATAAAATAACATTGTATTTGCAATGCTTGGAATTGATGATCAAACTTGTAGATTGTGTAGAGAGCCCATATCCTTCAAAAGTAGATATTGTTTCACATGTCCATACCTAGGCAGCTACATCAAGATATAACAGTATGATTAAAACTTGTATCACAGCTGTAACCAGAAGGAAGAATATGCATTGGACCAGAGGCCCCTGAATCTCCAGTCAGGTGCTTTACCAACTGTTTACAGGCCACTGGCAAGTGAACCTGTCTTCAGCTGCATTCCTCCCTCCTTAAAATGTCTTCACACCTTGAAGACATCAACCCAAGGTCTTAATCCCCTGGCAGGCATTTACGCCCACCAGTTCCAGGGGCTGGTCTATGGCACCAAATGTAACAAGGAAGGAAGAAAATGCAATGGACCAGACTGGGATTTGAATCCAGACCCCCTGAATCTCTAGTCAGGTGCTCAACCAAGAGAGCTAACTGGTCACTGGCAAGTGAACCTGGCTGACTGCTACATTCCTCCCTCCTTAAAATGTCTTCGTCCTCGAAGACACAACCCCTGGAGATTGTTTTACCCCTGGCAGAACTTTCAGTTGGAAGTCTAGGATTTATCAGTAGCACCTTGAATGAAAAAGGAAGGGAGAAAATGCAACAGACCAGACCAGGATTCGAACCCAGGTCCCCTGAATCTTCAGTCAAGTGTTCTACAAATTAAGCTATCTGGCCACCAGCAATTGAATCCAGATGACTGCCACACAACTATAGCCCTACAAAGTCCAAACAACATGTCAAGTTCTACAATCTGAATAAAATCAGCTAGAATAGATGTAAGGATCTAATTTTCCCAGACTTTGTTTTCTGTGTTCTTTACTCATGGATTATTGGGGGGGGGGGGGGGGAGAAATTGGACAGCTATGAGACCACTTATCCCTTTTCCACTCCTTCCTCTCTTTCTGTCTTTCTATGCTTTCTGTACCCTTCCTTTACTCCTCTCTGCCCCTTCCATATATATGTCCATGTATTATTTGTGTTTGAATGTTTAAAGAAAAAGAAAAGAAAAACTTTACGGGTTTGGAGAAAACCCCTCAAGTAGGGAAGAAAAAAAACCCAAAAAACTCTTTTGACTCTTTTGTACAATGAGGAAGGAAAAGTATTGATTCAGAACTGGATAACATGTTCATATTGATGCATAATTTAGGGTATGTAAAAACATTATTGGAGAACTTTGCGACCTTTTTTATCAAGTGTGAAGAGGGACGCTTTATAACTGCTTTCACACATGCACAGGGACATATGTCATATTTATTTATTTCATTGCTTTGTGTACTATAACAACGCGTTTTAGGCCTAATACGTAGAAGATCTTGTATAGCCTAGTATACGTATAATGTTGACTGTGTGACGTTAGGGCTACCATCTGACCAAAACTTAGCAAATTATTCGAGGAACGCAGATCCAAAATTTCTCTTTCCGGGATTTTCAAATAGGAGATCTGAAATTTTGACAAATCGGAAGGGGGTGGGTTCGGACCACCACCACCCCCTCCCTTAAATCGTCGCATGAATTTTTTGTTGTTGCTATTTTCAAGAAAAGTACTGAAGATAATCAGAAAGTAATGAGAAAAAACTTTTTCTCACATTGATAGTAACGAGAGAAAACTCTATTACACATTGACAATAATGAGAGAAAATGATAGTAATGATTGAGAGAAAACTTCTTTCTCTCATACCCATGCAGATAATATTCATATATATATATATATATATATATATATATATATATATATATATATACGCAGAGTCTATTATTGGAGTAAAATTAAAAAGCAAAACTCTAAACACTTTCTTGATTATTTCAACCATGTTACTGGTCTTCATCAGTCATGTTTATTCATATGCTTTCCACTCTGTCCTGTCTCTTGCTTTCCTGACAGTTTCATTCCATGATTTAAATCCCAGTTGTTTTCTTTTCTACAGTTCTTCTCCACGTCGCCTTTGGCCTTCCTCGTTTCCTCTTACCTTCTGGTGTCCATGTTAGTGCTGTTCTAGCATGTCTTTCTGGTGTTAATCTGAGCACATGGCCAATCCATTTCCACCTTCAGATTCTTATGATGGTGTTTATCTTTTCTATTCCTGCAGTTTCTCTGATGTTCTCATTTGTGATCTTTACTGGCCAAAGTATCCTCATTATTTTTCGTAAGCATTTATGGAGAAATGCACCAAGCAGTTTTTCATCTCCTCTGTTCATCTTCCAAGTTTCTGATCCATACAGCAGAACAGATATATTTGACTTGAAGATCTTTATTTTGGTATTTCGTGACAGCTGGTTGCTTGACCAAATATTGTGGAGTTTGTTGTAGGCTATCCTAGCATGTCCGAGTCTTCCCCTTTATTTCTTTGTGTGCTGTTTAGTTATATATTGTATATATATTAGCTTTACAGACATTTATCTAGAATAAAAGTACAGTACAGTTGAACAATACATTTTTGTAATTGTTTCACAGGTACTAGAATGGAGGAATCTATTGAACATGGTCCATCATCTGCCAAAAAGGTGAAAGTGGGCACAGATGCCCCAGAAGACGATGATATCAGCTGTGGAAGTGGGGGCTTTGCTCCTTGTACTGAAGAAGATACTGCAACTGAATTGTTTGACCAAGACACAGAACCTTATGTTTTAGAAGATGGTGAATCCAATGAGAATTTATTTGGAGGAAGTTTGAGTCCAACTGTTAAGGATTCTGACAGCCCATTCAGAGAGGAATCAGGAACACCTGTTGTGGAAATAACGGAGGCGGATAAAAAAGTGTTCCCACCAAAGATAACGAAAATTGAATCGGTACTGAAGGACGCTAACTTAATAACAAATATTGTAAATGGTATTGATGCTGATGTTGTGTATGAGAAACTCAAAGGAAGGCGAGGTAACCCAAACAGGGTAGAGTTAGTGATGAATGAAATTTTAGAAGATATAGATAAAGTTAGGAAGGAAGATGAAAAGAGGAATTCAAAAGAAGATGTAACTTGTGTGGAGGATTTGGTGACTGTGATTGACAAGGCCTCTGCCAATGTTTCCAAACTGCCCATGACTGCAGGGGAAATTCAGCAACTGTTGTATGAAAATAAAGACAGACCAGATCGCGTGGATTACGTTGTCAGCCAGATATTAGTCAAATATTATAAATCATCAGCCATTCAGAAAGAAGAATACCTAGATGACATGATGAAAGTATTGTCTGTCGTGCCAACAGCTGATCCTGAGCAGGTGTATAAACTCATAGAGAGAAATTGTCAACAGACCGATAGGATACAAAAGGTCATTGATTATCTTCGAAATCAAAGTGGGCCGTCAGGTTCTTTGAAGAAAGAAATTTCTCTCCCAGCAGATCCAAAACACCTGGAGGATCCTCTGTACAGGGATATGAGAATTGTCTGTAAAGTTTTACCTGAAAAAGATCCTAATGAGGTTTACGAATATTTGACAGCTCATCATGAAAAGAAAAATCGTCTCAAAGTTGTGATAGAGGAACTGATGAAATCAGGAGATTGTGAGTCACAGAGTGTTTCTGCAAGTGTGGACCAAAACTCTGCACATTTATCGGACGTTATGAATGTGGGAACAAATGGAGTCTTGCTTAGAAACATTCAGGAGGAGGTGGATGAGTTGATGGAGATATTTCCAGACTGTGATCCAAATTATATTTATAATAAACTTGAGGAATGCTCTCATGACAAAGACAAACTTAGAAATATTGCCATGGATTTGTTTGAGCACAAGGACTACCCAAGACTCAAAACTCTGGAGGAACGAAAAAGACAAGCCATGCACAATAAAGTTCAGCACCTACAGTTTGAGATGGAATCATTCCTCATCAGATTCCCAGACCCTGTGGGTACATTTTTAAAAGCTGATAAAGAAATGTCCAGCTCTTATAAAGAACATGCAATTCAGCAGCTCAGGAGAGATTATAGGAAGCTCAAAAAGTCATTCCTTACAGAAGTGCTCGAACAAAATAACTATCATTATCATCTGAGTAAAAGCAAGATCGAAAAGAAATTAGAAAGCATTTCTGGTAGGTATTGTAGTTCTGTTACATTTTCATCATCAGTAAGTGCTCGACATCTGATAATCATTTTGCACAGTGTAGGCTTATACAATAGGTAAACTGTTAAACAGTGCTTTATTCAGCACCCCAACGCTATCATCGACGATATGAAGAACTCCCTTAAAGGGAGATAAATTATGCATTTACAAGAGTTATTTCTCTTTCCATGTTACATACAAGTAAGCTATTGTAAGCTATCGTTACCTGTACTTTTATCTTACCAACGTTTTATGAAATAGCAGTTTGTAGGTATGATAGATTAACTTTGATGTGCTATTTAATGTGCAAGATCTGACACTTTGCAATTTTTTCCAGAGAACTCGAGGAAGTTAAGAAGGCAGGTGCTTAGTGATGCTGAGTGTGCCATGCCTAAGGAAGTTGACGAGTTCTTTTACTATGAGAAGCTGTATTCTGAGAATGAAGAAGAAATCAAAAGTACATTGTAGCTAAAATATATTTTAAAAGAGACTCAGTGTGTATTGCCTTTCATTTCACATGCCTGAAGTTGGGTAAAGTCGATTTTCACCCTACAGATTAAAGAGATACAGCACAATGTTTAGAATTGTTGTGACTGATGTCTATAGGATATGTTTAATAAAGCAATGGTGTTAGAAATCTAAATCAGCAAAATATTGCTATTTGAAGGCAAAAATGGTCATAAAAAGTAAAATTTAAAATCTTCACTGGACTTGAATGCAAAACAATCAGAATTTTCAACCTAATGCCTTAACCCAATGAGCAAACCAGACATGTGATGAATGTTAGAAGGACTGAAAAGATGTTTCTGATTTTATTTTTGCCATGATGTGAAACGGTGTAATAATCTGTTATTTCTCCTATAAAGATGATATAACTAGGTATTTGCTGTGTGTGTACTTTGGGATGACCCTTGTTTCTATATCATTTTATGGTCCAAGGTTATAAAGTTATAAAGTATATTTATAATGATTTCAGGGTACCTCCATGACAAGAAGCAGTTGTATGAGTTACGTCTCCAGGAGGCTCGGGACAACGGAGAGCTGATGGAATGTCAGTGTTGCTTTGATGAAGAGTGTCTGTTTGAAAACATGGCCGCCTGTCCCGAGGGCCATCTTTTCTGCAAAACATGTATCCGCAGATCAGCGGAGGTTTTGATTGGTCAAGGAAAGACTGATTTCAAATGTTTGGATGGTTTTTGTTCAGAACATTTCTCACTGTCTACCCTTCAACATGTGCTGCCTGTCAATATTTTCTCCATTGTTTTAAGAAAAATGCAGGAAGAGGAAATTCAGAAGGCAGACATTCCAGATTTAGTTTCTTGTCCCTTCTGTAGTTTTGCCACCATTATGCCTGATGAAAATGATAAAGTCTTCAAGTGCCTGAATCCTGAATGTCTGAAAGAATCTTGCAGGTAAAATTCAAGATCGTGGCATGCTGGTGGATTTTTTTTTTTTTTTTTGGACATAGTTTTGATACAGTACTGTAGGCTCCTTATTTCATACGAGTTCTTAATGTCTCGATATTACTCATAGATCTGAAATTGTGAGAATGTGAATTTTTGGGTGGACTGTTGATTAAAAGTTTTTACATGTTTTTCAGCAATATAAAAATAAAAGTGAGTAATTTTATTTTGCAAATGAGGTGTCTCACTGAATTGCATAATAAATTCCTTGCATATATTTCGGAATGTACAGGATATATACAAATCTTTTTATAAGTGATTCATTGTGCAGATTCCATTCTGTATTTCTGCAAAGTTTGGGCGACAACAATTATTTTATCTGTTGTAGTTACACTTGCAGTGTGTTTGACATATTTCATAGAATATTCTGGTCAGGTGTGTAGTAAATACTGCAATGCTGTACATCAGATAATTTTATGTTATAAATAAAAAGTGCAAAAATTTCCATTGAGATAATCATAATGACATAAAATACCTTGAAGTTCATGATCTTGGATGAAAAAAATATGTATTGTCATTGGTTTTTTTTATTCAATTTAAAGGTTGTGTAAGGAGCCAAACCATGTTCCGTTACGCTGTGATGAGGTGGAGAAGCAGGGAGAATTGAACATGAGGACATACATTGAGGCTCGCTTGACAGAGGCAATGATTAGGCGCTGTCACAATTGTCAAAAAGCATTTGTGAAGGAATATGGTTGCAACAAAATGACATGTACTTGTGGAGCTACCAGTTGTTATGTCTGCCGAGCTCCAGACATTGACTATAATCACTTCTCAGGGGAAAAGTATGTCTGATGTTGTCATTACTTGTCTAAAGATTTATGTGACCAATAAGACAAACTCATAGTAGCCTAATGGTTAGGGTAATTAATTCCCAATGGGGGACTTGGATTCAATTCTTGAATCAGACCATAGATGACGACTGTTATTTTGCGAAACACCTGGGTTCAATTCTCAGATGTTTAACACTGTTAATGACAGTTTCTTTGGCAAGCATCTGGCATTAGAAGTGAAAGTCACAGGTTTTTGAGATATTATCTTAAAAATTAGGTCTTGTATCAAGGTAGACATTAGCACATTGAAGAACCCTCACTACTACAGCCCTGAGTGCTAAATATAGGAGTAAATCTATGGCTCATCTAGTAACATCTTTAGAGGAATTCTTCTAGTAACATCTCTAGAGGAATTAAAACTTCTCAAATGGGACGTAAAAAATAATATACCAACTAAAATACAGTAAAACACACTTCAAACGAAGTGCTGGGGATGAAGAATTTTGTTTCGCTGTAGATGTAATTCATTATATTCCGAGTTCTTAAGATGTTTTTAGGCATGGTTGTTGTAATTGTGTTTTACTGTACGTCTTGAGAATGAGACAAGTTTTTACTTTGTAGCTGTAACCAGGGGGACATGAATGAACTCCACAAGGAGGAGATGTTGAAGGCAGCAGTAGAGGCGAGGGACAGGTACCTCCAGGAACACCCCGAGGCCACAGATATCAACCTCAAATATGACCCCATGAAACATATAGAGGAATGTAAGTACATCCATGAGGGAAATCTTCAAATGTCAATTTTTAAGAAACATCGTAATATACTGCAAACCCACTGTTATTTGTGACGTTATTCATGAATCAGCAGTAAAGAATCTGTCCACATCTATTATAATTCATATGTACTGGACATCTTGTTTGAGTAGGGATTTAATTGGTGTTCATTTGGGAAACTTTTGTAACAGCTTCCTGTTAAAATTATTACTTGTTACGTTTGTTTTTAATTAAACATTTTGATGATCATAACAGGGTGGGACAAATATATCAAGTAAACTCAACTTTACCTTGTCTGAATGAAAAACTTTATTGTCTGAAAATTTTTTGACTAAAATACACCTATCAACCAGTAATTTAATTATCCCCCTTTGCAGGATCAGCCAAATGCCACTTGGTAAATAACCAAGTTTTTCCTTCTTTAGTTTTTCCTCTTTCAAGTTTTCCCTTCGTCTGCATGTACGAGATCATACATGTGAATTTTAGCTTTTAAGATCTATCCAATGGCACAGAAACACTTGACCTGTGACCCCATTAATAATATTTGACCTACTAATAGCTATCAAGAACTAAATTGTTTTCTTCTTCAACAAAACTTCATAAAATGAAGATGATTTGCTGGTGCACATGAGTGAACTTTTGGTCTGTGTCAGTTATTGTCTGTCATGCATTAACAATTAAACATTTTTAACTTCTTGATAACTACGATTTCAATCCTTTTTATTTTTGGTATGAAGCATCTTGGGACAAGACAGGAATAAATTTTAAATTTCAGGACTCCTCCCCCCTGGGGCCCTATGGACAGGGCTTAAAATGACAAATTTTCAAACATCTTCTTTAGAACTGAACATTTGTAGGAAAAACTAAATGCATAGTATTGTAGAGTAGGAAGGTCTCAATCAAATTTGTAAATTTCATGATCCCTGGGGTAGAGGTTCTGACCACAGGGCAGGGCCAAACTTGGTATATGTTATTTAAGGGTGTAACATTTAAGAAACATTTTATTTAATGCTGTTGATACCAAATTGAAACCAAATGGATATTTACAATGAGTAGGTAGCCCTTTATCAAAATTGTTAATTTCATATGATCATAGAGGTAAGGGTTTTGATATGAGGGTGGGACCAAAATGATCAGTGACTGAATGTGTTAACAATTGAACATTTCTAATTTCTTGATAATGCCATTCCAACTCCTGTGAAATTTTGTATGAAGCATCTTTTGGAGAAGAGAGACACAAATTGCTCCCCTAGGGCCCAAGGGATGGGGCCAAAAGTGTTTGGATAAGAGAAATGTAAATTGTGAAATTTAAGATCATAGCTGCTCCCCCCCCCCCCCCCCCCCCCTCCAGGCCTCATGGTTGGGGCCAAAAGTGAAAAAAAACTTGCAAAAGCTTTAAAAATCTTCTCTACTCCCACAAATGTGGGAGAAAAACTAAATGCATGGTTACTATGTACATGAAGCCTTTTGCCAAAATTCTGAAATTTATTGCACCTTGGTCCGGGAAATGTGGACTGATTTAAATGCTTCAAATTTCATCTTTCTTTCTGTTGTAATTGAATGGGAATTGTATGCATATTTAGAAAGATCATAAAGCTGTGAACAAAATACTCCAGAATGAGGCTAAAATGTAAATATGAGACTCACAGACAGGTCTTTGTATGGGCTATGATACTCAGGTGACTGTTAAGGCTTGTAGGCCTTTTGTTGTTTAGAAACAATGTAGAAAGTGTTTAACTAAATAAAGTGGCTATAACTTTTGAAATACAAGTGCTAATAACTTGCATGGACCTGCTTTCCAAAACTTGAATTAGTGCATATGTACTAATTATGTAAATATACTCCAATAAGCTCCTGTCTAGGCCTGTGGACCTCTTGTTTAAAAATGTCTCCCAGACAGCTGTATACATGTATCACTCAAGTGACTGTTGTTGTAGATCATATTCTAAAACATACACGTGTTGCTAAATATTATACACCACTGGTTTTATCTTGATATTTCAGTTGAGGGTTTGAGAGCAGATGATGATAGTGGTGATGAAGATGATTGAAAAATAAATATACTGTGTTCAGAGTGGAGATGAGGAGAAGGATTAGTACATGACCTACATTCAGAGATGAAGATGAAGGTTGAAAAGCACATGAACTGCATTCAGGAATAGGCCAAGAGATGAAGATTCAGAAATAGGCCAAGAGATGAAGATTAGAAAGCACATGAACTACATTCAGAGTTAGAGATAAAGATTAAAAACATGTTTAGAAATGGAGATGATGATTGGAAAGCATGAAAACATAATCAAGAGGAAGAGAAGGAGGGAGAAGATTAATGACAACTATTGTACTGGGGGTTTTGTGGACTGTGCCATTTTGTAATTTTTGAAAATTTTTATGAGATATAGTTGTTATACACCCGCCATAGACGAGTTGTTTAGCTCTGTTCATCTGTGTCTGTTAACGCCTTGTGGATCAGATAAAAAACAATGCTTATGATCGTAGGATCATCAAACTTAATACACATGTTCCCGATGATTAGAAGCCTAAAGTAACGTTTCTTCTCAAGTGTCACATTATTAGAGTGAAATCTTTCTTCATTTTATTAATACTATTCAATATAAGAGAAAGTGCAGAAAGAACAATGTCAGAGCCATTTGTGGACCAGTGAATGGTTCATTTGGATGTTAAGGACATCTGCAATGTTTCTCAATGATGTGTGTTGTGTGTGTGTGTGTGCCAATGTTTTGCCTTAAATGGCACTACCAACAAAATTGACTTGGTGCTTTAAATTATCTTTATTTAACACTTGTTTCATCTTTTTTAATCCTTCTAACATAGATATTTATATACTCCTAGATATTGTTCCCAATTATTTATTCAATCAAATTTAACGAACTATATCCTGTGCTGTATGAAAGTAAGTATGGAAGATTGATAAGAACAACACAAATCAAAACAGAAATATAAATATAAGAAATAAGATATCATTATTTGAGTATTATTGGGATATAAGTTGATAATGTGTTCAAATCTACCATAATACTCTTCGAGTGTTTTAGGATTTGATCACATGACCAACTTCATATCATATCCCAATAACACTCAAACAATGATATTATTTCTTAAATAATTTTTTGTGATATTTCACTTACATTTCGTTTGCATTGTGGATCTTTTCTACAAAATCTCTTGAGGTATATTATCATGTTTGTTGAGTTAAAATATTTTGATAGTTCCTGGTTGCTGCAAGTAAACATATAAAGTTGGCTCTTAGTTGCATAAATGTAGCAAAGAAAGAGAGAAAAATCTTTGGAACAATCGGGTATCAAACCCAGGACCCTTGCAAATTACTAGTTTGGCGAACTAACCACTGAGCTTCCCAGGTTGACCACTGAGCTACCCAAGTTGAGATACGAAGTATGGTAATTTTACTACAAAATAAAATTTAAATCTATTTCAGAAATCATACAAGAACTCCTCATATTGACCAGATGAAAAAATAATTTAGAGAAAATGTCAGAAATGTTGCATATGTAATTAATCTTTTGTTGTTTTTTTTTTTTACATCACTGCACTCAAAAGCTTAAAGACACTTGCTACAAAGAAATTGAAATTTTCTGTTTTTAAAATACTTATGTACAAAATGTGAATAGATATGCAAAACATTACAAACTGAATTAAATCAACTGACCTATTATTAGTATTTACTGGGTATATTTTCAGAGTTTGCCCATACAGAGGCACTCTATAATTACTTGAACTCTTTTCACACATTGATTAAAAGAATTGCTCTATGTGCATCATGTTAGTAAGCAAGTATCAATAAACGCTTTGCAGTAAGGAAACTTACAAACTTGTCTGAATTCTGTAAAAAGCTAAAAATGTAGAAATTGGAACTTGTTATAAGTAGGTAGAAAAATTGGTTTGTAGCAAGTGTTTCAAGGTGATTCATTACTCCAAAATTTTATTTAATGGCTGGTTAAAACATCTAGCATGAACTATGATTTCACTTTTGTGATCGTGTGGTTTTTTTTGGGTTTTTTTTTTAAATGAAAAAGTGCTTTGTTAGTAAGTAAGAGGTTTTAAGAGTTCAAATGTCATGAATTGATGCATGATATGAATATGTAATAAAACGTGCCTAAAATGTTTCTTGAAGATTTTAGCCATAATTTTTTTTAAATATTATCAAAAGACGTTTGCAATTTTCATAGATATTTCTTTATTTAGAGATATAGAGCATTTATGAGTCTTTGCAACAGGTTTTATTATATATTTAAAATATCATGAATCAAATTTAAGCAAAATTTGAATTTTAAAATCTCTTATTTGTGAACAAACGCCTTTTTTATCATTCCAGAAAAAATTCATATAAGATAATTGAAAGCTTGTATCACTCTTTTGACGGTGAAATTGTGCTTCATACAAGGTGCTTAACGGAGCCATTAAATAAGATTTCCGTGTAATGAGCCACCTTAAGTGGGCTTCATTGTATATCATTGTTACCACAAAAATTTTTTTCATATTTTCATCTTCTATGGTGCCAATTTCAAGCGAACTTGGCATAAATATCCTTGGGTAAAGGGGATTCAAGGTTGTTCAAATGATTGTTTGTTTGTTGGTTGGTTGTTTTTCGCGACACTCAACAATTTTTCAGTTATCTGGTGGCGTCCAGTTTTTGTAGGTGGAGGAGAGAACCCAGATACAATGTACCCTGGAAGAGACCACAGAAATTCCAAAAGTAAACTGGCAAACTTGTTGAAATGAAGGATCATGCTACATTGGGTGGGTGTCTTAAAAAATCTTAAAAACTACTGCAACAGAAATGCCAAATTTTAATAGTTTTGTTATATAGTTAGATTCAAGTGTGTTCAAATTGTGACACCCCTCTCCTGGGATAATAGGGTTGCAGGAGGGTTGTAAATCATCTCCATATTCACAAAGCCTATTTTATGAAAACTTGGCACTAGGAATCCTTGGGGAGAGGACATTCAAGCTTGTTGAAATAAAGGGCTCTACCCCTTTCCAAGGGGAGATGATTACAAAATAGTGAAAATGTGACATCTTTTGAAAATCTTTTATTTCTCTGAAACCACTGGGTCAATTTCAGCCAAACATTATACAAGGTATCCTTGGATAAAGGAGGTTTAAATTTGTTCAAATGAAGGACCAGAAGCATTTCAAAAGGGAAATAATGGGGGGGGGGGAATAAAAATTGGATATTTCAAAATTTTCTCTAGAAGCTCTGCACCAGAAATGCCAATATTTACAAGAAAGCCTCTCTATACGGTGTAAAATGTAGTGAAAGTGTTCTCCAGAACAAATGAGCCAATTTCATCCAAACTTGGCACAAAGTGTTCTTGGGTAAAGGGGATTCAAGTGAAGGGCAACATCCCTTTCCAATGGAAGATAACGGCAAGTTATAAAAACGTGTCTTATGAAAATCTTCATCATAACCACAAAGGAAATTTCAACCAAACTTGTAAAAGCAGAAGATTCTTGGGTGAAAGGAATTCAACTTCATTCAAATGAAAATTCACACTGCTTTCCAAGAGGAGAAAAAAGCAAAATAGTAAAAATATAGTGATATCCTTTAAAATGTTCTTTTCCAGAATCATTAAGTGAATTTCAGCCAAACTTGGCATAAAGCACTGTTGGGTAAACAGGATGAAAACATTGACTATATATTTTGTTAAAGGTGCAAATTTGCTGGTCAGGTGAATGATGTGGCCCATGGGCCTTTTGTTTGATTTACTACTGGAACATGTTAGATTATTTTGCAGCATGAGCGTTGCTCTTTTTTATGTTGTATGTGTATCGTGTATTCAAAATTGTAAATAAATTCAGATATATTGTTATACAGTGTAGTATAGTTTAATACAATATTGGCAATCTCTTGTGTTGTACAAGGTATACAATAGCAAGCTTAGTGTTTGACATGAATTATTTCATTGTACTGTATTGTAGATTGCACACCATTCCTACACAGGTCATTATGAATTAACACGCAAAAGCTGTGAAGTATCAATTCCTCTGTAAAAGTGACAGTAATATTACTTGTTTTTGTGAGGTTGCATTTTCAGATGTTAATTTTGTGATGAATGAGCAAGAACACCATGTGACTGAATGTCAAAGGAGAATTAATTATTGTTGAGGAGTCAAACTTTAATGGCTTGAGAAAAATAAACCATTTTTTGTAGTTATGGAGCTGTTCTTCATTGGAGTTTACTCTTACATTTATAGCAATAAAACCACGAACAGCAAATCTTTGGTTAATGGTTGAAATGTAGATTTTATATGCTTTTCCAACATCAACACTGGTGATATTTTCCCCACTTTTCAAGTAATATTGGGTATGTTTGTAAAATACTCATTGTCTGCTATGGTATATTCAAAGTCAATGAATGCAGTGCAGAACATTCATTTGTTACAATTGTTGTGCAACCTTAATGTTGTACAACTTTCTGCCCATCCATTAGTTTTCTGTTTTTATATACACGTGTCATGTGACAAGACATGTTATGGTGTGTGACTGTCTGAGGACATGTTTTCCAGGCCTTTTTCTGTAACAGATGCATGTACAGCGCTGAAATTTTATCACAATTTTACCGTCAAAAGTGCAAGAGTGATTTGCTTTTCAGTTGGACTGATGCACCATAACCTACTTTTGGTATTGCCTTGAAATTTTGTCACATAATCTCCCTCTTAGAGAAATACATATCAGCTCACATTGCAGCTTAACTAGTGCACCAAATAGTTTCCTGGACTTTTTCTCATCATGGGTACAGATATTGCACTAAGATTTTGTCACAACCCTCTCAGTGAAATTCATAATCTGTTCACATGTCAGCTGAATTATTTTCCTGGACTTTTTCTCATCATAGATACAGATATTGCACTAAGATTTTGTCACAACCCTCCTCTCAGTGAAATTCATAATCTGTTCACATGTCAGCTGAATTATTGCATCATGGCCTACGTCAAGCCTAGAAGTAAGTAAAACAGTTTTCCACATTTTATTGCTACGGCTACAGGCATGCCCCAAAATTTACTCGCAGCCAGATATACAGCTTGAATTTCACATTCCAATGGCTGCACGATGTACGATTTGCAGTACTTGGGGATTTTTTTTTCTCTCGCATATCAAGCTGAGGCTAGCCATGTAGCCTTTTTGTTGGCCACTCTACATTTAGATTGATCAATTTCCACCTCTTGCAGGAGTTTTGCCCCCTTTATTTGAAAATGTTATATGAAGGGTACTTGATTTGTCTGGCTAACTCCTCTAACAATTTTCAAATGAGGACCTTCTTATTTAACAGTGTAGTGGTACCAAAGATGTTCATGAGGCATGGATTTTTATTTTCTTCAATTTTGGAGAAAATTACATGTTGGATTGGTCAATTTTGAGGAAATATTACATAAAAAGTGCATGATTTGTCCATCTAACAAGTGAGGACCTTCTTATTTTACAGAACGTTTGTGTTTTTGTGGGTACTGAGGATGTGCATATGGCAAAGATTTTGATTTTCTTCAATTTCTGAGAAATTTAAGTCGGTTTCGGGAAAATATTATAGACTCCATTCTAAATTAAAGCATAAATAGTATATTATACAAAATACACCAATAGTCCTTTATAGTTCTTCATTTAGTATGACCCACAACTCTCCTTCTACTGCTGATCAGGAGTGATTGGACTGCTTGAAGAAGCAGAGTTTTGGTGCAGGTGGCACAAATGGGGCTTGGAGCAAGTGCTCTAACCAATGAGGCCCCATGACCATTACATTATGCAGGGAGATATGCATGTATTTCAACATAACTGAAGCAAGCTTAACATCATTACACATTACTAATTAAAGATACCATGCCTTGTAAATTCATTACTCCTATATTTAAATCAAAGACACGATTCCTAAATTTTACCACACATACATGTACACAAACATGATTATGTATAGTCATAGAACATGCATATTTACAACTCATTAGCAAATCAAAGACTAAAGAAAAATATCAGAATTTTAAATTCAATGCATTGTCGGAAGAACACAGTTATATTAAATATGTCATTGTTTGTATATCTTGATAGAAATTCCGGCTTTAATTCATGCAAGTCTACACGAAAGTCAATGCACTGTACAGTCTATGATTGTGATCCTCAAATTATAAGTTTGTGATCCTCAAATTATAAGTCGTTGTCATTCAATTCCAGTTGGTCCGTGAACAAGCGTACAACATGAAATACATATTCCATTACCAGTACCGGGGGACACTAACTGACTAAGTAAGTCGCACTCCCTACACATGTAACTATTCAGTTCAATCTAAAGTTCCCTCCAGAAATAAATAACAGTCTCTTGTGTCCAATATGGAATCAAGGTCTTTCCTCTGTAGAGTCTTTCGTTTGCTCTGCATTGTACTGTGAACAGCATCTTTCGACAGCTCCCATACAAATAATTCTGTAGCTTTGGCAACGGCAATCACTGCTTCTTGACTGGCTAATGTCACATCTGGGTCACTTTTCATGATCGATTTAATCCGACTTAATGGCAGTTTCATCAACTTCTCATTATCCTGGTTAGATGTCTTCTCTTTCGTTTTATCGGGCTTTTCTGAGTTCTCTTTGTCGACAGTTTGCAAATCCATGTCTTCTTCTCCTGATCCCGCCATTATTTCCAGTCACTTTCACTTCCGAGTAAAGATAGAGTTACTCCCCTTTCGCTGTATACACTTTACTAGGGGGATAGTTTCCAAACACAGTTGTAATATTGCCCAGAGAGGGCATCTCTCTCTCTCTCTCTTCTCTCTCTCTCTCTCTCTCTCTCTCTCTCTCTCTCTCTCTCTCTCTCTCTCTCTCTCATAGGAATTATATATGGTACATCGTGTTCAGCCAAGAACTGAAATTTAGGATGCTTAATGGATTTCAAAGTTTCAAACATTTGTCTAATTTTGCATTGGGAATGATAACATTAAGTCATTTGATATTTTATTAACTTGCAATATTAAAAGGTATTATTTAGATTAAACATTTGTTATATCATTCCTTTTTGCGATATAGATTTTTCTGCACAACGAAATACAAAAAGTTTGTAAAATACTTTAGATATTCCAAAAAATGATACTGTTGTATACATGAAAATAAATAACTGAAAATGATTGAATGTGGCGTAAAACAACAAACAATCAATCCATTATCACCTGCATATGATTATATATCTCAACGAACGGATTCGATACGCAAGAGCTTGTTCTGCGTATGATCATATTTAAATCAAGGTAGAGTACTGACAAACAAGTTGATGATACAGAGGTTGGGATTGAAGAGTCTCGTTTAAATTCAGCATTTAGCAAATTCTATGGTCATTATAACGATCTGGTCTGCCAATCCAACCTGTCCATGGGTAATATGCTGTCTGACTTATTTCATACCAATTGTTAGGCCGTTCTTAGCACACTGATTATGACTACGGATTACTCTGTTTACTTGATCAAGATATATGGATCTCGTCGGGTGTGACCGGTTGACAAGGGATGCTTACTCCTCCTAGACACCTGATCCCACCTCCGATATATCCAGAGGTTCATGTTTGCCCAAACTCTCTATTTTATATTTCTTTTAAGAGTTACGAGATTCATCACTGTTCGTTATGTTTACCTTTTCATATGGGACCTGCTCTAAAAATGCCGACGCCGGGCGTGTAGCATAAGCTCCCCGGACTTGTTTAAGAGACTGACATCTGAAAATGGGTGGGATATCAATTTTATGAAGCTCTTAATCCAATCCGTATGATCTTCAAAGGAAACCTTCCGCTGGAAAAATGTATTCGTATTTACGTTATAAAGGGTAAGTACCTAGGAAAATTAAACACGAAAGTTTGGAATTCTATATGACGCCTCGCCGTCTTGTTAAACCTGAATGATACTTATATTAAAACCCGGTCACCTTTGTCTTGTAGCCAGCTATCGGTAATTATAACCTTTAAATCTTGTAGTAGCGTTTTTTTACTTTAAGTAGCTGGCTACTAGTAAATAACTACTAGTAGCTAACTTTTCCTCGTTCAAGTAGCTGGTTACTAGTAGCCAACTTTTCTCTTGTTAAGTAGCGGGTTACTAGTAGCTAACTCTGTCGATCTCATTATGTTATTGTAAACTCAATTAAAACAATGCATAAATCAAAATTAAAACAGGAAGGAAATTGTGCTTGTATTTCAATAAGCACATATAAATTATAGCGGAAAGGACTATTCCGGATAGTCCAGTAAAGGGGGAAGCCTCACTATAAAGAAGGAAGACTGGCTATGTAGTGAGACCCCCGGAAATCTGGCTATTTAGTGGTACTTCCCCGGGAGAAGGCTCACTATATAGCTAGACTTCAGGGAGAAGTCTCAATAAATAACACCGACCACCTTCCAACGCCAGAACCCATAATTTCTTTATACCGAGACTATTATCTCGGTATAACTATAAATACTGTCTACTGTCATTAATGTGGCAATATTTTCTACGTCGAAAAGTGACCCCCGGTCATTATTCTATGGGGTCATTATTCTTCTTTACAACGGTAGTTGTGATGTGAGGACGGTAGTTTAGTGATCTGATGTTAGGATGGTAGTGTAGTGATCTGATGTGAGGACGGTAGTTTAATGATCGAATATGAGAACGGTACTTTAGTGATCTGATGTGAGAACGGTACTTTAGTGATCTGATGTGAGGACGGTAGTTTAGTGATCTGATGTGAGGACGGTAGTTTAGTGATCTGATGTGAGGACGGTAGATTAGTGATCTGATGTGAGGACGGTAGTTTAGTGATCTGATGTGAAGATGGTAGTTTAGTGATCTGATTTGAGGATGACAGTTTAGTAATCTGATATGAGGACGGTACTTTAGTGATCTGATGTGAGGACGGTAGTTTATTGATCTGATTGGAGGATGGCAGTTTAGTGATCTGATGTGAGGACGGTACTTTAGTGATCTGATGTTAGGATGGTAGTTTAGTGATCTGATGTGAGGACGGTACTTTAATGATCGAATATGAGAACGGTACTTTAGTGATCTGATAATGTATGTGTACTTATATTTGCGTTGGTGCAGTCGCAGCTAATGGACTATTTGGCGTAATTATGATTTAGTACTTGTTCTGTGTTTTATAATAGATGAATGGAGACTTTCAAATTATAGCCAACGATCAATTAGTGTCCTTACATCACCGTCAAAGTTGCTAAAATTTTAATCCCGCCAATATAATTCATAGTGCGACAACAATCTATATGAACACCAAAGCAGAGAAAGCGGCAATAACACACTTAGTATGATATGCAATTCAAAATCACTTACACTGATCTAAAATATTTCATGAAATAATGTGTAAACTATATTTGGCAAATCTGTTGGGATATTGTGACACAAAAAAACTTTATTCTTTTCAAAACAAAGTAAACAAACCGTGCAAATATTAATAATCATATTTATGAATTATTTTTACAAGAATGCGATTTTTACAGATTTATTAAAACAACTGCTCACATACACGAAATGTCTGGGGTTTGTTTTGTTTTTTAATTTATTTATCATCTGTTTACGATTTTAACTTTTACATCCATCGGATGGGACGTTAAAAAGTGCCAATGTCAAGGATCACAGCCCCCTTAAAATTGACACGCAAAAGATGGTTTCCTTGATTTTCGACAAATAGTAGGCTCTCTGGGAACCGTAGGTGCAAACCTTCATATTTCATATAGTTAACTATTTAATTATTTTTTGTTCAGAATTAATTGAATTTTTAAAAAAAGGCGTAGCAAAGCTTTCATTTTATCTTTTATATAGTCTGGGCAGACTATCAACTTCTCTAATTAATGAAGCTTGGAGGATTTTTTTCTTAACTTTTATGGTTTCGGAGTTCTTTAGAAGACTGTTAGTCCCCTAGGGTATTCACCAGCACAGTTGCTGAGTACTTCGGTACTAGCATGAATTACGTATAAAAATTTGCTGTGATAAAATTAAGAAATTAATTTCAAAATTAAGGATTATCTCCCTCATGCATAGCTCTGGTCCTTTGCCGGGTTTGCTCCAGTATTTGGTATTTTTTTTTTTTTTTTTTTTTTTTTGGTTCTTTCAGCTCTTCCAGGTTTGTTCTTATTTTGGATTTCCAACATTTTTGACATGAGCATCACTGAAGAGACATTATTTGTCGAAATGCGCATCTGGTGCATCAAAATTTGTACCGTAAATGTTTTATATATCTTACAAGTAGATATACCATCATACTTCAATATATTATCATATTTCAATGTATCATTATATTTCAATATACTTTTTTTTTGGGATATGCTTCTTTTATTTTGAATCATACAATGGTTAGTATTTGGGATAAAATATCCAAAGATATTCCCACATAATCCTCACCAGTGGTGCCAGAGGCCCAATGGATTGGATGCTACATTTTGATCATGTATAGATTCAATTAAATATAGGTTATAATTATTAGAGTATGAATAATGATAGTATACAATTATTTGTTGCAAATAGATATATAATAATACAATATGTATAATAATAGTACAATTATTTGTTCCAGCATAATTTAAATTATGATATCATAAGTCTCGCTGTCAGAGGAGAATAGCTCTAATCTCACAGTGTCCATATTTTCCCCTCCAAGCAGCACCAATGAAGGACGGACCCTTCAGATAGTCAGACTATTCTTTCGTTTTGGTTTTTTTTCTTTTTCTTTTTTTCATTACATACCAGTAGAAATATCATAGAACCATTTATAATTAAATTCTGAATTCAATCTTCTATAAGTTTCAAACTGAAAATACAAAATATCATTAGCATTCTCTTCTTTATTTTCAAGTCTTAGCTTCATTTTTATTTTATATATATAAAAACCTGTGTAAGATGATAACTAATTTAATGAAATTGTGGTTTAATTTTCTTCAATGAAAAATCTTAAAACAACATTTTTCCACTCTATGTTGATTTTCAAATATATTTCTAAACTCTTCCATATTAGTTGCACGTTCTCACACTTAAGAATTAAATGTTTTGTATCTTCGAGTGTTGGACAGAAAGGACAATGGTTAGAGACATTTTTATTCCATTTGTGCAGATTTATTATTATTTAGTAGATTTTGTAACAGTTTATAATTAAATTCTGCTAATTACTTGTCTTTGATTTTTGACTTTGTATTCCTCAAAATTAAAATTTAAGCTTTTTGACCAACATCTTTCACAGTAGGTTTTTATAAAAGTCCTTTTGATAAAAATACTATACAATATTTTACTATTTATCAAGAAAAAGGTATTCTATCTGTATTTTCTAACAGGATGGTATTGTGCTTATCAATGTTTATGAAGGCGGCTTTTGAAGTGTCGTGATACTTTTTTATAGGTTTAACAATTTTTTTCAGTGTATAATATTCACAAAGCCAGTTAGATTTGTTTATAAGAATATTAAAAAAGTAATTTATATCATAGAAGTTTCCCTTTTCATCAAACAAGTCATTTATATATATGATTCCACTCTTTATCCAATTTTCATAGCAAAGAGGTTTACCGATGAATCGAATCAGATCGTTCAACCATATAGGTTAGGATATTTCAACGGCAGTTAGATCTCTTATATCTTTTGTTTTGTGTTTACATACATTTAACGAACTAAGTACTTCACAGTAGAATAGGAGTAATGATTTAAATATTTGTTTAGCTTCATCAGTATTTGTTATATTTGTTTTGAGGGAGATATTCTGGTGTAATAAATTTTCTGATAATACACGAGTTGAAAAAGGATTTTAAGGTTGATTGTTTATCATTGAAGATTCGTGCTGCCCACCTGGAGATGAAAAATGCATATCATATGCTAAAAAAATGCCCGACTAACCATACTCTTTTCCACGGCGATGAAAATACTCTGTCCAACTTTTACCCGTGCCAAATCTCTGTCTTTGGTGAAAACTACAATTCTGCAGAGCAGGCACTCCAGTGTGTTAAAGCGTTAAGATCCAGTGACTTATTGGCCGCTGACAAAATCCGAGCAGCCGAGTCCGCTCTTGAAGCCAAAACAATTGGAAACCTTGTCACTATTTCTGATAGCTGGATTTCATATTTCAATATACTATTATATTTCATTATACCATCACGCGTCAATATCCATAATATTTCAATACCTCATTTTCTCCTTTTGAAAGGTTTTAGGATCTAGCTATAATATAACCGAGATTTTATTTTAGCTCCCCAATGCTAATGACGAAGATTAGCTTTACGAATTAAAACCTGTATATTGTATGTCACTGGTGGCGTTACATTTTCTCAAGAACCAATCAGACAATTTATCGCAAACTTGGCACAAAGAACTCCGCATGTGACGATAATTCAAATGTGTACAAATGAAAAACCATTCTCTAATGTCTGGGAATTTATGACAACTCACGCATTTGCAAGTATATAAAAAGTTTATGAAACTAAAAAATTCTAGTATAACATTTTTTTTAAAGTTTAATAATCATTTACACATATTATATCAAATATACGTAAAGAAAGCCTCACAATGAGAGATTTTTACAATAACAATTTGCAATATCGATCAATTTTACATTAAGCCGACACGGTATACAGGATATAGCAACAACTCATCAGCGAGGTCAGCTACTGACAAAAAAGTTGATGTTGCAGGATTACAACGAATCTCGTTTGAAGTCATCATTTTGGAAATTTTACGGTCGCTATAATGACCTTGTTTGCGATTACAAAGTGTCTCTGGGACATATGTTGAATGATTTGTTTCATACCCTTTGTTAGACTGTCATTTGTTATACTAACTTTGACTACGGGTAATCCCGTATACCTAATTTCGACTAAGTTCTCAAGGCGGATGTAACCGGTCAGCAGAGGATGCTTACTCCTCCATGGCACCTGATCCTACCTTCACTTTGTCGGAGGTCCGTGTTGCCCTACACTCGAACTTGTATATGTCTTTGGGATTTATGATTACGATTAACACATTGTTAACTTCACCATTCGATATTGATAATTAACCATTTATTGTATTTTTTCATATGAATTCAAATACTTTCACTACCCCTCCTTCTTCACCAACAAAAAATCTGTCCCCGCCCTCCTGGATGTTAATACATTGTGGTCTGTTTACCAGGCCGTTTAGAATCCTCAGGACCTCACCACTTCTGGACAGTATGTGGATGTTGTTGCTTTTACCTCCATTTATGTATATATTTCCGAACCTGTCCACTGCTAATCCATATGGATCTTTTAATTCTTCATGACTGTATGTTAATAAGAGATTTCCCTTTTTGTCTACTTTTCTGACTGTCGACTCGTCGTAACTAGAGTAAATGACACTTTCCTCATCATCGACTGCTACATCATCAGTAGAAGATAAATCATTTAAACATCTGACCCTCTGAAAATTACTTTGACATGTTTGAACAAAATCACGAGTTCCTATAGCAATTGTATTTCCAAACGTCGATATTCCATAACATTTACAATCAACTTGTATGGTTTGTAGTTTTTTAAGTGAATGAGATAGTTTTAAGATTTTTTTGTTAACAGGAAGTCCAACAAGAATTTCATTTTCTGCAATGGTACACATACCCCAAGGATTTCCACGCAGAGTTATACTACGCAGAGTAACACCATGTGTGCTGCATAGTACACATGTTTTCTCTGAATAATTTGCCAGTAATAATTGATCATTTTGTAGGAAAACCCCACCTCTCCAATCAGCACCATCAATCTTGAATTCAGAAACCCTTTTTACTTCAGCATTTTTTAATTTGATCACACTACACAGTATGTCAGGGATTTGATGTTCTGTTGTGGTGATTGCTGCTAAGCAAGGTAAATTGATCACCTTTTGTACGTCGTCGCGTAATTCAGTTTTAACAGATATTTCTAGTTGTTTGTAATCCAATCTTCTCAAATTTTCATAAATATCTTTCATTTTACTGTATGATGAAACTGAACGGATTTTGGACGTTTTTTCATTTGAAACATTTCTCATTAAAACATTTTTCCAACACCGAAGGTATTGTAGCCTCTGTTCAAAACACTTTATTGATTTTTCAAGTTTTGATTTCGATTCTTTGCACGATTTCGCTAGTTCGTCCAAATGTTTTTCTTCTAAGTTCTTAACAGCTTGAATGATTGTCGCTGTTGCCTCTGAAATTTCTTCTTTGAATCTGTCAGATATATTGTCGATCTCATCGATGTTAACTCTCTCTCTCTTTATTACTCCTTCTATTGCTGAACACAGCTCCTCTATATTGTCTTGTAAATTCTTGACATCATCAGTTCCTAGGAGTTTCTCGGCAGCTTCCTCTATCTGACGAAAGCTGGAACAACCGCCATGTTCTTTAATAAGACAAAGAGCACAACATGGAACGAGATGATTTTCACAAAGCAACTCAATTTTTTGACCATCATGGGTCTCACAGCTCTCCAGTCCTGAATATTTCTGTGAGAACGTCTCTGATATATTAGTAAGTGAGACTACTTCGTGATGACGAGAGGGACGGGATTTCTGGTGACACTTAACACATTCATCACACAGAACATCGGAACATTCCACGCACCAGCCAGTTCCCTGCGCATCTTCTCCATCTTCCTTACAGGGGTTACAAGGAATAGTCTTCAAACTGGCATCATTCACAGCAATGAGAGCGAGGAACTTATTCTCTGGAAATATCTTGGCCCAGTCGTTAAATGAATACTGAGCAAACCTTCCCGGTGCCGGGACGAAAACCTGACAGAGGGGACATGGAAATCCTAATGGAGGATTGCAACCAGAACATGATGATTGAATGTGAGCTGATAAACAGGCTTCACAGAACGAGTGTGAACACGGTAAGCATCTCGGAGTCTTGTAATGTTCCAAACAAATACAACACACTTTGAGGTCAAAGATCTCTTCCTCGCATTGACTCGATGTGGCCATATCTACATATTTGTATTCGATGAAATTAAAACGAAAGTACCTGTAATTAGATTTTCACCTCGCTTTTTCATGCGTGTTGTCTGAAAATAACAAACCCGATCGACAGTTTACCTAATTATTAAAGGTTCCAATAACACGTGTTCGTGTTTATTTACACATGTAATTTGTTTGATAGTTTTATGCGCGTCACCTTGTCAATTGACACCTAAATATTCATTGCACGGGTTTCAACTGACCGCTGTTAGTGTATAGGACTTTAAAGTCATCCAAAGGCTCTTTTTAGTACAGATAACTTATGCCCCAGCCACCACCCCTTGCCTTTCTTGCTGTTTGATTTGTCGTTCAAAAATAGTTTTATTTTTTAGAAAGGAAGACAAATTGAAATTGTTAAAAAGCTGTGTACATATATAAATGTTTTTTGATAACTGCACTTTCAGAGCGCTTCACATCGTAACCTACGTGTTTGTGTTTATTTTATAGATTATTTATGTTTGGTTGAGTGTAACGAATAATATAAAATTAACATCGAGTTGCTGTAAACTAACTGTTGTTCATGTGAACGTGGAATTTAAACATGCATCGTTTATTATGAAGTGTAGTTTCATCTTACAGGAGGTCAATAAAAATAGGTCGCATGATACTAGTATAACGGTTTTTGAAAACATTGAATTCATTCTATGCAGGCGTCATAATACGTGTTCGTACGTTGGTTGGTTGTATATTGTTTAACGTCACGCTCGAGAATCTTTCGCTCGCATAGAGTCGTCTCCATTGCCGGTGAAGGGCTGCAAAATTAGATGCTTTCTTCCTTTCTTTATTGTGCCACGCCTACTGAGACACGGGGTCGTGGTTTTCGCCTTCTCATCCGAAGGACCGCCCCATTTCGTCGCGTCTTACGACAAGAAAAGAGAACTACAGGCATGTTTACGAAACCTTCCAAGGATTGTTCATAAGAAATTTCCAAAGATTATATTAAGGTGGTTATCAAAGCTATCTTCAGAGTATCCTAAACTAAGACGTCTTAAATCATACCATTTTCAGGAATCAGATATTTGTCATTTTATGTCACGTGATGTTACACGTTATGATAATCATCATAATGAAAATATTAAAAAAAAAAAAAAGAAAAAAAAAAAAAAAAAAAAAAAGCGAAAATCAAATATATCTTAAATTTTTTTTAAATCTATCAATATCAATAATGATTTTCAAAGAAATAATCTTAATTTGACATTATAATTTGCTAGCATTTAAAATCTCTTTTTGATCATTCAGAATTCTTGAATCATGAAAAACTCGCCAATTTTCTCCGTCAAGCTGTTCAAGTTCGACACGAAAATACTCAGGAGGATGAGTGAAAAAGAGGGTCTAATATTTCGCAAATGAAATATTAATTGATGAAGGGGGGAAAATCAGAACAATTTTATATTCAAGGTTTTCGAATAGTTCTACAAATGCTTTAAAGAAAAGGGGCGTGGGAGTTAATTTGTGAGAAAATTAACAAGGCAAATAATATTAACCACGGTAGGACAGTTGAAGAAGTGAAAAAGAAATAGTTGCAATCACTCGGTTTTTGAAATGGTTTGCACATCACCAACAACTGCCTGGAAACTCACAATTGCATAAAATCGTAATGCAACCATTACCTGCAGTAACATAGGTAATGCATGAGATCTCATAGTAGGACTTAAGGAATGCCAAATTAGCATAAACTCAAATAATTAAAAATATCTTGAATAATTTGAAGATATCATTAATTCCATTATTGTTCTCATCATTGAATTAATGCTCGCATCGAATGCGCTCATCATTTTAATTAATGTTCTCATCAACTTGATTGATATGCACATTAATTCAATTAATGAGAGCTATAATTGATTTGATGCACGCTTCAATTCAATTATTGCTCTCTTCAATTCAAATGATGAGAGCATAAATGTGGTGTGTTCATTAAGAAATTATTCACAATATAAATCATGGATTAGGGGTCTTGAAAGTCTTCTTATAAAAATAACTTCATCATGAGGGTTAGCCAGCAACAACATGTGCCTAAGATAGACTTAAGATATATCCTAACTTTAAGACAATTCGTAGGAACTTTCCTAAGTTAGGATACTTTCGGAAACCGCTCTTGGACTTAACACGTGTCCTAAGTCTATCTTACAACGTTTGTTAATCATAAACATGCCCGCTGAGGACGTTATCTAACCTGGATCCCCACGGGGACGTGTTCATAGGAATTTTGACATGAAATTGACATATCCGATATTATTCAAAAATGTTTTCATCAAAAAGTCAGGACTTGAATTACAATACATCCACATACAAATGATTCGCTGGGACATTTTCGAAAAAATAAACATTTACTTTAACAATATCATCTCGGTAATCTAATGGTTAATCCTATTGGAAATACATGATATTTACATGTAGACTAAAGCAAAGGTGGATTTTGCAAGAAACTTATTTATTTTGGGAAAAAAAATGCATGAATGGATATGCTTACCTAATCCATAAAGAAAATGGTAGAATTTGATAAAATCTTCTTTTTTTTCTAATATTTTAAACAAAATATAAATATGAATTACATGAAATTGTAACAAAATCTCTCTGATATTTGTATTAAATTAAATGACCCAACCGTATACAGATTTGTAAAGTAATATTTAACTTCAGCTGTATTTCCGTTTTATTTTATGCAGCATCTCCAAACCATTCTGGACTGAAGGCTGTGCCAAAAAGGGTCTCCCATAGCGAAACTAGTATTACCAAGTTCCCAATATAGTCAACAAACTGACAGACATTAAGGTCAAGTCGTGACATTATCTGTGGTATGACCAGGGGTCCGAATTTGCCCATTCTCCCAGATTTGTATTTTCTATAGGAATTACGAGACTGAATACTGTTACTTATCTTGGCCTTTTCATTATGTGTTGGATACCTTAAAGAACATTTCCTTTTTTTTCTTTTTTCTTTTGACTATGTGACGTTTACGTCTTTATGAGTTCGTAAGATAGGAATAAGTATATCTCGTCTGGGCGCGGCTATGATCTGGCCTTTTAAAATCTGGTAGCGATTATTACAGAAGGAAACAACAAGATAATAAAGTTTTAAATTTTTATTTCTGATGCTATTTCAAATAACAATATTCAAGAACAACAAATATACAGTCACGTACGTCAATTGCTAGATTTTTATTAAGAACCCCGAAATTTCAGATAATTTTTTTAGTAAAGTATCTATATTTCTAGTATATTTTCAATAAAAATAAAGTAATTTTAATTACCTTGATATTTTGGATAGTCTGGCATCGACTACAATAATTTCCCAACAGCTAATTAATTTCCAAAACTCTGATAATTTCCAAAGGACTTATCAAAAACTAACCAACTGACCAAATCTCTCCAAAATTTTCTTAACGATTTTTTTTAATAACGTATATCTGATGTAATGTGACCAAACGTGACGTTGCGCAGCCCATTTGGTCGACTCATTCTAGGTAAAAGTTGTACATGAGTTCCCGCAACAAGAAGTATTAGAAAATGAAACTACAAAGCACAAGATATGTACATGGAATAAGTATTGAGGTAATAACAGTGTCATACAACAAACTAAATACATTTTAAATGTATCATAGTAATGAACAATGATTCCGTTTGTTATAAATATGCATTTCATCAATACAAATAAGCATGTAAAAGTTCATACAATCGAAAACCGTTACACCTATATTAAATATGCATCGAGTATATAAACAAAGCAAACCACAAAATAGATATAGAATTGTATTAGGTAAGTCTCATGAGCACTTACCGGAAGAGGTCAAATCTTGAGTGAGTTCTATAAAAAGAGTAATTTGTGCGTGATTATTGCAGGAGTACTTAATTTTAGCTGGTTCAAATTTCAGCGGTTTTGATGGTAAAGGGAGAACTCTAATCTATTGTTGAACAACATTTTGAAAATTTCCATTCATCTATTATCAAATATACAGAACAAGCGCTAAATCAGTGGATAGAGCAAGCGCTAAAACAGTGGATCAGATCAGCTATATCAACTTTAAATATGCTACATTAAATACACATACAACATTATTCGTCTTATATAAGTTTTGGAATAAAAATATCAATTTGAAAAACACTTCACTAGAACAAATTGTTGTAGCGATCTGTGAAATGAAAATAGACTTTCATTTCAAAGTTTTGTCGAAAACTGATCATTTCAATAGGCGGGAGTCAGATGAAAAGGTTAGATAACGAGCATTGATCAATCTCATGACTCCTATATAAAAGGGATACAAAATAAAAAGATGGGCAAACACGCATCTCAGGATATAATAGAAGTAGCATCTGGTGCCTAGGAGGAGTAAACATCCCTTGTCGACCTGTCACATCCGCCTTGAGCCCTTTAATTTGGTCAGGTAAACGAAGTAATCCGTGGTCAAAATCAATGTGTAAAGAACGGCCTAACAATTGGTATGAAATACGTCAGACAGCATTTCACCCAATGATAGTTGAGTTGGCAAACTATATCATTATTGCTACCATAGAATTTGCGAAATACTGACTTGAAACAGTACTCTTGAAACCCCTGTAACATCAACTTGTTTGTGAGTAGCCTCCCTTGATGTAAAAACTGATTATACGCAAAACGAGCTTTGCATGTTGAATCAGTTGAGAGATATATACACCGTATCCAGGTGGTAATGGAATATTGCTACATAAATAATATTAGTTTTGAAATACATCTGCATGATTTTTCCTGTGTCACTACTACAAATCGTACTTCGAAATGAAGTATTGTTGGTGTACGTACCACTACATGCAAACACAGATGAAATATAGGTAGCCCTTGAAATCATGGCGATTTTTTTTTCTTAATCAACGGAGAAGGGGTTATTAATAGCATTATTCTGCTTTGAACTGTATTATTCGAAGTTAAGTATCATGAGCATGAATAAATAAGAAAGATAATACTCTTTGACAAAAATAAGTTGTTAATTTCATTTAAAATTACAATACACTTTATATACAGATTCCTCCGTTTACTTGATCAACATATAAAGCCCCATACACACCGAGCTTGCGACCTCTTTACGACCTAGTTACGACCGATTTTTTAGGAATCGTGGGTAAGTCCTAGAAAGAGAGCACAACTGATCGTCAGTCGTGGGTGATCGCAAGACCAAAATTAGTCGCGGCAAGGTCGATGATTATATCAGGTCCCAGTCACACCGAGCTAGCGACCTGGTTGCGACCCAGATACGACCAAATTTGATTTGGGCAAGTTGTACGGACACCGGACGACTGATCGCCAAAGTTCTGAGTGATCGCACAACCAATATTAGTCGCAGAAAGGTTTTTGATCATGTTCAAAACTTTCGCAGACAGGTATCGTATAGTCGTGCCACCAATCGTGCATTGATGCACCACCAATCGTGCGTGAAACTGTCGCTCAATTGATCATACAACTGGACGATTGATGGTGCCACCTATCGTGCAACCTCACTATCAGTAGTGTAACTATTTACGACTGAAACAGTCTGGTTGTACAACCTTACTTTTAATGGCGTCACCAATCTAGCACGAATTCAAAAAATCCTTGATTGCACGCTTCTGGGGTTTTACATTATTTTACTCGATGTTTTACATTATTATGACGGCACCAGTGCTGCCACCAAGACTAGATATAATAGATCTTTTCCAATATTATTTGACCGTGCGTACCACCAGTCATACGATAACGCACAACCTATCGTACGATGATTTTTCAACAAATCGCAATATGCGATTCCAAGTGAAGATCGTGCCAACTGATCCGTATCTCAGTATATAGATTTAAAAACGTGCGATCCCGTGTGACTGGAGCTCAATGCTCACGGTGCGTGTGACCGGTCAACTGGGGATTCTTACTCCTCCTCGGTGCCTGATCCCACCTTTGGCGGATCCTGGAGTCCATGTTTACCCTACTCTCAATTTCGTATTCTTTATAGGATGTTTTTGTTCACTGTTCGTTATCTTCACTTTTTCATTGTTCGCTGTTCGTTATTTTCGCTTTTTATCATTGCATTTAATCCCCATAACACATGTGATGAGATCATTGAACAAATAAATAAAACAATATCTAACTTTCTATGAAAAGATAGAAAACAAAGAAAGACATTGGAGGTGGAATCAGCATTACAATGAAAAAGTTATGATAAGAAACAGTGGCCAATCTCACAATTCCCATAAAACTAATGTAGATTTTCAGCATCTAAAGCATCTTGGATTCCAACTAACCATAGATCATTCACAAAATACTAGCATCTGTTTCAGAAAGAGGACATATATTCACACTATATCTTAAAAACAAATGACTAAGGAGCCAAATGATTTCCTCTGTGTTCTACAAGAAATCCATTTGTACCTTTAATAAATGGAAATTGCTAAAATAATTATATCTGATGTTCGTAATCTTTCTTTACCTACATGGAAAAAATTACTTACTTGCATAGAAAAAGAAAGTGATTTATTTTATTAATTGAATCAAGGGGCTTCGTAGCCGAGTGGTTAGAGCATCGCGCTCAAAACCACAAGGCCTCTCACCTCTACTCGGTGCGGGTTCGATTCTTGCTCGCGGCAATATATGATAGAAAGTTTATCAGTATACTTTCGGAAGATTGGTCTCTTCCCGGGTATATTGTATCTGGGTTCTCTCTTCCATCAATAAAAACTGGACGCCACCAGATAACTGAAAATTGTTGAGTGTGGTGGAAAACAAAAATCAATCAATAAATTAAATGAATCAAAGCGTATATATTGCGTAATGAAAATATATGCGATAGAAACGGTGTTATTTAATGCGATGATGATGATTTTTCTCGCAAAAAATTCTATTTTCTATGAATACCACTTAAATTTTGATGTAATTTATGATTAAACAACTATTCATAATTTTACTATCAGGAATAGAATGTGTATATCATTTAAAGGAAATATTTAGTATATATATTAGCGTTAAATCATAAGAGAATAGGACAAACATAGATACCTGAACATACCAGAGGTGGGGGCAGGTGCCTGGTAGGAGTAAGCATTCCCTGTAAACCGGTCACACCCGAGGTGATCCCCATATCTTCATCTATGTGGTATTTTATTAGATCTATTTTATTTATTAGATATACTTCAAACTATGTAAACATTTACGAAAAAAGAATACTCAAAATCATGAAAGAGAAGGAGGGAAGGAGAGCAATTTCTTTTCATATATGCAACACATCAGTAAGACTTCAATGTTTCCATAAGTTTAGAATAGAAGGCCGTTTTCTCGTCTTCGTCACCTTCTGCGGGGTATTCTAAATACGACTGCGATTCGATCAGATCTATTATTGATATTGGTATCTTCTTCACGACATTCTTGTCCAGTATAATCAATAACAAAACATTACATCCCTCTCGAGAATATAGGGTTTCCATTCTTGCCATATTCAATTCAAACATACACCAATAAGATTGTAGAAAGTGTGACGTCAAGAGGCAAACGGTGCGGTGACTGTTATGAATTGCGTTTGTGATGTTGTCTGCGATTCCAGTACCAGGGATGAAGTCCCGGTGGTGTATACACAATCTCAGATCATACTCCTTTTCCAGACGCTTTGCCAATCTTTTCAGAAACATGTAGTCTTCATCTGCATACGAAACAAAGGCGTCGAAGCGAAACGTTCTTCTACTCGTTTCCTTTCGATGGCCGTCTCTTTGGTATTTTTCACGGGCTACATAGTACATGTACTTGAGTTTCCATCTATATCGGTATATCACACAACTAACACAAATTGTTATGGCAGCTACAATCGATATGGATGCGAGTACAATGACAGAGGTGTAGGAAGCACATTTCCGTTCCATTTGCTGAAGGAGAAAGTCGATATTCCGAATATGTATTTTTGAAGAGTTTTGAAAAATGCATGTATAATTTCTCAGATTCTGAAATTCAATGCTTCTTGATTTTTGTATCCAGGATAGGAAGTCTAAATTTTCACAGGTACATCTAAAATGGTTACCAATTAAATTCATTTGAATTTTTCGGCTCCTTGCCAATGTATTCAGTGCTTCTCTGGTGTGTATATCGATTTTGGACAGCTGATTATAGGATAAATCAAGGAGCTGTAAATTTTCCATGTGTCCAATGTATGCGTTAAATTCCCTTAGAGAGTTGTATGAGAGATTGAGAGTTTGAATTTGATTTAGATTTCGAAACAGTTTATCGGGAAGCATCATCAACCTGTTGCAAGCTAGATTTAATGAAGTTAGACTGTAAAGGTTTTGGAATATCTCTCCATTAACATCATTTTCCAAATTCCTTCCCAGTGCATTACTAGACAAGTCGAGATACATCAAGTTTTTAGCATCAACAAAAAATGTTGGGGATATGTAATCACAGAAATTATTTGAGAAGTCTGCATACTTTATATTACCAGTTCCATACAAAGGCCCCTCCAATCTGTATATAATACCGTTCTGAAAATAAGCATGGGTAAGATGAGTTGCGCCTTTAATTGTTAAGGCAGGTAAAGCCATTTTGTACAAATTATCGTGAAAGTGAAACTGCTTTAATCTTGGTGGTAAATAAAATGTAATATTTCTGTCTGGGTGTCCTAACATATTAGTTTTATAAAAATGTGAATAATCTTTCGATGCCAACTGGAATTGTGGTAATGAATTCCAAGCAAATGCACGTGGATTTCTTTTTGTATCATTACATCTGACAAATATGTTGTATAGTTCCGTTTGGTGAAATGTTGATTGGAAGCTGGAATATAAAATTTCAAGATTTGGCATGTTCCCAAGTTCTAGAATATATAAGCCGATGCTTAATTTGTTATTATTTAAGTTAAGAACTTTTAAGGACTTAGGCAAATTTTGGAACACACCGCTTTCAAGTTTGTGTATCCGATTGGACGCCAAATTTAGTACCTCCAAAAGAGTATTCTTCAAGTAAAACAAGTGCCTTCTCTTGACCGTCTGCGTATCTCCATATGTACATTGCAGATATTCAAAGTCAAGATTCCTAATTGACCTTGAATATTGAAGGTCGCACGATATGTTTGAAATTGCTTCAATGGTAAGTTGTCGATTGTTGGAAATGTTAAGAAGCTCAAGCATCAAACAGTCTCCAAAAGTGTTCATTTGAATTTCTTCCAGCTTGTTATTTGATATGTCGACATTCCTCAAAATTGGATATGGCGATAACGAGGTTCGGTTTAATACGTGTAATAGATTGCGTGATAAGTTCAAATATGTGATTGTTTTTGGAAGACAACAAGGAAATTCTGAAATTTTGTTTTGGGCAAGACTAACTTCACTGACCTTTGCGCTAAATGCAGGCGCGTGTGTCAAAGACAGGTTTTCGCAGATGGCAAATAGGTTTCCTTTTTGAAGTTGACTTTTCTGACATTTACATCGTCTGTCTGTAGAACATTCAATCTGTGTGCATATCACAAGTGATACGGAAAGAAAGCTCATAGTCATCATCAACCAAATACCCATTGTTCTAAAACGAAAGTGAAAGTAGGGCATAAAAATCAACGTGTAAGTCAAGAAAGTAGAGTACCCTTAAAAAGAAATTTGTATGGGTTAGTGATATATTAACGTAAAATTCAGCGACTATGAAAGGGCACTAACTTGATATGATGGTTGGTTAGTTGTATATTGTTTATCTTCACACTGGAGAATTATTGACTCATATGGAGACGTCACTATTATCGGTGATGGTTCATTGAAGTACACTTTGGGGTAAACGGAGTGCAATGAGCTAGGGAGGGATATTGCGCAGACCCCTGGATGGGGAGGTCAAACGACAGCGGTCCCGAAAGCCAGGTCAAACAGCGATCTCGATAGCCAGGACAAACAACAGTTGGGTCTCGGGACAAATGATTGCAATCCCGAAAGCTGAGTCAAACTCGATAGCCAGGACAAACAGCAGTCTCGGAAGCCGGAACAAACAGCGACAGCCAAGAAAAACAGCGGCTTCGATACAAAGACAACGAGAAGAAAGAGTGATTGTGTTCCTTAAAAACTGTGGACTAAACTTTGTTAAAACTGTAGACTTCAGTGTGACTGCGAAGTAAACAATTCGACTGTGTTTAATAAATTCATTTAACATTTAATGTTAAAAATGATGTTCAAATTGCATTCAAATGTATTAAACATAGTAAACTTAAATCATGGGTTTATCAAGATTTATTAAACACATCTTGAGACTGAGGATGAAAACAGGATTATTAACACAGGGGATTACTATATCACACGTACGTCATAGCGCTCTCGAGTGCACTCCCTTGAAAAGGCTTGTTCAACGACATACCTAACTCCAGCGCTCTTGATTCCAGGCCCAATTCCAGCCGTTGACCTCGCCAACCAAGGGGGCTCTGTCATACCCCTCCCGAGCTCAGTGCACTCCGTTGACCCGTCCATTCAGGAGCTCCGACATCCCTCTGTGACGTCATCACTTGACATATGACCGTCTATCGGGACCCATTATACTAATATTGTGGTGGGAGGGGGTATTTCATGAACATAGAAACGATAACAAAATGCAAACTAAAATTATACTCTACCTTTTTATCACCGCCGTTTGTTTATTTAAATCAAATTTATATTAATTTAGCGATCATGAGCATGTATTTTGAATTATATCTGGCTAAACAGGAAGATAATGGATAAGGAATTCGTTTAAACGTTGAGGGAATAGGAATATAATTTAGATAAATAAAGGAATAAAGAAAAGCCATGGACAATTCAAATTCGACTACGAGCTAAGGAAGCATACGTGTATATGCTCTGCCTGCAGCTTCCCTATCATGAAAGGATAGCGAATCGCTTGACTGCACGTCGATAGGTACCACCTTTCTATGTAAACAAGTTCACACTTCCCGACTAATAAAGCAGGATAATTACACTTATTGTCCATGGCATTGGAGAACTACCCTCCATAATAAACCAAGAGGAAATAGCTGTCGTTCTGACAATTTTTGGTTTTTGAAAACATAGATTCTGCTCTAATGACAGGCCCCATTTCTTCAGTTTTTAGTTATTGTATAACCCGACGAAGGAACAATCCACAATTTTTCATATTTCAAAAGTTTTAAAGGATATTGTTATTTTTTTCAGGTATGATATAGATATTGTCTTTTAAAAAATGTTTATTTGGTAATATACATACAAATATACGTACATACATGTACCAAGGATAACCCATGAAAGTTCGAAAGCTGATTTTCAGTGGGGTCCTTTGATGAACGAATGTTGGCGCTAGAGGGCCATCAAGTGCCAATATCATATGAATATAATCTTACGACCGTGAGATAAAAAAATCTTACAATATATATAAATATCATACAAAATCTTACTTTTCTTGCTGACGTTCACTTATATCAGATTCTAAACACACTCTGGAAAATCCTGCAATCGAAAGAGAAAGTCTTGATATCCTATGTACAATGAATGGTATTGCATTTCAAGAGTCTTGTATGTATAGACGGCGTCTTGATGCGGAAGTTATCGAGTCTTAAGGTCACAAAGGAAGATAGTTCTCAAATATTTCATTAAATAGAAATAAGTTTCAAAGAAAGAAAAACTTAACATAAAGATCAGATTTTTACCATACTTGCGTAAGACAGTGATGTGATTGCGTAGCAATCCATTATTTACATTATGTATAATCAAGATATTTATCGAAAATGTTTGTAAATATACGGTTCCGTTGCATTATCAAAAGACTTGCTTGGTTAAAATGCCAAAGCCTCGTGGTAGATTAGACATTTTATAGATCTATAGTGTGTAGGAAGCCTGTAGTGTAGACATTGCAAGTGTATGTCTTACAGTACTCAATGTATATCATAGTAAAATGTACATATCTTTAAAAAGTATATGTACCGTATTAAACAGAATTTTGTTCGATGTTGAAAACAGACCGTGGTTCTTGTCAGTATGATACGCTATGAAAAATAATATGATTTGTTAATTTCGACAAATGATATACAGGTATTAAAGGAGTTCTGATCTATTCAATGTAAGGATAAAACGGTGACTTTCTATTGCATATTTATGAAAGAATGATTGGTTGATTGATTATATATTGTTTAACGTCCCGCTCGAGAATTTTTCACTCATATGGAGACATCACCATATCCGGTGAAGGGTTGTAAATTTTAGGCCTATACTCGGCGCTTATGGCCTTGAGCAGGGAGGGATCTTTAACATACCACACCTGCTGTGACACAGGGCCTCAGTTTTTGCGGTCTCATCCGAAGGACCGCCCCATTTAGTCGCCTCTTACGACAAGCAAGGGATACTGAGGATCCGCACGGGATATGAAGAATGGTGGATGTACGCAAGTGCTCAAGAAACATAACGGGAGAATAGCATTTCCCTACAGTATGCAGTTGTAATGAATGGTGGTTTCATGTAAAACATGAAATTTAACTCCCCCTCCACTGTTCAGAGTGGTTCTCTCTAGCCTGTTTTCCATCTGGTTTTCTTTTATCACTGAATGTGTCCTCCAACAACACGCAGGCTGTCCACACTTTCACCTCGCCATGTAATTGTTTACTTTTGAAATTGCACGGCTACAAAGGGCAAAACAAAGTGGGATTTTTCAAGGTAACGCTATGCAAACAAATTTACGCATAATAACATAAAAATTATAAATGATTAAATAAATAACATTCACAACAAACACCATTCAATTTATGTTCACAATAATAAAAAAGAAAGAAAATAAAGACTTTAAACCTGAACAGAACCCTATCCATTTGATGGAGTGCTTTCCTGAATATAAAACATATTTCTAAATTTTTGGTTAATATCCGGAGTACAAGAATATTGCAGTATTAAACGTTTTGTTTTGTAGTAAATAATACGTGCAAAATTGTTTTTATTGCAAAAAAAATCATAATTTATAAATGCAATTAGCTACAAAGGTTACTGATAACCCCTCAAAAGCCAATCCAATTTCCCAGTATGTCTACCTGTATGAATAATACTTTGAAACCGATCCTTAAAGTACCGTATATATTCTCATAATTAATTCTTGAATAATTGAATATAAAAAAAGATAACTAAGAGAAACCTTAAATTAAACAATTTAATATGAATTTTCAGATTTGAGGGTGGACAAATTCAATACCGACACTAACCTGTATTGTGTAGAAATTGACGACCTCTATGGCCCTTTGAGACATTTCTATGCCCAAGTCCGGTCTAAATATGACCCCAAAATGCGAACAACCTCAAAGTATCACAAAAAACACACTAAAATCCGTAAGATCTGCTCTCAACAGACATTTTAATGATATAGGTCGAGATTTTGATATTGTCAGGGACAGAAGTTTTAAATCAGCAAATTCCATTCTTGATGGAAAATTGAAGCAAAACATGACGTGTGGATTGTCTTGGTCTATACAGTACAGAGTAGTTGTTAACAATAGTGACTTACTGGAAATCGACGACTACCTTTCCACTACTGATAATCCCGTGAATCCATTTTGTGTCACGGAGGCTTGAGTTTCATCACCAGCTGATGACAAAGTCATTCACGTTTTTGTATGATAAGAATGCCAAAGAGTATGTGGTAATACCCTATGAAACCAAGCAGAGAAATTGGCATGGTGGTCTCGACACTTGAGGCTCCACAGGATAAACGAATATACTCAACCGGGGACGACAGTTGTCCAGTTCGCATCCAGCGACAACTTCATGTCACAGACCGAATGCCACATTGCAATTTAATCACTGTTCAAAAGCTGCACTGGCGTCTCCACAATCAAAGAATGTATGGTTCACATCAGAATCTGGCAAAGCATACCAGTTTTCCAAATTTATGTCTAACATTTCTAGAAATTCTGGTTCTCCAAATTTCACCACACATTGCCTCAGAGCGACTGCAATTCAATTAACAACGGTTTCGAACTTCGGCATATTATGTTTATGAGTGGGCAACGTAACGAGGCTTCTGGACGAAGTTACAATAAGAATTGCAGTGGCCATCAATTGCAATGTCTTAGCAATTCACTGGCAAAATTTCCAAGACCCACTGCAATATTCTCTCGTCCACCTGGAAAGCGTGACACCCCTCAAGAGAACCCTACCTATCTGGTCTCTGATCGCATTCATCATGCACGTGTCTCTGATCGCATTCATCATGCACGTGTCCCACGCTTACCGTTGTTACCGACATCAAACCTTGAAACTAATGCCTGTTACAGTCAACAAAATTCCAGCAATTTTCTATCTACAGAATTTATCTATAATTCAACCTTTTAAAACTGCACTTTTCAATTCACAGAGAATCCGTTTACTTAACACAGCAGACTGTTCATCAAAGCCGCCATTACCCTTTTTAAGTTGATGTTTTAAAAAATTACTACGCCAAACTCAAAATGTCACATAATATAGTCTGAGAATAAATATTTAAATATATCACGTTTCATTATTCGAAGTCAACATTTTAACATATTTAAATGATAAGGAAAGATTTTTTCTTTTGTTGGATAGACATATACCAAGAAAAAAGACGGGAAAACTTTGCATCATGCTTTACGCATATTATACCTCCATCAAACAAACAAAAAGTAATAAATTCATTCTTTATATATCTTTTGAATTTTGCTGTACATGGAAAAGAGAAGATAAAGAACAGTTATAAATCTCATAAATCCTGTAAAGAATATAAAATTTAAAGTAGGGAAATAAGTATCCTTTATATAAACAATGTATCTTGATCAGGTAAACAAAGTAATCCGTGGTAAAAATCAGTATGTAAAGAACAGTTTTAAAATTAAATTAAATCAAAATTGCTATGAAGCATGTCAGAAAGCATTTGATCTAATGGCGGGTTGTATTTGCAAATTAGTGTACAGTTATACTGTATCTTTGAGGAACATTCCAGTTCCCTGAGAGCAAGCCTACTTTCCCGAGGCGAATATTATCTTTTTTGTTTTGTAGTCCGTCAGAGGTTTTTGTAGAGAAAACTGTGCTATATAGTTTGGGAAATTCTTCTTGAATATTTGTTTGGGGTTTTTTTTTCCTGTTTTGACTCGCCAACACTATCTTTTTTCAGTTTAACAAGAACAGCCTTCAACATCTCGTTTGATGTTTTATATCTTTCATCAAAATAATGGCTTCTATCTTCTCCTTATAAAATGGTTTTTGTAGTACGAAATTATGGACTTTTTATCGTTCACTTTCTTATTTTCAGAGTAAAATTTTCTCAAGAGATAGTTCATTTCAACAAATGAAAATGACTGGATTCGTCGTAATTCATTTCTGTTTTCTTCCAGATATGTATTAATTAAAAACTTTTCGTGTTTTAGACACAGAATTCTCCTTCTTCAACAAAAATGTAAAAGAAAATGAAATGCTGTCCGACATGTTTCATACTAAATAAGGTCACAGAATTCACATTGTATCTATATTAAAAATGAAGTTTCTAGAGCATTCCAGTACCACTCCAATGAACACAAAGTAACTCGTAGTCAAAATCAGTGTGTAAAGAACAGCCTAACAATTGCATGGTATGAAACACGTCAGACAGTATTTGACTCAATGAGAGACTGTATTGTCACACTAGATCGCTATAACGACCGTAGAATTTGCAAAATGTTGACTTTAAACGAGACTTCTGAAACCCGTATAACATCAACTTGTTTGTCAGTAGCCTGCCTCGATTTAAAAAATGATCATACATAGAGCAAGCCCTTGTGTATTGAATCAGTAGAAAATAAAAACACCATATGCAGGTGATGATGGAATATTGCTATATAAATATGGGAAGTTGACGATGGAAAAATATTGAATTAACACATTGTGTGAATTTATTTTTTTATTTTTTTTATTTTGTTTTGGTTTGTTGTTTTTTGGTTTTTTTTGTTTTTGTTTTTTGGGCCTTTTTTTTTGTGTGTGTGTCACATTGAACTTTTGACTTTGTCCATGAAGTATTTTCTGGATAAGTGACTTCTGTAATTTTTAATACCCCATCCTATTTGACAATTCCTATGAGCAAAACAAATCCCCATTTCTCAAGAATACGTTTTGCCAAGTGTGGTTAAAATTGGCCCTGTGGTTAAATGTTAAAATCTTACAACAACAATGTAAGCTTGATATTTTGTTGTCAGACAGATGGAACTATAGATGTAGAAAGATAAAGTTGGTAAAAGAAATGTTCACTTGAGATTCGTCTCAGGTGAGGTATGAATATCTGATCTTTGCATTTTGAGTTTATAATCATAAAGTGTTTACCTTGTACAGCTGCAAAGTTACGTTGTAAAGAGACAATGAAACAATTAATCTGGTCCTGTTTGATCTTTGATCAAGGACGTAAAGCCTGCTCTGTGTAATTTTATTCAGGAGTATGTTTCTATTCATGTGTTTGCCTATTTATAGTATTTACTATTTAGCAAATATAATATTATTAAACATGGTGAAGAGTTGGGGAACAACACCAGATTTGCTTTTTAGGATGTTTAAGTGATACAACATTTCGTTCTTCAATCCTCTTCGGTGTCATGGACATATAAATTTAGGTTAAATATATGTAGCATATACGAGGGTTGTTCAATATGTAATGTGTATTGTAATATTTCAAAAGCATTCGACTCAAGTAGCGAAATGAACATTCTTCTCCGCGGTTTGTAAATCATAATTTCCTTCTCTGAATCCATTTCTGAAATGCGTCACGGTACGCTGCTTTAAGTAGACCTCTTAGGCACTGACTGATGGCTGAGCCAAGGGCTTGATGGGACTTGTAAAGACAACAAGATAAGAACTTGTTAAGTTTTGGAAAAAGGAAAAAGTCGCATGGGGCTAGATCTGGAGAGTATGGCGAGTGTGGAAAGATGGTAACCTTCTCCGACTTCAAACTTTTTTTCACAAGCCCAGATGTATGTGATGGAGCATTATCATGAATTAGACGAACATGCCTAAATCCTGACACAGGGCGATGTTTATGATAATATTTCTTGAGCTTTTTAAGTATAACATCTCGGTAATACCGACCTGTAACACTCTTTCCCTTCGGCGCCGGAATTTGTACGGCTATACCATCACATGAGAAGAATATGCAATAAAGAACATTCTTTGTGCTTATGGTTCTTTTGGCCACTACAGGCCTTCTACCGTGTTTAGTCAGCCATTTTTTGTTTCCAATTTTTCTTACTGGTTCGAAATAGTGAACGCATGTTTCGTCTTTGGTTGAATTTGGGAAACAGTTTGAGCAATTGCTTAGCGGTTTCTACTCGAACCCGTGTTTGGTCATCTGTCAATATATGCGGTATCCATCTGTCAGAAATCTTTCGTACTTTCAAAATACGCTTCAAAATGAAATGCACCCGCGATAGCAATATGCCAACAGCTTTGGCAATATCACGTATCGTGTACCTGCCATTTCTTTCAATTATTTCTCTGACTTTTGAGACATTTGCCTTGCCTGTTACAGTCTCAGGGCGGCCAGATTTTGCTGCACCTTTGACGGACTCTTTGCCAGTCAGAAATTTCTAGGAACTACCTTATCAGACTCATAAACTTCCCCCAATTCAGTAAAAACCTGCATCATCGAATGACCGAGTTTTGTGCGAACTTTTATATAAACTCCAATTTCTTCGATATTCTCAATTTGTTTCCCAACCATTTTTACAGCAGTGGTCAACGACTGGCTATACTGAAATGACTATAAGTTTAAAACTATATGGAGCTGAAGGCTCGTGTTTATACCGGTGGAAATGTATTGAATAGAGCTATTCAAGAGTATCATCATCCACGAAATCGTGCAAAGCGTTATCGCGCTGTGGTACAATACACATCACATATCGAACAGCCCTCGTACTCGCATTGTTCTCATAACTATAGAAAAATACCTTCGTTTTACATTTTTACATTCATTACATGCTCCAATCACCGTACTATAATGAGATATTTTCATCCATTATACATGTACAATTTTGATTTCATAGTTTTGAAGTCTTGTCTCCGTCTTTATGAGATCCGTGGGGATCTGTATTATAATAGGTACTCAATGCCTCTTGCTTGTTGTCGTAAGATGCAACAAAATGGGGCAGTCCTTCGGATGATACCGCAAAAACCGAGGCCCCATCATGTCACAGCAGGAGAGGCACGAGAAAGATTCCTCCCTGGCCGTAAGCCTCAATCATAGGCCTAAATTTTGCATCCTCACAGTACATCTGTCTTTACATCACATCCATAAAGATTTCTACAGAGTCTTAATGACAGATATTATTTCAAACAATTCATTTAAATTCATACACTTTTACCTTAAATCCTTCTTTCTTCACCTACATATAATTTATAACTGTCTTTTACATGCAATTTACTCGAGGTTTGTCAGACCTATCTGGATTCTTACATTTCCTCTTTATCAGATTGCGGTGCTCTTTCTGCCAAGGTTCACCACGTAAATGTTTGTAGAAGAATCGTTCAGAGCTGCTTGACGGATAAGAATACAATAATTTTCCTTCCAGATTTATCTTTGTAATTACTTTTCACCACAACAGACAAGATTTTAAGATTTCTCTGTTTGTTGATGGCTATTTAATTTGTCATAGTCTTCATTCTGAGACTGCAGATAATAAAAATTTTCATCATAATATTCGAATGATTTCTTACAGAAATCATATAAATATTCTGAATCTTGATTACTCTTTTACAGTGTTCCTATAGCTTTATTTTCTTCCCTTGTCTCTGACGTGCAGAACCTCAATTGTCGTCTTGTGGGCAATCATTACAAGAATATATGTTGGAGCATCCAGTCTGCCATAGAGTCTAATTTCCAGGAAAATTACACAATCCTCATCACAAACTACACATCTTTAAGAGTCCTTATCTGCAAAAAAGCATCAGTCTCTCATTCTGGAAAACTCCAGATGAAATAGTACTTTGTGGTAATGTTAACTTTATCAACAAAGTCAAGTTCGCCCTTTTTAAATCAATAAAATCGCAAACTTCAATTGCCTCCATGTAATGCCTAGATTAAAATATCCAGACAAAATGTCATAAATTCGCAACGAACTCATTGTAATTTAACACTAGTTTTCACAATCGTCAATTATCTGCTTCGTACTTAGATATTTTATTGAAAATAGATACTGACGGCAAACTAACAACTCAACTTTATGACAAACAGGATGATTTCAGTTTCTCCACCATCAACTTCACTTATCTATGTAGCAATATTCCATTTTCACCTGCATATGGTGTTTATATCTCTCAAAAGATTCGATACACAAGAGCATGTTCTGCATATGATGAGTTTTTAAATCGAGTCAGGCTTCTGGCAAACAAGTTGATGTTACAGAGGTTTCAACACTCTCGTTTAAAGCTGGATTTCGCAAATTCTGATCTAGTTTGCCAGTACAACCATCCACTGGGTCAAATGCTGTATGACTTGTTTCATATGTCCAGAGGTCCGTGTTTGCTCACCTCTCTGATTTGTGTTCTTTATAGAATTACAACATTGTTACTATTAACTATCTTCACCTTTACATTGAGTACTGTTCGTTATCGTAGCATTTTCTTGAAAATGGGTATTAACGGCAAACTAACAGGTCAACTCTATCACAAACGGGATGATTTCAGCTTCCCAATTGTCAACTTCTCATATTTATATAGCAATATTCCATTATCACCTGCTTATTGTGTTTATATCTCTCAACAGATTCGATATGCCAAAGCTTTGTTCTGTGTATGATCAGATTTTAAGTCGAGGCAGGCTACTGATAAAGAAGTTGATGTTATAGGGGTTTGTACATTCTCGTCTAAAGTCAGCATTTCGCAAATTCTATGGTCGTTTTAACGATCTAGTTTGCCAATACAATCTATCATTGGATCAAATGCTGTCAGACGTATTTGATACCAATTGTTAAGCCGTTCTTGACACACTGATTCTAACTACGGATTGCTTCGTTTACATGACCAAGATATAGGGCTCACGGCATGTGTGACAGTCGACAGGAGATGTTTACTCCTCCTAGGCACCTGATTCTACCTCTGGTATATTCAGGAGACCGTGTTTGCCCAACTATTTGTATTGCATTCCTTATAGAAGTTATGAGATTGAGCGCTGTTCGTTATCTTTACCTTTCCTTTTTAAAGCAGGTTAAAGTTTTTGGAGCAGATCACATATCTAATAACTACTAGTCCTAACCTATTCAGACTTCCATGAATGATGTAACTATGTATATAAAGTACAAAGCTAGCTTCAGATACGGAGCCGAATAATACGATCTGCTAGGACAGGTTAAACTTTTTTTAGAGTAGTTTAAAGATAGATAAAGACTTCGTGCTGAGTACATATCGAAGTAATTTATAACTACTGGTCCTAACCCATTCACACTTGCATTGTTAATGTAATTATAACAAAGAGCTAGCTTCAGATACGGAATCTGATCTTGGTTATCAGGATGCTTAAAAAACAAAACGGAAAACAAACAAAACCGACTAGAAAATCTCACATCAGATTTGCATGGTTATTGTACGTTGCTTTAAATATATAGCATAAAGCTAGCTTCACATACTGAGCCTGATCTTGATTTTCCCGCTGCTACACTGTACCGCAGTCAAACTTGTTTAGTTGATGTGACTGGATATGTAATATATCATGATATCCAGTAGCGGGTTTAGAGGGGCGCCCCCTCCCCTCCCTTTTCCGCCACAAATTTACAAAATACTGCGAGTAAAACTCCAGATTTGGTACCCAAAATGGCTGAAAATTTTGGCTAACACTTGACTTCCACATGCCCCCCCCCCCCTTTTCGGAAATCATGGATCCGCCACTGATACCATTATGCATTATGATATGAAATTGCATCATGTGATATGGAATAATTAAATGCTATTTTATTACCCATGTCTTGACAATTCGTATCAACCCCTTTTAAATATAATACATGTACTCTACATGGACAAGGATAATTTTTCTGCGGGGGTCAATACTTACTCCTGAGTCTTTTTCCTACAAAATATCCAATTTTTCTATGGCTTACGGTCATTTTTCCACGTCGAAAAATTACCCCGGTTATTATATATTCTTTTTTATACCGCCAGTCCCTCTCATTTATTACGTTTGCGTTGGCTATATTCCATGTGTAAATATCACGTCATGACTTTGATCATCATCATAGCGAGGTTTGCACACCGCATAATGACGTTCAAGTTAAAAATTTATCATTCGCGCAGAACCTGTTTTCGCGTATCAATCAGTTGAGAAATATAAACACCATAAGCAGGTGATAATGGAATATTATTACATAAGTATGTCCGGGGAGTTGACGACGGGGAAGTAGAAGTCATCCATTTGTCATAAAGTTGAGTTGTCAATTTGCCGTTAACGCCTAGTCTATGTTCAATCAAGGGCGGATCCAGAAGGGGGTCGGGGGATCTGGAACCACCATCCCACTGGAATTTCCAACTGAAAGAATATAGAGTAATCTTTCACCCTAGCATCGCACTATAATTTTTTTGGGTCTTAAATGCCCCACATATGTCTTTATTTTACCACATTTAACACATTATACACCTATTTTGGGTGCAGATTTCGCATAGTCTACTATATGTAAAAACGTGGGAATTCCGGAGGCTTCACCCTAGATCCAGGTCCCAGATCCCGGGCCTTTTGGACCACCCCCTTGGTGAAAAAAGCTGGATCCGCGCCTATCAATAAAATATCCAAATAAGAAGCAGATGATATGGAAAAATTTATTTCGAGTTCATTGGGATCTATCAGATCGAAATATGAATGAAAATGAGTATTGTTAATAGATATAATGTTGTTGATATATCTAAATGTCACGTTAAAAGCCATGGCAACAGAGATTTTTTTTTCTTCTGGTGTAGAAGCATTTAGGGCCTAAGGCTAATTCGTAGCTGTACTGATATACTTTGACCAAACAAGTAAGGTGTTCTCCATAATAAATCCTTAAGTTATGAAAATTAAAATCCAAACAAAAGATTATAATAATAGAGAAACGGGAAATATTAATAGGGAAACATCTAGGCAAACGAAACTCCGATTGTGACCGGCAGGTGTTACGATATTCCATTTGGAAACGATCCATTGGCCAGTGCAGTGAAAGGGAAGTAATTCTAATTTACTTGAAACTGAAAGTAGATTGTATCAAGAACGGATTTCGTTAATCCGTTTGTTTGGTTGGTATTGTAGTATTTCATTCTCTTTTAAATTTTTAGTTTTTAATGAAAAGCATCCATGGTTTAACTGTACTGTTTAGTAGAGGTATTGCCTCTACGTTTTTTTTTAACGATACAAAGTTTGACAGCGGAAAAAGAAAATTCGAACTAACAGTAAACTTAGTTTCTTCTTTTTTTTTTTTTCTTTTTTTTCCCCATTTTCATATTTTATTTCCCAGAACCTACTCTATAACAATTTCAAAACCTAACTTAGTTTCTAATTTTCTTCTTCCGTAGTCAAAAATCTATAATGGGCAGATATTTACAGAATTTTTGATATTTACAAACTAAAACTTGTATGTATTGGGGATTTATTTATTAATCTATCAAAATAATGCGACCTCACGTCATATTTTGTATTATTTAAACTTTTCAGATTCTCTGCTTTTGACACGTCTGTATTAGTGGATGATCCTAGAATACGTTGTTTGTGTGGCGGTATATACTGAGTTGTTTTTAAGTTGAAATAGAGCAAAGATTTATATAAATATAAAATTACTCCTCTTTGGAAACTATAGATAAATAGATAGATAGATTAATGGAATGCTAATTACACATGCTTGCATAAGGTATAAGTAAAGAGAAAATATATGAAATGGCAAATGTACTTATGATTAGCTACTGTAAATTTGAGAATACTGTCATCTTGGCAAGATATGGCTTAGTCTGAGATATTCTGACTAATATATGGTAGGCATCAATCAAAATATCTCACCAAAATCAAGTCCTGCTGAGATATCAGAGATATCATACGTGTTTAAATAGCTTTCAGTAGGAACTATTATGGGGGTTTTCTTTTCATATTTAAAACTGTGGTCTGATGTTCATCAGTTATTTTTTTTTTGTACAGCTTTTAAGGAAGTGAAATAATTTTTGAAGTTATTAACTTTTCCTTAATTACATGCTTGAAAACATTTGCGTGTAAAAGAAAACAGTAAACAGTTAGAAGATTGTATAGAAAGTAAACATATTGGGAATTCCCATTAAATGTATCCAGTCATTAAGTCTGTAAGGCATCAATAAATAACCCCATGTGCATGAGGGGAATTCCAACATGAGGTATATAACTCAAACACAGCTTTCTAAATTTGGATTTGATACAGCGTAAAACAACAAATTACAAGAGATATTCGATATATTTATTTCTCATAAACTTATGGCATGGTACTGTAGTAATAAAATACACAGCTTTATGCAGATAAGACCACCAATTTGGAAGTCTGAACTGGACACGTGACTGTCACTTGCTTCATCATCTGAATATGCATTTGAAATGACTGAGTGACAGTTGTTTGAAACCAAATAATCCTGATTAAAACAGCTGAAATAATGAGTGGCAATAGTTGTGCAATTTCATAGATGTGTACTTGCTATGATTTAACAATGTTTTTACAAGGTGGACAAAATTTGTCGAAATTCAAACCATGCAAATTTAATTAAAGGTATTTTTTCAGCAGAAACAATAATGAAAGCAGACTGACTGAATGGTCACATAGGATAATTTACTTTGTATTATAAGTTGAGTTGGAAGAAATCTTTTAGGATGACATTAGTATACTTGTTTATACTTGCTATGATTACTCATTGATGTAATGCTTTATTTTTCTATATAAAGGTCATTAATGGATCTTTTGGGAATTTTTGCATGGAGTGGAGGAGGACTGTGTGTCGTGTATGTGTTGCTTCCTTTCATAGTGAGATTATTTCCATGGATTGCACACAAAATTGTGTTTCTTCACTTTGGTATGTCCTCTCTCTCTCTCTCTCTCTCTCTCTCTCTCTCTCTCTCTCTCTCTCTCTCTCTCTCTCTCTCTCTCTCCATGGATTGCACACAAAATTGTGTTTCTTCACTTTGGTATGTCCTCTCTCTCTCTCTCTCTCTCTCTCTCTCTCTCTCTCTCTCTCTCTCTCTCTCTCTCTCTCTCTCTCTCTCTCTCTCTCTCTCTCTCTCTCTCTCTCTCTCTCTCTCTCTCTCTCTCACAAATGAGAAATTTAGAGATACTAAGACATCTGTATTGTAATTATTTGTTTTCCATGACTGTACTATTTAGTGGAACACCCAAAAGTAGTCTTCAAAGACTTGAAGAAGCCAGAAAGCTTTGGATTAAAGAACACCAGAAATTTCTACCTTGATGTTGATGAAGAAAGTACTATTGGAGTTTGGTAAAACTTTTAAATATGATACAAGCTGCATATATAAGTAAGAATTGTCCAATAGGAAAGCATCACATTAATGATAACTTGTAACTTAATGCAACTTTTAAAATATTTAATATATTTCCACATTACATTATATCTTTATACATCTTTGTGTTGAATAGGCATACCTTACCTCAAAATTCAGGTGACCAAATTGATGGTAATGATGAATTTTGGGAGAAAAAATTGCAAGAGGGAAACCCTATAATTCTGTATCTCCATGGAAACTCTTCCTCAAGGTATATTTCAAAGGAATAGTTTTGTTTCAGAGCATGCACTTGGGAGTTTAAAACCTCTCACATTAAAACTGTTCATATATTTCTTTAGTTTTGTTTATCTACATGACTGAATCACATTTTTATTTTAAAATGTATCAAGTTTTAAAATACCTCTCCTAAAAATGATGAAAACTTTTAAAAATGTCATTAAATTATATTTATACTTTCTGTATTTTTTTCTTAAATTAACTAAATTGCTACCAATTTTTATCCAGAGCTCAGCCCCACAGAGTAGAGTTAATGAAGCTACTCTGTAAATTGGACTACCATGTGGTGGCACTGGATTACAGAGGTACATATATCATTCAAACCAACATTTCAATTTTCTTTATCTGTTTTGAAAAGCTACCACTAATGTAATCAGAGCCTAACAAACATACTGTTTGAGCTGTATTAATTGGATACTGTTATAGGAATAAATGTATTTGGTTGGGTTTTTTTTATCAAGCTATATAAATTATACACTTTGTGCAAATCATACAATTTAACTCGATCAGATAAAAAAGGTAATCAAGCTAATTTCCTTTTTATTTAATCTCTAAGTCAGATAATAAACTCCCCGTTTAGAAATATTTTTGATCACATGATGTCGCAAGCTGAATTTAGAAAGTAAACAACGATATTTTCTGTAATTACTGAATGTATCCCGCCAACAGCCTGCGGGCCATCCAGGCTTTTGTGTCGCTAGTTAATTGCTTACATTCTAACTTCAGCTTGTGAAGTCATGTGATCATGAATACAAAATAGGGTGTTCAGTATCCAACTCAGAGAATAAATAGGCTGTTCAGTATCCTACTCGGAGAGTAAATAGGGTGTTCAGTATCCGACTCGGAGAATAAATAGGCTGTTCAGTATCCTACTCAGAGAGTAAATAGGGTGTTCAGTGTCCAACTCAGAGAATAAATAGGCTGTTCAGTATCCTACTCCGAGAGTAAATAGGGTGTTCAGTATCCGACTCGGAGAATAAATAGGGTGTTCAGTATCCGACTTGGAGAATAAATAGGGTGTTCAGTATCCGACTTGGAGAGTAAATAGGTGTTCAGTATTTGACTCAGAGAATAAATAGGGTGTTCAGTATCCAACTCAGAGAATAAATAGGAAATTAGCTTGATTATTTTTTTATGACTGAGTTACATTACATAAAGTGTATAACTTATATAGGTGAACATAAAACATGAGGTTTTTTTATTCTTAGGGCAATATCCATTTAATACAGCGTATATAGCTAAAATGTTACAGTGTAGGTAACCTCCTACTTCATGCACAATAAAATCAAAGATGCTTTGAATTGAACTATAGGTTTTGGAGATTCTACGGGTTTTCCATCAGAAGATGGTGTTGTTGCCGATTCTTACTTCCTATATAGATGGATTAGAAAACGCTCTGGTGAGGTTCCGGTCGTGATATGGGGACACTCATTAGGAACGGGGTATGTGTTACTCACCTACATGTATAGTCTTGCCTTGCCTGGGGTGAATTATACTTTATTAATTAAAAACAGTAAGGTATAAATGATTGAAAATAATGGAAGAGCGTTTTGTTGGATTGTTTTCTGAAGATGATTAAAATGGAAATTGTTATCAATGACATGCAAATCAAAGTGGAATGATTCACAACTGAATTATTTTCTGTATATTTTATTTTTGTTTGTGAACCTTATATTATACATCCTTAAAGCATTTTCCTCTGTGGCCGAGTGGTTAGAACATTGCACTCAAAATCACAAGGCCTCTCACCTCTAGTCGGCGCGGGTTCGATTCTCGCTCACGCCGATATATGTGAGAAAGTTTGCCAGTTTACTTTCGGAAGGTTGGTGGTCCCTTCCCGGGTACATTATATCTGGGTTCTCTCCTCCACCTACAAAAACTGGACGCCACCAGATAACTGAAAAATTGTTGAGTGTGGCAGAAAACAACAATCAATCTTAAAACATTTTCTCACAGAGTAATATTTTTCAGAAAGTACACAGTTCATGTTCTGTTTCAGTATTGGAACAAAACTGACAAAGCAGCTTTGTGAAAATGGTAGGTAAGCTATGAATCTCTCGAGTATATATTTACTTTTATTTTCATCACTTTCCAAGTCTGTATGAACAAAGACTTGCGATGTACTTGTATATTGAAGGAGTTGATTTTATTCTCTCAGGTGATCCTCCAGATGGTCTTATACTACAAGCACCATTCACTAATCTGAAGCATGTATCAAAACTCCATCCATTTTCTACTGTAAGTATGAGCATTTTTTTCAGCCAGCTTAAAATTGATATTATAAATTTACTGATTAAGTGGTAGAATAATTTGTATTGCCTGTAAAAAAAAAAAATAGTGAAACTTGCTGCTAGGAATGATTGTCATTTCTCTGCCTGTTACACCCAATAACTTTGTAACTGTGAAAGATAAGACTTGGATATTTGGCTTGTGTGTACATTTATATGTCTATCCTTCTTTCCACTTACAAGTGACACATATTCCTTGGAACACCTAGTTTTTATCAAACTTTAATCATAATGTTGATACTATTAGATTTCTTTCTTGTTGAATTAATTTAAGAAATAAATTTCAATCTTGAAAATTCATGAAGGTATTGAAATGTGATGCTTGTTGCTGGCCTACTTCATTAAGGTTTAAAGCACTTCATGAAAAGTATGCTAGGTTGCAGGTCATACCTCTATGTACTTTCAAAACTGAAATTTATTTCTTATATTTACATATAACTTTCATTTCTGTCACAATTCCCAGCCATTAAAATAAATACTATATTTTTTTAAGTAGTTCTGTATTCATCCATGCATTGTTTACAACTACAGTGTGTTCATAAGGAAATGCTTACCCTTACAATTTTTTTAAAGATATCAAAGGCAAAACCTTTGGAAATGTAAATATTTTGAAATGAACTTTATGTGTAACATTTTCTTTGACTGAGTTGGACATATTTCTTTTTTCAGATGTTTAGATTTCTTCCATGGTTCGACTGGGCCATATTAAGTGCCTTAGATAGAATTGGTCTGCATTTTAAATCTGATGAAAAGTAAGTAACTGACTCTAACACAGAAGAGTCCTTACCTTTAACAGTTTTTTGTAGCCAGGGTAGTCATTTTTATTTTTTTTTACTTCCATTATCTATAGTTTGTTTTACTTATTGGGTATTATGAATTGATGCACATACAAGAACATAATATTATGTATGAAATGTCCTGAACACTAACCAAATATCAAATGGGTCACACGCTTGATTGTAAATGAAGACATGGATAATCTTGCATTTTATGAATAACTTCGATCCCATTTTTTAATTGTCTCTGTCTTCTTTTTCTTAACGTTTTAATCTGTATTTATTTCTTTAAAATTATTGGCATAAACCTAGAGTTTTTTCATTGGCAAATCTAAGTAGTCTGAAATATCACATGACATAGATAAATCCTGACTTTTAGATAACACAACAGGCCAAGGGTTTGTGAGGAAGGTAATGTATCAGGAACCCTTGGCTAGCAAAGATGACATACAAATATGAGATGATTATCTGTTACACTCTATTAATCAGAAACACAAGATTTCAGAAATAATAAGGTTTTTTGAATTAATTTATCCTGCAACTGTTCTCTTTGCTAGGTCAATGCACATGTGGCAATCAAATGGATCACTGGTGGGCAGATAGCTCAACTAGTAGAGCACCTGACTAGAAATTCAGGGGGCCCAGGTTCAAATCCTGTTCTGGTCCATTGCATTTTACCCCTACCTGTTGCACCTATATATGGTACTGGTTTTTCTTCTTCAAAGTTGACCTTCTGACATTATAACCATTGATACAGTTGCAGAGATGATACCTCATGTTACTTTTCAAATGTGAAATAGAAAAAAGTTTTCATTTGGTAAAATACTCATATGGGCAAGGGGTTGGCAAGTGAAAATTTTCTTAACCTTGCCCATATAACACAGACATTGCAGTTTTAAGACAGTAGCTATGTATTTTAATGCATTTTAATCCACAGTTTTTGATTAAAATTCTATGATGGCATATTCTAATCCTTAAAGATCGGGTTGTGTAGATACATTGTAATAGATTGTTATCTTCTGCTTTATTTATAAAGACCCTGTGGTAGACTTTAACATTTACTTTGTTCATAAAGACCTTATGGTAGATTTTAGCCTCTGTATCATTTATAGACCCTGTGGTAGATTTTAACATTTGCTCTGTGTATAGAGATATTAAGGTAGGTTTTAGCTTTTGATTTGTTGTGGTAGATCATGTCTTCTACTTTGTTTATTATAACAAAAGTGAACCCAGCCTCATCCCTGCCACAGTACTTTTTGCTATTTACCCTGTAAACCAGCACTGGCTCCCTAAATTCAAATACCCCGGGTGTAGGGTGATTTCCTGAGATATATATATATATATATATATAATATACGTACATGTACTTGTTTCGGTATTGCCGGTGTCACAGTTCCAATATTACTTGTACTTGTTTCAGTATTGCCGGTGTAACAGTTCCAATATTACTTGTATTTGTTTCAGTATTGCCGGTGTCACAGTTCCAATATTACTTGTACTTGTTTCAGTATTGCCGGTGTAACAGTTCCAATATTACTTGTACTTGTTTCAGTATTGTCGGTGTAACAGTTCCAATATTACTTGTACTTGTTTCAGTATTGCCGGTGTAACAGTTCCAATATTACTTGTACTTGTTTCAGTATTGCCGGTGTAACAGTTCCAATATTACTTCTTCATGCAGAAGATGACATTACTATTCCCCATGAACTTGGTGAACTGGTAAGGATTTCTGTGATGCCTATTTTTCTCTACATTTGTCTGGTGATGTTAAGCATTTCCTAATTTAGAAGTGGGCCAGTTTAACTCCAGAGCTTGTAATGTCTACATTTTGTCTGGTAATCTGCTATAATAGACCAGTGATTCTGTATGTTTCTATGGCTTCCTTATTTTAATTCTAACAAATTTCTATTCAACAGCTTCACAAGGAGGCCAAAAGAGTTCATGAGGTGACAAATGCTGACATTCACTTTGTGTCCTTTGACAAGAAACATCAGTATGGGCACAATGGATTATACAAGAGTCCGGACCTTCCTCAGCATGTTGTGTAAGACTTATTTACTCATAAAATTCAGACTGTCCACAGCATATTGTGTAAGGCTTATGTACTCATAAAATTCAGACTCTCCACAGTTCATCATTTAAGTTTGTTAGTCCCTTACCAGTGAAGCCGGAGGTGCTTTAGGCTTGCACTCTGTTCATCCATTTGTCAGTCTAGAAAATCAGTTTTCTGCACTTTTTTCACCATGCTTGCAGATACTGTAAATTCAAATTTTGTGCCATCCATTATTTTTTTTTTGTCGCGTTGTGGCCCTTGGACATAGAAACTACGGAATTTGAATTTGTGATATATGGCTTTTATTTTATGTGGCCTGGTTATACTTGTGCTTAAACTGTTGATATATGATTATTCACACAGAGTATTACACAAATGACTTGGGACCAGTAGGGGACATATATTGCAATGAAATGTTTACAGAATACTTGTTTGATTATAAAATCCAAACCATCCAAAGAGTGACATTTAAGGCTTGTTTATTGATAAAATCCAAATCGTTCACAGAATGACATTTAAGACTTGTTTACTCATCAGACTTAAATCAGAATTTATTTGTTTGCCCTCACCCAACCATCTGAAATTCAAATAAATCTCCAGATTGAAAATTTTTGATGATTTTTCGCAATATTACAAATTTACAGATTTTCTTGGTAAATTTGTGCATTCTGTAGGCTCAGTGTTGTATGTCCCTGCCTGATTCTCCATATTCAAGTTGTAAGCCTCTCTGATTCTTCATATTCAAGTTGTAAGCCTCTCCCTGATTCTCAATATTCAAGTTGTAACCCTTTCTCTGATTCTCCATATTCAAGGTGTATGTCCCTCCCTGATTCTCCATATTTAAGTTGTATTCCCCTCCCCGATATTTGAATCTCCATATTCAAGTTGTATGCTCCCAGTTCTCCATATTCAAGATGTAAGCTTCTCCCTGATTCTCCATATTCAAATTGTATTCCCCACCCTGATTCTCCATATTCAATTTGTAAGCCTCTCCCTGGTTTTCCGTATTCAAGTTATCTTTACAAGATTATATCTTGTAATTTGTATGCATATTTTTTATTTACAGTTGGAAGAGAACAGATTTATTTTTGAAGGTGGCCTTAACCTGATAAATGAAATTGTGAATAGGGTAATAATTTAGAAAAGATGGTGTATACACAGAAAGTGAAGGGTTGAGGGACCACTCAAACTCAAGAAAATCCCAGAAATTTCCTAGATATCAAAGACAACATTTGCTTTGTTATTGTGATGAAATACAAAATCAAAAAGAATTAAATTTTTGCTTTTATATTTCAGTGCCATTCACAATGAAGTTACTGTTTTACTGCAGTAGCGAAAGCTTCTTTTTTTTTAATACTTGTACCTAACCTGTTAGCTCACCAAACCAAGAAAGCTCAAGTGAGCTATTTGTTGACATCTGTCCTTATCAAATTCCATGTTCTCAATTTCTTCCACTATGGCAATTTGAACTAACTTGGCACAAATCATTCTCGGGTCAAGTTTCTTCAAATGAAGGGTCATTTTCCTTATATAAGATGGGATATACCTATACAGGAAATTTTCTCAAGAACTGTTGGACCAGAAATTAAGACAAATGTTTATAAAGTTTTCATTGGTGTACTAGTGAAGATTCATGTTTTCCAAACCCTAGTGGTATTGACTTATGGGAGATACCCGGGGCTTCAATAATTTTGTGCAGGAAAGTTATTAAGATATTTAAAATCAGGATATAGAAATTATTCAGTATCTGAGGTTTTCTTTTGTAAATTTACAAATGGGTTGCTCCAGAAATGGTATTGCATATAAACATTGAAAACATTAATTTTATATTTTTGGATAGTATGTTTAAATGAACAGAAAGTTTAAAATTTTATTTTACTTTTTTTAATTTCAGAAATTTTGTTGCATCACTGAAGAGGTGATAGAACTAGTGCAGTGGATACAATAAGACTGATCTGGGACACCAGTCATTTGATGTGAAAGGCTTTGATCAAGTTCTGAACATTTTCTACATTTTGTCTGTGATGGTTTCTTATTATTCATCTCACATTGCTTGGCTATTTACAGTGTTTTGTCCTTAACAGATATTGCTTTTATATTTCCAAAAATCACATATTATAGCCTGGTGACCTGGCCTTCCCATAATGCTCCACAAATGAAGCCAGGCACACATTTTTATTGTGGATCATTATGGGAAGGCCAGGACACCAGGCTATTGCACATATTTAACTCGTGGGGAAATGTACATGATAACAGGCAGTGTAACAGCCTAGTCCAGAATTCTTTTTGTTTATGCAAGAGATGTATTTTCTACTATATTTTATGTATATATATGTTATAAAAAAAGTGTTTTGCAAATCTGGGATTTGAACCAGGGTCATTGTGATTTTGTATTGTTGGCATTGCACATTGAATCGCTTGACCATTGAAGATTATGGTCACATTGGTATTATACAATAGTATTTTATCTTTACACTCTTATTGTTTTACACTCTCAAATAAATGCAGTTATGTGAATTAATTGTGTTCATGTTTCAAAATATTGTGTAATTCTGTATTTTGCATCATTTACAAATGTAAAATGGTATTGTTAAAAATTTAGTAGTTTTTGAATTTGTCAAAACGGGGAGATTATTTTTCTCATGCTGCACCATTGTTTAAAGTAGAAATAGTCTGATCAGAAGCATAAATTTTGTCCTGTGTTTAAAACTTTAAAGTTATCTGCATATAACCAGTGTAAGTATGGATTAAATTCAAGATGAATATTGTGTGTAGCATTTGTATGATATAATGTTAAGTTATGATAGAAGTGTTTAATGTCAGAATATTTGGTAAAATATTTTACAACCAAGATAAATTACTAGAGAAATGCCAATCTTTTTAATGATTTTATTCATTTTATGAAGTTATTAAGATAAGGATATCATTGTTTAGAGGCATCAGTCAGTACTTCATGTCTGTATGTCATTTAGAGACATCCATACCATTTTAGTGGATAGTATATAGAGAATTTCTACTGCCTTGATAGAGAGATAGCTTCTATAGTGGTGTAGTAGAGTTTATTTTGTCACACAAATTAAGCAATGGCAAATGTGTTCAGACTGCTGCATGTTACAAAATGGTAGCAGTGTAGTGACTGTGGTGTTTGGTGGGAGGTCTGCTTCAGGTAGAGTCTCCTCAGAACTCTGGGACTTTGTTCATGTACAGATGTGGTTTCATCCAGGGATAACAATGGTTGTCATCGTGAATGCTGTGCTGAAGGTGTGCCAAACAGTCAGAGGGGACCCATGCTAAACTTTGGGACGAAACTTTGAGAAGTATAGTGAACAGTATATAGGGAACTTCTACTTCCTCACTAGTGAGCTAGCTTTTACAGTGTAGAGAACAGTATATAGGGAACTTCTACTGCCTCGCTAGTGAGCTAGCTTTTACAGTGTAGAGAACAGTATATAGGGAACTTCTACTGCCTCGCTAGTGAGCTAGCTTTTACAGTGTAGTGGACAGTGTATAGGGAACTTCTACTTCCTCACTAGTGAGCTAGCTTTTACAGTGTAGTGGACAGTGTATAGGGAACTTCTACTGCCTCGCTAGTGAGCTAGCTTTTACAGTGTAGTGGACAGTATATAGGGAACTTCTACTGCCTCGCTAGTGAGCTAGCTTTTACAGTGTAGAGGACAGTATATAGGGAACTTCTACTGCCTCGCTAGTGAGCTAACTTTTACAGTGTAGCGGACTGTATATAGGGAACTTCTACTGCCTCGCTAGTGAGCTAGCTTTTACAGTGTAGAGGACAGTATATAGGGAACTTCTACTGCCTCGCTAGTGAGCTAGCTTTTCTAGTGATGTGGTAGTTAAGCAACGGCGAGTGTGTTCAGACAAGTACTTCACTATCTTTGGTAGATGTAGTGGTCAGATAATATATCTTATATGTATAATATTTTATTTTATTTATCATGAGCAGTGAATCTACACTGTAATATTTTTGCTATAGTGTGTATAAGTTATCTTTTATTAAGATTATTTTAAACAATGATTTTCTGAAAGGGTACTTCTAAATGTAAACGAGGCCCATGGGCAATATCGTTCATATGAGTCATTTAGGCCCTGCTGTTCTTAAGATTTAAAAAAAAATTGCAATCTTTATTCCCATGAAAAATTTTGACCCAATGCTGTGACCCCAACCTTGCCCTTTAAGGTCATGATATAACCATGATAAAATGTCACAAGGTAAAAAAAATCACGGTATGAAATTTTCAAAAATGTTTCCCTATATATTTCCAGATATAACTTCTTTGATCCCCTGTTGTGGCCCCCATCCTACCTCCTACCCCCCCCCCCCCTCCCCCGATGGTTGCGATTTTGAACCATCAAGGACGTCAATGGCGTTTGTTTGAAAAAAGTTTTGTGTCAATCTTGTCGTATGTGCGCATTGTCCTGTTGGAAAATTAACCCATTTCCTTGCCTATGCTGCTACATTAATGGTGCTAAAACAGGCTGCTGAATATCTCCCACATACCTCCTAGCAGTGAGGGTTCCATTTAAAACGACTAGTTGTGACCGAAAATTGTGGTTAATCGCACCCCAGACCATGACGCCTCCCCCTCCAGGACACAATTGTCTGCAAAACATTTATGTAAACTACGGTAAACTCGACATCTGCCGTCTGCGTTGCTAACGTTAAATGTGGACTCGTCTGAGAGCACAACATATGACCAATTTTGACGTTGAGTCAGATGCTGCCTTGCCCATTGCAATCTGTACCGTCGGTGATGCTGTTTAAGCTGTAGCCCCCGAATAAGGTCTTCTGCAGCGGATCTCATGGCGCTTCAAAATTCTGGAAACGGTTCTAGGATGAATAGGCCTTCCATGACGTCCAATGATTTCTCTCGTCGTGGTCGCAGCGGCCGTAAACATATTGCGCAGATGACGTAGCTGTATGAACGCTTGTTGCCGTGGCATTGTCACAAACGCTTGACCAGGTCTTGGGCGATCATTTAGGGATCCTGTCTGATGGAGTCGTGACAACAACCGGCTAACTGTACAAGGATGGACATTAAAACGCCTGCAACCTCACGCTGACTAACACCTGCTTGCAGCATACCAAGTGCTTGATTGCGCATTTCATTGCTTAAGCGCGGCATAGTCTTGGTTTTGAATTTTTTCTGTTAGTGGTGGCTATGCTTTCACCAACAAAGTTTTTTTTATTGCGAAAAACTCCTCTATTACCTTTCCACGTGTTTGAAAAAAGCCCTGAAAATTTCGTGCGATGCTACTCATAACACGCAAACAATGAACACAGATAAATCGAGAGATAGGTTTTAAAAATCAATACGATTTTTGTTATATAATGTTTTCAATGAATAAATAAAAAAAACCCACGTGTGTTGCGTTTTTAAAGTCTGTCAGTATAGCTCAGTTGAGCTTTCACCTCATGTGACTGAAAATTGTGTTCCTTTCAGGACCAAATATGACCTAAATTGCACCAAGTTCTCATTTGAGACGTAAATACCCGTGTGTCTGTTTATTTTGTCACGTGGTGAAATGTTTGTTAGTATATATCACTTGGTGTGATGGCCAGGACATGCAAATGCATAATTCTTATCTATGAATGAAAACATTGATATAACATTACTACTTTCAATCATAATTATAATCACAGGGATGTATGAATTATGAATAGTATAAATATAAATAATAACTTTGTGGATTTTAGCTCACTGGAACTATAAGTTCAAATGAGCTCTTCTAACCCTTTGTTATCCGTAATCGTTCCATCTGTACAGCCATATGACACATATTTTGACTTCTCCAGACCATTTGGTCATTTTCAACCAAACTTGACATAAAATATCTTTGGGTAAAGGGGACTAAAAATTTTCAAATGAAAGACTGTGCTTCCTTATAATATGAAGCGCCAAATTAACATAAACTCAAATAATTGAAGATATCTTTAATTACTTGAAGATATCATCAATTCAATTATTGCGAACAATAAGTGAATTTAATGCGAGGATCAATATTCAATTAATAAGAGCAATAACTGATTTGATGTGTGCATTAATTCAATTGATGAGTGTAATAACTGATTTGATGCGTGCATTAATTCATTTGATGAAAGTAATAACTGATGCGTGCATTAATTCAATTGATGAGTGCAATAACTGATTTGATGTACAAAAATTGATTTAAATCTCGGTATACATGATTTGGTGATCTCTTTTCTTCCATTGACGATATCGTTAATTACATATAACGCTTTTGTATAAGAATTCAATGCCCGCATCAATTCTTTTAAAGATAGCAACAATTCAATTAAAGGAAGCATTAATTCAATTGTGGATATGTTGAAGATATCTCCATAATCATATAGTTCTTCTCTATAAAAGAATTATTGCGCGCATCAGTTGAATTGATGATATCATTAAAATTCAATTGAAGAGCTAGAACAATAATTCAATTGTAGCGCGCATCAATTCAATTACTGATATCATCAATTTATTTGAAGAAAGCAACAATTCAATTGTTGTGCGCATCAATTCAGTATAGTAAATGCTATAAACAATTTTTGTGCTCGCAATAGTTTAAAATTGAAGATACCATATTAATCTTCAAATGAATTGATGATATCGTCAATTAATCAATAAATAATCTTCAATTATATGAGTTTTTATTAATTTGTTGTTCCATAATGATTGATCTGATTATCTAATCAAATCAAATATTTCACTGAAAGCATTTTCTCCAATATTTTGATTTTATTTCATTCTTGTAAAATGCAACATATTTAAGTTTTCTTTATTCGTTGTACTATCCTAATTTTGTATTGACCTGACAAAGCTCTGTGTATTTTGTATCAAAAGTGTATAGTTCGTCTAATCTACTATCAGTGTGCGCTCTGCCAAACAATTGAACTGTGTAGACTAATATTTCATACGAAATTACCACGATCGTGTTAATAAACCTAAACTTCCGGTAAACAGCTGGAAGTCCAAAGTCCAAGTAAACAAAGCAGACAGGACATTTGAAGACAAACGATGTTGAATGAAAATGTCGACTCTGTGCAGTATCGAGATGGATCTGATTCTCCAGAGAAGACGACTAGACCAAAGACAACTGGTAGACAAGCTCTGGAAAGGTGAACAAATTTTGATCGAAGTTTAACTTGGAAGTTGAACGTGTTCAAGATACACATGACGCAATGAGCTTGTTGCCTGGGCCCCTCTGTAGCTAAATGCTCTGCAAACCCTTCCATTGCAGAGCATTGTGGGAAGGTCAAGGAAACGGGTTTGCATAACTGATTTGTAAAATGGCAGTGCTTTAAAGCTCAAATTATCCGTCTCTCAACATTGCAATTTAGGATGAAATACACACGTGCAAAAATAACCATGAATGAAAACTATAATAAAATGTCTGGATCTACTAAGCAAGTGAAGAATTTCAAAAAGACAAAATAGATTTCATATTTTATTTATGTACATATATACACACTTTCACTTATTTTTGTCTTGGTTTCATAGTGTTATAAAAAAAATCAGTAAATAAAAAATACAAGGTGACTGTCTTGAAAACCCTACTTAATTAATGCATTTTGCAGAGAAAAAATTTTATTTATCTTACAGTATCATATTAACATTTTACTTACTGAAAGTTGTCCACTTTTACAATTCTAGAAGTGTTGTCACAGCAGCTGTACCAGTAATATCACCTGTTCGCTTTAGAAACATTATCATTCCACAATAAAGTAGAATGCAAAAGGTTGTATTCAGACATTTGGTGTATTAGCTTATCTTTATTAGGAAGTAAATATAGGTAAACTTACTAATCCTAAAAGTGGCCAATGTAGTGTTGCAGTAATGACTAGAAGTACATCATAATTGTACGTCTTTGAGGCAAAAACCATTCTCTGAATATTACATTGATTGATTGATTGTTTGTTTGTTTTCTGCTATACTTAACAATTTTTCAGTTATCTGGTGGAGTTCAGTTTTTATTGGTGAAGGAGAGAACCCAGATACAATGTATCAGGGAAGAGACCACCGACCTTCCAAAAGTAAACTGGCAAACTTTCTCACATATATCGGCGCAAGCGAGATTCGCACCCATGCCGACTAGAGGTGAGAGGCCTTGTGATTTTGAACCCAATGCTTTAACCACTCAGCCACGGAGGCCCCCCCCCCCCTTTAATATTACAGAAATAGCAGTAAAAAGCAACTTGTAATATTTACACCAGTATTCTATGTTACAGTATGATTTTTTTCATTTTCAGACCAGTGTATGATACAGTAGTAAAAACTACAAAATACCTTGTACTGTCATTGTTTACAATCTATGTTGTATTCCCGTCAATTATGGCAATATATCCAAGAATTCAGGAAAAACTCATCTTCCTTAATTTCGGTAAGCATTTTTGTTTCCGATTCTAATGTTGTATGTGCACCTTAATCATTATATTCAATCAGTATATGTATTGTTTAGACAGTTGATGAAAATAAGGTTCCAGCTCACAAGCAGTTACAATATTGAATGTATACTAAAAGTGATTAAACAGTTATTTCTTTAAAAACCATTCTTATTCATAATTATATTTCAGTGTGTTGGCCACCATTTATGGATGTAACAAAACCAGAGGAATTAGGGATTACTGGAGTCAGGAATTTTTATCTTAATGTAGATGAAGAGATCACTATTGGAGCATGGTAATTTCAAGTTTACAATAAATTTTAATCATGATACTAAATATCATTCAGTCTCAAGGGGTGTACTAAACTTTGAAAGTGGTCACAATATACATCTAATAATTGACCTTAGCAGCCAGATGAAATAAAGATAAACACTAGAGACAATTCAGGTGTATATATCTACTTTGATTCAGGGGGAGGTGGGGGGGGGCAAAAGGATTGCTATTAAAATTACTAAAATTGGTAACACTGCACAAGTTTATACACACACTATTTACTATAGACTCTACTGATCAAGCTGTACAGTAAGCAGCTTCACATATCAAATGAGTTACATATGTCTTATATAATGATTTATTTTTTCCAATTTAGGCACCTTCTTCCAAAATCTTTGGTTAAAAATGGAACTGTGGACTTTGAAGATCAGTTGAAAAGTGGACATCCCATCTTCTTGTATTTACATGGATCAACAGGAACTAGGTAGGTGTGCTTGATCTCCAGGTAACTGAGGGAAGTATGTGCTGTGTACAGGATACAAGTGTGTTTTATGTACAGTATACAGGTAAGTCTGTTTTATGTACAGTATACAGGTAAGTGTGTTTTATGTACAGTATACAGTTAAGTGTGTTTTATCTACAGTATACAGGTAAGTGTGTTTTATGTACAGTATACAGTTAAGTGTGTTTTATCTACAGTATACAGGTAAGTGTGTTTTATGTACAGTGTACAGGTAAGTGTGTTTTATGTACAGTATACAGGTAAGTGTGTTTTATGTACAGTGTACAGGTAAGTGTGTTTTATGTATAGGATACAGGTATAGGTATTGACTAACTTGTAACTTTTTGTTGTAGGGGAGGTTGGCACAGGGTCCAATTAATGAAATTGCTGACATCAATGGATTTTCATGTTATAACTATGGATTACAGAGGTAAGATATTCACTTATAACTCTTGGAATGTTATAACTATAAATGACAGAGGTAAGATATTCACTTATAACTCTTGGAATGTTTGCAGGATATGCCGATTCCACTGGTCATCCTTCGGAGGATGGAGTGGTGATGGATAGTCGTTTCATGTTTAAGTGGATCAAAGAAAGAAGTGGGGCATCTCAAGTCATTTTGTGGGGTCACTCTTTAGGAGCTGCGTAAGTGTTTATTCTATACATTTTATATGCCCATCTTTAGGTGAAACATACTGCTGTACATTGATATCTTTACATTCATCTATTCAGGGTTACTGTTTCTGTTTTATATTTCCTTGTCACGTATCAAGCTGAGATATGCTGTGTAGCTTCTTTGTGGGTCACTTGAATGGCAATACATGTATTCACCTTGCCCTCTAGGCTTGTTGAATATTGTACTTTTTAGGCAACTAAAGCTTGGTATTGATCTCAAAAAATGTCAATAATTGTATAATATAAATGCCTTAGCTAGCTATAAAGTATGATATTCATGGAGCTTGGAACTATTCCATCATATAACAATAACTTTTGTCTTTGTGTATACTTTTTAGTTCATCAGCAGGAGAACCCGACAGAGACAGTGTTTTATCTTTTACATTATTTGGAAGTCATGTGACTGCCAATTTTACTTTTTATTTTCTTTATAGATTCATATTACAGAACCAAAAAAAAAAAGTGTTTTGGATATAGTTCATGGTTTTACTCTGTTGCACTTGTGAATATAAACAATAGTGTGTCTTGTTTACATAAGGAATATGATGGTTCCCTGGTCAGTGAGAAGAATTACAATGACACTCTGACACCTGTCATGTGCTGGTAAATCCCTAATGATGACAATGAACGCATGCTTCATTGTATAAACAAAAGGATGTCCTCTGCTTATGATGGTCTTTCTAATTTCAGAATCACAACGAAGCTGGCCAAACAGTTATGTGAGGAAGGTTGGTACATTTTGTAATACGTGAATTTAAAGAAATCTGTATAGAATGTACCTTGCAGATTGAAATGCATATTTATTCTTCTTTCTTTGTACAAGTAATATTTAGCTGGGATGAGGGTTTCTGATTGGCCAATGTAATGTTTCAAGGTTTGTATAGGTTCGACTGCTCTGTCTGAGCATATAAGAAATATAGCATAAATTTCTTTAATTAGTAATATATACAATTCTTGATAGGAGCACACACACTTCTAAAACAGAAATACAATACTGTGTACCAGCTGACACAGCTGTTAACAGTAAAGCCCCCAAAAATGTTATGTAGACACGTAAAGTCTTGACTAACAAGGTTTCAGCTTACCTGACCAATTCATAATGAATTCAGCTGTCTTCCTCGGTTGACTACCAACATCAAACTGATTGAGAACTCAGATTCTCCAGCTTATATATTCTATAGTCACATGACTATACTTAGAGATTCTAAAATCCGGAAGCAATTCCAAAAAATAATGGATATCATGATTCCAATTTGTACTTTCATTTCAGCCAGGAAATAATATCATTGATGAAGTCCTGGAGTTTTGATCAAACTCAATGGAGTCTAGACAAAAGTTTTTTGAGATATCAGAAATATCCAAGGGTTTGAAATTTTGAGGTTAAAACACATAAAGAAAATTTAGTTGGGACTTCAATCTCACTTCAACATACCAATGGTATTCAAGATAATTATCGATGTTTGAAATACCAAAGTTAAACTGTGTAATGTAAATTGTTATTCAAGTATAATGCAATCTACTGCTGTCTATAGGAAAATATTTGCCTCGAGTTTTGTTTTTGCCCCTTTCACCCTCATTGTCAGTGGGCAAATTTAAGATTTAGTGAAATTGTTTTCTCATCTCTCTTGTAACACAACTATGTATGGGTGAATTGGAAATGAAGTAAAACCATCTGCAAGTGTAGAATGGTGAAAATAAATTTGGGTAAAAATAACCTGAGGTCAAAATAACCCTGTATACAATATATTGTCCCAGATACTATGGATAAGGGGTTATTTCAACATATTTTTAATTTTATTTTGAAACATGCAAGGAAGCCACTCTTACATTATCTATCCCGAGTACCAAAGAAGTGGAAGTGAACTTTTACATTTTCAGGAGATGACCCTGATGGAGTCGTTTTGGAATCACCATTTAACAACATTAGAGATGCCGCCCTTAGTCATCCATTTGCAGCAGTAAGTCTTCAATAACTCTTCAAAGCCTAGAGTGTCAGGCCTCACCAGTATATCTTAATCTCTCTGTAGTCTAGAGTGTCAGGCCTCACCAGTATATCTTAATCTCTCTGTAGCCTAGAGTGTCAGGCCTCACCAGTATATCTTAATCTCTCTGTAGCCCAGAGTGTCAGGCCTCACCAGTATATCTTAATCTCTCTGTAGCCTAGAGTGTCAGGCCTCACCAGTATATCTTAATCTCTCTGTAGCCTAGAGTGTCAGGCCTCACCAGTATATCTTAATCTCTCTGTAAGACTATCATTTTGACATTTTTGGCCAGGGTGCACAATGTGCATCTGGCTTGTAGTATGTTAATTGTTGGGCAGGTGTTCTCATATAGGATACCTACTTTGTGTAATCAACTCCTCTCACATCTTTAGGCTGACATTCTCCAGACTTTGTACAAAGACTATGGACACATTGAAGATGTGTATATGACTTTTTGGAAGTGATCGGACATTTTTCAAAAAATGTACATGTAGTTGAACTTTGTCATTTTTTCAGCCTCTTTTGAATAGACGGTAGCGAATTTGTGTAAACAACTCCTCTTACAGCTTTGACTTGGCATCCTTCAGACCTTTTGCAGTTGTTATAGACAACTTTTTGAATTTTTTAAGACTTTTTTTTTAAAAAATTAAAATAGCTGAACTCTGTCATTTTCTCTACATACTGTGGATAGATGGTACCTACTTTGTGTATTCATCACCTCTCACAGGTTTCCCAATAGACATTCCTCAAAATTCAACATGGTAGCAAATGAGTGATACTACTGTCTCCATCACAGATAACATATTTTAAGCAACCTGGCCATTTCTATTCTTGAATCGATTTTTTAATATTCTGGAATGTGACTTGGATTATTCCAGTGGCATTTATATACTGCTGAGATCAAAGATCAGGAATTATTTTGTTTTTGATATGGTTGCTTTTTTATTATAACTTCTGAACTGTTAAAGATAGAGATTTCAAACTTCATCAACAGAAAAGTCAAGGTCAAAGCTGTGTGATGGATAATAATGAAGGTCAAAGCTGTGTGATGGATAATAATGAAGGTCAAGGTCAAATTGGGGCCACACTCACAGGCTTGGTGTTTCATTAGCATATCTTGTTTGCCAAATTACACTTAAATAGTTATTTACAGAGAAATAGTTTAAACTGCTATCACTGTATAAAGTTTTATAGCCCCAAAATGGAAGATGGAGAGTATATTTTGTTATATTTTTCTGTTTTTGTGTTGGTTATAACTTTATTCGAACAATAGAAAACAGCTGGTGAATTGAATGGTCAGCGTCAGATCTATTTATTTGCATTCACTAAATCTTTTCTCTTATATTTATTTTGAAATTCCTATTGCTTTCATCGTAGACAATGAATACATGTTTATTGCAAACTAGTTTGGTCCAGTATTTTAGTACTGTCTGCATAATCATTACCAAATGTAGAGTGTTGCCAAGGTCTAAGGGTGTATTGGCTGTTCCATTTAAAGTAACAAAATGGTTAAGAATGCAACATTTCTGTGCTTAGATTTAAAAAAAAATACAATATATATATATATATATATATATATATATATATATATATATATATATATATAAACAATAAAATGTCTTTCTTTGTTGTTATATTGGGTGATGAAGGTAGCAATCATTGCAAAAAACGTTTGCATAACCTGCTAATATATGAAAAGAAAGCATTTATTGTTTAAATAAAACATAAATGTCAAGGACACATGTCAAAGGCAAATGTCTCATAGTTGAATTCAACCAAGCTAGGGATATAAAGTTTCACTTGCATATCTTGATGATTGTCATGCAAAGTGGTTCAGAAAATTTTAAATATCTGATTTATTCAAAACATACTTGGTTGTTTTTCAGCCATTCCAGCATATAACTTTCTACAAGGAGCTCATTTTGGATTGTGTTGCTCAAAACAATGTGTTCTTTACAAGTGATGAAAAGTGAGTATATATACAGTGAAGCCTCATTTATCTGAATACTTTGGTTCCTAAATAATTATGTATCATTACAGTATTTTGCTGTGGGGTCTCCTGTAATAATTATATATCATTACAGTATTTTACTGTGGGGTCTCCTGTAATAATTATATATCATTACAGTATTCTGCAGTGAGGTCTCCTGTAATAATTATGTATCATTACAGTATTTTGCAGTGAGGTTTCCTATAATAATTATGTATCATTACAGTATTTTGCAGTGAGGTCTCCTGTAATAATTATGTATCATTACAGGATTCTGCAGTGAGGTCTCCTGTAATAATTGTGTATCATTACAGTATACTGTAGTGAGGTCTCCTGTAATAATTGTGTATCATTACAGTATACTGTAGTGAGGTCTCCTGTAATAATTGTGTATCATTACAGTATACTGTAGTGAGGTCTCCTGTAATAATTATTCATCATTACAGTATAGCTGCAGTGAGGTCTCCTGTAATAATTATGCATGCAGAAGATGATTTAGTCATTCCATATGACCTTGGACTCAAGGTAAGAGTGATAAGCAGTACATCAAGTATGAGATAAGGAATACAGTTATGAGATGTCAAGTATGAAATGAGGAACACAGTTGTTGTGAGATGTCAAGTATGACATAAGGAATGCAGCTATGAGATGTCAAATATGATATGAGGAACACAGTTGTTATGAGATGTCAAGTATGAGATAAGGAATACAGTTATGAGATGTCAAGTATGAGATAAGGAATGCAGTTGCTGTGAGATGTGGTTGGAAAATTTAGCAGATTTTTCTCCAAAAAGTACATATAGTTTGAAATTTTAGCCACCCCACTGCTTTTTCTGCATTTAAGAAGTGTATCCTTTATATGAATAGAAATTTTGGTGCGTTTAGTTTTGGCAAATTTTCCTTATCTGTAAAAAGCACCCAACAATTATTTATTATTAGTTATGCCAAAATTACTAAATATATGGTATTACTTAAATCATAATATTCGCAAGTCATAATGAGAGACCCTTTCTTATGATCAATATGGAGAGTATATTAATTACAAGTTAGTACCCTGCAATAATTATTATATCTTCATCTTAACTGCTATTTGCCCTGCATAATGTATGACTGGAATCTAAATAGATGTGATTGTCCTGTACATGTATTTTGTAATTACAGTTATACAAGTCAGCCCAGCAGAACAGGCCTGAGGGCAGTGGTCATATACAATTCATCCCCTTGAAAGCTTCCTTTGGATATGGACACAAGCATATATTTCAAGCTCCAGAATTGCCAGAAATCATTAGGTCAGTAAAATAGTCTGTTTATATCAGTGCATCTTGATGTACACAACAGTAAGAACTCTCAACACAAGGTCTGATGTGTAACTGTTCATACTGTCAATAGAAGGATTCTGATGTGTAACTGTTCATACTGTCAATAGAAGGATTCTGATGTGTAACTGTTCATACTGTCAATAGAAGGATTCTGGTGTGTAAATTCATACTGTCAGTAGAAGGGTTCTGATGTGTAACTGTTCAAACTGTCAATGAAAGATTTTTCAAACTGTTAATAGAAGACTGTTCATACTGTCAATAGAAGGATTCTGATATGTAACTGTTCAAACTGTCAATAGAAGGATTCTGATGTGTAACTGTTCATACTGTCAATAGAAGGATTCTGGTGTGTAAATTCATACTGTCAGTAGAAGGGTTCTGATGTGTAACTGTTCAAACTGTCAATGAAAGATTTTTCAAACTGTTAATAGAAGACTGTTCATACTGTCAATAGAAGGATTCTGATATGTAACTGTTCAAACTGTCATTAGAAGGATTCTGGTGGGTATCCGTTCATACTGTCAGTGGAGGATTTTTCAAACTGTTAATAGAAGACTGTTCATACTGTCAATAGAAGGGTTTTGGTGGGTACTTGTTCATACTGTCAATAGAAGAATGTTCATTCTGTCAATAGAAGAGTTCTTTTGTGTAACTGTTCAAACTGTCAATAGAAGGGTTCTGATATGTAACTGTTCAAACTGTCAATAGAAGGGTTCTGGTGTGTAACTGTTCAAACTGTCAATAGAAGGGTTCTGGTGTGTAACTGTTCAAACTGTCAATAGAAGGGTTCTGGTGTGTAACTGTTCAAACTGTCAATAGAAGGGTTCTGGTGTGTAACTGTTCATACTGTCAATAGAAGGATTCTGGTCTGTAACTGTTCTTACTGTCAATAGTGTGGAATCATCATTGCTAGCCACACTTACTGAGTTCAGGAATACCTACCTTAATAATGCTTTGCCTCTGGGTGCAGCCATTAAAATATTGAAATCTGTTATTGTGACTGTGATTGGGCAATAAATGATTGTGTCATTTCATGAATATTCATGAAAATATGATATGATCATACAGTCACGGTTTGAGGTATTTCTTTACAAATAATAAAAGACAAAAAACTTACAGATCACTCTTTTAGATGCAAGGCAAGTATATAGCTGTATATCAATTGAAATCCACTTTAATTAACAACAGAGGCAATGCTTGCAAGTTCTGTATTAGTAAACTTATTCTGATTGGCTTTAGTGTCAGTTTTTCTGAATCAGTAATTCTTGGATTATTCAGGTTTTTTCCATCCAATAAAATTATGTGAACATTAATATTCATACAACCAAGGCTATTATGTAGTGTGAATGGAGACAATAGGCGTGGTTTATGAGACAATACTGTGGATGGACAATAATTTTCCTCAAATTGTACATGTATAAAATTATATAAACTTATTAAAGTGGAAGTCCAGCAATATGAAGGAATTGTGTGGTTTTGTGTATTGAAGTGAAAGAAAGTTGTTATGGTTTATGTTGTGTGTATGTTTGTACATTTTTTTGTGAAAGTGGAAATTTTCAATGGAATCATAGTCTTTTTTTTTTTGTTTCAGGAACTTTGTTGGCATTTGTCAGAAGAAATGACAGAAGAGACTTTGTTCCAAGTTCTCTGTCTCTGCTTAACAATCACAAGTTATGATTACCTCAGGGAGTCTCAATTTTATATCATAATTATTATGAATACCACCCCCCCCCCCCCCCCCCTTCCCTTGAAAGTTCTGTTGTTCTGTATGGCAGATGTTCTAGTGTTTAATTATTTAAATCTTGTGTTTCTACAATGCTAATACAAATGTATACACTTGTAGTAGACATTCTGATGATATCTGACTGACGTCACACAGCTGTAAATACACACATGTAGTAGATCTGATTTATGTCACACAGGTGTAAATATACACATGTAGTAGATCTGATTTATGTCACACAGGTGTAAATATACACATGTAGTAGATCTGATTTATGTCACACAGGTGTAAATATACACATGTAGTAGATCTGATTTATGTCACACAGGTGTAAATATACACATGTAGTAGATCTGATTTATGTCACACAGGTGTAAATATACACATGTAGTAGATCTGATTTATGTCACACAGGTGTAAATATACACATGTAGTAGATCTGACTGATGTCACACAGGTGTAAATATACACATGTAGTAGATCTGATTTATGTCACACAGGTGTAAATATACACATGTAGTAGACATTGGGATGATATCTGACTGATGTCACCCACACATGTAGTAGATATGATATCTGACTGATGTCACACACACATGTAGTAGATATGATATCTGACTGATGTCACCCACACATGTAGTAGATATGATATCTGACTGATGTCACACACACATGTAGTAGATATGATATCTGACTGATGTCACACACACATGTAGTAGATATGATATCTGACTGATGTCACCCACACATGTATTAGATATGATATCTGACTGATGTCACCCACACATGTATTAGATATGATATCTGACTGATGTCACCCACACATGTATTAGATATGATATCTGACCGATGTCACCCACACATGTATTAGATATGATATCTGACCGATGTCACCCACACATGTATTAGATATGATATCTGACCGATGTCACCCACACATGTATTAGATATGATATCTGACCGATGTCACCCACACATGTATTAGATATGATATCTGACTGATGTCACCCACACATGTATTAGATATGATATCTGACTGATGTCATTTAGCTGTAAATATACACATGTAGTAGACATTGGGATGATATCTGACTGATGTCACCCACACATGTATTAGATATGATATCTGACTGATGTCACCCACACATGTATTAGATATGATATCTGACTGATGTCACCCACACATGTATTAGATATGATATCTGACTGATGTCATTTAGCTGTAAATATACACATGCATTAGACATGATGTCAGGTTATTGTCACCCAACTGTAAACCTATGTCTTTCATAATCAGGGTATGTTAAATTGTTTTGAGATGTTTATTTGGGAGTGGTTATGTAAGTGGTATATTGCCATATTCAAATTTGCATGTATATATCTAATTATACTAGTCTAGATCTGGTAATTGTACGTGTGTTTATTTGTTGATGTTTTTACTTTTTGAACGGTAGATTTTTAAAAATAAAATAATGCATAACTTTTTTTCTGCACTATTGCATACATCATGGCCATTGTATAAGAAATGAATATTTATGTATGCTGAATATTCATGTATTACTGTTTCATTATCTATTTTTCCAATACTGCTACATTATTTTTAATACATAATGCCAAAAAAAAAAAAAAAAAGAGATTAATAATGAATAAGAATATCAAATCCAAGTAAATGCTTACTCTTGTGTAAATTCAATTGGATTCTTTTCATGGTGTCCACAATATTTATCTTTAGTTTATATTTATCATATCATACCAAATGTGTTGTTATAAGGTTTTTGTCATATATAGTGCTTTTGTTTTGTTTTTTTTCGGGTTTTTTGTTGTTGTTGTTGTTGTATATAAGGTTATTGTCAGTGTGTATAGGGTTTTCTTTTGAAAGACAGTTGTTTTATACGCCCAGTAGCTCATGTGAACATAATTTTTCATCTTTTAATGAATGTTTTGCCTTTTCAACATGAACAGATAGGTTACAGTGTATATACCAAGTCAATATCCTACAATAATTACGGTGAATTTTATTCCTATCAATATCCTAAGATAAAATGAAATAAAAGATAAAGATAAATCCCAGAAAATATAAATTGAGGGTAACATACCAGAAAATCCAGATACTGGGTAACATACCAGTAGAATGAGTGTATCACTGCTGAACCTCTATAGTTGGCTTGATGTGAATTTATACTTTTTTAGAAATATTCTCAAACTCCTGATGATTTTGTGACCGGTGTGGCACAGATTTTGCTGTGAAGCAGTTTTAATGATTTTTTTTTTCAATATACATGTACATAGTGAACTCTAGAGAGACCCACTAACCTCCCATATGCAATGGTATTTGTGACACCAAGTCAAGATATCTTGTGAACCTCTAGCTGGCTTGGGTGTTTTATAAAGAGTACTTTTACTATTGAGAGTCGTAAAATACCTTCCTCTGTACAGTAAAACATGGTTATAGTGAACCTCCAGAACCAGTGAAAAGTAAAACATAGTTACAGAGAACCTCCAGGACCAGTGAAAAGTAAAACATAGTTACAGTGAACCTCCAGAACCAGTGAAAAGTAAAACATAGTTACAGTGAACCTCCAGGACCAGTGAAAAGTAAAACATGGTTACAGTGAACCTCCAGGACCAGTGAAAAGTAAAACATGGTTACAGTGAACCTCCAGGACCAGTGAAAAGTAAAACATAGTTACAGTGAACCTCCAGGACCAGTGAAAAGTAAAACATGGTTACAGTGAACCTCCAGGACCAGTGAAAAGTAAAACATAGTTACAGTGAACCTCCAGGACCAGTGAAAAGTAAAACATGGTTACAGTGAACCTCCAGGACCAGTGAAAAGTAAAACATGGTTACAGTGAACCTCCAGGACCAGTGAAAAACAGTTTGTTATATTCCAACATCATTATATCCAGTAACATTACCATTATTTTCTTCTGATAAGGGAATAAATATTACTTTGCAATAAGCATGAATTTATTATAAACATATTCACTATAAGCATGTTTTACTGTAGATGAACTTGCTGCAGATTTATCCACCACAGAAGTGTAAATCTTTGATAGTGTTTGTAGACAGGTTTGAGTAATTCTATAGAAATAAATGGTGTAAGTTTTGTTTTCTGAAATTTTTTCAGTATACCTTGATTTGAAACGTCTTTCACATAGTATTTTTACATAAATATTAATGTCTTAGTCATAAACAATTTGTCTTTTAAAAATTCAAATGAAACATCAAAGAATCCCAGTGTGCTATTGTTTTTTTTGTTGTGTTTAAGAAAAGAAATCCTTTCTTCATCATACTTAATTTTAAAAATTACTTTTCATTGATGTATTGTTCTTTTATCAGATTTTTAGATGTAATTTCAGCATGTTTTGAATTGTTTTTCTTAACTGAACTTTTTTGTCATTAGATCTGTTTAAGTATAATATACATACAGTTTTATTTCTGTTGTGTATTTATGTTGTTCAGTGTTTTGTTTGTACACAGTGATATTTGGTAATGTTATTTTCTGAAACATTTTGTTTGTGATCAATGCAAGCTAATAATCTGGTCAGTTATGATGCATAAAAATTAAAAGAAAGTAAACTGAAAATATGTTCTTGTATGTGATCTTCAAAGTCAGAGAGTTTTTTTTCTTCAAGGTTTTAGTCCAGAGACCCCGTTTTTGAGAATAACACTTGGCAAGGTCAAGGACAATCTGTACAGGGGTGTCATGTATCAGATATTGGCCTCTGTAGCTACAAGATTTATCTCTGTAATTAAGATTTAAATTTGGTATTCAAGGTGTCAAGAACAAAGTACCAAAAGGACCCCTATGCTAAGACTTAAAATCTGTACTGGGGGTGTCAAGAACCAAGCATCGTAGCCTCTATATATGATATAAAATCCATGTTTCGTGTGTTAAGAACCAAGTATCTACAAGACCTCTTTAATTTAATAAGATGTGAAATCAATGTTTGGGGTGTCAAGAACTAAGTATTTAGTTATTAAGATGTTCCTCACAGACTGATTTTGACAACAGATTACTATGTTTACCTTATCAAGATATAGGACTTGCAATGATAGTGATCAGTCATCAGGGGATGCTTACTCCTAAACACCTGATCCCACTTCTGATATTTCCAGAGGGACACATTTGCCCTGTTCTCAATTTTGTATTCTTTTGAAGATTTATGAGATACCTTCACCTGCCTTTTTTTAACAATCAGATCTACAACCCTTCTGTAAAGATCATATATTTCAGATGGTAATTCCCCAAATCTACATCTATTTTTAACAAGCATTATGAGTGTATTGCAGGCAATACAAAATCCCCTACCTGTAGGATAATTCAGTCAATAGTAGGTTAAGCTGAACAAAACTCAAACTTGATCAGTTAAACTTGATCAGTAACTATCTAAGACAAAGCCACATATCAAATTTCAATTGAATATCTTCATCCAATGCAGAGAAAGGTCTGAAAAACTGATTCATCAAGGGGCATAATTCAGTCAAAAGTAGGTCAAGCATAATGGAACTTAAACTTGATCTGTAAGTATCCAAGACAAAGCCATGTATAAGTATTCATCCATTGCAGAAAAAAATCTGGAAAACCTCAAATACAGACTGAGGGTAAACTAACAGCCTTGTCTGGGCAAAGCTGATCATGGACTAAAAATCTGTCCTCACAACTGAATAATATGAAGATCACCAAAACATGCCATGTTAATTTTATTTTGGTAGAGATGATTACACATATGTATCTAGTGGTCAGTTGTGGTCATATTCAATAACGGGTAAGAAAATGGGGAATGTTGAAGAAACCTGCATAGATTAATGTATATAGCATACGAAATAATAAGTTTTGTAGTCTTGTTCTTATTTACATGGCCATCTTGTTTCAGTTTGTATTTGATAGACCTTCTACTTGCAACATGTGCATTGCAATCAAATGACAAGTGACTAGTCACATGGTAAAATCCAATTTCCCCAGTGCATTTCTAACCTAGTTAACTTTCTACCATGATTACCCAGTCTTATAAACCTCAGGTTGTCCTGCACCTTCTATTGATCAGGGGGAAACTGTCTTGGGTGAAATGCCACAACACAACATGGATATGCACTTATAAACACAAAACTCGATTAGTAGTAAGCCTAGTCGATACCAATTTCCTGAATTTTATATTCAAATTGACAAGTACAGAGGATTTTTTTTTACAAGTAATAGAGTATATGCATCTGCCACATCAGCCATGGTCTTGTAATTTGAATATCAAAAAACATAACTGACAGTTACTCTTTGCAAAGGGAAAAAACTCACCATGTAATGTACATTAAAATCTGGAAGCTTCTTTCCCTAACCCTCGTATGGCAATAGTACTTTAATACGAATTGCTAATTTTTGCTCCCCCCCACTCCCATTTACTTTTCACTAGCTTAACTCTCATCCTGATTTCAAAACTGGGCAAATCTACATTTACTCAATACCTTGATAAATAGTATAAGGAAAATCTAAGACTGCATTTCCTAATGCATCTGAGCAAAAATAACTGAGGTGGAATATTTCCCTGTATACAATATATCTTATTTATAGGCAAAACATACCATACAGTATATAAGGTGTACTAACACCTGTCCCAACAGACCTATCATCACTAGCCATGTTGACCGAGTTTGGGAATACCTACCCTACCTCACTTACCTAGTGTGAACAGAGACGATAGGCTTGGTTTGCGACGATTCCGCAGACTCGGACTTCCTGTCTTATTTTCCTGATTTGTCCCCCACCCCCAAACCTCCTATTATTTTGCTTCCAACATCCAAATCATGATGAATGTTGTTAAATTAATGGTTTATGGTTAAGAATTTATGTTGTCTTAAGTGAAGAAGTGATTAATTTGCTAAATGGCATAAATAACACTTGTACCTGTGAGATAATGAAATTGTTCTGCATGATTTCTGATTAAAGAAATGCGCTTCTTTATGGTTTTAATTCAACATCCTTGCAAAAGTTCAAAAAATTTGAAAACAATCCTGCCAGGCTAGTGACACTTTCACATAAATATGAGCATATTACACCAATTCTCATCACTTCACTGGTTACCCATGACATATTGAATGTAATGCACAAGAAGCCCACAAGCCTTAACGGTGACCCGAATATCACAGCCCATACTTAGACCTGTCGGGGAGTTTAAGCCTCATTCGGGAGTCTTGTTCACAGCTTTATGATCTTTCTAAATATGTATACAAGTACCTATTCAATTACAATACAAGGGAAGATGAAGTTTGAAGCATTCAAATCAGCCAATATTTCCCATAATCTGAAATCATGCAGAACAATTAACTATTCATTCTAAATATCTGTTAGTTTCAATTTGTTATCAATAATATTAAAGAAGATGTTTTTTAAATGTCTTACAATTGAAAACTATATACCAAGTTTGACCCTTTCTTGGGGTCAGAACCTCTACCCTGGGGGTCATGAAATTTACAATTTTGGTAGAGGACTTCCTGCTCTACGTCACTATGCATTTAATTTTTCTTACAAATGTACAGACCCAGACTTGAAAATTGATCACTTTTTGGCAATTTTAGACCCGCCCCTTTGGCCCCAGAGGGGCAGGAGTCCTGAAGTTTACACTCATCGGACGACAATCAATTGCAATAGGTCACCCGAGTTTACTCAGAAGACCTCAAAATCCTGCTGTATACTTTCAAGGCTCTACATGGATCAGTTCCAGCATACATCCAGGAACTAGTTCAAGTCTACCATCCTCAGTGACCACTTCATTTTGTGGATTTGTTATCCCTTCTAAAGCCACATAGGGCAATTGTCTTAATTAAATAAAGTGCTACATAAATGTTAAATAATAATGATTACATCAACCAACGTCCATTTTCTGTTACATATATTTTCATTTGACCATGAACAAGTTAAAGAAGTATGACAAGATTCTGTTTTTGTATGTTTATTATAAAAGAATTTCTCCCAACAAGGACATGATTACTACCCCAGCATTAGACTGACGCTTTATCACAATTATAAGCTGACATTCTTAACCCATCACACAGAATTCATCACCAAGATAAAGTACACAGAGAAAAAGATCATTTTCTTGATACATGAAAAATACTGAGAAAGATTTGCTGAAGAATAAAATCAACTTGTACATTTTAACAGATTCCCTCATAACACATACATATCACCACAGTCATATATCATACTAACAATTAGACTTCCATAAACATAGAAAATTAATTTGCAAATACTCTGATTCCAATCCATAGGTACATGATTTAAAAATAAATTTACACTGTGATGCACAATGTACTTCTGCCCTAACAGTTTTGCATGATCACCTTTCAAACAATCTCCTTTATACATCTTCAAATAATTCAACTGCTTATAAGTTAAATTTAAATGTCAGTGAAAATATCAGTAAATATATTTTTGATTTGTTTACAAATGCATTTCTGCATGAAATAAACAACACCCTATTTCAATCTTTATAAAACAGCAAATTCACAGAAGTTTAAGTATGTATTTTATATTTAGATATTGCACCTGAAATATTCAAAATCTGATGAACTATAGGATATTACAATACTTGACAGTATTATAATATGCACATGAAAAAATTCATTACAGGATTGGACAAGTACACATATTTATATATACAATATATACAACTAGGAAAGTCCTTCAACAGGATCAACAACACAGGAAGAAGCCATATTGTGTTTTACTGTACAAAACACACCCATTTTAGTACCACATCATCACACTGCTTTGAAAGACAGACAACGATATAGTTGAACAAATAACAATATATTCTCATACAACATAACATCAGCCTCTCGTGGGATACTTCAATCACATAAGCCCTAGGTCAACATAACAAGAAACCAGACAGGGAATAAAGTCTGATTTCACATTGCATACATTCACTGATTAAAACAAGACAAAGACTAGATTACAAAGGAATGCAAGTAAAAATTAAAATTCATCTCAATCTCTCCTGCTAAGGCACACATATATATCTATGCATGTCATTTAAAACAGAAAAGAAACTAAAATTACATGATAATACTATGTACCAATTAAAGTTTTCATTCTTCTTATTTCATTATCTATAATCAAATAAAACAATATGTATTCAAGTTCAAGTACTCACCTACAGACATGATATAAAACCTAAAAATATTTGTACATAACTAGAATTTATATTCTTAAAAATGGAATCCAAAACATAAGATCTAAAACAAGACTACCATGGCCCCTAAGCATAGCCAAAATTAACTGTTTATCAGTTAAATAAATAAATAAATTTGACCTCGACCACTCAGTTTGACAAATTAGAAGTCCTCCTCTTGTATAATTCATAAGCTACAAACAACTTTGGCCATTTTCACAAAAAATCTTAAGACCAAGATAAAAATTTTGTCTCTGCCTTATACTCAACCGAGTGCAACTATGCCCCAAGTAAAAATGCAAGCTTTATAACCTATGTATGTACTTAGTTTTGCTCATTCAGAGATGTATGAGTGAAGAATTATAAAAGAGTTACGGTGTTTAAAATTTTTGTCTTAATCATAAGATGTTTTGTGAAAAGAGTCAAAGGTTAACACTATAAGTAACTAAAACGAGAGAACAAAAGTAACATGTCTTAGACATTAGAAACAAATGAAAGTCCAGATCTGTCAAAATAGCTACATATGTAGTAAAATTATTGTTCAATTACATTTCCTTTTACATCTTCTTGATTTGTCAACAGTATTAACCCCTCAATTTTCAGCAAGAGAGTAATATTTATATTCACTGCAAACCTTAAATGGTTAGTTTGTATGTGTATATTTTTCTTTTCATTACATGTAAAATAGAGGTTCTGCACATCAGACCTCCAGCATAAACTGTAAACTGTTTCTTAATCATGCTGCATTAATAAAACTAACATAAATCACAGATAAACAAAATAACAAGAAAATCATCACATCATTGAACATTCCTCTCCTTCTGAGTTAGTGTCAGCAATAAGATATATGATTATATAATAATAATCCAACCATTATTAATTACTAAACAATGAGTTTGAACCACATGTATATGTTAACATGGACTAGATCATTTACACTGAGTAATATTTGTATCAATATAAGCAAGTATAAGCATCAGCCTTTAAAAATATTTAAAAACAAATATTCAATAAAGAACAGATATAAAAATGTACAGTAAAACATGCTTATGATGAACATGCTTATAACAAATTTACACTTATTGTGAGGTCACATTTATTCCCTATGAGAGGAAAAGAACAAATTTTATTGGATATCATGAAGTTTGGTTATAATGAACTGTTTTCCACTAGCCCTGGAGTTTTGCTATAACCATGTTTTACTGTATAATGAAGTTTGGTTATAACAAACTGGGTTCCCCCCCCCCCCCCCCCCCCCCCTAAACCCAGAGTTTCGTTAAAACCATGTTTTACTGTATAATGAAGTTTGGTTATAATGAACCATTTTTTTTTATCAGCCCTGGAGTTTTGCTACAACTGTGTTTTACTGTATAATGATGTTTGGTAATAACAAACTGTTTTCTGCTGGCCCTAGTGTTTCCCTATAACTGTGTTTTACTGTACTACAATTTTCTACAAGAATTTCTGATACTTTATCACATTCCTGTGTCCTCATCAATAAGTTTCCATTCTTAAAAAAAATTCTAACAATTAAATCCATTTGATTTCTATTTGTAGAGAAGGTCAAACAAACAGCTTACTTTCATTTTGTATACAGTGAATTTTCCTGTCAAAAATTGTCCTGTATACAGTGTGCAAGTGAAATAAATTTTACAATGAAGTAAAATGGGTGCACAGTGAAATGGAGAATCTTCATCTCGTTTCACCGAATCAAACATTCTGATAAATAAGTTGTGTACAATATGAATTTCACTACACTGCCATTAACAATGTACTTGCTGTTAAAGTAATAAAACTGAATTCAACCAGACCAAAATAATGTTCCTGCTATGGCAATGTGCTATGATGGATTTTTCAAAATACGTTTCAATTTGAAGTCGTAAACCTGACGACAGAGAAACACTGTGCTGATGTCCACATCATCTGGAGGAAGTCGACTAGAACGGGAGTAATCTGCAGGAGGCACCACTTTAGACCGGGACAGTTGATCTGTTTCTTTGCGTAGACGTTCAGCATGAAACCTACAATGACATTTTGAAAAATCGATTATACTACACACATAACATTTTATAATAACAGTGTAATGCAGTTTAACAGTTGTGTTTTAGATAATGAAATTATTCTTTTTTTAATACGCAAGGTGACATATGTCCAGTCATTAAACTGTTCAATGTAATAATACCAGGAATTTGTATAGCCGGAAAGTCGTACAAATTGGAAATATTGTGGAAACCATACCCATATTTTATCACAAAACATAAACACAAAGCCCAATGACCACATCGTAAAACATAAGTCACTCAGCACATATAAGGAATAATGATGAAATCTTTTGGGATACTAATTAGAGTATAAATCATTAAACCTCTTTCCTGGCTCTTCCTCCAAGGTCACAAAATGAAGATAATTGAATTTACACAATATGAGGAGGTTTTACTATCTATTACAGAACTTTTATATAGTGAACACTGAAGAGTTCCAATAAGTGAAATCTTTACATGTACAGTACCCCTGCTAAGTCTCTCTGTTAGACTGTTTTTAAAAAGTTTGCTCACCACATGCTATATTTTATCTATGTTCTGACATTACAAATCAAAGTACTAGAAAGCAGTTAGCATGCAATGAAATCCTTTGTCTGAAATTTTGGTATGAAGTATTGTACAGTTCATACACAAAGAAGGTAAGACAAAAATCAGAAATAATGAATTTTGTAATATTTTATTGAATGCCAAGGCCAAAAAACACTGAGTGTATCTTTTTTTCTAAAATGTATGATCAATTTCTGCTAACAAAATGAATGCAAAGTAATTCTGATTCCTAAAAAAAGGTCTTGTCACAAGGAATACACATGTGAAATACAAAAGCTCTATCACTCACCATTCAAACATTATGGCCAAAGTTAAATTTTTCAAAAGTAAATCATACCTTAAGGTCAAATTAACAAGGTTTTAAAAACTTTGCTATCTAAAGAAAGGTTTTGTCACAAGGAATACAAAGTGAATATGAAAGCCCTGTCACTATTTATTCAAATTATGGGCAGGGTTAGTTTTTGAAGACAAAGACAGACAGATGGACAGACCAAAAACCATGCCCCCGAATCTCAAATTATGGAGCATAAATTTATTTTTATGCCAAGACATAAAAAAAATAGTGTTTATGCTATACTCCAGTGGAACCCAATCTAATGCCACCTTAATAACATGCACCCGATACTTGGTTTCATTTTTTAAAAGTCTAGCAATTCTTCACATTTCAGGAGACAACTTATATGATTTTCTGCATGCATTTTTGTATACAGCATATCACTTTTCATCAGTATTGTATTATGTCAATTCTATTAGATTCATTAAACTCTTTAGTTAAGTTTTCCTCTTGAACAGTATGAAATTTGTAACACAGGGCCTACCTCTTGAACAGTCACAAAACCTATCATCACCTTGACAAAAACCTGCACAGACACTCATAATTACTCGAGAATCAGCCATAACTATATGTAATTATCTACTGTTCAAATATGAACATTTTGGCATTAATATTTACACATGTGGGGTATTTAATACTCAGTGCATGATCATTAATCTATGAGCAATGTCTTATGAATGCATTTACCTACACTGTGTTAAACATAAAGACTTATGAGTAACAAATACTGTTTAATTATTGAAAAGCTTGGCACATATATGCCAAACTAAAACACACTATTTGAAAACAAGTTTAATATCACAACTACAACTTCAACCTTGAGATGTTAAATAAAGGTCACCAGTACATTCTAGAAAAATTTGACCTTCAATTTTCTGAATGGAAAAACTAAACTTGCCCTAATTTAAATGTATACATCTGTAAGCTGGATAAATGTTTGAATCTTCTTTTCTTACATAATTGTTATTTATACAAATATCATGTCAATTTCAACAATTTTTCATAAACAATGCAATATACTTTGAATATTCAAAATAATACCATGTCAGCCATTAATATCTATCAAAAATTTTTAAGTTTTTATCAATATGCTTAAGCTTCATATTTGTTTATAAGATCATTTCCCAAATACTTAAAAGCAGGATCATGACAATCTTAACAAATTTACAACAAATTACTCATTGTCTATTTAACTCTGATGAATATTTTCATAGTAAAATACTCTCAATATAATTAAACTCTCAAAATGTTCTCATAATATTTTTGAAGTTCATGTCAATTTTCTTAAATTTTTTATTAAATAAATATTCTCAATAATATTCTCAAAGTTTCTTAAAAATATTTTGTCAATTGTTTCTCAATAGTTTATCGAAATATTCTCATTAGTTTCTCACAAAATAGTAGTTTTTCATAAATAATTCAAAAGTTCGAAAAAATAATTTTCGCAACAATTTCTCATAAACATACTTAATATCTCGGGTGACTTCGAATTAGGCTTCATACAAATGTCATCAAAACAGAACTAATGAAAGCATAACAGTAAACAACAAACAGAATAAAAGACATAAACAATTTTGTTTTTCTGAGCTGCAATATTCAATAGAGATTCCAGCATGGATATTGAAAAACAGAATAACAAATGCCTTTGCAAACCTGGTAAACACCCAAATGTCACAAATTTATATGTTCCTGAACATCTCAAATATGCTATTGTAATATCAAGAAAACCTATGTCTGCCATTGGTTTACAGTTAGTTCTAGATTGCGAGCTTAACACACACTGTATATCTATATAATGTCTAATCTACAATGAGGCTCTAACATTTTCGCCAAGCAAGTCTATTATGATTATGCACTGAACCGTAGAATTCTAAAAATTTCTAGCTGCTAATCAGTCTTCTTTCTTTGATAATCCATCTTGTTTGAATATAATGAGTACTAATTGATTGTATCACTTTTAAATGCAAGTATGGTCAAGACAAGAATCCAAATGATATAAATTTTTCTTTCTTTTTATCTTATTTTCTAGCTAATGAAGTATTTGAGAACTATTTTTTCTTCATTACCAACAAGTTTTGCACATGCATGTAACCTCAGAAATTCAAGCAATCAATTGCACCATCTCAAGCATTTCCAAAAGTGGAAAGGCACAAGACCTTGCTTCAGTAAATAGATCATAGGTGGCACTATGATGAAGCATCCACTTGCCTTAAACATTTAGTTGCAAGACAGTAAGCATTTAAGGTATACACTAACTAAAGGCATGAAAGAGCACTAAAATAAACAGAAATAAATATTAACATAGAGACTTGGTCAAGTCTACATAATTGAACTTGATCCACATAATTAAAAGAGATGCACTGTACTTGTACCTTATTAAAAGATTTACTATGAAATGCAATGGGAATACTTGAGACTGAATTATCATCCCATAGAAAGATGGAATATGTGATCATCCTTGGGTACTACTATAACATGATATGCTATCAAATTTGTCATAATTTATTAGTAAATACATATATTCTTCTAGTCACAATCTTTTGATTTATAAACTTTTCAATTTTTCAGACTGGGATATTTTAAAAATTTTTACATTGGCAGCAGGAAGCTGATACTACTGTAGATAAATCCTTTATAAATAATTTCAATGGATACGTGTTTTGTTATTCTAATTGTCTAAAAAGTATTTTTGATCTATAAAAAAGTTCTTAAACTGACTGTATCCTTGAGGTTCTTCAATTGAAGAATTTTTCTTTTATATTCCTAAATATTCCTAAACAAACTTTAAATCTTTATTGTGGTCCTCAGTAAAGAGCCTGGGGTACATGGTTTGAATAAAGCTAAATTAAACTGTGTAAAGATGCTTGAAAATTAAATAGATGAATAATACTTTGTTCTTCAGAAGATTTTATATCCCTCCTTCCCCTATTCTCATATAAAACTTCAAATGTGGTTCCATCCTGGTTCAAATAACCATGAGCTTATACCACAAATGGCCATAATGCTAGTATACCTATAAATCACCTTTGATTCATGATGCTTTTATTTCACTATTTACGAGTAATGAACTGGTCGGCAGTGATTAATTTTCATGGTCGAGATTATCTTAAACAAATACAATGGAAATTAAAGGACTGGTTCGCAGTGAGAAATATTTGCAGTGATGAGGTTCTTGCAAACCTTGCTAGCGAGAACCTTCCTAAAATTTCTTGAATGTGAACAGAACCTGGCTTACAGTATTTATTTGATAAATTGTACCCGTCACATTTTTGACAAGATTTCCTTTTTCAATTTCTATATATACATATTCAAATGTAAAACTCTCAACACCATTGCTGTCCTATCATGAGCCATGGTATGAATAAACTGGAATCAATAATAACAACAGTGGTTCTGAAGAAGTAGCAAACGTGAAAAGTCAATTACAACAACAAAACAAATTTTAATCAGAAAAACTTTGGGCTCAGGTGTGCTCCAAATTATATTCTGATTCCAGATATCTAATCTCAAGAATTGTCTGGTACCAAGCAAGTACAGAGAATTTTTATTTGCTTGTACTACTGCCTGTTGACAGATTTTAACACTGTATAGTACTATGTCTGTTACTTCCTGCTCTTTACCTGCAATACTCGTTGTATGTGAGAACATATCCCTTATCATCTATGCAAGCCACGCAGTTCTCATCCCTATGTTTGGAGGCAAACAGCTCACAAGAAGCATGCTGACTTTTCCTACCTCCTTCTGTGTGTTCTGGGTGATAGTACCACAACAGGCTCATCATCACATCACCTGGAAATGTGAAAAATCACATACAGTTACAGACCCACTTCCTCTGACAGTTATATAATAACAGACCAACCTCCTCCTAACAGTTACAAAATAACAAACCCCCTAATAATATATAATAACAAACCCACTCCCTCTGACAGTTACACAATAATAAATCCACTCTCCCTTACAGTAAACAATAACAAACCCATTCCCCCTAATAATATACAATAACAAACCTACTCCCTCTGACAGTTAGACAATAATAAATCCACTCTCCCTTACAGTAAACAATAACAAACCCACTCCCCCTAATAATATACAATAACAAACCCACTCCTTCTAACAGTTATATAATAATGAACCCACTCCCTCTAACAGTTTACCATACAGTAACCAACCTACTTCCTCTTAAATTATGCAAAGAACTTTGGGACTATCAAAATTACTTTGATAAAGTCTTTAAGTCACTTATATCTACACAAAGTGAGCAGTTCCTGATAAAGTCTCCAAGTCACTTCCATCTTGCAGTACTTTATCTTCTATGATCATTCTAAGTTTACACTTCTCAGCAAGACAATTTTTATGAACATTCAATATCTTTATTACTATGTACATACTACCAACATATTTTTTCTGCACAGTATAAATCTCCATAATGTCCATGATCTTAAGACACACACACACCTTAGTATCAGAGGACTTAAGTCCTTACTTTAAATTTAAGAGGGACTTTCCACAAACAAGAAAAGTGTTAATTGAAATATAAATTGAATAACTATGGAGATATCCTTTTTGTTTCATGTGAATAAAAATAGCCAGAAATTAAGATGCTGTATTTAGAGTACCTTGAACCACAAAATCTGTTGTTAATTACTGTACAGAAATTAAGATGCTGTATTTAGAGTACCTTGAACCACAAAATCTGTTGTTAATTACTGTACAGATCCAAAATCAAGTCAATTATTACAACCTGATCAAAACCTTCCATACATGTCAAACCGTCAATAATTCATGATGTGGGAGAAACATGGTCTACAGATAGCCTTAAGCATGTTAGGACTAGTTACTGCTATGTAGATAACTTTAATGAATGAGAGCAAAGTTAACTGCCTAAAGTAACACTTTTCAAAATATTTATGAATAAAAGTAGAAACTGTCATACAAGTCTAAAATTGTCTGTGTACAATTCATGACAATCAGCTGATACATTTGTTGCAGTGCTGCAATACTGAGATACCAGGGGCTGACAAATCCCATTCCCCAATGCCTGGGGTAAGTGGATTTTCTGGTCAGGAAAGTGAATATTTCATAACCACTTGTCCATGGGCAAGTGGCTTAAAAAATCCAAATCAATAAAATATATAATAAATTTGTTGTATATATGGACTGAAATCAGAAGTATTTATGTATTTCCTGGTAAAAATCTGAACCAGTTTAATCTGTTATTGTGAATTTTACTCACTACAATTCTTATCAATAGTTTCAAGTGCATCTTTGAATACCTATTGGTTGACAAGGTTGGCAATGGAGAAAATTTAACAATTTGAAAGCGAAATAACCAATCCTTGAATCGAGAGCTGACAAAATAATGTGAATGATGCTAAGCCAATACCTAAGTATGGTGTGACAGTGTTGGTAAAATTTTGTATTTACTGTGGTGAGTTTCAAATTTCTGCCAACCCCAAAAATACATGAGGGCATGAACTGTGATGCTTTATACCAGCAGAAAAGTATGCTGTTATGAAGTGTTGCAGTTCATACCTCTATATAGTTTTAAAAATGAAATTCATTTTTTATATTTACATTCTACTTTCATCTCTGTCAAAATTTCAAGTGTACTATATATGCACATTGTTCATATCTGCATCATATCCATGAAGAAATGGGTATCATTAAAAATGGTAAAGATGCCGACAGAAGAAACACTGGAAATGTGAATTTATATCAAATGAAGCAAACTTTTGAGTTGAGGAATTTATTCTCCTTAAACCAGTGATGTGTACAGGGATTATACTATGATAAATAGGCCACAAAAAATAATAGAATGATAAGAACTATGATTTGTTTTTTATTTCACAATTTGTAGTAAATTGGGCGATTAAAATTACAGGTAGGGCAAGTTAATTTTGGCCATGCAATTGCCCTTGGGCAAGTGTTTTAAATATCTATTTGTCAGCCCCTGAATATAACAAAGATATACTGCCACAAAAATAACAAGCATTCTAAAAGTATTGCAGAGCAATACATGTGCCCTAGTGTCAAGTTATCTGTGTAATATTTTGCCTATTTCTAAAAAGTCATATACAACTGATTCCGATTCCATATTTTCTATGTCCAAGGGCTTAACTCAACCAAAGATCAATGGACTGGAACAAAATATGAACTTGATCTGTAACTTGTCATTGTAAAACTTATCTTAACTTGTCATTGTAAAGCAATGTACCAAATATCAAGTGAATATTCACAACTGATTTCATGGACTGACAGATGGACGAACAGACAGACTGAATGTAAACCTAAAGTCCCCTTCATGACAGGCTAATAATTTTGAGAACACACAATTCCACAAATTATGACCTGATGAAACTAAAAATGTAAATATGTGAAATTATGACCCCATGGACAAAAGCATGTCTACATTATACCAAAACCTTAATTACGAATCATGATTACCATGCAAATTTGCCCTAAAATAAACTTTTGATGAAAACATGAGAACTGGGTGCTTGCAAATCTCAAGAGATATTTCTGGCACACAAAAAAAGTTGGCTTATGGTATTGCAAAGCAATTCTAGAGACAACTAGGAGGTACCTACAATCTGATTAAGGACAGAAGATTACTTTCTTTTGTCCATAGATTTGCATTACAGCTAATAAAACAGGTTGTAAATGCCATAATCTGTCAATTCATATTAATCTTCATTTTCTGTAACTTAATTTTGGCACATAATAAAACAAATAAATGACATAATAAGTCCACTGACTCACCGTCTTGTGGATGCTTCCAGAATTGAGTTACTTTGGCAACAAAAGGTATATCTGTTGTCTTTGGGCCTGACCTCAGCATCACACAGTCCCTGACCTGAATGACATCACCATCGGAGTGCTGTATTGCTTGGTAACACTGAGCTTCAAATGAGATACCAATGGACTGCCAAAAGAACAGAGACACATTACCATTTTTATGACGGAGAATATCTCCTTAGTTTTTTTTTCAAAATTAATAAATATTGATCCGAAAAATGCTTGACAAGTCAATATGTGGTAATACATGAATACTGACTGGTCAATTATTGCATTGGACATCACCTTACTATACGTCACTGTCCTTTAACAAATGATCATTACTTCTACATATGAAATAAATGTTATTTTTGTAAATAAATTAAATATACTGCACAGATTTTAAATCTATTACACTGCAATATAATTTTAAAAATTCATGGTTGATTAAAAACACTCACTGTGCACATTATGTGTACTTTCAATACCTTTTTTTAACTTACATAACTGTATATTTTTTTGTTCTCCATTGGCCCATGCAATCTCCAACCATGAAGACATATTGTCCTTTGTAATTTTGCTTCCTTTTTTGATGAACTGCTTTTCTTTCTCTCCTTTGCGACTTTCATGAGCGACATCTTGCCTTTCGACTCTGTCACAGATTTTTTCTGTACATCCCCTTTCTCTTTTCTTTGAGATTTACCTGTACTTTTTTCCCTTGAAGATGACTTTGATTTAATTTTGATGACTTTTGAATCTGAATTCTTTTTTCTGACCTTTTCTGCACTGTTTGATTTCGTGAAAACATTCTGCTGCACCACAGGAAATTCCTCAATTCCCACATCAATAATCTCCTCAGCAACCTTGGTGTCAGAATCCTCGATATGTTTGTCTTCAATGTGTTGAACACTTATTGGCGGATGTGATAAAATGCAATGATCCCTTGAAGGCAGTGGCTGATGGGAAATGTTCGTACCAGGCTGGGAGTAATACAAACATTGTGGACAAGCTGAAAACCACAGATAACACCAATGAGACAAATATTAAATATCATAAATAAAAGTAAACCACAATTAACTTTTAAGATGTAAATAACAATTTCTCTCTAACAACAGTCTTAGTAGAATCATTTAATCATAAAGATTTTTCAGCAGTTTTCATCCTACAAGGATCAGCAGAAATGTATATATGAGTATATGAATTTACACAAACAGTTGATTCAATGTAACAAGCAAAATCAATACACCTACTGATGAAGATCATGTCACAGTTGTTTATTTTAGCTGATATCTGAATTTGTTTTTTACAGTCATTTGTAGAATAAGAGCTAGCATATCATACTCATTTAAAGCACTCCCAGAAAAATACCAATAATCATTATATTGGGCACCCACACTAATTCCTAGTCCATCATGTAATGTCAAAGTACTATACAGAAAAACACATTTATAATAAATATGCTTATAATAAATTCACACTTACAAAGCAATATTTATTTCCATAAGAGAGGTAAATTATGCACATTTTATTGGACATAACAAAGTTTGGTTTTAATGAACTGTTTTGCTGGCCCTGGAGGTTCACTAAAATGTGTTTTACTGTATAATGAAATTTGGTTATAATGAACCGTTTTTCGCTGGCCCTGGAGATTCACTATTATAACTGTGTTTTACTGTACCTCTATTACAAACAAGGTTTAGAACTTACTACAGTGGGGTAGTGTTGATGTTCCAGGGTAGGGCAGTGTGTAGGATCCCCCATAAGCTGGTGGGTAAGGCATCACAGCAGATATATTCACAGAACTCAAACTACCCACCCCACCAAGGGCATACGTCTGACAACCAGTCATCAACCCAGCAGCCTGGGCACACTGGGGACATCGATGTGACGACATAGCAGGGTGCTGAACCATAGTATTTACATAAGAAGCATTATCTATATGCTGTAATCGAGACAATGAATAACCAGAAGTAGACATATCCATGTTGATGCAAGGTTTGACATCATCAGGGTCTGAGCTGCTATTTGATCGGGGTATGTTTTCACTGTGGGACATTTCTTGGCTGTTCCAGTAGATGGCACTTTGGTGCTGGCATGACAATGGCTGAAAGCATGTGGCACACATAGATCCTGAGCAACACCGTTTTCGCTTGGGAATCACAATCTCATGAGTTCTTGCCGCCTTCCTTGTATCTAGTCTCTTCTTTTTTGGCTTATTTGGATCAGTAGAACCATTTTCATCATCACACTTAGTTTTTATAACTTTCTTAGCCTTTTCTAGTTTCTTATTTGAATTGAATTTGAGCATTTTTTTCTTCAAAATTAAAGAATTTGCCTTCAGAATCATTTTCTTATCCCTTCCTTTCTTATCTTTGGGTGATTTTATAACTGACAACTTTTTAGTCTGCGATTTTGTTTCAGATTTCTTTTCCATATTTTTCATCTTTTTTGTAGGCGATCTTGGAACATCGTTTCCTTCAGTAGACAGATCAGCTTGAAAGGAGGACCTGCGTTTTTTCGGAGACTTTGGTGCTGGTGGTTCTTTTTCAAACAGAATGTTCACCATGGCCATGGCATTTAGACTGGCCTCACGTCGCACTCTTCGTCCAGGCATTGGTACTGACTCAGACTTCGATTTTTGTTGTTTTTTATCTTCAGAACTTGGAGACCTATTACTTGTTTTGCTTGAACTTTTCTTCTTATTTGTTGACTTTCCTTCACCATTTTCATCCCCACTATTTTTCCAGTTTAGTTTTTCTCTATTAACTTCCTTACTTGGTGATGTCTTATCATTTTCATATTTTATATTAATTTTTTCTGCTACTTTGTGTGATTTAGATACTGCTTCTCTGTGCTTATCTGGTGAACTGCCTGACTTCATACAATCTGATGACCAATCATCTGTATTCAGAGCAAAAGCAGAGTCATTGATCTTGTCTAGAGATCTGCTGGAAGTCACACTGTGATACAGAGTGTCGGAATTTGATGACTGAAGAAAGGCTGACTCCTTGTAAGTGATTATACTCTCTGTTGACAGTCGAGAACCAATGTTATGTAGTCTTTTATATTCCTCCACTGAAAGACCAGCTGCTTTTTCTTTTTCCTTTTTCTCCTGTAAAAAAAAAACAAACCAACACACTCTTAACATCCAATAAAAGTTAGAGTCATTCAAATAAGGGTATTGAATAATATTGCACTTCTGTCTTTTGACTAGCCAATACACATTTTTCACATCGCTGTTTATCAAATATCTTACACCAATTTAAAGTTTATGTACTTTAGAAATAATTACAACATTCTCAGGTTTGTTGTTGAAAATGACTGTAATGTAATTAAATGTATATCCATTTTTAGTCAGATTACAACATTATTAAACTAAAATAAATGATGGCTTCATTATCCAAATGCACAAAAATGTCATCCACTTCAAACACGACTGATTTATAATTTTACAAACAGCTATGTAAGAAGACAATAAAAATCAATAGTGAAACATCACATCAGGGCGGAGCACTTGTACTTTCCCCCATGCCATTTCTGTACTTCTTTTTGCTGTGTGTGGACATTAGAGTTTAAAGTAATTATGACTCCAATAACGATCAAGGACAATTATACTGGGAATTACCCTGTTACAAAAACACGATAATCTATCACGCTGATTATGTCATAAAGAAAAAATGTTCCCTGTCATAGTTCTTTTATGAACAAATGATGTAATTCAAAGCTAGAAAGTATTTCACTGAAACATTTTAGTTCCCTTATTGCACAATAATCCCATAATCAATTTAATACAAAACCCAAAACTTCATGATATATGATTTCAGATTACTAATTAACAAAACTGAACAAGATATTCCAGTTCAATATCCTGTTATTCCTGGTCATTTATTCTTTGTTACCTCTGACTTAGAGACCTCCAAATCTTTCTAGATATTTGACAATCACCCAATTAAGTATATTAGTACTTTACTGGTGCTAACATACAAGGTTTCATGTCACATGATTCCAAAAGAAATCTAACAGTCTAAATTTGTTTGCAAACACATTTAAAAGGCTTAGAAAATTGTTGACTTTTTATAAATGTGTTTAAAAATTTTTGTCATTGACCCGAGTAATATGTAAAGTGTAGGGCCATAAATGAGTCATTACTTTTAAAATTTCACTGCACAGGTATATATTTCATCAAAAACAACCACATTACTAAATTGTACTAATTAAATTATATAAGACAAATTCAATGCTGGAATTAATTCTCTTAATTCTCTAACAATATAAGTAAGATCAAAATTTATGCCTACCTTTTTTTCTCTCCAATATGTATTGGAAATATTAGGACAATCAAAGCAAAAATGACTTCAAAATGATTTTTTTTAACAAATAGACTATTTTTAATGAAATATATAATGTAAAATATGAAAGTTGACTTCACTCCTTTACAGCACTACATAATGTGGAAGCAATTTCTGCACTAGAAACTAGAGTTTGATTCTCAATTAGTATCAAATAAATTTTATATGATTAATAAGATTTAACTAATTATGCCATCTTTGTTAATAAAAAAGAGGACCACCAGCCAAGGTAACACTAGATACAAACCTGATTATCAGCAGCAACAGAGAGCATAAAAATTTCCATGTTTATATGTCATATTTCTAACTTCATAAATACTCAGATAAAAGTAAGTGACTAGTACATATCATCTACAACATCTGATTTCCTGATCATACAAGGTCAAATTCTAAATACGTGTAACCACGACATGTTGAAATTCTCCATCAAGGTCATGCTACAACTCAGTCTTAAATTTCAGTACAACCCATTATACCTGTTAGGAAACAAATCCTGTTGAGATAGACACCTGTTTAGCTGTGATGAACTTCCTCAAAAATTCACTTCTTTTCATCAAAAAAAAAGCACTGATTAAACTGCTCCCCAACCCAACACATAGGTCATTAATAGGAAAAGGAAACTGGTGGAAGAAGAAAAGGAGGAATCTGTGCTGTGATCATGTACCTGCTGTGTACTGTACTTAGTGATGACTGAAGCCCACAGCTCTGTTATAAATGCCTTGAACTAATACTGATTGGTAGACAATCTCTCATAGAAAAAAATCAATATTTGTCATCTGCAATAGCAGCATTTTCATTGCAGTGGCATAAAGCATCATCAGTCAATTTGTGCATAATTCATGAAAAAAAAAAAAAAAAGAAAAGAAAAGAAACTTGATCTACTGATATAAAAATGAGAATTCTTTTTAAATTTTATACTTCCTTAAGTTTGCAATACTTTAGTACATGAGGAAAATTTAATTCATTGTTTAAAGAGAAGGATAATTTTCTTGCAAAATCATTTTCTCTAAGATTTAACTGGGATACACTTCATTTTCAGGGTTGACATATTCATACGGCTGACATAAAAAATGCACTTTTACCAAGAAAAACTCAACACAGGTGATTACCTGTCTAGAATCTCTAACAAGGAAAATCTAACCCTCGTTTTTAAAATATTTTTCACATTAATTTTTTTCTTCTTATTTTGTGTATTGCACTAACATTAGCACTTGGCAAGACCAAATAGGATGTTACTTGTTTTTGTGATGTCACAATTGTGGGATACATTATTGATTTTGTTGGGATTGAACACAGCTGTCAACAAAATTGAATTTTTTTCAAATGTAACGATCAATTACTTATCTTGCATACTGATTTATTATGTCATCAACATTTTTGAAACACCCTGTTGGCAAAAATTTGAACAGGTTCTCACTTTGCTTAATGTGAATTCAAGTGTGAATTTTCATTATTCCACATATCAACTGCATTTTTAGCACAATTAAAAAATATATTCAAAATGTTGGATCATTTACAAAAATTTTTTGATATACATAACAATCGAAGAAAAAGAAAAGAAGCAGAAACAGAGGATGCTTACTCCTCCTTGGCACCTGATCCCACCTCTAGTATTTCCAAAGGTTTGTGTTTGCCCTGTTCTTGATTTTTTTTTTTAAGGGTTTATGTTCATTCATCATGTTCATTATCTTCACCTTTTTATTTCTTCCTTATTTTAGTACAAAGCTAAATTTAGTCATTTAGTACAAATACATGACACGTTAACCAAAACTTACGGTAGCTAGGAAATCGAACAATAACTTCTTTCGATATATATTGATTGCTACAGAGAAACATGCCTTCTGCTGACTGATGGACTACTATTGAAATTCTTTACAATCTTAGATGACAAAACATTATGTAAGATTCATGAGATGGGGTATATACAAGCGACATCAGTCACAGTCTTCAAAATTAGCCACTAGCCCAAAGGCCAAGTCCAGTAAAATTAAATTTAGGACCTGTTGAGGACTAAAATTCAGTCCCATTCCAAAAGCTGAAATACAGGTGTTTTTTCCTAAAATGACACTTACGACTTCCCAAAAGATGATGATAAAAAAAATAAAATGATCAGAAAATTAATCACTCAGTATATTTCTCTATTCCTCTATTCACAGCTTTTTTTGTAATTTATTGCAATTAAGCTCAGCATCATTATGTATAAATCTCTAATTAACAATGTTATCAAAAAGTTAAAATTCAAGGATAATAAAAACATGATGCCTATATTTTTTACATTTCAAAACAATTTGAGTGAGGAATCCACATCCACTGACCAACCAGACAGGTGACCAGGTGGAAAATCAACAAGAGACTGGGTCCAAGATTGAACACCGTCATGACAAGTCTTTCAGTGGAAACAATTTCATAGGTTTTACTTCAATTTCAGAGAATGATAAAGAAAACCAAAATATTGTTGATGATTTAAATTTTGATGATTCATATGAGAAAAAAACTGTTATCTTCAGCCACCATTTACACTGGAGACTGATAAAATCTGACTCAGACAATGCCTGGGTCATGACTTAACTTGAACATTTCCATCTTTTTTTATCACCAAAAACAGGAAAATGAAATTGCTTAAATCCATAGATAAATTATTATTTTTTTTAATTTTAAGTGTTTTCCCAAATTCAACCAAATATCAGTTTTTCCTAGTGTAATATTTTAAATCAAAGGTTACAAAAATTGTTGTATACATAATACAATACTATCAAGCCTGTGCATTTCATAAAAAATCATGCTACCATATACACTGAAATGAAGCAATGATTGTAATTAGAATCAATGAAGACAGTGTTTATATCACAGTTAAACTAATTTTGACTAAACCTATAAGTGGTTCAATGTACTCTTAAACTTTCTCTTCCAAGTTTTTTTTAAAAGGTTATTTTTTATGTTTGATGTGGATGAGTGGATTTCACTTTAGTCTAGTAAACAGTGCAGATACACTGAAATATAAATGGCCTGAGCTCAAAAAAGTTTTTCACAAAGACTGATGTTCAGGGATGTTCATATACATAAAATCACGTGAAAATTGTAATCCAATGCTTATAAACAACCGGAGCATAAAAATTATCAACATCACTTTCATTACAAAATGACTGATAATACTCTTTCCATCAAATTGACACATAGTTCTAAATGAATCAATGTACTTATATAAATAAATGTGTCGATTTTCTTTCTTTTTTTTTTTGGCTATTAAGTTTAATACTAGCATTTTAAAAGTATTTAGTTTTCATCAAATTAAATTTCTGCAAATTGAAAAATTCTGTTTCATATTCCAAATGCTGTAATACAATTGGATATATGAAAATACACTTATCTTGGACATATTTATATTAACATGTCGAAGTTATTTTATGAGAAGGATATCTGTTCGCATTATAATTGGCTCCATATACAAGTGTGACTTAAACAGTGTCAATGAAATACCAACCAGGAACAAATCTCTCTCTTTCTCATGAGATTGTTGAGAGTTCAAGGTTAGTTATACAGTTAACATTTCAAAGTACCAAATGTTATATACTGTAATGAAAAGTGATAATAACAAAAAAGATATGAATAAGTTATAAAGTACATATAAACACACCTAATTCTGCAGACTGTTTTATGATCATATACAAATATTGGAAAAGTCAGGGAAAGGTTTTTCACTGCATACATCAAAAGTCATTCATAAAGAGAACATTGAAAGAAAATTCCTACATAAGTCTAATCTGATGTGCAGCATACACCTTGTGATGAAGTAGATCCCTGGTATTATTCAACTGCCTTACTCCATATCATGTACAAATTGATATGAAGCAATCTGAAGCCAGAATATAGGTTATGGTTGCAAAAAGAAAACAAGAAATGTTTTGTTAGAAACATAAATGTCCCTTGTGTGGCAACATGTGTAAAAGATCAACTTTACATTTAGAATGTCTGATGTGATAGTGAAAAATATGGATTATCTACTAGTCTAAGCAACCACAATAAAGTGTGATCTCTGAAAATACTGAGAAAATGCTTTCAAATAACCAGTCATTTGAGTCATGACCTTTAACCTTGTGACTTGAAATCAATGGGGGCCATCTACTCTTTAAGGGACACCAGTGTACAAAGTTTGATAATGAGCAGGCAACACCAAATGTCCTGAGTAATTTGACTATTGACTCTGTGACCTCAAAATAATAGTTTACTCCTTAGGTATAACCAGTGTACCAGGTTTGATATCTGTCAAGCAAAGTGTCTCGAGATATTATTGAGCAATCAATATCTTACTATGTCCAGTTTGACCCTTGACCTTGTGACCTCAATAGGAAACATCTATTTTGTAGGGGAAACCAGTGAACCAAGTTTGAAGTCAGTCAAGCAAAGCATTCTCAAAATATTAAGCGGGCAATATCTTACTATGTAAATTTTGGCCCTTTACCTCAAAATCAATTGGGTCATCTACTTCACAGGAGAAATCATGTACCAAGTTTGATGTCACTTGAAGCAAGGTTTCTCAAAATATTGTACTGAGTAGACAGTATCTTACCATTTCCAGTTTAACCCTTGACCTTGTGACCTGAAAATCAATAGGGGTCAACTACTCTCAAGGGACAACCACTTTACCAAATTTGGTAACTGACAAGGATATTGAGTGGACAAGACTTGTCTACAGACCAACAGGTGCAAAACAATATGTCCCCTCTTTTACAAAGGGGGAGCATAAAAATAGTTTGTATTTGAATAATTGTTGTCTTCATTAGTTGGAAATACCTGGGGATCATGATCAAGAAAAAAATAATGCAAGGACATTACCCCATGGATGGACCTTGGAAACATTTTTAACTATGAATTCACTAAAAAAACAAAAAGTCCTGCAATCTTTTATATTAGATTTTTAAAAATAATTTATGGTTCTTTTGTATTGAAATAGATAATACATCATACTGCAAAATATGTTTCGATCAATATGAGTCATGAAAACAAGATACATCATATCAAACAATCCCATGTATGGGCTACAGACAGATTCATGGAAAATGAGTACATTGATAAATTTTGTACGTAAAAAGATTTACTTTCTGGTGCCGTTTTCCTTTTCCTTAGTTTTCTCATTCTGACAATATCTCATTTTAACTTGTCAACCTCCACCTTGTCAGTGATGACAACTGAATACAATAACTTTAATGATATTGGAGTACAGCTAATAGGATATTTAAGAGAAAATAATCATATCTTTCACATGAACTATACAAGAGGATGGAAGGGGAAAATTAATGGTGCTCTACACCTACTATTATACTCTGATGTCCAACAGAACAAAAAATGTGACAACGAACCAAAAAAAAAAAAGATCATCATTCAACACCTCACTATTATACTCAGATGTAGATGTCCAACAGAACAGAAAATGTGACGATGTACATACCAAAAAAGATATAAATTTAGAGCAGTTACAAAGAACTCAGCATGACATAACAATTACACATGGGTTACTGATGACTGAAACTAGAAAACCGTAACCTGTAGAAACAAAATATTAATAAATCAAATGTAATGACATATTTTAACCAATACTGTCCATTTAGACAGTCTAATAAACTTTTTTTGCATGCTATTAGCAGAGTTTTTGAATCCACCTGTCCCATTGGCCAAATGTGGTATATATTTCTCAAGTCTGATAATTTTTTGTACATAATCTGAGTCCGAAGGACCTGTAATATGCAAACAATCAATTCAGAACTTTAGCCTCTTTACATATGTAGTTGCAAAGTTTACTAAATATTTGATACAGCATACTTACATGTAAATGAGTAAAGTCATGCAATTCTACGATTTGAGCATTAAAACAAATACTTAAAAGATTTCCCATTTACATTTTTCCCAATCATGTTTATGCCATAAGCAGATATGGATGAAAGCCACTGATGATACAAATTTTATCATGTGAATTAGACTTAGTCAAGTGGACTGCAGAATCAGTGAGCAATGGAAATCTGTGTGCTAGCCATTCAAAGTTGGAGCTCCATTGCTGTTTGTACAATACTCACATAGTAGAACATTACAAGTCTGCTTATTCAGCAATGCATTTGAAGCCAAAAGGATGGTATTCAAAGGGATCAAATCTACTCTTAATCTGGTCATGAGGTTATGAATATTGTATTTTAAAGTACCTATTATATAAACTTGCTTTCAAGTTCCTTTTTATATCTTCAAGTAACTAAAATACTGACTTTGTTCAGACCAGTTAATTTCCTCAATTCACTGCTCTACTTGACTACTGAGTTGTTGTATATTTTTGTTTGTTTGTTTGGTTTTTTTTTTTTGGTTTTTTTTTCTTTTGGGGGGGGGGGGGGGGGGGGGGGGGTCAAAAACTCTGATTTAGGTGGAAAAAAATTTGGGGGCCAAAAATAAGAAAAGTGAGTCATAAGACATAAGTGGCACCACACTAGATATAGTAATAGCAAGATACTTCCTTATTCGTCATGAAAAAAGGCTTCCTGGTGGTGCAATCCCACACTGCACTGTAAAGAATGCAGGATGGGATACTATCTCAGTACCAGGAAACGTGTACCATTACCCTCAACCCATGTTCAAACTTTTCTTCTACTATAACAACATTGTAGAATGGTGCTTATCAAAAACTATCATGTATGATATTAATAAACAGCTCTAACATTTATCAGTCATTCATCAGCTCTTCAAAGGTGATTTTATCTGAGGAATCTATATAAATATCTCAATTTAAAAAAATCAATAAAGTTAGCTGATGTGATGTTTTTCCTCATTATTTTGAGATGAATAAAAAACATTAATTAATCTTAGAAAAAAAATCAAAAGGAATCCAAAGTAATCATTTAATAATTTTCTTAAAAAACATTCACTTATACCTACACTGATAGTGATAAGAAGCAAGATTTTAGTTGATACGAGATAAAACTTTATAAAGAAAGTCAGTGTACTACAATGATCTAGAGGGTATTTGAGGTGTCACACATTTCCAGGATATAGGAAATTATTTCACATCTCCAATACTGTTTAAAAAACCATAATATTTACATTCACAAACTGTTTTAAAGTTTTCAATGAAGGCACTATTACAGAGAATTTGAAAATGAGCAGAACCATAATGACGTGTAACATTTCTGTCAACAATCACACAATCAAATGGATTGTAGCTTGTACTCTGTACAATATACTGAAAAAGTCGTACTTTTTTGCACTAATTTGACACAATGGCTACCATAAAGTACTTTGTCATATCATAATGTACAAACTACTGTGGAAATTTGTAAGAATAGATCTTTAATCATGATGCACTTCCTAATATTCTAAATTGAAATTTATCACTTTTGAATTTTTTTTGCAAAATCCACAGGGCCAAATAATCTTCAAGCAATGCATATGATATTATAATAAATGCATGTGTAACCTTTAAAATGACCACAAAGTTAAACACAGTTAATCTGAATATCAGTCGTGGCATTGGTTCCCGTTAAATAAAGAATACATTTTAATTGTTTCAATCATGTTAAGAAATACTTCCATTTTGAAAATTTCATGACTGTATGAGGTTGAGACTTTCACAGCCTTATATGTATTCAATACATCAGAAAGTACATTTTTCATAAAGTAGTGTACTTTCTCAGTCTAAATATAACCTTTCTATGATGTACAACTACTTTTGGAACTGTCATTAACAAGGAAACTTGAATTTGGGGTTTAACCAATTTACACAAATGTATAGCTTCAAGCATACATTTTGTCATGCAGGAATTCATATGTTTAAACTCGCAAGCCAAAGTCAGGATTTTAGAAACTTGGAATATAATTCAATAGAGGGAGAAGGAAGATTGAATCCTTGGGGAAAAAAATTCCTGAAACTTGTTTTTACGCAAGAGAAGAATAATAATGTGCTGCTCAGAGCTAATTTAAAACCACTTCACATTGTATAATTCACTTCTGGTGCAATGAGTGCATTTTTCAAACTCCTAAGAACTGAGTGGCTTCTGTTATTGTGATTAAAAGTTGCATTCATTTTTCCTAATGTTTTTCCATTACAAAATTATGTCTGTACAAATTTTTTAATCAGTGACCTTGATTTTAAACAAGAGATTAGTGTTCTGAGTTACAATCTAATCATTAGCAACCTTTGTACAAAATTAATTCTATGATCAACTATTTGTCTACTGTAAGACCTGAAGAAAATATTTCTAACTAATTTACCCGTCTGGCCTCTGACATGAATCCAAAATCACGGACATATACAGTTTGGTCAGACTCAACCTTTGTGCCTATCCATGTACTATTATCACCTACTATCCCCTCAACTATCAAGTAATGGCACTAAGAATTATTTTTAACCCTTTTTTAACCAGTGACCTTGAATCAAATGACTTTTGACCAAGATTTGGAGTCGTGACACACTGTATGGTCACAAGATACCTTTGCACCAAGAATGAGTCTCAAACGTCTCTCAATAAGAGATTACATCCTAACCAGATATTTCTACACTTTCATGCTAAAAACCTTGATGTATTTCTCATAGTAGTAACTTCAACAAATCATTTTTTTAATACAAGTGACAATGAACTTCACCAAATAACCCTTGTAAGATCATCATACATTTTCTGGCCATAAGTAACCTCTGTGTTTAAGTATCAGCTTTTCAATGTTTTATCCATTACAAAGCTGTGGCGCAAAACAAAGATATTATGTCAGAAGGTGGACAGACAGATACACATCATGATTCCTATAAACTAACGCAACCTTTCTTTGCAGGCGCTATCACTTGTCACTCAGGAGCAGTGAAGACTTAAGATTTAATTCATTTCACTACAGTGACTGCCATCTTCACTAGCCAAGAGTTTTGGTTCCTCTGCTCCCATAAACTAATATATACAGTGTTATTTTTGTCCAATCACACTGTTTTTAAATACATGCAAATGATTTTGCTCAGTTTTGAATTCACCAAACAATGACTGACAAGTTCCACTTAAAGAAAGATAACTAATTAGCCCCTTTGTAAACTCACTCATTGATAATGGGGCAAAAATAAAATGGAGGTGAAAAAAATCTTTACACAAAATATGATCCACAAACATGATATGTATAGTTCCATCTTTGGGCCTTAACTTTGATCCTGGAACCAAGAATTTCAAAGTTTTAGAAGATGTCTCAAAACTCATAATAACTATACATCATCCATTTGTGCTAGATGTTAAGGAATAAAATAAGATTTTAAATCAATGTTTTTTGACTATATTTTATCATCACATGAGGACTGAACTTCTGAGCTGGGATCATCAGTTTCACAATTCTAATAAAAACATTCTTGTATATCATTAAACTCACCCCAGCTGTTCGATGTCTAGGTCCCAAGACAGTGTTTTTTTCACCAGTTTGGGACTGGGGGCCAGAGCCCTTTCAATTGGGAAAGATAGTGACAAACCAGGAAAATTGAAAAAATTCATTTTTATTGAAATTTTATGATAGAATCGACCTGAATTTTCTCTGTGTTGTCAAACTCTGCATCACAGTGAACTTCTGCCAATTATTCATTTACTTTTCAGAAGAAGGATGATATTTTTTGGTTTGACTCTTTTGTGGGGCTTTTTTGATAATATTTTTTACATAATACTTTTTTTTTTTTTTTTTTTACATAATACTACTAGTAAAACATGAGGTATTCATTACTGGAAGACATGCTAGATAAGACATATGTAAAATTTTGACAACTTGTACAAAGTTGGGTTTTTTTTTTATTATTATTATTATTTAATCACAACCCCCAATTTTGGGCCCGAAATTGGGAAAATATTAGGTATTTTCTGATTGGAACTGGGGCTGAATTTCAGTCCCAAATCAGGCCCAAAAATAAAAACACTGCAAGATTATGTAACATATTCATACTTCAGTCAAAATTTCAGTCACCTGTACGATGTTCATTACTTTTGAAATGAAACTCTAGCAGACACTAGAAAATTGATGAAGCAATATTGAATAATAATTTTACTTTAGAGTGATTTTACTTCTCAGTCTTTTTGTCACAATATTCAGATTGATTTTTGAACATTCCTTTGCTCTTCTGGAAGAAGGTGCCACATAGTTCACAAATTTTGTTCTCCTAATCCTGCAGATGTTACATGCAAATTATGGTAAAATTCTGTAGCATATTTCTGAGATATTGGAAACGTTTGCATGCATTTACATGGCAGACAAAACCAGATCCCAGAAGTCAAAAGTGTGACTCAGTTGACCTAAAATTCAATGTCACTGACCAAAAAAAAAAAAAAAAACCAAACAAAAAAATGTAATGTTGCAGGCAATCAGCATTCTTCCCTGCCTCCTTCCCTAGAAGTTTGTTTTTTCTTTACAAATGGTCGAGGTCATCAACATGCTTGGATTAATTAAAATGACATGCTAACATATAAACTATGGTTATAATGAAAGGGAATTAACGTGTGATTAGATATTTTCCCCATTCATACGACAGTCACTTGTCATATTAACACTTCATAAAGTCTTAGACGAGAGATACGTGCTGTATGGCGCAAGTGTAGTCATTAGCGACACGCTAAATTGCACGCACGTGCTTTGAATATTGACAATATTACGCCTACCATATCACTGTTCGATAGATTATAAAATTTTATTATTTACCAACATTGTGTTTTCAGTTGTTGTTATTTGTCAAGGGACTGAATCAAAAACACAACATAAACACTCCATATTACACGCTTTCCAAGAATCGCAACCGTAAAATCCGACAGGATGTAAACAAATACAGCCGGGGATGTCTTGCACCATCATTCTCTTAAGCAAAGTTCGATGACAACAGAAATATCATAAAAGAATAAGAAATAATCATATATATTCAACACACCTCTCCTTTGCAGATGGAATCATGTGAAATTTTTGCTTTTTCATTTCCTTCGCTCTCCACGTCAGTCGCCATTGATTTATCTAAGGTTGCACTAATGACCCGTAAGTATATATATAGTCGTCATTTTCACAGGTTCTTTTTATAGATCTGAGGTATTCATAAAATAAACCCATGACATGATGAATTATTATAATCTGAAATTAAATATGCAACGAGAGTATACTTTATATGAATCTGTTGATAATCGATGGGGTGCTCATGGCCATGAACGGATCCAACGGTGGCGGGGAAGTGATATAGGGATCCGACCCGGGACCCTTTATAGAATTTTCCATATTATCCGCTGAGTCTTGTCTTAGACCTTCATGAATGTGTGTTAAAACAGCGACGTGTACCGTGGTATGTAATAATAACTGATCCATGATAATATTCAATGAGAAGAAATGAAATACCATTGGCGGATCAATAAATTTTTGAATTGGGGCGCAAAATAGGCTTGGATCTGGGGATTGTCTTGAAGTACCACTGGGTCCAAGGCAAAGCTACTAAATTTTTATAAAATAGGACATATAAATTGCAGTGTTTTTGGACATATTTCTACATTTTAAAAAAAGTGCATGTTTGTGATAAGCCCCGGCACACGCTCGGTGCTACAGCGCTGGATCCGCCACTGAATACTTGATTGCTATTAAAGGGACAAGGTCACGATTTCATGCCAAAAGAACCTTCTATTTTTAGTCCCCTACCAAAGGGGACTATTAGTTTACCCTCGGTCTTTCTGTCTGTCGGTTATTCCGCTTGCGGTGTTCCAGACTTTTCTCCGCATTGGATGAAGATATTTAATTGAAATGTGTCTTGTATAGTTACATATCAAGTTTGAGTTTACTTACGCTTGACATACTTTTGACTGAAATATCCCACCAGTAGGGGACTTTGAATTGCCTGCAATACACTCAGAATGCTTGTTTAAACACATTATCTAATACGCTCTCTCCATTGGCTTCCAGTTCAGCAAAGAGTCATCTTCAAGACATTGGTGTTGGTGTACAAAACAGTACACAACACAGCCCCATCCTATCTGCAAGAACTCATAACACCTTATGCTCCCTCCAGAATACTGCGGTCCAGTGACCAGAGCCTACTACGAGTGCCATTTACCACCTCAACGGTGATTCAAACTCGAGCCTTTAGTGTTGCTGGCCCTAAACTGTGGAACGCTCTTCCGTATGATATCAGAACTGCCACCAGTCTCTGTACCTTCAAATCTAAATTAAAGACTCATCTGTTCACATGCTACAACTAATCTGGGACCTACTATGATCTGTTTTTATATACCTCATTTCACTTATTTTATTGTTGTTTAAATAGCGTTTAGAGCAGTATGGACTTTACGCTTTACAAAATAAATTTATTATTATTATTATTATTTTGTAATTCACTCAAACAAAATCTGAATGTCAATTCGTGCTTAACCTATATGGAGCGCTAAATTAACATACACTCAAATAAGTGATATCCTTAACTATCTGAAAATATCATCAATTCATTTATATACGTGAAAGAATTCAATTAAAGATCCCTTTTAATAATAATGATATCTTCATTTCTAGATTATTGCGCACATTGATTGAATTGTTTATAACATTAATTATTCTGCTGAATTGTTGTCTCTTCAACTGATGCACAATACAATTCAAATAAAGAGAGGAATTATTTAATTACTGCGCGCAAAAATTGAGTAATTGTTGCGCGTGTACATTCAATTAATGCGCGCAATAACGAAATCATGTTTCTCTTCAAATGAACTGTAGCGCGCATAAATACTACTGATCATCATAAATACATCTGAATTGATGATCTCTTTAACTGAATATGCTTCATTTCTTTAAACAAACATCGTTGTAACTAACTGAAGATACCGTCAAGTGAATTAAAAAGATAAACAAACCATTGATACTGAACTTCAAATTAAATTTTGCGAGCATTGATGTGCGCATCAAATCATATTGCTTTCATCGATATGAATTAATGTGCGTATCAAATCAGTTATTGATTATAACTTGTTATATTGTGCTTGACCGATTCTTATATTATGTATAACAATGTATGTAAAATCATTTTGTATTAAATGTATCAATGATTTGGTTTAATTGAATATTGAAACACACTGCCATATCTTGACAGTTAAATAAATGTATGCATAAGAGGCGGGATGCATTGTATTATTTATATTCTAGATAATCAACGCTAATCAAATTATGTTCTTAGGAATAACCCACCCACCCCTCCTCCGATACGTATATATTTTTTCAAACATTTACACATAATAAGATTGATGAAGCTCCCAGCCGTTAGAAAGCGCTTCCCACGGCCCTGTAAACTGTCTTGTACCTGTCTCCATATAGAGCATGACTGTCTCCCTGAATGTTACACACCAGCAGTATAGGACGAAAACCGAGTAGTATATCCAGAAAAGATCTCGAAATTACGTGATAATCCTCTCATTATCATGAGAAAAGATCTCGTAATTAAGGGTTAATTTTCTCGTTATTACAAAGGAAGATCTCCTACAGTATAGTATTAGACTGACATATAAAATTATTCACGACAACAAAGTAATCAATAAACGGACGAATATTGTAACTATACATGTATCAACGAGAGATTTTAATTGTGAAAATATTATCGAAAATGACAGTACACCGTGAAAAGTGATGAATAATTTAATATGTTCATATTAGGTGACATATTATGTCAATTGAGTGAAAAGTATATGTCGAAAACATGTCTTTAGAATCTGAAAATAAGAAACATTGTTATTTGAAAAGAAAGAGCTGATGTGTTTGCAGACAGGCATTGTATAGAAAATACATAGGAAACTATTTGCGCTTGCATTTATACCAATGTATAGCTTACCATTAGCTGTTATATCATTATATTAATTAGAGTATGGGTTCAAAATAAAAATCATGGTAAATATAAGACAAACATTAAATCAAATGTATATTTTTTAACATAACGATCTCTCTGTATACTAATAATACTATAGTATATATACATAACTTACAGAAACACGTCCCTGTCCACATTGCATACTACATCGGCTGCTACTATATCGTCATTCAAGGCTCGATGCTCGATTTCTGTTTTGAAATTAAACAAATATAGTGAATTAGGCCAAGTTCAAATTCTGCTTTACAAAAGTGGTTTGCAGGGGAAAAAAAAAAAAAAAAGAACCACGGAAATTTTACCGAACCAGTGAAAAAGTAAGGCGAGTTTGTCTTCCAGAAAGAAATCAGTAGATCTGTTCGCATAGTTCGCCACATCGTCTGTCGAACTACATGCGGGAATATGAATCAAATTGCCTAAGTTCCAAATGGAAATCAAATATTTGTAAATACTGTCCAGATCAATTGATACCATAAATATGAAATAAAAGACACAAAATGTGACATCACATGTACTGTATATTGTTTTATTCGGTGTTATTAATTTTAAAAAAATAAATCTATCTAACTTCTTACAGATTAATTCATGGATTACTGCGCCACCCATTAGCACAATCATTTCGTTATAGGCCTCTATATTTTAATAATTTCATTCCTTGTGGGCTACATCACAGAGGAAACTATTCCGCCCTCTTATTCTAAGAGACAGCTGCATATCCTTCGGCAGTAAGGTTACTCTTTTCCATGGCACGCACATAAATTTGTGTCTGCAAAAACGCTAACTACGAAATCTTCGCATACTTCCTGAAAAGGGCAAATAGAAAACATCAAGTACTAGAAAAAATTAGAAATAGGTTGCTTTATAAAGGTACACTAGGTAATTCAATTACTAATTGAAATACCACCTCCCCCTCCTGCGGGGCACATTTAGAATGTGTGGGCTGTATAAATTAAAATTAAGAAAAAACAATCTGCGTGCTTAGTCATCTTCGCAAGCCAAGGGTTTTCGGGGTGGACCGAAATATGACTTTTCCCACGTGACCTTGCATAAATGACATTCGTCTGGGATCAAGATATAACATTATATCATATGATCATATACCTTTTTTTAATGCAATGTCCATGACCTGGACAAGAGTTACACTTTCTTTTCAGGTGGCCTTGTCCAAATGACCTTGGGCTAGGGTCAAGACACAGCAACCTCAGTACCAAGTACAAACATCTTTCTATGAAAGTACTTACTGTCTTTACAGAAAAACATTAAAAATCAATGGTTGAGCTACTGTGATTTTTTTCTAAAACCAATCTGAATGTACCAAAATTTGAAAAGCACAGGTTTTTCGGAAAGGGGGGGGGGGAAGGCTCGTGTCAGAGAAAAAAAAAAAATAAGCAGATCGTATTTCATGGAGAGAGAGAGAGAGAGAGAGAGAGAGAGAGAGAGAGAGAGAGAGAGAGAGATTTTCACAACCCCCCCCCCCAAAAAAACCTTGTATATTACGATCTTTCTGCTCAATATTTTCATATAAGTTAGTTAGGCCTAGGTACTGTACCGGTAAAGCATGCAGTGCTCGAGTTTGAAATTTAATTTCCTTAGAATTTGAATTTGTCAGAGATCTAACGATCCTTTGGAAAGAAAGTTTTGATATAAGCAAGTTTGTTGTTCTTTGGTATCTTCGAATATCCAGAATTGCAGAACACCCAAACTTGGTTTCCAGCGATGAGGTTTTTTAATCCCTCCAGTTATCTTTGACTGAAGTTGAAGCTTATGTAGTGCCTTGTAAGTTTTGGAAATGTTATGAATTATGCCAGAAGGGTCGATTTTTTTGGCACCTGCTTAATGCGAGCCATCGACAATCGTCTGCAAAATGTAAACAAAAATAAAAAAGAATTCTTTTGTATTGGAGGGCAATTTATAGTCACTTCCGAGATAAACAAACCCCAAAGCGGCATGATTATCATTATCATGATGATATATTGAATTGCAACTGAATTTTGTCGGTTTAAAAATGGAAAAGGAAATAGAAGCATTGAAGTTACAGCTTCAACTTAAAGAGCAAGAGAATAGGAGATTAAAAGAACTCTTGGTATATATAATTTTAACGATGATGATTCTCCAACTCAATCAGTAGAGAAAATTCGAGCAGATTAAAAAAAAAAAATCATCAGCTGTTTATCATTGTGTACAATTTTGTATTCCATTTGTTATTTTATCTTGATGATTGATTATACTTAACGTGGAGTCTTTGTAACTTTTAGTTTTATCAAATCCCTTTGCGTGGTATCTTTAAAATATCCTTTATCTTGAAATAAAAATAATTTAAACTGTATTTATTTCAAAGAAACAAGGAGATGATTAAAGAACATATCATTAGAATTGTTGAGATTGGAAAACAAGTGCATGCAGTTTCATCAATTCTCCTCTCATATATATTTTCATAAATAAAAATAATTTCCAAAAGTATTTTCTCTTTTCTTTGCAATAAATTGCTACTTAATTCAAAATCACTCATATTGAAATATCTCTTAATTTAAAGTAAAATATAGTCCACTGAACCTTTAATGAGTTGTTTTCATAAAGTTATATTGAAGTACTCCACATCTGTTGTCCTCATGGAATCCACATTATGTAGGTATATAGGTGTTCCTAGAGCAGTTCTTATCAGAGACATTTTCATTGCATGTTAATTGGTCACCATCTGTTCTTGGATTCAGCATGGCAGAAGAAATACATGCTCTGATTTAAAAAATAATAATTAAAAAGTATCATAGTATTTCAGATTCTAATACCAGTCATAACATTGGTTAATTTACTTGAATATATATGAAATTTGAACAAAATTATTTTCATACAATTCTGTACAATATGTTTACTAAGTAATGTGACCAGGTCTGTATTAGGTTTATTAGATTTGGATCAAAATCAAAAATCTATTTTTATGTTGAATTTTGAATGCATTGAAATTAATCAGCTTGTTACCTGATTTCCAGTTTATCTTTAGTAGATTGTATATGCTTAAGAATGTTATCATATGCAATATATAAACTGCTTTGTCTTCATTTCAACAACAAAAAATAAAATACCACTTGTCAATCCAAAAGAAGGTCAGTTCAAAGGCTGTATCTTCTATCTTCTTTAAATCATATCAAACCATGCATGCTCTACTTCGATTAAAAAAAATAAAAGTGTCTAAAAGCATTCAGAAAACTATTCTATTTTCTCAAAATTTGAGCATTGTTTTATTATAATTTTCATGAATTAGAAACTACATCATTATAGTGATTGACAGAATGTTTTTTGGTTGATGAAACTAAAACCAATATTTCAGTATATAACATGTTTCAGAGGGTTGGGAAATGGGCTATCCAGAACATGTAGAAGAAATCATTTGATGAGAAAATCAGAGTTGGACAGATCGAACCTTTATCTGTAAATGCATTGAATCTAATTATCAAATGTCAGAATCACCTAGCAATTTTTCATATCAAAATTAATGAATGTTTATCGTGCCTTCATAATATTGTGCATTGGTAACACATTATTGAATATTTTTATAGAAAATTCCAGATCCTGACACTTGCATATCTCATGAAAGACCAGAATTAAGAACATGTCTTACAAATGCAGAAATTGGGCGATACAGTAGGCAGCTAATCTTACCTGAGATTGGAGTTCAAGGTATGTCATTACAAGATATAAAAACCTTCAGCTGTAGTGAGATCCAACCAGATTTTTGTAACTAGTATGACATGTGCATTCAAGTCTCAAGAGGAGTGTGTACAATGAAATCTGTCTAATCCAATATACACTGGGAAACAAATTTTTTGTCAAAATAAACAATGAAAAAAAACAATGAAAATAGGAAATTGAGAATGAAAATGCCCAGTGAAATGGAATGCATTGGGCAGTTTTCACTGTGAAACTTTCCACAAAAAAAGATTCCTCAAAGAAGAGATGAATTTGTAAGGGGTATTTTTTTAGTCCCCTACTGGATTTGCTGGAGGGGACTATTAGTTTATCATCAGTATGTCTGTCCGTCCATCTGTCTGTCATTCCTCTTGAGATTTTCCAAACTTTTCTCCACAATGGATGAAGATAATGAACTGAAATTTGTCTTGGATAGTTAAAAGATCAAGATTGAGTTTTGTTATGTAACTGAATTTATGTCCCTTGATGAATTGCAAGAATCAGTTATCTGGACTTTTCTCTGCATTAGTTGAAGATATTCGACTGAAATTTTATACTTGGCGTTGTCTTGGATAGTTACAGATTGTATTTGAGTTTTCTTATGCTTGATATACTTTTGATTGAATTATGCCCTTTGATGGATTGCAAGAATTAGTTTCTGGACTTTCTCTGCATTGGATGAAGATATCCAATTGAAATTTGATAGGTGGCTTTGTCTTGAATAGTTACAAATCAAGTTTGAGTTTTGTTACACTTGACCTACTTTCAATGAATTATCCTACTGGTAGGGGACTTTGTATTGCATGCAATACAATCAGAATATTTGTTTTATCTAATTTTTTTTTAACATAGGGCAGTTGAAGTTGGCTGGTACTTCTGTGCTGGTGGTAGGTGCTGGGGGCTTGGGTTGCCCAGCTGGAATTTACCTTGCAGCAGCTGGAGTGGGTGTGTATAAATAGATTTACTTTGTATAACTTGGCAAGATATTACTGTACGAGATTCAATGTCAATTTCATGATTGTATTTCCATTTTCATATTTAAGAATATAAACTACCATGTTTTTTATCATAAAAAAAAGTATACAGTAAACATGGTTACAGAGAAAATGATTTTTACAGTAAAAATCACTTATAATGAATTCATGCTTACAGTACAACTTGGTTATAATGAACATGCTTATAATGAATTCACACTTACAGTACATGTTTACAGTGAACACATTTATAATGAACTCTTGCTTACAGTGATTTTCATTCCCTGTAGTTTAAAACATACTATAAACTTACTGGATATAACAAATTATGTTTACATTCAAATTTAAATCTCCAGCACGTCACTATTAGCAAGTTTTACTTGAAAGAAATAAATTTCAAATTTATACTCCTGTGGTATTATGTTATGGTGCTGTCTGTGTGTTTTGCCATCTATGCGTCTGTCTAAGGTAATAAGTGCTTCATGAAAATGTGCTGGCATGAAGCATTGTTGTTAATATCCTTATGTTTTTTTTTCAAAAATGAAATCTATTTTTTATGTTTACATTTTACTTTCATTTCTTGTTGAAATATTCCCAGCCATTGCAGTAGTCTACTACTGGTGCTATATTCATATGCACATTATTCAAATTTATGAGGAAATGGCTATCATTTCAGTTGGTAAAAATATCAAAGGTAACACCATCTGCTAGTAGATTAGTTCATGATTAATATTTCTCACAAATCATTATCTGTTGAATGATTTTACTTTATCAGTTCTGATTATTGAATTAGATTAATATTAGAGGTATGTGTATCAGGTAACTACTACATTCTCATAAATAATGCCCTGTTTGAACTACTAGTACCTAAAAAGATGTCTTACTTTTATGTATACATTTGTAGTGCATGTATTCCTTTGTTATTTAAACACACCAAAATAAACTAGCTTCAATTTCCAATGAACTTTTTCTTGTATTTTCAAGGAAGGATTGGAATCGTAGACTATGATGAGGTGGAGCTGTCAAATCTACATCGCCAGATTCTTCACTCTGAGGGAAAAGTGGGCATGGCTAAATCTTCCTCAGCTGCTTCAGCATGTACTCAGTAAGTGATAAACTGTTCTGAACAGAAAATATGTAGGGATGTCTTTAACTAGTAACACTAGTTTTGATCACCATATTAAAGTTTCTTTAAAGGGCATTTCAAGAGTTATTGCTCTTAGAACACTGTTGTTGCCCATGAATTGTCGATTCAGCATCAGCAAAAATAGTTTTAGACATCTTTGAATTTGATGTACACAAAATCAAAAATATTTTTATTGTTCAATAAAATTTGTTGGATTTGCATGATTATATGTATCATTGTGAAAATGACATCTTTTGTACATGTTTTGGAAGACAAATTAAATTCTTACATCAGTGAATTGATAATTAGATGTGGAATATACTTTTTTGATAATGGATATCTACTTAATTCTATTATATTATCAGCAGTGATAGCAAAGTTTTCAGATTTTTTTTTATATTTCAATGTAGTCAGGGGCCTCTGTGGCCGAGTGGTTAAAGCATTGCACTCAAAATCACAAGGCCTCTCACCTCTAGTTGGCGCGGGTTCGAATCCCGCTCGTGCCAATATATGTGAGAAAGTTTGCCAGTTAACTTTCGGAAGGTCGGTGGTCTCTTCCCGGATACATTGGAGATATCTGAGTTCTCTCCTTCACCTACAAAAGCTGGACGCCACCAAATAACTGAAAAATTGTTGAGTGTGGCGAAAAACAAACAAACAATCAATCAATCAATGTAGTCATCACACTGCAGACAGATCTCTTAGAAATAGTGGTGGACCACTTGTCTAACTTTGGTGTGTTCAACAGACCTTGAATGAAAGTTTTGTTTTCAAGGTCATTTTGAAACCCACCACTACCACCACTGATCTAATGTTCTATTCTATTGCCTGCTTCATGTGTTGAACATACTTTTCTGTACATGTCAGACATTAATCCAATATTGCAACTGTGGCAGATTTAGAAGGGGGGGGGGTGCTATCTCCCTCCTCCCATTACAAGGCATTAATGGCACATATAGGTGAAAACTCCAGATTTGGCACCCAAAATGGCCAAGTATATTGGCTAATACTTGGCTTTCACATGCCCCCCCTTTTTTTTTCCAGAAATCTTGGATCTGCCACTATGTAATGTGTACATCATGTTACATAGAAGACTCATTTAAATCACTACAGTAAAAAACAAATGTCTAGTCTGACATTAAATACTATCCCCACCTGCAAAGGAACTTCACAAAACACTTATGTTTCCATATACAGGTTATGAGCTGACATGTATGTTGCATGTTTTGGAAGTCATTGATTGTAGTTTTATTATTTTTTGCAGGCTCAATTCTCATGTGCAATGTGTGCCCTACCGCATACAGCTTGACAGCTCTAATGCTCTGCAGATCATTAAGTTGTATCCTTGTTTGTGTGACAGAACCTGCCTTCAGGATATAAGGATTGGCAGAAATTTTGTAGTTTAACATGTTGGTCTGGAGAGTGTGTGAAATGCTGCACACTTGTTTAACAAAGGAAACATGTATTGTCCATCATACGCCTGTGGTGTATAGGAGACAATTTGGAATGGATTGTAACAAACATCTTGTTGTATCAAAAGTCCATTTCTATCCAATTTCTATGTGTCCATGATCCAAATATTCATAAAGAGTACTAAAGGATTTCATATAGATCTTGCCAAATTCATTGGGAAAAGTGTAATTATTAGTACTTATATAATCAAAGTACTGTGTTACAACTGTAAAGCATGTAGTCCACACAAATTCATTTATAGAATGTAATTTACCATATAATGGGTATTTTCTGCGGTTGTCCATTTTCTGCAGAATTTTGTGGATATGAAAAATCTGCAAAAATTGCAATTGCAAAATATATATCGATATGCATATGTATAGACAGGTATACTGTAACCCCAGAAAATGGAAACGCAGGAGCGGATCACAAAAATTTCCACCTGCAGAAAATACCCGTTATATGGTATTCAAATTTGTCATTTCATCAAATTAAGACTAATAAGTCTTCCCATGATGACTACGCAGTATGATACTGAACTTTTATTGAGATCAATTAATTAAATTCAGTCATTATCTACCATTATCAGTCCTTGACATTGTGAAGGTATGACATTGTTTTGGATGCCAGTGATAATGTCGCCACGCGATACCTGCTGAATGATGCCTGCGTTCTGTCTCGGAAACCCCTGGTATCGGGTAGTGCACTGCGATTTGAAGGACAGGTAAATGAAGGGTGTCAGTGCTAAAACTCCTATAAACAGGTGTTAGTCAAGATTTAAAATTGTTACTAGCTGTTTTACAATCATTTATTGAGAAGATTTACTGCACCATGTCAATAATTCACAAGGAAAACATGGAGTTTTAAGTCCTCCATTCTATCTAGAATTTGTATTTGTAATGGTAGAAACAAACACAAATACACTGCAATTTTAAAAGATAACACATTGGTGCTGATGACCAATGTCATATTCCCTCCATCTCCTCAGATCCACCATTTTTAAAAATGTTTTTACCTTCATTGCTCTTATACTTCATAAACAAAATTTGAAGTCTTCATGATGTGAAATTTGCTATGATATTGAAAAAAAAAAAATGAATAGATGGACAGCTATATAGATTGGTCAATATCACCCTATAGAATGGTCAGTATCGCAAGGTGAATTCTCTTGGTTAGTACACTAGGTCATAAACAGGTGTAATTATGATGTGCCTTATATTAACATCAATTTACATTACATATTTCCTGTGTCATTGTGTCCTTCATAGATCAATCTACAAAGGAAATTGATATCTGTTTAATAGAGTATTCATTGTTGGCTCAGTGTTTAAATATGCTGATGTCATATAGCTTTCTGTGTTGTTCTATGTTGTATGGTGCGATTTAATGGATAGGTATGCCCCTTGTAATGTAACTTATTGATACTGTAAAACCAGGTGTCATTTGAAGGTGTACCACTACATCCAAAATAGAAGACATAGTCATATATAGATTAACACACAAGTCATATACTGTTACATCCAAAGTACTGATTCAAAAAATGGAGGTTAAGCACACACCAATTCCTTTGTCAATTTCTTGAAACTGGTCAACCACATAAAATTCAACACCACATTCTTATAATGTGTTGTGATCTGTTTTATTTCTTTAAGTTTATACTTTGGATGCAGACCCTGTTGAATACCATGTGGTATCCAATTGTGAGAGTCTTCCACAGTTTAAACCTCAAGGTGTTGGTTTACCGGTTTTTAGTCCCCTACCGGCTTTGCCAAAGGGGACTATTAATTTACCCTCTGTCTGTCCGTCTGTCTGTCCATCAGTCTGTCTGTCATTCCGAATTAGTTTTCCAGACAGATTCTCCAAACTATATGAAGATATTCAACTGAAAATTTATATATGACTTTGTCTTGAATAGTTACAGATCAAGATTGAGTTTCGTTATGCTTGACATACTTTTGACTGAATTATGCCCCTTGATGAATGCTTGAGGTTTTCCAGACTTTTCTCAACATTGGATGAAGATATTTAACTGAAATGTTATACAAGGCTTTGTCTTGGATAGCTACAGATCAAATATGAGTTTCGTTATGCGTGACCTACTTTTGACTAAATTATGCCCCTTAATGAATGCTTGAGGTTTTACAGATCAAGTTTGAGCTTTATTATGCTTGACCTACTTTTGACTGAATTATGCTACCAGTAGGGGACTTTGTATTGCCTGCAATACACTGAGAATGCTTGTTGAATTTGCAATTTCTTGAACAATACAACAGTTCGTCATTTATCAGCCTGAAATACCAAAGAAGTAAGGACAATGAAATAAAATAGGGCTTATTTTTTCTGCACTTTTATGATTTCTATTTTCATTGAACTAAATGTCAGCATATGATTTTTTAACTTTTAAGCAAATAGTATTCAATGTTTTCTGAAATGGAAACTTCTCAACAAGTTTGTCCAAGGATCTGACAAAATGCATATTGTCTCAAGAACACAAGGCAAATGTTTTGTCATGAGACAATTTCATGTCACAATACAAGCAACTTGTACATGTCCTGCTTGAATTTGAAATTCAAAACTGACAACTGAAGTTATATAGCTGAAAATATACATCAGTATATTTTACCCAGGCAAAAATTGAGGAGCTTCTGGACTCTACCAAGACACACAGTTTCCATCATTAAATTGCCAAAACCATTTTGCCAGGCAAAAGATTACTGTGCAATATATGGTAAAACCGAAGCTTCCAGAGGCTTCGATTTTATTTTGATTTACTATTTACTAGCCTTTGGTTTTTCATATTTGACAGAGTGGTCCATCCTCACAATATCAGGGGTCCACTCATGACTGGACTCAGGACCCTTGTTGTTGTGAGGATGGGAGTGATCCAACGTTGACTCTTGGACTTGAAACATTAAGTTTATACATGTGAAATACTGCCCCATTAATGTAAAGGTCTATGAATTTATATACAAAATGTACATGTAATTTAGCACAATAGCTTGTCTGTAGGTAGAATGGAATATGCAAATTTTCAAGATCTTTTATGATTTTATCATATTTTCCAGATTATGTTTTCATTCATTTTTAGTATTCTCTTTGACAGTTTACAGTATATATATCTTGATATCATTTATTATCTTTGACAGTTGACAGTATATATATTTTGATACTGTCTCTTCTCTTTGACAGTTGACAGTATATATATTTTAATACTGTCTCTTCTCTTTGACAGTTGACAGTATATGGTTACAGAGATGGGCCCTGCTACAGATGCCTATACCCCAAACCCCCTCCTCCAGAAACGGTCACAAACTGTTCTGACGGTGGGGTGCTAGGAGTCAGTAAGTGAAAAGTGGATGCAGTAAGAGATTAATAATAAGAGTTTGAAACTCAGTATGTTGGTATCAGAAAACCTCAAAACTACTCATATAATCATGTTTATATTGTGGATATAAACTGAGGTAGGGTTCCCACTATAGATCAGTGTACCAAGATTTATTAACTTTCACCTAAATCGTAATTTTTCAGCAGATTTCAATGATAGTGTAATGGCACATACTGCCATTTTGTTTGATATTGGAGCATCATAGAATTCTTATACTGTAAAGATGAACAGAGATTGTTGAACTCGCCTCAGTATCAATATCATTTGCCTGCTTTTCAGTGTCCTTTTTTAGTCCCCTTCCAGCTTTGCTGAAAGGGACTATTAGTCTACCCTTGGTCTGTCTGTCCATTCATCCATCTGTCTGTCATTCTGCTTGAGGTTTTCCGGACTTTTCTCCGCATTGGATGAAGATATTCAAATGAAATTTTATACATGGCTTTGTTTTGGATAGTTACAGATCAAGTTTGAGTTTCGTTACGCTTGACTTACTTTTGACTGAATTATCCTACCAGTAGGGGGCTTTGTTAATTTTTTTTCCCAGCCATATCAGTCGATTAAGATACAGTTGGAGTACAATGAATACAGACTTTATATGATTTAACAGCCAAAAATAATTTTGTTTTCTTCAAGGATATAAAAATATTACTCCTTCATGATAAACAGCAAAATGAATTTGGTATCAAGAATTCATCTGCATGTGCCTCTGATTTAAAGTTATATTCTGCAATAATTTAGTTATACCCCTTACACACAGAAGTTTTAGAGGGGTATACTGGTATCACCATAAATGAAATGATTTTAAAGTAACCTGTCCTTCCTACAGTACCAGGGATAATTGGAAGCATGCAGGCACTGGAGGCCATTAAAATAGCCTGTGAAATGGGGTGTATCCTTTCTGGAAACGAAGTGTGGATCCGATTGTAATCAACTTGGAGACAACTTTAGTTCTGTACTGTAATGAAGGAGATCTCTGTGCCTTTAAGAGTCAGGAACACAGGATAGAAAATTCTAATACCTTTGTAGGAATTTATGATAAAGATATTCACAGGTATCATTTTGTAGGATAAGACTAGGTAGGGAAATTATCTGTTTTTTCAAGACTTCAATATTAATACATGTAGTTTTCTGACTATGATTTCTCAAAAATATCTCAAACTTAAATTCAAGTTTTCTTTTAATTGAACACTCAGAATTTGAGTAAAATCCCAGACTTGAGTGTAAGTTTTAACTTACTCTAAAAAAAATCAAGGTCTGGTGACGCAACAGAAGAGGATGTCTTTATCAAGCAAACTGTTTATAATGAACATTGATTACATATTTACATACAATATTGTAATAATTACCATACACCATAAATCTTAACCATATATTCTCCTTCTGGGTGACATACTGCTCAACACGACACAGTGACATGTTTAAATAACAGATTCACTGACAGTTATGTCCCATCAACCTGCCTTGTGACAAAATAAACATAAAATAGATGATCTACATTGTTAATCATGAAATATTAAGTGGTTGAATACCTGAATTTGATTGTACATGCATATAAGCAGTCCACACATTAATATTTAATATCAGTGTGTCAATCTGGCCTACATGCATGTAGAATCAAACTCAACTCTTCTCTCTTTCAGCTTTCAACAGTATTTTTTGTAATATCTTCCATGGAATGCTAATTTAACAATTGATTTTGCATTAATTTTGAGTTTATCAAATGTAAACTATATTTAACAATGTAAAACCATGTTTCACATTTCTAAACTATAGTTAATGTAAAACCATGTTTCACATTTCTGAACTATAGTTAATGATGTAAAACCATGTTTCACATTTCTAAACTATAGTTACTGATGTAAAACCATGTTTCACATTTCTAGACTATAGTTACTGATGTAAAACCATGTTTCACATTTCTAGACTATAGTTACTGATGTAAAACCATGTTTCACATTTCTAAACTATAGTTAATGGTGTAAAACCATGTGTCAGATTTCTAAACTATAGTTACTAATGTAAAACCATGATTCACATTTCTATACTATAGTTAATGGTGTAAAACCATGATTCACATTTCTATACTATAGTTAATGATGTAATGGTGTATTTTGAATTAAATTTCAAATGCAATTGGAAAAATATTAAATGCCCCTTTCTACTTCTTTCCCTCAACTCATTTTAAATTTCTTCAGCTTTATACACCTGACTGAAACCCTCTTCACAAAAATTTTAGAAATCTTGCAAGTAAGGTCACAAAATTTAGAAAAACTCTTAACTATATATATTATCATCTCTTGCAGATTTCCTGAGTTTGTATAATATTGTTGACATATCCTGCATATTAGTTTTACTTGTGTATTTAACTAAAGCCAGAAAACTTTGATCTGAACTGTGAGATATTTTGAGAAGAGAACCACTGGTTCAATAAAACAATCAGTACATTATAAACATACATATATAGCTTCATTTGCATACTTCATTAGCACACCATGATATATACTAGTTCTAGACAACTCAGAACTTATGAATGCAGTCCCTTTTTTAAAGATTTTTTTTATGTTCCCACTGCTGTCACTGGGGTTAATTTGGTCAGCTATTCATAATTGTGCATGTCCTTTTTTATCTCATAAATGATGAGACGAAAATTGTTTTTCTTAACATATATAGCCTCATTTTGCCAAAAAATGCTTTTGTTTGATGGTCAAGAAGGAGCCTTCAGAATCATCAAACTGCGACCAAAACAGCCCAAATGTAGAGTTTGTGGGGACACACCAGATATCACAGAATTGATTGATTATCAGCAGTTTTGTGGGTCACGAGCAGATGATAAGGTACTTGGCACTTTTATGGCTAGAGAAGATGTAACTGTCTGATGACATATGTATTAGTGGTCAACGGGGCTCGCACTTACAGTCAACAATTTCAGTGGAAAATATATCAATCAAAGAGCAAACATAGAGCCATATCAACAAATACTTTAATTCTCGAGATTGATTATATACTAACCTATTGCAAAATCATCGTGGGGTGGGGTGGTCAGCTAAAGTAAAAATACTTTTTTCTACATAGAGGTAATCCTTTTTATGGATTGAGATATGCTACATTGTCATAACAGCTGACTTCCTTTTCAAACATGAATGTAAATATATATATCAGCAATATTTGTTCCTTTCAGATTTAATTGCTTAGTAGCTCAGTAGGTTAGTGTGTCAACTGCTGAACTGTAGATCACGGATTTGAGTCCAGCAGGGGTTTTGATATTTTTTTTTTTAGATTACCTTCTACTAAAACTATATTTTGACTGAATAATTTAATAAAAGTAAATTTGAAAGTTTTCAGTTTCAAAATATTATTGTACATATCCTTCACTTTTCATCCAGAATCAAATTTCTCTGGTGTGGAATTCGTCTTAATATCAGACATTGATTTTTAATAGTTTTGAATGACAATAAGCTGTTAGCAACAAATACATTCATTGAATTGGTTAATATGTGGCATAATATATTGGCAGTTCAATTCCATTTATATGAACCCAACACCCCCCACCCCACCCCCACCCCATGAGTGTTCACACGAGTGACAATTCTTTATATATAGAAAACAAGAACTTAGAATTAATGAATTTAAATTTTGTAAGGTTTGTGATAATTACATTTTGACATTTTAGGAAAAATCATTGAGTCTGCTTGGCAAAGAGGAGCGAATAAGTGTACAGGTAAGCCCAACGATTCAGGGGAAAATAAGTGTACAGGTAAGCCCAAAGATTCAGGGAAAATTAAGTGTACAGGTAAGCCCAAAGATTCAGGAAAAAATAAGTGTGCAGGTAAGCCCAAAGATTCAGGGAAAATTAAGTGTACAGGTAAGCCCAAAGATTCAGGAAAAAATAAGTATGCAGGTAAGCCCAAAGATTCAGGGAAAATTAAGTGTACAGGTAAGCCCAAAGATTCAGGGAAAATTAAGTGTACAGGTAAGCCCAAAGATTCAGGGAAAATAAGTGTACAGGTAAGCCCAAAGATTCAGGGAAAATTAAGTGTACAGGTAAGCCCAAAGATTCAGGAAAAAATAAGTATGCAGGTAAGCCCAAAGACTCAGGGAAAAATAAGTGTGCAGGTAAGCCCAAAGACTCAGGGAAAAATAGGTGTGCAGGTAAGCTCAAAGATTCAGGGGAAAATAGGTGTGCAGGTAAGCCCAAAGACTCAGGGAAAAATAAGTGTACAGGTAAGCCCAATGATTCAGGAAAAAATAGGTGTGCAGGTAAGCCCAAAGACTCAGGGAAAAATAAGTGTACAGGTAAGCCCAAAGATTCAGGGAAAAATAAGTGTGATTCAGGAAAATGTCAAAATTTGTCAAGTTGAAAAGGCTCCCACATACAGAGGGAATTTTCAAATCTTCTTTATTAGGAAGAAAAGTTTTAAATATCTTTCAGAATTTCCTCAATGCATTGAATGACCTGTTCTTTAACAGTTGAATTGATTTGCTTAATTTATTAGGAATAACTGTGTGTACTAACCTATCTTTGATAAATTACTTAACCTCTGGGCTTTATGGCTCTAGAAATACTATAAAAGCAGTTATGTGTTACCTTATATGTGTTTTATTGCAGTGGTTACTTTAGTATGCATTACTGGTACTTAGGCAGAATAACAGATTTGTAATTTCTAACAATGGCAAACTAAGAAGTGTCTTCTTTATTTCCCCCCCCCCCCCCCCCCCCCCTGTGTTATGTGAAACAGAACAACTGTCTGTCTGTCCACCCACAAGCATTAATTTTAAAATAGCTCCTTGATAAATACTTCATAAAACATGATCAAACATGTCATTTTCCATGTGTCATAATGTTTGTAAAACTTATCGCAACTTGCTGTATCACCTCTCAGTACACAAAAGGAAGTTTCCTACAACTGTTTGTAGGAAAATCTTGTCACCAAACGGACAGTTCTCAATTAGCAGGAATATCACATTCAGGTCCAGAACAGCTTTTATTTGGTATTTTATTATATTTCCTGTTGGAGCATCAAACAAACAGCTCTTGGTTAGCAGAAATATCACATTCGGGACCCAGGGACACAGGGAGTTTTTTTTTATATTTCCTGTGGGAGGTGAGGGATATGTACTTGTATTGAGAAGCCTGACACTGTGGTACACTAGGTTTATTACTAATGTATCGCTTCTAAGGTGACCTATCGGTCAAACAGTGAAAATCTTCAGAATGTGCTCAGTCAATTTATTGGTCAAATAGTGAAAATCTTCAGAATGTGTCCAGTATACCAAGTATCAGGCAGAATAGCCCATATAAAGGTATTAATGATAACAAAACTATTAAAAGTCCAGATCCTTGCATTGGAAATAACATCTATAAAAATAAATTTGATGGTTAACAACCAAAATTCGTGAGTTTATCTTACTGTATGCTCATATTCTTCCAAAGCACAGAGAAACATACTTGCCTTTACCCAGTAGGTGCCAATTTACAGTTCCTGTTCATTACCATGATAATAGTTCCACCAAATGATAGGTATGAGAATGGAAAGATAGAAACAAGGACAAATATTGCCCTTAACATTTAGGATATCATCACTAAATCTGCAGTTTCTTACACAGTATAACATGGTTAAAGTGAATCTCCAAGGCAAGCGAAAAAGAGTTTGATATACCCAATTAAAATTTTCACTCTTTTCCTCTCATAGGAGAATAAATATCACTTCGTAATTTGTTTTGTATATAGATATTTTATTGAAAATAGACACTAACAGCAAACTAACAGCTCATTCTTTTTACAAATGGGATGACTTCAGCTTCTTCATTGTCAACTTCCCGTATTTATGTAGCAATATTTCATTATCACCAGCATATGGTGTTCATATCTCTCAACTGATTTGACACACAAGAGCTTGTTCTGCATATGATAAATTTTTAATTCAAGGTTGGCTACTGACAAACAAGTTGATGTTACAGAAGATTCAACAGTCTTGTTTAAAGTCAGCATTTCACAAATTCTATTGTTATTATAATGATTTAGTTTGTCAGTACAACCTGTCATTGTGTCAAATGCTGTATGAAGTGCTTCATACCAATTGTTACACCATTCTTGGCACACTGATTTTAACTACAGATTGCTCTGTTTGCCTGATCAAGATATAGGGCTCACGGTGGGTGTGACTGGTCGACAAGGGATGCTTACTCCTCCTAGGCACCTGATCCCACCTCCGGTATATTCAGGGGTCTGTGTTTACCCAACTCTCAATTTTATATTCTTATAGGAGTTATGAGATTGATGACTTTTCATTAATAAGCATAAATTCATTATTTATAAGTGTGTTTTACTGTATTTATCGAGACCAGTGAAAGGCTAACCCCCAATCCTCATTTTTTTTTTTTTTTTATTATTTCTTAAAATTAACATTAAAAATCTGTGAAATATTTCCACAAATATGTACCTCCGTCTCTTTATTAGGATGCTTTTTTTTAGGTTAGAAAGAAGCTTAAAATTGAGTATTGATGTTAATTATGGAGGTGCAAGTTCATGAGCAAGGGTGGTCCGCGATATCCGTGAACATTGATCCTCGATGAACAATGATGATTCCACAATACTTGCTGGATGTTTTTGAGATCTATGTTTCATTTTCTCATTCATAATCCATATAACCATTATTCTATCTTCCTACTCAGTAGTGTTTGGTGCATGACTCTTTTCCTCTAATTTTAGATTGATTGATTGATTGATTGATTGTTGTTTTCCGCCACACTCAACAATTTTTCAGTTATCTGGTGGCATCCAGTTTTTATTGGTGGAGGAGAGAACCCTGATACAATGTACCTGGGAAGAGACCACCGACCTTCCGAAAGTAAACTGGCAAACTTTCTAATATTAGAGTTGGAATATTAACAAAGTAAATTTCTATTACAGTCAAACCTTGTTATATTGAACTCAATGAGCCAAGAAAGAACTTTGAGAAATCCAAGGTTTAAAAATATTGAGGTTAAAATACATAAAGAAAATGTAGTTAGAACTTAGGAAGTTCAGCTGTAGTTTTTATTTGTAGTATACATTCATTTGGGAAAGAAATTCTAGCATAAACATGTTGTATATTAAGGACATACATAATGCTTCTGTCATTTTCTCTAAAATTATTTTTTCATCTCGATATGAAGAGTTCCTGTGGGATTTTCAAAAGAGGTTTAAATCTTATTGTAGTAATACATATATTATCAAACTTTGTATATCAGCCTGGGTAGCTCAGTGGTTAGATCACATCACTTGTATGGCAAGGGTCCAGAGTTCAATACCCCATTGTTCCAAAGATTTTTCTTTCATTCTTTACTATTGTAATGCCTATTTATACAGTAAAGTTAAATTTACATTTTTATCTTCATCAACCAGAAACTGTCAAAATATGGTAACACTGAAACAGGCATGGTAAGATACTCCCAATTGTTTTGTAGAATCAAGATAGAATGCAAGTGAATTGTAAGTGAAATGTCATGAAAAATGATATAATATTGAGAAACATTGCATATTTCCATATATGTTGTTTAATTGAGTTACAGGAATATAAGCAGATTCTGGATGGTGGAAAGAAGCACGTGTTGATTGACGTGAGAATGCCTGTTGAAATGGAGATATGTCATCTGCCCACTGATGCTTTCAGTATCCTTTATCTCCATGCCTTTTCAGTGTACTATAAATATTCAGGGTCACTGTTTATTTAGACTCTCACTCATGATCATTTATTCTTAGCCATTCATTTGTTTTCCCCTTTCCACGACCAGTCATCCTGTGAAATGCTTAATGATATTTTTACACGTTATTATGATTTTTGTAGTGGTTTATGTTTTTTCGTTTTGTAAATAGATTTTTTGGGGATCAGTTTTCATGGATTTCATTGATTTACAAACCACAACAAAATACACAATTTATATAATGTCTCAATGCACAGACCCATATCCATGAATTTCATCCCAATAAAATTGTAAAATCTGGAAATCCACGAAAATTGACCCCCACATATTTAAATGATCCAACAATAGTTGTCAAATTGTGAAAATAAAATGGCCAGAATTTTTTTATGTTTAAATGAAAAGTAACCCCCCCCCCCCCCAAAAAAAAGGCTAGAACTACACATATAAAATGTATGATATGTTTTACAAGGAGGTGAATTTAATTTTTTTTTCTTCACAACTCTTGAGTGTTTTCATCCTTTTCTAGCTATCAACTCCAGTCAGCAAGAAAAAGAGGTGTTGTAACAGATAGATTCTCAAAGGTGAAACTGATCATTTTCCTGATAGCTGGCAGAGGATGACTACAGTGTGTTGAAGTATGCATGACCACACCACCAAAAAATCATTACTCTGGCCACAAGAACATAGAATGCCCTCCGAGTAATGGGAAAAGGCTCTGAGATACAGAAAAGGTTCAACTTTCCAGAGAGAACTTTGCATAGTGAGATTGGTGTGCCTTTGAACAGAGCAAGTCTCTCAGATACAGAATAAATGGAAGATTTGCAGTCAGGAGGCATGCTACAGAGTACTGCAGTGTTACAGAGTACTGCAATTTGTAAGGGAGGGTGAAGTAGAAGGATGTGAGATTGTTGTACCAGGAAACTCAGAGGCCAGAGAGCCAAGTCCTGACATTTTATGGGTGTACTAATGATGCACACTATTAATAATTGTAATACATAGACATAGGTGTTGGACATGTCCTGCTACAACAAGGTGTGCCTCAGAATTAAGGGTGAAAATAATGTTGCCATGGGATCCCACTGTAAGATTGGTCTTAAATGACCACTTCCTGATAATGTTGGAATTGCGAGTTTCTTGCTTATTTCTACAGTGAACAGAGAGGACCCAAGCCAACAGAGCTACAGAGTCCAGCTACATAGGCCCACAGAGCCCAGCTGTGTAGGCTCACAGAGTTCAGCTGTATGGGCCCTCAGAGGCCAGCTGCATAGGCCCATAGAGCCCAGTTGTGTAGGCTCACAGAGTCCAGCTGTATGGGCCCACAGAGCCCTGCTGCATAGGCCCGCAGAGCCCAGTTGTATAAGTCCACAAAGCCACCAAGCCTAGCTTTATTGGCCTACAGATCCCAGCCATATGGGCCCACAGAGCCACCAAGACTGTGAGCCCAGCTGTATAGGCCAAAAAAGAGTGATGAAAAATAGAATTGTTTTTTTCTATTTAAATTAAATTCACCCCCTTCTAAAATGTGTCATACTACAAAAATTAACTGAAATGATAGTTGATTGCAGTCTTATGATATAGTATATCAAACGGAATTTTTACATACTCCCAACCTCAATATTCTTGGAATACACAGTTGATTAGCCCCCTCTTTTCTTGGGCAATTTATATTATATCCCTTCCTTGACCTTTTTTCTTAGACTTGCCTGTTAGTTGTGTGGACAGAGGTGACAGTCTAGCTAGCCTGAAAGAGCACATCCAAACAAAATCAACAGAACATGAGGCCCTTCCAGTCTATGTTGTGTGCAGACGGGGAAATGATTCACAGGTTGCCATCCAGAAACTTAAAAAACATTTAAAATCTTACTCCATTCAGCTAAAGGACATTTCTGGTGGACTTTATGCTTGGGCAAAACACATAGACACAAACTTTCCAGTGTATTGATTACAGTGAATAAAGAGCACCAACACTATCAGCTCAAACTTCTGTCTTTATTTCGTAAATCTTTGTCAAACAGAGTTATACTGGGGTGCAGTGTTGCTGGGTGTACAGTTTTTTTCCTGGCAGCACAAGTGGTCACAATGCATGATAGAAGAAATGCATTTTTATTTTTTTTATAAAAGTGCAGGTTGGTGGATATATCACAAAGTACTGGAGTAGGGTACACACTTTTCACAGTACCGTGTAGGTATTGGATTTCTAGGTCATCGGGCATCAAAGAGAGAAAAACCTGGAGGGGAAAAAATTCTGTACAGCGTGACATCCTGCTGATGTTCAGCAAAGGATAGATAAAAGTAACAACATTTGATTTCAACTGAAATTTCTTAATTTAGTTCATTGATTAGTACTAAGCGATTCTAGTACACGGGTGTTATGACAGTCCTAATTTACCCAAGTCAGTTACGGATATTTTCACTCAACATTACAACATAGAAAGTAAAGGTGTGTTACTAGACGGCCTGGGTTGTAAAGAAAACATGAACTCGCTAACATAACATACAAAAAACACCAGACATAACATTCTGTTGCCATTATTAGTTCATAATAGTCATGAAATTAAAATATATATATCACATTAAACGTGTAACGAATCACGACAAATAAACGTGGTTAAAAAGACAAACAAATGTTAGTAATCACCAAGCGGATCTACGAACGGATAGTAATACCCGCTGCTGCCCCAAGCGTTTCCAAATGATCCGCCTCGGAACATATTTTTTCTTTGGTTGGCTTGCTGTTGTTCGATAATGTCGCCGGCATCACCAGCTTCTGACCCTCCAAATCCTCCCCCAAAACCTCCAAATCCGCCCCCCAAACTCCTCAGAAACCAGCTGTTTAGTCCTCCGTTATAATTTCCAAATCCTGAGTTACCTGATTGTAACAAAGTGAGTTTTGTATTAAAGAAGTACGATCGATTCAACATGTTCAAATTTAGTCCCTGAAAGATATTATGTGTACAGAACACATATATATTATATGATGAATATGAAGGGGGGAAAATGTTGATATAGTAGTACCACACATGAGTCAACTTCTATATATTTTACTATATACATTCATTGAAAACAGCAACTTTTCTAAATCATTTTCTGCGGTTTCTGGTATCCCCCCCCCCCACCCCCAGTCTTTACAGCATTGCACATATTATATGATGGTGATTGTCACACTCAAGATTTTCGTTCCACTCTTACAAAGGATTTTGTAAGGAAGTGGAATGCTAAAGTTTCATTAGTCATATTTCCGCAATTGTTGGTAAATGTTTTAAAAATCGTGAATAGAATTTATGTTCAGACGTTTAGCAATAATTGTTTTAGATTTCATAAAAATTAGATGAAAGTTGAGTTTAGAATGATTGTTCAAACAAAGGATATTTTGCAATTAAATATATAACGTAACACGTGAAAATCGACTCATTTATGGCGCTACTCTGTAATTAAAAGAAGAAATCGACGTAAATACGCGATTTTATTTTATGGAAATTTGTAAAATCTTTTATTATTGCTATAAAGCATATTTTTGAATTAAACGCTAATTTCTGTTGTCTGATCAAAAGCTGAATCTTAACAGTTGTTCTAGAATTCAAACCAGATACATAAAAATATTGAATTTTCAAAAACTAAACTGTAAATTTTCATAAAATTTTATATATATCGCGTGTTTATGATTCAAATTTATTGGCGCAACAAATCAATATGTTATGGAAAAAAAGCTATATATAAAAATATTGCTTCTGTTTGAATTATTTACGTATCCACTTACTTTAAATCCAAAATGTTGGATTTACATGTAAATCTCCAAAAAATGACAAAAAGTTCGAATAAATGAAATGTATTCAAATCGTACAATCCTGCATATTAGAATTTGTGGATATCTCGGGTGAAACCGTTAAATATTCTATGGGGCCTCTGTATATATGTTGTTTTTTTTACTAGTTATGGAACGGCTATATTTCGATTTCAAGAATTTTTTTACTTACCTCTGAACTGAAAAAAAGCTGTGGAACAGTTGGTGAACATCAACAGTACAACTAGGAAAGCAAATCTGGTCATCTTCAAAATTATCTGTAAGTGCCTCCCAGATCTTGCTGTAAAATTCACGGGAAAATGTAAAAAAAATATATATATATATATATATATATATATATATATATATATATATATGGATATGATTTAGGCGCAAGATGGCTATATATTGTGTCTGCAAGTGGCTCCCAGATCTTACTGTAAAAATCCACGGAAAAGTATATATATATATATTTATGGATAATACGATTTAGATGTAAGATGGCTATATATTGTATCTCTTTTTATGCAGGCTTTTACGCAAGAGGTGATGGTCAGAAAACTAATAAGTGGAGCCGATTCTCCAATTAGCTACTGTGTCTCTCGGTTAATAGTTAATGGACGTCCAAGACCTGGCAACAATTAATAGCAAATGCAAGAAGTGGCATACATGATTTATTAATGAAACATTCTTTTAAAGGAGAAGTGTCACACACTTGGAAACTAGACGTTTGTCCAACGTGCAACTTTGTCACCTGACCCTGATTTAGAACAATGGGAATATAGGATATCAAACGATGTGCAGCTGTGTACCGAATGGAACAGGCGATACTCAACGTCTGGGTATTTTAGAATAAATTCAATTTGCCCTAATATATATATATATATATATATATATATAGAGAGAGAGAGAGAGAGAGAGAGAGAGAATATTATATATATATATATATATATATATATATATATATATATGCACGAAACGAAACTCCAATATCCTACTTTATTAAATTTGAGGTTCAAATATTCAATAGTGTCGTGGCCTTTCCAGCATATATATATATATATATATATATATATATAATAAAAATATCATGTACTCGAGTATGTACTCGACTAGTTTCTTCAATTCTTCAGGAGTAATTTAATTATTTCATTCCGAGACTAAAATCTATCACTGGGTCGACACCACAGTTCAAACTGGTATTCAGAAAATTCACAAATCCCCCAATTCTCGTTATTTTCTGCGAAGCCATGCTAACAAACAAACATATCCATAGAAAGACGTAGGCCTGCACGAGTACTCTTCTTCTGGTGAATCGTTAAGATGTCACTATTTCAGTTTATTTGTAGGGGGGGGGAGCAGATTTCTTCCCCTCCCCCATTTACAAGAACGGTTCCAGTGTTTGTGGTTAGTTTAAATGATCTCAAACTAATACTCCAGAGATGTACGAGGTGCATCAAAATTATATATATTTTTAAAACTTGTTATTGAATTTAAAAACTCTGATTTAAACAACAGGTATAAGTACATGTATTTTATTTATATTTTTTTTCAAGATAGTTTTAAAAATTCTAAATATGCTATCCAAATTAAAATAATTTTTATCAATTATATAATTATATTATTTGTATTTTACCATTATATTAAGTGACATCTTTTTAAAAAAATTCTTGAAATGTATTCACATAGGTTTAGCAAGGGAGATAGAACAGAGAAAACGGGACTGTTCTTACCTGTCGTCGCTAGGATAATGCTATAATCTGTGAAAACGAAATAGAATAAATAAATAGGGACAACCCATAGTGTTCCGAAGACTCGGTAAACATTGAGCCATTCGAAAGTTGACACAAAGGTCAGAGCTGGCTAACCACAAAACGCATTTCACTCGCAAAACAGATGACCGAAAGTATAATAGTTTTGTGTGCAATTAGTGTGTACGTTTTATTAGATTATTAACGTGATCACTGCCTAGGAAATACGAACTCACGACATGCGGAAATAAAGCGCAAACAACTTGCAATGTCAAAAATACTTTGATGCAAATAACTACATAATGGACAATTCGGCGATGTGGTTTCCATAGCATAAATTTATTGTGTACGCATTACCGTGCTTTTAATTAAGTAACCATCTCCACAAAATGTTCCTTGTTTTCAATGAAACTACGAAGACAAATTCAGATCGCAAATTACTTGTGATATATCAGTACAATGTAATATGTATAGCTGTATAGCTTTCAGATATGTTCTAAAACTACAATATAGAAGCTAAATTAAAAATGCTAAAAATTAAGCAGTAATACCCCCCCCCCCCCCCCAAAAAAATTGCGTTATAAATATAATATGTAGTCTAGTATCCTGGAACATATTTCAAATTTCACATAATCATTCAGGAAATTCCTTGATTGTTCAGTAATTTGTGAAAATTTAATGCTATTTGATGTGTTCTAACGATTGCTATGGCAACGTGTTTGAAGAAATATTCTACGTAAAAATAATGCCGATGCTTAAATGCTGACTGTTTGATAGATTTTATTGTTCGAATTACATTTTAATATATATATAAAACAAAAACAAAAACAAAAAACAAAAAAAAACACCAAAAAACAAAAAAAACCAAATCAACCCCCCAAAAAACAACAAAAACAAAGCAAAAATAAAAAAAAAACCAAAAAAAAAACAAACAAACAAACAAAAAACAAACAAAACAAAAACAAAAACCCAAAACACCAAAAATCAAAATCCCCCCCCCCCCAAAAAAAACAACAACAAACACAAAGCAAAAATAACAACAACAACAACAAAAACAAAAAACAAAAACAAAACAAAACAAAAAAACAAAAAAACAAAAACAAAAAACAACAAAAAACAAAACAAAACCAAAAAAACAAAAAACAAAAAAAACATACATGGCTTAGAATTTATCATACAATTAGACACTATGTGATCTGTTTAAAATCATATGAGGTGAAAGACGCGTTTATGACGATACAGAACTGAGAGACATGTATGTAAGGTGAAAGACAAGTGTTATAATGATATAAACACTAAATGATGTGTTTGATATTATATGACATGAAAGACACTTATTATAGTGATATAAACACTCAATTATCTGTTTAACATTATATGGCGTGAAAGATACTTATTATAGTGATATAAACACTCAATGATCTGTTTAACATTATTTGGCGTGAAAGACACTTGCCAGTGATGTAAACACTAAATTGATTTGATACGCTAAAGGTTGTTCAGCGTATGATCAGTTTTTAAATCTGCAATGGGTTTTCAAACTGGCTTGCGTTTCTCCGGGATTTATGTGAATTTATTTTTATATATCTCCAAATTAATGTAATACGTACTTGAATGTGAGATTGAAATTATTATTAACATTAGACTTTGAGTTGTATAATTGTATAAATGAATTAAGCCTATGTTATAAAACTTAAAATTGTCAGTTTGTTTGTGGATTCAAAAATGCTTTTGCGGATTCACACAACCGATAATATCTTCAAGTGGTCTGCAATAATGTTAGCCCTATCCGATTTTTTAAATTTTTATCCTGACTTAAAAAATATATTTTAAAAAAAATGGAGAGGGCTATATTATTGCAGCTAACTCCAAGTCCAGACAAGTGAACACTAAAATGTACATATACGCCTATACGCTATCCTTCTACGTAAATTGTTTCTGTAAAGATACCCTGTACAAAAAGCATATCGTTACTCGTCAGTTTGGTCCGATCTCCTAAATACGTATATATATATATATATATATATATATATATATATATATAATATATATATATATATATATATATATATATATATATATAGAGAGAGAGAGAGAGAGAGAGAGAGAGAGAGAGAGAGAGAGAGAGAGTATCTTTGACGCTTGCTTCAAGTTGATTTCTTGTATTTATACTGTTGGGATTTCTACGATATATAATTCATCAAAATTATATCGATATAAAGTGATAATGCACGATAATCATTGACATGAGACAAAACCCTCAGTGATCCCTTCACTTAGCATATGCTAAACTGATTTACACACACGTGAGAGCCGCGTGGTGATGAGGTATATGTATGTACCCATGTTGGGCGTGGGGTGTTGGCGGGGGGGGGGGGGTCAGAACTCAGCACCTATGTTCTGGTTCGGTCACGTTTTTAACAATACTGACTTTCAGTCATACGTCGATTCGATATATCCCAGTAAACTCGAAATAAAGGTCACCACAGAGTTTTCCATGTCTGCTTCATGTCTGAATACTTTATTGAACATTGATATTAACACTTGCATATAATATTAATGTCTTTTAACTGATTATATACCCAAGAACTTGTTCTGCATATGATCAGTTTTTAAATCGAAGCAAGTTACTGACTAACAAATTGTTGTTACAGGGTTTTCAACAGTCTCGTTTAAAGTCAGCATTTCGCAAAGTCTATGGTCGTTATAACGATGTAGTTACAACTTTTCACTGGATCAAATGCTGTGTAACGTGTATTATACCAGTTGTTAAACCGTTCTTTACACACTAATTTTTATTTCGGATGACTTACTCAGTTTATCTAATCAAGATATAGGGTTCACGGCGGCTGTAACCGGTCGACAAGGGATGCTTACTCCTCCTAGGCACCTGATCCCACCTCTGGTATGTCCAGGGGTTCGTATTTACCAAACTCTTAATTTTGTATTCCTTATAGGAGTTATGAGATTGATCATTGTTCTTTATCTTCACCTTTTCATAAAAATACTATATTTAAAAAAGAATACCCAATTAGTGGACACGCTATTCCTCCCCAGGACCTGTCAATCAACATGTACAAAACATTATCTATACAGAATGTACAATGATCAAACATTATAATCACTAATTGTTTTGACAATGTTTTACCTTTTTTTAACTTACTGCTTGAGAACTTTGAGTTGATGGTGATATTCTTATATGTACAAATAGATAATTCCATAAAATGGCAGCAAAGTGTTGAAAAAAGATTTGGTAAAAGTTTAGATTTATGAGATGATACACACAAGTCATAGTTTGATTGAAATAGAAAATTGCTGCACTGGAAATGAGACATGAAGTTAATATAATTAGGGCTGGAGTTATACAGTGGTTTGAATAACATGATACATACATAGTTATTTACTTTGGTTCTTCATGGACTGTCAGCCAATCAAGTTTCTCGAGGAGAGGGTGTGAAGGCACATCATGGGGATCATTGGAAATATACTTTACAGTGCGCCTTTGAAGTTATGAACCCCACCAAGAATTGCTATCTATCAATCTATCTATAAATAAAAATATTTGATATATATCCCAAACTGTTAGACAATAAGCAATGGAGAGTATGGTGTATGCATTGTAAAACACCGTGTATGTTTGAATAAGAAAATTCTTACTTCTGCGGAGGACAGAGAGGATTTTCACGTTAGCGATTTACATATATGGCCAATATACACATTGTACTATAACAACTTGTCTAAATTTTCTCATATGTGACGTGTAATTTTTTAATTGAAATGTATAGATTAAGTAAATTCAAACTCTGAGAAATTTAATCTCATTTTATGCGTACCGACTAAATGTAGCATTTAGAACCATCTGATTCTGGGAACACTATTTCGCTTTACTAGCAATACCAGCTGGTAATGCATGTTTAATTGAATGGCAGTTTTTTCCTTTTTCTTTTCTCTTCTTTTGTTAGTGGCCTCGTCAGCAAATAAATCAATGCTGGATCATTGAATACAAACTGGAATATCATTAATGTAAAATAAAAACAGGATAGGTCTTAGTATAGCTCCCTGTATAACTCCCGTTGTGACAGACTGACGATTGTTTGTTTGACAAATGAATACTTTGACGTCTGTCACATAAACATGAATGAAACCTCTGTAGGGCTATAACATCAGAATTGTAACACTGTAGTTTTTGAAGAAGAATTCTATGACCTACAAGGTTAAAGCTTCACTAAAATTGACAACAAAAAAACCCCATCCCAATAAGTTTCCACTTCATATAACCATTCATCTGTACGTTTCGTGGGAGCTGTTTGACAAGAATGTAATGTTTGAAGCCTTGTTGAAATCGTTCTGTAGAATCTGCAAAAAGAGACTGTATGCATGTTGCTATATGTCTTACTAATATTTTTGATAATGTTGGTAAAATAGAAATGGGTATTTGGTTATTGGGATATAAACTAACCCCACTAAGACGGATGTAACTTTCGCAAGTGCAAAAGTCTCCGGGAAAATACCCGATATTATACTAGTATTTATGGATCACGGACTTGTGTATTATCTGTGCAGTAAATTTCAATAAAACACCACAACTCTTTACATTTACAGACTTCATTTTTAATAACAAGCAAACAAACAACAAAGACTCCGATTTGGGGACTGGTGTCATGGAATCGGAACACAGACGGGCGGATTAGTAACCATAACCTGCAAAATAATACTAACCTTTAGCCAGGTTAACATTGTAATGTATGAAGAAACATTACTAGTGATCATAGTCATTATTTTAAGGGATGGTTAACTCTTCCGGAATATATTTTTAAAAAGTAAAACTTGAATTTGAGAAAATTTACCCCTGTATCTCTTCATGAAATAAGGCCTCATGAATCTGATCTTCTTGATAGGAATGGCCCTGATATTTGTGTATGATGGTCTTCTGTAGTAGGAGCGCTTTCTGTATCCTCCAAACGTGGGTTTGTAGAAAATTGTTGGTTTAATGAATTTTTTTATTTTCTTTCCATACCCAATCTGCTTTCTTCCGAATCCACCGCCAAAGCTAGCCCCAGCACTGGCCCTTGATCCTACAGACACACGGGCGCCAACAGAAGCTCCAATGCCAACACCGCCTCCAATGCCGACACCACCTCCAATACCGGGACCTCCTCCAATACCGATACCTCCTCCAATACCGATACCTCCTCCAATACCGATACCTCCTCCAATACCGGCAACTCCCCCGAATCCCCCGTTACCACCTCCAATGATGGTGGTGTCATCGAAATTTCCAGAAATGCTGCCTGGGTTACCCCCTATGATAGTGGAGTCATCGAATGATCCGCTGATGGAATTCAGGCTTCCGCCTCCTCCGCTGATGATTGTGCTGTCATCGAAAGATCCACTGATGCTGTTGATGTTTTGATCTCCAATTATGGTGCTGTCATCGAAATTTCCGTTGATGGTAGAGTCATCGAATGACCCGCCAATGGATCCGCCTCCTATGTTATCATGAATGAATCCTCCCCCGACACTTCCTCCTCCAATACCTCCTCCGATACCTCCTCCAATGCCTCCTCCGATACCTCCTCCGACACCAACACCGCCTCCTACAGCGGCGCCGACTGAAGCTCCGATGGACATATCAGCGGAGGCGTGACCCAAGGCACCACCCCCTATCACTCCACCATTGTGGCTATCATGATGACCTCCCTTGCCCATATTATGGAGACCTATGATTCCTCCCTTTCCGTGGTGACTGTTGTCGATATGTCCACCACTGAAACCATGATCGAACTGTCCGAACTGCCCAAGATCCACCCCAAGATCTACCTGAGTGGACCCAACTCCAATGTTGCCTCCATGATGATCGATGACTCCTCCTTTTTGATGATGGCCCACTCCGCCACTATTTCCCCAGCCCTGACTGTGGCCACCCATTCCAAGTTTGTTGGCTGATGCTCCACCAATGGTTCTCCAAAGCCCGACGTCAGCCAGGGCCAGGACAAGAAAGAGGGCGAGCGATGTCTTCATGGTATTCTCTGTTAACGAAATTTCACAGTCTAATTATGCTGAGTAGTCAATGAAGCTACAATTTATATACATTTTGGGTGGGTGGGTGAGGATGGTGGTGGGTGTTTGGGGGAAGGGTAGGTGTATTTTTTAAAATTTATTTTGTTTGTTTTTGTTTTTTGTTGTTGTTTTTTAATTTAAGGTATTATGTATACTTAAAATTGCTGAATTCGCCGGTGAACAAATATTATCAAATAAAAAAAGCACTTCTTGTAATACGAGACGCTGGGTAATGATGATTACAAATTACAGTTACTTTTCCAGGATATTTCCCATACAAATGATGTTTTGAAAAATGCATTAAGAAAATCTAATTTTTTAGAAAACTTCTGTGCATTTTTCTAGAACAGCAGACTGGAATTTCGTGGCATAAAAAGGGAGCGCAACACACATATTAAAAAAATTAGAAACGAATATATCCCCCCGAGCAACTAATTTACTAACATTCCTAAGTCCATAACCTTTATGTAAGTGACCTTGAAAGACGATAGGCACTTCAGCTATCATACCAAGTTTCATGTAAATTAAGTGTCCATGCAGATCTGGACCAATTATTAAAAATGACAAAGAATATTTGGACATTGAGGTTATCTATATATGATACGATATCTGTTTAAATTACTGGGACATTTCATGAATGATGCATGTGATAAACACATTAAATAATTTTGTTATACGCTTTAAAATGTTAACATATTTCCACTTTTCGATCTCAAAACAACAGGAAAATAATAATTAAAAAAAACCCAAACAAACAAAAACAAAAAAAAAACAAACAAAAAAACCCGAAAATTATCTATCCAGCGAAAAACATATTTCTCTCTACTTGGAATATATACCGGAAATTAGTGACCAAACAATGTGTCTAAAACTGAGTGAAGTAATCATTAAAAAATTCCAAGCAAGCAGTTATTAACAATCCAATCCTGTAACGAAAATGAAAATATATCATATCTGGGCACTTTTGAAAAATCCAAATGGTGTTAAACCTCTCCCAGCCCCTTTAAAACTTTTGTTTCTATGAAATAGGACTCGTATTTGAATCATAACGTTTATTAGCAATATAATGTTTAAGATAATGTTTATTACTCTATTATTCACTGGATGTGACTACTATCGACTACCAAATTTGGATCTCAGGGACTATCTATCTATCGATCGATCGATATACAATTATGGATTTTATGGAGTTGTAAAAACATCACTACTCTAACATAAAATCCTCCGATTATGAATATGGTATATTTGAAACCAATACCTCGGAATACGTTAATTCAAATCACGTGCATTTCCCCCGCATAAATTCAATGAAGGTAAGGAGATGAAAGACCACGAACTTGTTCAATCGATGATGGCAAGAACAAGTGTATTGAGATACCTGTAAACATTTGAAGATGGAATAAAATGAAAGTAATTTTTTTTGTCATGAAGATAACTTACTTGCTTGGAGTCCTCTACTTGACACACCTGCAAATATGCATGTGCACCTTTATATACGCCAAGTACCGTCTGACAGCTCGGGTGCTCTGTCATTTTACAGGTGCTAAAATTTGTCATGTTAGGTAACAGTTTCTTTGTCCCGGACTAGCCATTTACGTAACGCGCCTTGTACAATGTCCAAACCCAGACAAATCTTTCATTGTGTAAGTTAAAGGCTGCACCAGTATAAATCTTGAGAGCACATTTGTCTTAAATATTCAACCTTTTAGACACATGTGCGGTGATTCTGAAATGACCAAGTGACGCCATCAAGGCACATTTGCTGAACTTCATGCATTTGCGACAACGTACCAACTGTGAATTACAAATGTTTTCAATTTGAAAGAATAAGATCAGTTGAGATATGTGTGGGTTTTTTTTGTTTTTTTTTTACTTTTATAACGAAGGATTTTATTTCAATAGGTTGCTGTAATATAGGTCAGTTTGGATATTTTTGATATGAAATAATGTTTCCAGAAATTGAAGTGAATTAATTTTATTTTGAACGCATATGATTAAAATTTCTAAGGATAAAGTAAACATTTGGAAAGTTGTTGAAATAAGTTCTATTGACAAAGCTGATTTTATATTTCAGAACATAGGGATAAAATAGAAATTACTTTCAAAATTGACGCATAGTTGAAAAACAAACAGACAAAAAAAAAACCAAAAAAACAAAACAAAAAAACAAAAAAAACCAAAAAAAAAACAAACAAACAAAAAACAAAAACAACAACAAAACAAAAAAAAACAACCCAAAAACAAAAACAAAAAAACCCAAAACAAAACAAAACAAAGAAACAGGATGCTGAAAAGAACACGAATTTTCAAAGACCAAAGACGCTTTGTGATAACATAAAACATCTACAAATTAAAAACCATACCATGACACTTGACAGTCAAGGAAAAAATCTTCATATTTAAGAATATTTCTAAAACCCGATATCTCTGTACAATGTAATGCCTTAGGAAAGGACTAATGCAAGGAGAGGCACCATCTCCTTATTTGTTTTATATGTACGTACTCAGTTGCGTGATTTAGATCTTTACGCGCCATGAGCAGCTATTGACGGTTTTTATTAAAATATGTTAGTGTTTTCAACATGAAAGTACTCTGCAGTTTGTAAAACGTAAACTACATGGTTAGAGACACTGCCAACTTCAGTCTGGTGAGTGTAACGCCCATTATTTGTAATCGTAAGATTTATGTTACAAAAACTATCATAACTGTAAACTTCCACCCGCAAGTGCTCTCAATATTCACCATTATTCGTGAAAGTCGAAATATTAGTGATACACTAAGCTACTCATACTTATTTCGTCTGTGATAGTTTGGTACCCGCCTTCGCCACTCCATTTTTCGCTTCGTTATAGATTAGTCATGAAATAACTCGGTATTTCTCGTAGAATGTCACCAACATTACACACCCTAGTCGTATTGATAAATATCCCATTATGCCTAGTTGTTTCTCAACTCGCTGCTTGAACTACATGGCCAGTCCATATAATCAATCGAAGGTAACGAATTTAGAAACGTTTTAAACTTATTCTCGAATCCTTATTTCAGTTATGGAAGAAGAAATGTAAATATCGTTTGTACGTTACATAGTAACACGCCAAATTCACAAACTAGAAACTACAAACTAACGCCTATAAGCCTTAGGTTTTTAAATGTAACGCTTATATATAAACAACGCCTAGACCTTTAGGTGTATGCAAGTTGCACATATAACCTTTAGATTTATGCAAGCACTGTTTACAAGCTTTACATTTGAATGCCTATAACCTTTAGATTTCTATAATTAGATGGAATTTCAGTAAGTGTCTCATGAATTTCACCCCCGTCCGAGTGCACATGATATTTTCATAGAAAGTATACAGCTATTTAATTTTATCTTAACATATTCCCTAATTTTTGAAAATGCATTTGAAAGGATCGAGTACTCATGATTACAAGATCTATTCACATAAATTAAGCTTAAAGATTAATATTTTTTATAACCTATGTTCGGTGTTCGAGATGACTTTCTAAAATAGTTTCTGGTTAGTCATCAAGTCGTTCATAAGCTGAATACACACGTATTTGGTTGGTTGATTGTATATTGTTTAACTTCCCGCTCGAGAATTTTTCAGTCATATGGAGACGTCACCACTACCGGTGAAAGCTGCAAAATCTAGGGTATGCTCGGCGCTTACGGCCTGTTAGCAAGCAGGAATCTTTATCGTGCCACACCTGTTGTGACTCGGGCCTCGGTTTTTGCGGTATCATCCAAAGAACCGCCCTATTTAGTCGCCTCTTACAACAAGGAAGGGGTAATAAAATTTCGTAATTAATGAGGAATGAGGAATTAAAAGTTTGGAATTACAAATTAACAACAAATCAATAATTTGTAATTGCAACTAGTCTTTCTTTATCACCAATAGATAAAGCTGTAATGTTAAAGCAATATAAGCTGCCAAAATTGCAATTTTTTATAGTGGCATTAAAAGAGGTTAAATGAACGTTGATATGATTGAAAAAAAGAACTGCATCGAATTTCCTCTCTTATGCATCGTTTACACACCTTTACGTGATGAAAAATATATTCCTCGACATTCCGTTTGACCCTAACAATGGCAGCTGATTAATCGTCGGCGACAATCCCGAAGATAACCGATGTTGACACGAATGATTCTGATGCTGATCGGGGTGGATCGGGTTGTATCCGGGTCATTAAAATATGGACGGCGAGGTGAGATAAAATTCTAGTTACCATCATTATTTTGGCATTGCTAACGATGTTATATGTTTTTAAGTTATGATAGTATGTTTTTTTAGTTTTGATAGTTTTAAGGGATCGCTCGAAACATTACGCAAAATTCCAAAGTCGGCTTTCTCCCTTCGAACCTTTCGTGTCAGACATCTTTCGTGCTTACCGGAAATATTGCGCTTGCGTATTTGATTTTGCCGAATGAGTTCAACTTTAGGTCATTGCATACGGAAATAATGTCGGGAAAATTAAGGTACGGGAAGACTTAATTTCAACTGTCGAACATTTTTGCATTTAATGCAAAAAATACAACATGTCAAAAGTTTAATCGATAAAATCAGGTATTAGAAGGTAGATGTTTACAAAATTTTCGATTAAATTTTATGACCCCAAAATAACAATTTTGACAGCTTATATTGCTTTAAATTACAAATTAATACAAAGTTGTAATTTGCAAGCCTAATAACACAATAAAGTGTACAAAATATTTCCATATCAAAGCATTCGCAAGATAATAATATTAATATTTGTTCAGACAAAGCGTGTCATATGTAGCAATTTACACTATAAAAATAAAAGGATGTTGCACAACCATAGATTATATATCACGTGTGGATTTTGGTATGATAAATACTAATTAATAAATAGATCGCAGACATTTCACACAGAACATTACAAAGTCACAGACCATGTGTTAGCACAGCATCAGAGACAATTTATGGAGAAAATAAACTATCAATGATGGTATATAATTATGAAACAATAAAATAATTAATATCATAATAACTATTTTATGCCTAGGATAACCCATAAACGCACAGAGACGTGTTTATTTACAATGGGGTCCCATTCTATAATTAATACGTGAATAAAACTTACAAATTATGACAAATTAAAAATTGGCATAGGCAGCACAATATATATATATATATATATATATATATATATATATATATATATATATATATATATATAAGGTTCATCATATAATGTGGAAGAATGGTATACAGTGAGTTAATCTAGATTAACCTAGTCTGAATTAAGTTAACCTACAATATCTAAACTGCATTGATCCGGTTGAATCAGTTAATACAAATTGATGCCGGATTTAATGAGCTGAACTTGACATTTTAATTACAGTAATATGTTAATTACGGTATTTATAGTCGATGACATGGACTAACAAGGACCCCCCCCCCCCCCAAACCCCAAACAACAACACCAATAAAAACAAAAACAAAAAACAAAAACGACACCCCCTCAATACACACCTCTTTCAGCTATTCCAGTTCTAAATCAGACATCGATTTATCGAAACAAAATGTTCAACCGTTTTAAAACTTCGTAATCTTAAATCGAGAGGGGGGGGGGGGTGTATGTGAAAAACACTTTTTTCCAAATGTCTTTTTCCTCGATCTTCGAAACACAAACACTTGTTTCTGTAGATATGTTATGACGTCTTCATACTAACTTGTTTACAGAAACACGCGCCTACGAGACGTTATGACTTATTTACAGAAACAAGAGCCTGTGTTTCGAAATCCTTTAAAATAATGGGGAGGGAGGGAGGAAGGGCGTTCATCTTTTACTACAAAGTTTCAAATTATCACTTCAACGTTACACAATAGTGTCTGCATGAGGATTGGGGTGTCACCAAATATCTCTTACTTAGCATATGAAAATAGCTGATTGATTGATTGAAAGTTATTTTACGTCCCGCTTGAGAATTCTTCACACATATGTCACCATTGCCGGTGAAGAGCTGCAAAATTTATCCTATGCTCGGCGCTTAGGGCCTGTGAGCAGGAACGGATCTTTATCGTGCAACACCTGCTGTGACAAAAAGCATCGGTTTTTGCATCTTCGCAATCCAAGGGTTTTCGGTCCATTCCGCTTCCCGAAAACCCTTGGCATGCGAAGATGCGGTTTTTGCGCCGGGTCTCATCCGAAGGGTCGCGCTCTATTTAGTCGCGACCCCCCCCCCCCCCCCCCCCCTATATTTTTCCAAAAAAAAAATCATATAGTAAAATTCACATACAGTGTAATGTATAATTATTTTTAAGCAGAAAGTTCATTTAATTCAATGAGACTCAGAGTCAGTCAGTGTGACTGTTCTTTAACTTAAATAAAAAAAAATATAAAAAGCACTTAATGCCTTAACATTTCTTACGGCATCATCCAAAAGGTCGTAATCATGAGGTATTGGTTCGGTTCTCGTTCCCAGCTCCGCATCTGGCGTCAAACCTATGATATGTAGTGACTGTTCCTTTGCCAAGTGCCCGGCACTAGGAGTGGAAATCAAGGATATTTCGGATGTGACCATAAGTTGTGTTGTGAAAGGCGTTGACACGGCAAAGTATCCTCACTGTTCACGCGTTCTTTTAAAGTCCATTACCGGTATTTGTCGACGACTCATACGAGTGAAAAAATCTCGCAAGGGGCGACTGATCAAAAAGCATCTAATATGTGTGACCTTGACTATCTTTCAAGGTCATGGCTGCTTCTATGGCTGGTTCAAAGACATGTGTTGCAACACAAATTCATGCACTTGAACCCAGAACCCTTTACATACACTGCTATGGTCATGCTCTTGACCTAACTTGCAGTGATTCTATTAAGGGATGTAAGTTGCTTAGAGACACCCTGGACATTGCAAAGGATATAACAAAGTTGATTAAAGAATTCCCAAGAAGGAAGATGATTGTCAATACATTAAAAAATACCCAAAATGTAGAGAAAACGTCAGTGGGAATAAGGGTTTTGTGCCCACAAGATGGACAATAAAAGCCGACACATTTTTTAGCATTTTGTCAAACTATGAAATTCTAAGAACTGTTTGGGATGAAAGCCTCCAATACGTGCGTAAGGTAGAAATGAGAAACAGAATTAGGGGAGTGGCTGCTTATATGTGCGGGTTTGATTTCTTCTTTGGGCGTTTACTGAGTGAAAAAACTTTTACGTTATAGTGATAAGTTGGCAAGGGCTCTGCAGGCTCCAAATCTCTCGGCGAATGATGGTCAAAAAATGGCATCAACGACAATGAATGCTTTGCAAAGTCTCCGAGATTAGACGACCTTCACTCAGTTTTACGAGGAAGTTGTTGAAAAACCAAAACAGATGAACATCGATGATCCTGTTCTTCCTAGAAAACGCAAAATTCATCGTAAACTTGATGATAGGACAGCAGAACATACTTTTTCATCATGTGCGGATATGTATAGGAAAGATTTCTACGAAGCATTAGATCTGCCTTTAGCTGGCATAAAATCTAGATTTGACCAACCAGGTTACAAAGCTTATGTTAATCTTGAAAACCTTGTAATTAAGGCATGCACAGGTCAAACGTTTGAAGAATTCAATTTTGTCACGACCCTATATGATACAGAGTTGAAGCCAAAGGATCTTCACTGCCAGCTTATAATGTGAGATACTGTTTTGCCAAAAGACTTTACGCCAGATATACCAAGTGTGGTTGGATTTTTCAGAAATTCAAATGAAAAAAAGTCTGTTTGCCGAGATCCTCAAAATTCTCAAACTAATTTTGGTACTTCGTGCAACTAATGCTACCAGTGAGCGCTCATTCAGCGCCTTGAAAAGATTGAAAACATCACTGAGATCAACAATGAGCCAAATACGAAAAAACAATTTGCTTTTATTGCATGTTCATAAAAATGAGACTGATGAACTGATTCCAGAAAAAATAGTTGAGGAGTTCGTAAGTGAAAGTGAACACAGACTGGCGATTTGTAGAAAGTAGACAGTTTTCCGAGTACTAAATACCTTATGACTCAGAAATGATTGATAACAAAATGATAAAGATATAAACAAAAAAAAACCCAAAAAACAAAACAAAAAAAAAAACAACCAAAAAAACCCTTAACCAACCACCCCCCCCCAAAAAAAACGTAAACAAAACAAAAAACAAACAAACAAAACTTAAAAATTAAAGTTGAGGGGATTTCTGGGAAACTAATTAGATTCTATATACATAATTAGATTTATGTACATGACGTACACCTCAATGCTTGCACATATTTATGCAGTTATGTTTTTACTAATGGTGTGCCCCCCCCCCCCCCCCCAATTGAAATTTCTTCCTACGGGCCTGAGGGGTACTGAAGGCCTATATATATATATATATATATATATATATATATATGGGGGGGGGGGGGGGGGGGGGGGGGGGAGAGTCCCTCATATGTGTATAGTGTGGTTCCTACTATGACTTTGTGAGAAAACAGAGGTAGGACAGCTCGAGGGAAATCGCAGGTATAGAATGAAAACGGCAAAATGAATGAACTCTTCAATAACGAATTAGACCTAAGTAAAGACGAACTCCCAATTTAAAGGGATTATAAATATGACTGCTACACCGAAAAAAAAGTTTATATATATATATATATATATATGATTAAAATGTCATTTCTCCATAAAACATTATCATGCACATATAAAGTTAATTATTGATTATTATATATTAGTGCCTATTTAGTATTAACATTTTACGTCATTTAACTGACAGAAGCGCGGTAACCTCTATTTTTAGATAGTTTATAAATAGAAACCAATTAGATTTATCAGGCGCAGAGCTAGAAGCCAGAGCGTTGTTGGAGACGCAAGCCTGACGAAGGAGAGAAAAAAGGTAAGATTTTTTTCTTTGTAGATGTATTTGTCCCTAATTAAAATATATTTAAAAAGAAATAACTAGGTCAGTATTGGAGGAATGGACAGAAGGACAGAACAACATTTCTACCCGGAACTATCCCAGTTCAGTACCCAATGCAGTGCTATTTAAAAACATGACCCCCTCCAACACATACTCACACAGGAGCTTGTTTCTTTTCGTAAACTTCATAACTTGCGCTGTATAATAACATTTATCTACCGTTTTAAAAAAAGAGAGCATAACTTTTTCGGGAGATTCGACAAGGCTGGGTATTTGGACTGAATAAGTATTCAGCCTCGACAAATTAACGAAGTCTATTCATGAAATAATTTCCTGTGCCGTAATCTCAGCTTTTCATAAAAAATTGCATATCTATATGTGGTAGTGTTAGATACATGGTCTTCCTACTAGCTCAGGCTAGTGGGTTAACCCTCTAGCTCGATCGGTAGAGCACTGGACTGTCATGCCAGAAGTCCCAGGTTTGATTCTTGGCATATGCACAAAGCAGTCTCTGTTACACATCAATGGTTTTATATCAGCTATCCTAACTGCAATTTCTAATTTATAAATGTTTACAATTAATATGTATATCTGTAAAAATCAACTTTAAGCAGAAGTGAATCAACAAATTTCCTGTAGCACAGACTTTTGCTACTTTTTGTGGATAGTTCCGATTAACATGAATGTTGGTGTACATTGTGATCATATCAGACATACAGAACAATCTAATTAAAATCAGATCTTCTCTAATCATTACACTGGAGAAGATTAGAGAAGATCTGATGTTAGATTGACTTAGAGAACTTTATTTTTTCACAATATGCAAGAAATATTATCTGTGTGATTAAACAGTACAAAACAGAAGTGGATTAATGTTTGTCATGTAGCAGAATTTGTAGATTATTCAAATATATAAGATATAACATTGTGCATGAACAAGCTCTTCCTCAAATAGATCTTACAAGTGCACTGATCTGCTGTTCTTTGTGTCTGTCTGTCTGTAGACAGTTGTTTTCAAGATACCATTATATTTTACACAAACACGCGCACACGATAACATAAGGATATAGAAGTGTCAGTGTTGAATTTTCATTTGATTGAAAAATTATGTAAAGATCAAAATTCATAAAATCATAATGAAATTCACTGCAAACAAAGAGAACACATAGACACAAATCGGACTTCTGTGTGGACATATTGAACACTGTCTGATTAGACAGGCAGTGCAACATAAGAATTGATGGAAATGTTGACCCTTCATAGAGCTGACCACTGTGAACATTCCAAATGGAAAAGTCCAAATCTTTATCAGCAATTAAACATAAAATGTGCTACAAAATATTATTTGAAATTCACATACAGTTTAACACTCTTATAGTGAATATAGATTCATTATAAACATAATTTCAGTTCAGTTGTTATATCCAATGAATCCATGATATGTTTTAAAACTACAGGGAATGAAAACCACTTTGCTGTAAGTGTGAATTCATTGTAGACATGTTTGCTTTAACCATGGTTTACTGTATAATGCATTTCTTGGTCTATTCTGTTTCAAATTGTTAAGTATGATTTGTGATTGTTGATTTTAGATTATGAATTTGGAATTGCAGGAAACCATGTAGTGCACTTTGACTTTTATTTTTCCTACAGTTGTATAATAGTTGGGGATTTCCTTCCATGAATCCTTTCAAAAACAGGGTTATTTTAACAATTTAAATTCCTGGTAGGAGGACATTAAATAAAGTTAAATCTCATTCATTTAAGTTTGGTTGTAGAAACTATAAGGGACAGATATGGAGTTCGGAGGAAATCTTGTGTTTGTTGGACAGACTAAGGAGGAAGATGAGATCCCTGAAGAAGATGACATTGAGGAAGAGGAGGAGGAAGCCCCAGCAGGTGCCGAGGGTGGTGAGGATGAGGAGGTCAGTGTTGCAGGACAACATTCAAATGTAACATCATCATTCAGATGTAACATCAACAGCAAATGTAACATCAACATCAGATTAACATCAACATCAGATTAACATCAACATCAGATTAACATCAACATTCAAATGTATCATCAACATCAGATATATCATCAACATCAGATGAAACATCAGCATCAGATGTAACATCTACATCAGATGTAACATCAGCTTCAGATGTAACATCAACATTAGATGTAGCATCAACAGAAGATGTAGCATCAACAGAAGATGTAGCATCAACAGCAGATGTAACATCAACATCACATGTAACATCAACATCAGATGTAACAACATCAGATGTAACAACATCAGATGTAGCATCAACATCAGATGTAGCATCAACATCAGATGTAACATCAACATCAGATGTAGCATCTACATACAGATGTTTCAAAGTTGACAAACATCAATTGTAGTTCTTTCATTCATGTATAGGATAAACAGTCTATAGCAGCAAGCAGTGATTGTCATGGACTTATTTCGAATCCTTGAAATTTTTTTTAAAATCTAGAAATGGACCTTAATTTGATATTTAATTATTACTCCCCGTAAATATTGATTATTGAATATCAGAAGTAAAACTTTATTGTGAAAGAGTTTTTTCTAGAGAAACTATAGTAATATGTAAATTATCCAGATGACAAGTTTTTTTGTTTTTGGGGGGAGGGATTCAATATCAAAGGACATGACAACATCAATATCATCGTTTTTTGGTTTTTTTTAATCACAGACATGTTGTTTGGACATTTTGGACACTGCAGGCCAAGAGGAATACTCCTCCTTGAGAGATTTATACATGAGAACAGGAGAGGGGTTTATGATTGTGTACAGTATCACTTCACGAACATCATTTGATGAGGCCTCAGGACTGTTTGCTCTTGTTAAGAGTATTAAAAACGTGGACCACCCGGCAGCAGTAAGTTGGAAAATCAAGATTGCATGAGTAGTGGAATCTTGCTTCATTTATTAGGACCCTGCCACATGCTCTGTAGTAATTACTCTGTTCGTTCATTAGCTTTATCACAGGAAAAGTGAAGTTTCCTAAGGAAGATTTTCATAAAGTTTATATATAATACTTAAATTATGATTAAACAGAGGAAAACCTCTTTTGATTTTCAAATTCTTATAAGGTGACAGCACTTTCTGTGGCACACAACAACTTGAGATTACTAGTAATGAGAAGATTTTCATAGAATTTAAAGGCTATGCTCAAATTAGGAAGATTGATTGATTGTTTGTTGTTTTCCGCCACCCTCAACAATTTTTCAGTTATCTGGTGATATCCAGTTTTTATTGGTGGAAGAGAGAACCCAGATATAATATACCCAGGAAGAGACCACCGACCTTCCGAAAGAAAACTGGCAAACTTTCTCACATTTATCAATGTGAAGGAGAATTGAACCCTTGCCAACTAGAGGTGAGGGGCCTTGTGATTTTGAGTGCAATGCTCTAACCACTCGGCCAAGAAGGACCCTCAAATTAGGAAGAGGAAAACTCTTAGATTTTCAGATTTATTAGTTTTGTTATAAATGGAGTTATGGGACTTAGACTTTTTTATAATAAATATTCCATGGTGGGACCGTTTCTGAATAGTCAGTTTTGTAGCTAAATAATTGATTATTATTATACCCGCAACCTACACCTTGTAAAGACAAGTAAGATATGTCGCTGTAATCTCCATTCATCTGTTGATCTGTCTGTCCATTGATCTGTGGAGCTGTTCATGTCTTTCTGACCATCCATCTGTCACCCCTTCTTGTCACTGAAACTGCTCTTACATTTTAAGAGGTAATGTAAAATTTCTCCTGCATATAATTGAGCATTATGAAGGGTATTAGAATTCCTTATAACTGAGAATTCCGTATAACTGTTAAGAATTCCTTATAACTGAGAATTCCGTATAACTGAAAATTCTGTATAACTGAGAATTCCATATAACTTGAAAATTCCGTATAACTGAGAATTCCGTATAACTGAAAATTCCATATAATGTATAATATAATTTTTTATAAGTGAGAATTCTGTATAATTGATAATTTCTTATAACTGAAGATTCATTGCAACTGAGAATTTCTTACAACTGAGAATTCTGTACAACTGAAAATTCTGTATAACTGAGAATTTCATATAACTGAGAATTTTTTTAACTGAGAATTTCTTAGAACTGAGAATTCTGTATTACTGAGAATTCTGTATAAATGAAAATTCCGTATAACTGAAAGTTTTGTATAACTAAGAAATTTTTTATAACTGAGAGTTCCATAGAACTGAAAATTCCGTATAACTGAGAATTCCGTATACATGAGAATTTATTATAACTGAGGATTCCTTATAACCATGTTTTCATGCAAAGACAAAAATTCACAAATTTTTTTATATTTAAGGATTTATGTTATGAATTGTTCAAAACTTTCAAACTATAAATCTTTAATAATGATGATAAATATTTTGGATTACCTAGTATCTACTTGAATTATCTATATAGGTTCTTATTGGAAACAAAAGTGACCTTGAACAACAAAGAGAGGTCTTGACAGAAGAGGGAAAGAATTTGGCAGATTTATGTGGGATTCCATTCTTTGAAACTTCTGCAAAAGCTGGGAGTTATGTCAAGGAAGCATATGAAAAATTGGTCTTGGAAATTCCTGAATATAGGTCAACACACAAAGTAAGTTAACATACAAATTAATGTAGATGTGTGTTTTCCCATGGTTTGATTCTGATAATTTCATAGTGTCATATGATATTCCAGATCACCCAGTTGTTTTTCTGAATTGATATCAGCATTCTTTGAATTCAATGTCATCACATGACTTAAGTTCATGTGCGTGTGTGTAAATTGATCGAGTTGCAGTCAATATTACTAGATAAAATAAGACATTTTATTTTCCTCTTTTTCACAAAATAATGATTGATTAATCAAAACTTGCATTTTAATATAAAAACAAGGTTTATTACTGTTGTAACTTGATCCAAAGAGTTGGATCATATCTCGTTAACAGGCATGGATCATTGGATCAAACTGAACATTTTGATCTCTGTCTTTCAACTCTGTGTGATACAACTTTTGAGTTCATGTTACCATGGTAATATAATAAACCTGTGTAAATGTACTAGGTATAACTATAAAAAATGTTAGAAATTATTGTGAATGTTTTGAGCATGGTGATGTATGAGTCATCCAGAATATTTAATTAATTCCTTATACTCAAAATCAAAAGCAGAGATAATCTTTTATTTATAATTATTTTTCAGATTGTTATGCTTGGAGCTGGTGCTGTTGGCAAGTCCTCCCTGACCATCAGATATGTTTCGGACCAATTTGTTGACAACTATGATCCAACAATAGAAGACTCGTATCGTAAAATGATCAAAGTGAAGGGGAAGAGAAGGAAAATGGAAAATCCTAAGAGATCAGGTATTGACTAAAACTACGGCATTCAAGGGAATAAGAGAGATTAGCCAATTGAAAATTTACTAAAACCGCAGCATTCAAGGGACTATCTGATCAGAATAAGATCCTTTATCTGCTTCTGATCTGAAGTGTTGTTACACAAATCAAGAGTGATTTATTTGTTTACATCCCTTCAAGAATTTTTCACTCATATTGAGACGTCATCAGCTATAGGTGAAGTACCACAAATTTAGACCTATGCTTTTAACCCTCAGAGCCATAGCAGTGAAGGTTCTTGAATGTGCCAATGCCTGCTGCAACATGTGACCTCTGTTTTTAAGGTCATATCTAAAAGACTTGTGATTCTCTACTTCTAAATGCCAAGTGTTTGGTGAAGGAGCAATCAATACCTATGTTTATATCTTACGTTTGATGTGACTATGGCACATGTGAGGTTTGAACTCACAACCTCCCAGTTATAAAGTCATTGCTGTACTACTGAGCTATTGTGAATCAGAAGTGGAACTAAGATCTTATTTCTATGAGATTGGGAGTCAATACATTTACAAATAGGAAGTTATTTAAACATACACACTCTCTTTCTCGCTCTTTATTATGAAATTACAATACACAAGTAGTTACTCTTGAGTATTTCACTGTATGAAAAGTTATGTGATAATGCACAGCTCTCCAGCTAAGTACAGTGACACGTGGATAGTGGTCTATTTTTAAGCCATGTAAGAATATATGTGCATTCGCAGAAAAGATGGGTACCAGCACCTAGAAAACTGGGAGTTTTTTTTGTTTCAGAGGCATCAAAGAAAGGAGCAGTCAGTGGAGGATTTATGCTAAAATCGTCCCTAATGCGCAGCTTCATTTCTTCTGTGAGTGGAATTTTCTCCCGTCAATCTTCATCAAGACCAAAATCGGCAACCGCAGAGGATATACCAGTCCAGAGGAGGGGTGGTCAGCAGGCGAAGTCTCTGAGTAGACGGAAGTCAGCTCCTCCCACGAGATCCCCCAATAAATCCAAGAAAATGGTTAAATGCCAGAAATCTGACACCAATGTCATCCTGGTCTCCATGAAGGATCTTGACCAGATGGACAATGTTGCCACGGGTGATCCTCTATACTGTGGTGGTTGCTTTGTGGTATTGTCCTGTATCTCTGTTACAAGGCAAGAAGAAGACAAACTTCTGTGGAAATGGTAAACACTTCAGAAATGATCTGAAGCATTCTTTTTTTTTTTTGTGGAGTTCAGTAGATCAGTTTTATTTCACAAGACCATATTTTCACGTGGATACACTGATGTATTTATTCATGAGACAACTTTCGTGAATCGTTATTTGTTGTTTAAGCCTTCTATATGTAAAAGTTTATTCACAAGAACTAAATTTTCATAAATGGTTAGTCTTGTGAAATTATGCATAAATAATGTTATACCAAATAAAATGTGATTTACAATTGTATTTATCAAAGCTTGTCTCATGTTTTGCCTCTTTCATATGAAGAGGAAGAGTATAATGTGAATCCATTAAACTTCTATTTCTGCATTGTATTCACATAGAGAATATATATATATATATATAGAGAGAGAGAGAGAGTAAAAATTTTATTCATGACTCATGTTCCATGTGATTATTGTAATATTTCAGTGAATTTTGCGGACATGAAAATGTCTCTACAGAAATCAGGAAAGAAGAAATTCCTAAATCAGACACCATAGATTATGCCTTGTCTGCACCAGAAGAACAAGCAGCTGCAGGAAAAGAAATTGATGAGACAGAAGCCACAAAGCCTGTGACAACAGGAAGTGGTTATGTTGTATACTGCCTGGATATCAGCGGGTCTATGGGAGGAATTACACAGCTTCCAGAACTGCAATGTACACTTCAAATGCTGAGCAATTTTTTTCTGAAATGATTATTTAATTAGGATTTTTTTAAATACATAATCTATACTCAGTTAAAGAAACAAGTGATATCTGCTTAATAAAATTCCTGAATACAAGTATTGTAAGTTGGTTTTTAAAAAATGATTCTGAGAATGCTTTGTATTTAAAAAAGATGTATGTATATAAGTAAAGTACATGTAAATGTTAGAAACATAGAGATGAATTGTATTCAACCTCCACACAAATCTCTGGATATATTGAATCACACGTTTTCTACTTTATTTGAAGCTGAATGGAAGAAACACAGAGACCGAGATTTTGCTTCTGGAAGTGACAGTGTGACAAGACTTCAGGCCATTCAAGAAGCTCTTTTAAGGTAAAAGTTAAAATGCCCTTTTAAGTGTAGATGACTTAGAGAAAACAGTTGTAAATTATAGAGAGAAATAATTTATAATAGGAAAGGAACTTTGTTTCCTGGTTTTCCAATTAGGGTCCTGTCTTGGACCTACTGGGGATTTAGGTCATCTACTCATTCATTCATCTCCTCTATGAAGTAGCTTTAAAACTCAACTCTTGTCCTGCACTACAAAAGGGTTTTTGCATATTGACTTGTTGATGTGTATGATATTGTTTAGTGTGAGAAAATGGAAGACTTTTTTAATGCCTATCATTTTATGTCAAACTTTGGACCCAGCTTGTCACCCCATCTTAAAACTTCAGGAGCCATGCTTTCAATAAACAAACTAAATTTAGGGCCATGCTGTCAATAAACAAACTAAATTTAGGCCCATGCTGTCAATAAGCAAACTAAATTTAGGGCCATGCTGTCAATAAACAAACTAAATTTAGGCCCATGCTGTCAATAAACAAACTAAATTTAGGCCCATGCTGTCAATAAACAAACTAAATTTAGGGCCATGCTGTCAATAAACTAACTAAATTTAGGGCCATGCTGTCAATAAACAAACTAAATTTAGGGCCATGCTGTCAATAAACAAACTAAATTTAGGCCCATGGTGTCAATAAACAAACTAAATTACTTGTACATAAGAAATGTGACATTCGCCTGTTATCAATGTGGTGAAGTTGTATACTTGATGTATATGTAGCTATTATAGTACTAAGAATGCAAATTCAGTAACTATCTCCTCAGTTTAAAGGTGTATGATTTTTGTTTGTACTATTAAGGAGGGAAGGGGGATTAGGAAGACCTGCCTTGCAAAGTTTCATTGCTGAATAAAAAAATTACATTAGATAAATCATCAGAAAACCATCTATTTGAATCATTTGACCCCCCCCCCCCCCCCAAAAAAAAATAGAAATCAACCTTAAATCATAAGAAACTCTTTCTGATTCATTGTAAAAGCTCAAATAACCTTTCAGAAAATCACCTGAAGAGTATTTCTTACCATGTATGACCCAGTGACCTTGATCTTTGACATAATGATAATAAAAAAACCCAAAAGAGGTCAACCTTCAGTGTCTGAGATGACTTTATTGGAGTTTTTCATTGCTAAAGCTCAGACAGTAACTTAGATATCATTGGAAACCACTTCTTTCCATGTATGTCCTGATGACCTTGACTTTGGACCTCTAAAACAGTAGGGTCACTCATAAGTCATAGACACTTGTAGGACATTTCAATGCTAAAGCTCCAATTGTATTTTAAGATATCATATGGAAACCAGACAAATGGATAAACAGACAGACCCAAATACACCCCCTCCCCCAGTTTTCATTAAATTTGAGCAGACACACTCAGTTCAGTATACAGTTTAGGTATATAATCTTTACTATTATATCCAGTGTGATGTGGCTGTCATCATGTTCTCCTTTATTATTCTGTGTATTACTCTGCTGTAAGATGTCTTAAGGTAATGGTAGAAAGATTACAAGTAATTACACATTTTTACACAGATAAATTGCATTCTGATTAAAACCACTACCCCACACCCCTTTTCTCTTGTTAGTCATTGGGCCTAGAGAATATGAAAAGGTGATTTCAGTGTCTTAACTCTGGGTTCATTGAATTGAACTTAATATCAGTGTCTTTAGATTTCTAATTGAAAGGAAAAGAGGGGGGTCTGGTTTTAATCAGACTAGATATATTGTGTAAAAGTGCTAAAATATTAAAGTGATTTCACATTTTACATAGACAGCTGGAGCGACTCCATCTTGACAGTCCCGAGCGCCGTGTGATCTTTATGACATTCGAGTCGTTGGTAGAGGTGTATGGGGACTGTACGACTAGCACCATACATACCGTGCCATCCTCCATCCATGACAACTTCCAACCACTTCTGACCCATGGAGAGAAGTACTCCACAGACCACCAGATCAAGTGTCTTACAGATTCATACCAGTAATGAGCTTTTTCTCTTTGAAATAGTAGAAAGATGCAAGTCAGAGTGTCTTATAAATTAAATATTGTTGATATTTTTTATCTTCTAAGTATCTTATTGACCAAGTCATGGAAACTTATGATAACATGACAAGATACACTGAAATACAAGAGACATACATACTTACCTTCGAATTTACAAGATCTTTTTCTTTTTTTTTTTGAAAAAAAAGAAAACAGACCTCAAAAGTTTTCAGTTTCCTTATTTTACCTGGAAAGGTTGAAGTTAATGAAGAATTAGTTGGTATTTTTGCTTGATTATTATTCATTGTTTTCCAGGGAAATAGTAACAAATGTTAATAAGCTGAGGCCCAAGGGGTGCACAAGTCTGGGGCCTGCCCTGTCAGTAGCAATGGGGATAGTTGAAGGCTCGGTGGGGTCTGAGATTATTCTGTGTACTGACGGAGCTCCAAATGGAGGGATAGGCAGTCTAAGCAGGAACTCAGTGGAGAATTTCTACGTAACGGTGAGCTCCATCATAGAGCTGATGTTGTGTAAACTTATTATCTTTTTCTTTTGATGCTTACATAGGAGTTGATGGACTGATTTATATGTAATAAATAATAGTATTTCAATCCTTTGTTATTTTGAAGGCTGGAGAATGTAGTGTTCAATCCTTTGTAATTTTGAAGGCAAGGCTGGAGAACATAGTAGTCAATTCTTTGTTATTTTGAAGGTTGGAGAATGTAGTATTTCAATCCTTTGTTATTTTGAAGGTTGGAGAATGTAGTATTCAATCCTTTGTTATTTTGAAGGCAAGGCTGGAGAACATAGTAGTCAATTCTTTATTATTTTGAAGGTTGGAGAATGTAGTATTTCAATCCTTTGTTATTTTGAAGGTTGGAGAATGTAGTATTCAATCCTTTGTTATTTTGAAGGCTGGAGAATGTAGTATTCAATCCTTTGTTATTTTGAAGGCTGAAGAATGTGGTATTCAATCCTTTGTTATTTCGAAGGCTGGAGAATGTGGTATTCAATCCTTTGTTATTTTGAAGGCAAGGCTGGAGAACATAGTAGTCAATTCTTTGTTATTTTGAAGGTTGGAGAATGTAGTATTTCAATCCTTTGTTATTTTGAAGGTTGGAGAATGTAGTATTCAATCCTTTGTTATTTTGAAGGCAAGGCTAGAGAACATAGTAGTCAATTCTTTGTTATTTTGAAGGTTGGAGAATGTAGTATTTCAATCCTTTGTTATTTTGAAGGTTGGAGAATGTAGTATTCAATCCTTTGTTATTTTGAAGGCTGGAGAATGTAGTATTCAATCCTTTGTTATTTTGAAGGCTGAAGAATGTAGTATTCAATCCTTTGTTATTTGAAGGCTGGAGAACATGCCAAAAAGAATAGCATCACAATATCAGTTCTTGCTGTGGAAGGGGAGAGAACTGGGTTGGAGAAAGTTTGCAAATGTGCTGAGATTTCTGGAGGAACTGTAAATGTGTTAAATCCACTGGAGATTTCCCGCCAGCTTCGACTAATCTCACAGAATTACGTTATTGCTACGTATGTAACAGTCACACTCTACCTCCACCCAGAGCTAGAAGTGGACGATCCAAGATTTCCTAAGGTAATTTTAATCTCTTTTCATCATGCATCTATTTAGATACACATTACAGCCTGAAGTTTTCAAGATATAAACATGTGTGAAAAATTGTGATTGTAATATTGTAAGTAACTGATCATTCTTACATGCATATAAGCAGAAATTTTACAATATCCTTTGTGGATTGTGTGGAAAATAAGCTATCAATGAGCAATATAGTTATTATGATAGTCCAAGATCTGAACTGTGGAACAATGTAGGATAATTTGGGATAATGCTGTGTACATTGATTTGTAGGGCAGTAGCCGGATAATTAAGGAGGTGGGGAGTGCCACAAAAGATACTGATATGACCTTCTCATTTAAGATGAAAAACCCCGGCAAGAAACTGGACATTGAAAAAATACCATTCCAAGTAAGGAAATAGATGGATTAATCGCACATTGTGATGTGCATTACTATTATGATGTCATGATTTCAAGATGTATGCTGGTCAGTGGTTTGTTACTAGAGCAATAAATATGACTGAGGAAGGTCAGTGACATGGGTGAAATATTTAGAAAAATTTGTTATGGAGTTGTTATTTTATAACAAAAATTAAATATGTAAGAAGGGTTTGTTTTAGAGTGTTTGTTAACTGTGTAAGAAGGGTTTGTTTTACTGGCTAAGATTTCTTGACCTTAGAAGTATCACAATGGTTTAGATAGATGACTGTAAACTGAATTATTCGTCCACATGGCTAGTCAGGTTGCTTTACAGTACTACCCTAAATAGTTCTTCATCTTCAGTTGTATGTTTTTGCATTCAGAACTGTGTTGTGAATGCTGTGTGAAAGTACTATTTCAGATTCATGGTTAGCAGGTGTGGAGAGGAAGATGGCTCTAGTTTTGAGGTCATGGGTCAAGGTCATTTAGAAATCAATGTAACAAGGTTTTGAAGTCTTACACCTTAAAAGAGTACCATGTTACTGCTACAGCAATGGTGGTAAGAGGATTAATTGTGTATTGTTTTACGTCCTACTTGAGCAGGGAGGGATCTTTATCGTACCACACCTCGGGTTTTGCAGTCTTAACCGAAGCACTGCCCCATATAGTCACCTCTTCTGACAAGCAACAAGGGGTACTGAGGACTTATTCTAACCTGAATCTCCATGAGGCAGCAGTAAGAGGAAAGTATATACCCAGTGTGAGATTTTGTTGTAGAAATTTTATAAGTCATGGTCACTTAATAGTGAGAAATCAAAGATCAGAGTGGATAATATTTCAGTGTTCATGAAGTCTCTTGCTGTAGAGATGACATGTGAAAAGTGGAAGTGATATGATAGTAATGCCTGGGTCAGTAGGTCATATAGTTCATTGTCAGTAATCAAGTGTAACAGTGTTGTTGACATAGTAAAATGAATATTGTTTGATGTGTTGTAGTAGGGGTGAAGAAGTTGCTTTAGGCAAGATGATCTAGGTCATAATGAAAACTAGTCATGGTTAGGGCACTGACTATACAACTGGGAGGTCCTGGGTTCGGTTTTTGATCATTCACCAAGTGGCCAATCCCATGGGGATCTGGATTAGAATAGGTCCTCAGTACCCCTTTTATGTTTTAAGATGACTAAATGGGGCAGATGAGACCGCATAAACTGAGGCCCCGTGTCACAGCAGGTGTAGCATGATAAAGATTCCTCTCTGCTAAAATTATCACATATAAAGTAGTTTGTCCCTTCTATCTTTTTCTCAATCCCATGAGGATCTGGGTTAGAATAGGTCCTCATTACCCCTTGCTTGTCATAAGAGGCGACTAAATGGGGCAGTCCTTTGGATGAGACCGTAAAAACCGATACTGCAGGTCACAGCAGGTGTAGCATGATAAAGATTCCTCTCTACTCAAAGGCAAAGACTGAACATAGGCCTAAATTTTGCAGCCCTTCACCAACAATGGTGATGTCTCTATATGAGTGAAAAATTCTTGAGTGGGATGATGAACAATAGACAACCAACCAAGTGAACAACATTTTGAAGTAAAAGTTACTGGCTTTTACATAGGCATTGGCAAGATAAAGAATCGTTATAGCTATGGTCTTGAGTGCTATACATAGATCAAAATTTGTGGCACTTCACCTGAAGCTGGTGATGTCTTTACACAAGTGAAAAATTCTTGAATGTACAAACAAGAATTGAGATCATACTCAACATAATGATTGAGAATGGAGCTTTATAAACGACATGCCGTGTTGAAAAAGATGCTCTATTACGGAGAGTTCTTGTTATGTTTTTTTTTTTACTTTTAGACATTTTATTTTCTAGGTACAAATTTCTTACACATTAAAGGATGGCAGAAAGATGTTGAGAACTATAAGTAAGGAGCTGTCAACCACAAACAACAGGCAGATCATGGAAGAGGTAGGAACAACAGACAGATAACAAACAAACGACAGACAACCAATAGACAAACAGTAGACAGACAACAGACAAACAATAGACAGACAACAGACAAACAAACGACAGACAACCAATAGACAAACAGTAGACAGACAACAGACAAACAATAGACAGACAACAGACAAACAATAGACAGACAAACGACAGACAACAGACAAACAATACACAGACAACAGACAAACAATAGACAAACAACAGACAGACAATAGACAGACAACAGACAAACAATACACAGACAGCAAACAAACAATAGACAATAGACAGACAACAGACAAACAATAGACAGACAACAGACAAACAATAGACAGACAACAGACAAACAATAGACAGATCATGGAAGAGGACAGACAGACAGTAGACAGATAACAGACAGATTATGGAAGAAGTAGGAACTCAAGAGACAGGCAACAGACAAACAACAGACAGACAAGAGACTGACAACAGACAGACAAGAGACTGACAACAGACAGACAGAAGACAGATAACAGACAGATCATGGAAGAGGTAGGAAATTTAGAGACTTGGCAAGGTGATATGAAAAGATAGCTAGTAACTACTAGAGGTATCAAATTGTTTAAATCCTACTGATGATTTTCTAATGAAATCAGTTTGGTAATATTTGATACAATGCAAGCTCAGTAAAACTTCTCGGAACAGTTTACCTATGATGTTACACAAATGACAATATTTACATCTTAACATGATTTTTCTATGAAGAACTTGACAATGTGTGTTTTGTATACTGAGTAAATGTAACACTAAACTAATTATAACTTTGTAATCACAATTCAACCAATTATATTGAAGAAAGCAACTACAGCTATTTTGTGACTGTTCCAATCATTCACTTACAAGCATGGACAGTTCTAGGAATTGTAATACTGATGTTTTTGGTCAGTACAAACCCTGTGACCAGTAGAAATTAATCACAAAACATGGCGGAGGGGGTGGGGTAGACATATACTGTCAGTAGGTGGAATGTTATGAAGCTACATGTATTATGTATTCCTCTTGTTTAATGAAATTTAATGAAAAAAGCTTTATTTTGAACAGAAATGGGATTTTAAAAAAAAATATCAGAAAGTCATGAAACTAAAATTTGTATATTCAGGTAAATTCTGATTGGTATGGTCCATAGAATTTTAGGCTAATTGTTTGATGGCAATTACCAACATTAAAACCTGTAAGAATTTTACATTTGAGTTTTGCTATATATATATATTTGCATCATATAATGTGAAATATTTTGCAGGAAATGAATGTAAATGTGGTTGGCACAGCAGCAGTACAAAGAACAGCTTTTCTCGCCAGTAAAGGGGACTTAAATGATGCTCGCTCACAATTGTATGTAACTTAGATCAATCAGTAGTGATGTTTTAAACATCCCCACCCCTTTTTGTACTAACTTAAATCTATAGCCACTTGGGATTACTTTGTGTTGTAACTGTGCATCTTTCACACCCTAAATCTTGACAGCTGTAAGAAATAGGACGTCAATTTTTGGCATGGGTTGTTTCTTGTTTATTCAATCTTTTTATCTTTTGAAATCTTTCAGCATGTTACAATGAGTTAGGTTAATGCTGAAAACATTTCATATCCCTAAAAACAAGTGTATAGACCTCTGTTTTGTATTGACAGATTGTCATCAAAGCTCATGATTTCCAAAGGATCCAGAAATTTACGGCAGAAAGAGGACAAAGCAGCGTTTATTGAGGAAAGCAAGTCCTTGACAGATGTTATCAATAAACTTCACAAGGACAGACAGGTATGATGTAACCGAAGATCACAGAAAATTAGAAACTAAAAGAAAGAACAACATATGTACCTTCTGTATATTCAAATGAAAAGGTCAAGGTTAATGCCACTTAAATGTCAAGATTTATGAGATAAAATTTGCCACAGCTGAAACTATACCATGCTCAGGGGCACAGTATTTTATGAACACATATGGGGGAGGGGGTTAACAAAATTACATCATACCCAAACATCTTCTAGTATAATGTAACCATGGTAACCTGTTTCTGCGAGTTGGACATCTTAAATGTTAAGGAATCTTTTAGTTGCAGGCCTCCGGTTTCTCCGACAGAGACACAGCCATCCTGCAAGACCATGCCAAGAAATCAAAGGTCAAACTATCTGGGGCATCCAATAAAATGTCGTATCTCAAGAGCCGTCAAGAAACTAACCAGTCTGTAATTGACACATACTACGGATATAAACAGATGTAATCCAGTGTATTGGATCTAAAGAAATTTTCATGAAATTTAATACAAAACAGCCAGTAGTTCTGAGGTTACTCATTGGGTAAAAGAAACATGAACACAAGTAGGATTGTGACATTACATCAAATCGAGAACAATCGCCTCTGGATCTTCAGAGTACCTGAGCGAGATGAGAACACTAAAAATAACCTGTACATCTGTTGTCACACAAATTCAACTTTCTTTCCAAAAATTCTCCTGCAGTCAGTGCTGAAATAAATCCTTGAATCTCAGAATGGTACACAACTTCATAAAATCAGTAGAAATGGAAGAACTGCATTACAATATTTTTTCATTTAAAACTTTCATTATGATAGTAAAGATGTCACCAACTTTGTGACATCGAACTCTAAATGATTATATTCAGTGTTGGGAATTTTAATTTTTGGTGGAAAATGTTTGCATTGTAAGACCAGAAATAGCTGTTGTCCTTAAAGGGCTTAATTATGTATTTATAACATGCGAGTTATTATTGCTGTAGAAAATTTGTTTTGCTCCGCGGAAGTTTTTTTGTGTTTGAACTTGTACACACTTACAGATAATGTATTTTATACACCCTTCCAATTTTTGGGAAAATTGAAGGTGTTTCCATTTTTGATGTTTCTTTGTTGTTTTAGATTACAGGAAAATTTACATGTTTTGTCAATGACACTGTCATCTTTTCCATTTGTAAATAGAAAACTGTGTTTTGAAAATTTTGTTTACACATGCACTGCATCATCATCATCAGTGCTGTTTAGTTTTCTAATAACATGCTATGACTGGATTTGGATTCACATTATAAGAGAGTAACTAAGTATTTTATTCACCCTCTTTAACTCTGTGATCAAATTCTGGCTTCTTTAATCTGAGCATTACACATTGATTGCTTCATTTTCAAGAAGTCTTTCTTCTTTCATGGTTATACTTTTGTATTTGGTTTTTGTTTTTGGTCATTACCGTTTTATATTTATGCATTACACACTGATAAATCTATGTCGTCATTATTTCTTGTACATACTGTTTTATTTAAGTTTTGGGTAAAATTTTGTTAATACTGCATTCACAGTTTATTTTGTTACTGAATTATACTCCCAAGATTTCATTTTTACGATCTTGGACCAATACCATATGATTACCTGATACTCATATACTATGTGCATATCTGATTTTTTATTTGACTTCAGTTGGATGTGTTGAATTACACCCTACAGTTACTTCCTGAACACCCAACATTACACCTAAATAATAAATTTATTTCCTATGTACTGGTAACCAGATTAGCAGATTCATGTCATATTGGTAGAATTTTTAGCAGGGATCTATGGCGGGCAGAGTTAAGGAGGTTCCTATAATTTGATACTGCTAACAATTCATGCCATTAAGGGACACCAGCCATCTTTCTTGGATATTGTAATCAACAATTACTCTCTATAATTAACTTGGATGACTGATATTTTACATAATATTAATGTAAATAGTGTTTGTTATTTAATTGATCAGATTCCCAAGAACCACAGGATATTTCATTGTTGATGTGATATTCTTTAGTAGAAAATGTCCATTTTTTAAATTAATTAAATGGATTTTAGTTATATAAAATACATTTTGACTTTGTTGCAAACTGTTTTTCAGATTAAACTGCAATATTTTAAGTTATATACCGTTCACTTCTGATTTATGTAACAGTGAAAGTTTGAATTGTCATTTACATTAGAATATTTTGCATTCAAAAAACATTTCATATTCAGTAAAACTTGGTATTTCAGTTGCTGATCTGAAATCAAACTAGAAAACTGACAAGTCAGAAAGGGCCCATGATTATTCCATCAAGAGAGTTTCTATTGCACAATGCAATTGACTTGTCAATATATCTCTTGAATTGTTCAAATAACTTCAGAAATATTCCAGAACATATTTTTATTTTATTACATACATTTATATAATTTCTTTCACATGGTATGAATTACTTAGTTTGGGTTGTACAAAGAAAAGTAGCAAGTATTCCACAGCCTTCTTAATACATTGTACTCATTGAAGGGACTGGTCCAGTTTTTGAAAAAAATTGGCATTTTTTAAAATATTAAATATTTAACAAATTTAAAGTTGATGACCAAAATTTGGACCTTCTGAATGCAAGGATGAGAGCAATATTCTAGCCTTAACTCTGTGTTATGTAAAAAAAAGATGCGAGGTTTTTTTTTGTGGGTTTACAAACAAACCAGTGAAGTGTTTATGGTGTAATATAAAGCATTTAATTTTGCACAGCGACATATTTAACTTTTAAATGGCACATTTTACCTAAAGAATACTTAAAATGTAATTTATATAAGTAACTTAAATCAATATAACCTTACATTTTTGAAAACTTGGTAAACAAGAACACACCTCAATCTTTGTTTACAAAACAAATAATGACCTCACTACGGTGAGCTTTTGTCATATTGTATAACCAGAAGTCTTTGCAAATTTTGTAGTATAACACTGCATATATTTATAGCATAAATGTTAGAAACATAATAAATATTCATATTAATTGCTATGTAACTATATTTTATGAAGAAAAAAAGTGCATTGATGCAATGAATAACATTACTCTCTCACATATGTAGGGATTACCTCCCTTAGAATATATATATTTTTAAATACTCGCCATTTTAAAAGTTTTAATGACCCGATTTTAAGTTACAGTTTACATTTCTATACAGATGCACAAATTGACAAAGTTTGTTGATTCTAGGACTCCTACCAATACAAACCCCAAAAAGGGTTATGCCACATCATCTTAATTATAGGTCACAGTGACCTTGATTTAGGGCATGACACACCTTCCAATATGCATTAACTGACCAAGTTTGATGATTCTAGACCAAATAATTGTCCAGGTATGAGTCATACAGGATTTTTCCACATCGTCTTAATCTCGTCACAGTGACCACTTTAAGGAGTGACCCACACTCTGCCCAACATGTATTGTCTGACAAAGTTTGATTATTCTAGGTCTCGTAGTATTCAAGTTACAAGTTTTAAAGTGGAACAGATGGACAGGCGGGATTGTCTAACATAATACATCCCATCTTAGATGAGTGCATAACAATTACTAGAGGTCCTCCTCTACTTGTAACCAACCCACATATGAATATTGCTACAATCAAGTGAATGGTTGTCAGGGCATAAAAACTGAGTCTTCCTTTCCTAACCCAAGTATATAAAAATCTTCCCAATGAAACTGAAGTTATGTGCCTTAAAATGTGCTGATGAATGGAAAACAGCACCTGACATATGTTGGGGCCCAATTAAAGGTTATCTACCAATACTGACTTACCTGCCCGAGAAATGAGTTTAGGGTTCTCTATTAAGCCCTTTGACCTTTAACAGGGGTCTGAACCAGTCTTTTAACAATAAAAGGTCATTTACTATTCTGTAACAATCAGATTACAGTAAGGTTTCTCTCCATACAGGCAACAATTGCTGTTAAAAAGTTTATGAACTATTGACACAGAGCCACATCTTGACTAGAATGCCTAAGTTTGATGACTATCAATATTGAACAAAGGTTCCTCTAGCATGATTACTGAAAATGGTGGCATGTTCCATATTTAGTTCAATCTCTAGGAGTGAAATAGAAGCTTCACAAGGCTATTCACTTCTTCATTTTATTTCATTGTATAATCACACTGATGAAGAAATATAACATTTTCCCTAAATGAAACACAGACTGATACATATGAAAGACTTCTTCACTAATCTCTTCTGTCCCAGAACACAGACTGATCAGGCACCTGCACCTCCGCATCTAACAATAAACTCCTTCCATATGTTCACAACCACTCTCTAGGCACCCACTTCGACAATCACATGAATCTTTCTCCCAATTTTCACAGTTTATCATTGTGTGCACAATACACTTTTTGCCAGTTATGCTGTTTTTATGTCGACTGTCCTGTGAGGTTTCCACAACACCGTTTTTGGCAGTGACACCGTCATTTTCCCACCCCAAAGCCACACATCCTGGTGGTACGTCCAGTTTTAGAGTCTGAAGTATGTACTGTGAAACTGGGGCTTCCACCCCACACATCTGGTAGATCCACTCCAGAATATCTCCAAATTCACATTCCTCTGTAAACTCGGGATCACCATCAAGTTTTTCTATTATGTGGCACAGACAGACAGCTAAATTTACAATGATGTCCTGGGGAGAAAAAAAAAGAAGAGAAATTTTAAACTACATGGGCATTCTGTTGGTTCAATATTTGCAGTGGTCCTGATTAAAACACAAAAATTACTGCTACAGCATGGTAAGTGTGCCATGTTCCTGCTACAGCAATGTGGTAAGATGAAGGTTTATACCCAGTACAAGATTTTGTTGTAGAAAGTTTACAAGTCAATGTCACTTTTACAGCGAGAAATCAAATATTAGCTATAATAATGTAGCCCTCCCCAATTTTTCTTTTTTTGATAGGGTGACATTATTGCAGTTTATCAAAGATAACCAGGAATAATGTTTCAGTGTTCATGCAATCTCTTGCTGTATAGATGACAAGTGAAAAGTGACTACAATAATCACCAATGCTTGTGTCAATGGGTCACACGTCATTGTCATATTCATTGTATTCATTTCCATATCACACTGTAAAGCAAAGCTACCACATTTCTTCTTCTCAGTGCTAGAAAATAACTTTTACTTTGTAAACACGTACCGGTGTTCCTGTCAGAATATTTAAACACTGCTGTTGTAGTTCACTTGTACTTAGTAATGTCAGCCGAATCAACTGGAGGAGCAACTCCTCAAACTTCATCCATGCCAACTGCAAAAAGAAAACAGTCCGAGCTAAATAAATTCAAATACAGCAAACCTGACCTTGACCTTTAAGAATAACACAACTTTGACCTTGATCTTAAAGTTCACCAATAAGAAGCCCCCGATCATATATAGTTCAAATGTTATAACCAAGGCTCAAGTTGCACACAAAGAAAGACTTGGCAAACCAAACTGTATGCCCTCTGATCACCAACTCTGGATGCAAAAAATACTTTTATTTCAAAGCACATACAACATAAGTTTACTCCAAATATTACATAAACAAATTTTGCAAATGAACGTTGGAAAAAATACCTTGATGAAAATTATCCTGTGCCATTATTACAAACTAAGCCATACCTATCACGTCATACACAAACCTTTGGGTTTGGAGATTCCTCCAGCATTTTCAGATAGTGGTTGCAGACAACTGAGGAGAAAGGGATGGCTGACTTTAAAGGACCTGTCCACAGCTCCTCAAAAACCTTCAGATTCTCAGTTTTCCACTCCTCAGGGAAATGGCACACTGGATAGAGAAAAAAATTCATTTACCAGTTCTTGTGATAAAATTCATTAAATTTTATTTAAGATCACTCTAATAGTGGGGATCAAATTTAAACTTAGCAAATGTTAAAAATATTTATTTAAAAGCTAAAACTGAAAATCATAAATGTCCATACAGTTACTCATCTGCATTTCTTTGGAATAAACTGTCAGAAAATGTCAGAAACTCTGGTTCGGTTGGCATATTTAAAACTGTATCTAATGGAATATTTCTATAGAAGTAACACTTAAACATTGTGCTTCCCTCTTTGTTACTTCAGATCATTGATAGTTTACATGGCAAAATTTTAATATACATGTAGTTGTACTGTGACACTGTGTGTGTATACATGTCTTATTCTATGCCCCCCCCCCATCATGTATTCATGTTTAGATACTATTTCATGTTTGTCTTATGAAATGTTTTTTCCTCTCTCATTTCTATCATGTATTCACGTTTAGATACTAAGTTTAAATACTAATTTTATGTTTGTATATGTGTTTTAATCAGGACCACAATAAAAACTAGCTGTGTGCTAATTTGTGTCATCCTGGGTAAATAAAGGATATTATTATTTAAAAGAATTCCTTAAAGTAATTTGTATTAATGAATTTCCAAAATGCAAATTCCAATACAATGCAATCTTTTTACTGAAGTGGAGAGGATGGGGCCATTTAAAAGATCTTCGTTATTTATCAAATTAATGTGTCATTGCATACATGATCTCAAACACAGCAAATATTAAAATCTCTTTTAATAGTTTTCCCTTCAAAATAATTTGAAATCTTACATAATGAAAGACAAAGGTCCAAAACCAGTTGGCCATAGGATTTGAAAATTCCAGGAAGCCAGTCCTGAAATAAAAAAACAAAACAAAAACTTTAAGGTTTAAAAAAGAAATGTGGAACTAGGCATGTCTTAATGGAATTAACATATTACTGGGGTGGGAGGGATTAAGTTAAGATTTTACCTCCACGAACAGGATATAAACAATGGTTCAAAGTGAATCTTATTTACTGCATCATATTTCTCACTGTTTGTGACTACAAAACTACCACAATCATTGTATTGCCCGATACATAAAAAACATAAATATTGGCTAATATGTATGAAAGCAACAGATTTTTAAAACTCAGACACTGTTGCCAACTTCAAATGTTGGATTTAGTTGATTTTCATACTGAGAAATAAATGTCAATATTCCTGGTACACTATATATATATATATATATATATATATATATATATATATATATATATATATATATTTATTTATATATATATATCCCTATTTTACATAGGGCAGGGTTTAATACTAAGTCATGTCCGACCAACTGCACTAAATGATAGGTCCAGTCAGGTAAAATGCCGGTTTACTAGTCTGACTGGTTGTGTTCAAAAAATAAACAAGAAACTTTATTTTAAACTGCAAAATATTTTTTTATAAACTAAAAAAAGCAAACATAAAAAATAAACACCTTTGTGAACAATTTTTAAAAAATCTCCATTTCTAGTTGTAATAGAGAAGTCGTGGTCGGAAGTGAAGGTTTGAGACATCTACTTGTTATTAATTAAAAATGTGAATGTGTGTAAAGATTTGTTTTAGATAAAACAGATATAAATTGAATTCACTTTAAATGAAAATAGTTTCTTTGAATTAAATGTGATAAAGTTTTTATCAAATTGTGTGTCAAACATCCATTTTTCGGTGTTGAAATGTGTGGGAATACTGCTTCTCATCCTCAAAGAAAGATGTCTCAGAGAAAAAAAATGAGGAGAAGGTCGGGAAGAAACAAAGGAAAGAAAAAAAAAATGGCTGAGGTTGTTTTTATTCTAAATGGACTGAAGAATTTCTCTGTGGGTACAACTTACAGAAACAGAAAATACGTTTTAGTTCAAATGTAACAGAGAAAGTGTTGTTTGTCATTTGAGTTACACACAAGTATTTAAATACATTATTAAAAAGAGACTGTCTTAACTTTTTTCTGGAAAGTTTGGTCAGGACTAGTGTATGTACATAGGTCAGGTCTAGTAAAAATCATTTGAAGTAGCCCAACTGGTCTAGTGCTCAAAAAAGTAAATGTCAAACCCTATAGGGACTCTCGTTATCATCAAAATATAGACTCTTCTCATGCTACCTGTCTTCTTTCCAGTATCATTTTGGTCTCCATGAGAAGCTCTTCCACAGCTGTCTTCCCAGGGTTGACATTCTTCTGTAGAATCAATTTCAGCATCTCTTTTATGTCTATCAGGACATCAGAGGGGAACCTCGTACCATCTGCATGCTCAGTGGCAATGACCTCAAAACTTGAGTCAGCATTCCCTGGGGTCAAAATCTCCGAGGACGTCACAACCCGATTCTGATTAAGGAGCTGAGATTTCAAAACTCTCTCCAATTCCAATGTCAGTTCTGACTGAAACATTTCTAGAAATAACAAAAGGAATTTCCAGTTCTGAATAAACCACAATTTTAAATTTAATTGTATTTTTTATATATATGTACATACTGTATTCCAATCAAGTTATTTAAATGAAGATGAGACAAGATTTGTTAAACCTGGAAATTCTAATACTTTTCTGAACTTCAAATTTTACAAGAGCACTAGTTTAATTGCAGTATTATTTTTCTTTCATAAGACTTTGCTTTAAACTCTATCATAAATTCAATCTGCCAGTCTTTAATGCATTTCCCCCCGCCTTTACCATTTTTGTTGTAAGGACTATGATGTCCTTGTTAACTTGCAGACTGAAAGGCTTGTGGACTTACACAGTGCGATGCTTATGGACTTACACAGTGCGATGCTTGTTGACTTACACAGTGTGATGCTTGTTGACTTACACAGTGTGATGCTTGTAGACTTTTACACACTGTGAAAGGCTTGTGGACTAATGGACTATGTTATGTTTAATGATCTATGGATTGTGTTAAGTAGAATGACTTTTGGATGGTGTTACATAGAATGACTTATGGACGGTTTGTAACTTACGGACTGTAATGTGTTTGTTGATCCAGGAGTGAACCTTCTCCTGTGACAGCCTAGTGGATATCGCAGCAGATGTCTGTTTGACAGAATCTGACTGCTCATCTGGCAGGAGTAATTGCACCAAAGCTCGGATTCTTTCTTCACAATAACTGAAATGAACAAAATTGTTGGACACTGACACCCAATTTATGGGTATAAGATTCTTAGCCTAGGCCATAATAAAACTATAGTTTGTTTGGAATTGCTGCCCACCTCACCAAAATTATTCCTGCTGGAAAAATTTTATTGAAAAAATTATTTATATATTTTTTTAATTGCTCAATCAGTTAAAAAGTTTGTAATTTTCTTTGCTCATTGAATTACTAGTCTTTTTAACATCGAGTTTGATATTCACATTGATTTAACCAGTCAATCAGTAAAATGTTTTTTTCTTGCCATCTGTAATAAAGCATTTATAAGATCATCACTGATAAGCAGCAGTTGCCAAAATGTCAAGCCGATGTGTAATGTCACTTTATTGAAAAACAAAATGGAAAATAGTCTTTTTAGGATGGATTACTTGCCAACCACAACAGAACCGTGACATCAGTGTTTCATTGAATTAATATAGCATGACCTTTATTGTGTGATCATAGAAAGTAGGCGGTGATTTTACACAGGCGAGAAATTGCTGGGTAGGTGCCAGCTCTTAATGAGAACTCTGAAAGTGTCCATTCCTTTGTGAGTTGTATAGATAATGAGGTGAAAGTCAGCAACAGAATTTAGTTTTAATATTCAAAATACGTAGAAAGGGACCTTCACAATAATGAGCGAATTATTCATTAGAACAATCACCTTTGTCAAAGTTTTGAGTATTTTATCATAAGATTTTGAACAGTCATTTTTGGCTGTTTGACAGAAATCAAAGAAGAAAAATAAATATGTACACTGTTTTATATTGTGATTTTTATCATTGATTCTAAAATTAACTTTAATGACAGTTGGTTGTATATTGTTTAACTTCAAAACTTCAAAGAAAAATAAAATTTCCTCCCTCCCGAGCCTGAAAGTTCCCAGGTGGCAGTTATCCAAGACAAATATAAAATTTGGGAGGGACCCCCCCCCCAACAAAACAACACACACACACCCCACCACCACCTACTGATTCATACACAGTACTACTTACTACGGGACTACTGGCTAAGTTAATATTCTAACTGTCATGCCATATAAAATATGCTTTTAATTACTGACAACATCTTGCATAGTACTGGTGTTATTTCAAAAATGTGAACTTTCATATCTTAAACATCAATAGCAATTTTTGTTTGAATTCTATTTCTCAAAACTTCATATGATTTTTTAAAATAAAGTTTCACCCATTTTATGCTGTAAGTATCTCATTTTCAATTAGGTGCGACATAAATTTTTATATTATTATTATCACTATTACTGTTCGCCATTATCAGGTTGCAATATTCCTTCAGAACCTTACTCACCTGCCCACTTCATCAGCCACCACTGCTTTGACCTGTACAACATGATCTTGTGCTATCTTCAAAATATCATGCTGCAATTTGTCCTGAAAATAAAACACAGATATTTGGGAGTTTTCAGTATGACCTTACCTTCTTAAAAAGTGATAAAAACTTAAAATTTTCTCTGTCTGCAACAAAAAAGTTAAAATTGGGTACTTTAATAATAAAGGTAATATAATACAATGGGTGACTAATTTATAAAAAAAAAATAATAATAATAAAATATAAAAAAATTCTGATGAAGTCACAATTGAGCAAGTATACACCAAATCCCCCATTAAACAAAATAAACAATATACAGATTTTTTAAAATCACAACACACAAATGGTTTCAATTACTCCATACATAATAAAGGTGTCAAATAACACTCAACAATAGCAGAAAACTGATTATACAATTGTCATAATCACAAACTTAATCCCCACCCCTCAAAATTAATCCTGTCCTGTAATCTGCCTGCACGATCACAAACTTAATCCCCACCCCTCAAAATTACTCCTGTCCTGTAATCTGCCTGCATGATCTTTTGATCTGTTATTGATTATCTAAGGTTTGATTTGAGTCATAAGGTGCAGTACTGCTAGAGAATTCCTTCATGATTTGGAATGCATAAAGCAGTACATGATGGACAGAGAGCAGCTGATGACCTGTGCCATTGGACTAAACAGTCATCTTGTAGAACACCAGAAAGCTGACCAACATCTGAAATCTATAGGTTTGATTTTAAAACTCCTTTTCTTATGAACAGTCCATTTGTAAAACACCAGAAAGTTGAACTGAAATCTACAGGTTTAATTTAAAAACTGCTATTCCTACGCACGTGAAAGTTCCATTATCCTAACAAATGAATCTTATTTGTGAATTTGATACAAATGACGACAACTGATAGTAAACAAACTAACACCTGACTTAGATGATCTTATAAACATTCTTGCTGTGTACATTTTTAAATGTCATTAAAGGCACAGAAGTTTCATAAAACTGAAATCTCCATTCACAGAATCCTACATTAATAGCTTGTCTGTGCAAATTTTTGCGTCTCATCTACAAGGACAGGAGGGTCTGTACACCAGTCTACTTATCAAAAAGTCTGTGGCAAATGGTCTCAAGAAAGTCTACCAAAACTTCAAAGAAATTATCCAGAGGTAAATTCAGGACTTATCTTATGAAATTATCTGTATTTTACAACCAAGCATCTAACCTTCTTCTGAGGAGGAATCATTAAATGTTCTGTCAAGTTTCGTGGACATTGACGATTTTGTATGTCAAGCAACAAGGACTTTCCTTGTCTTTTCACGTAATTCATAAAATATACAACCATGAAATTTTCAAAGCATGTGTGCCTCGTGGACCAGTGTGTAAATGTAATCAGTTACTGTAAATGTACAGTAATTGTGGAAAATCATTAACTCATGACTATTAATGCTTTTAATTTCTGTATACTATAACATTTATTTTTTTTTTTTATTAGTAAAATCTGCTTACATTTATAAGTATGCAATTGTTTTGACTTTTTTATTTTAATTCCACAAGACTTTACATTAGTTAATTCATCAATGAACTTCACGATAAAAAAAAAAAAATAATAGAACACTGCTAAACCAGTACATAAGACGCCCACATATTTTATTGACCCAGGGACTTGAACAAGTCCATGACCAAGGACAAATAATACTGGTAAAGTTTTGGATCAATGTAAAAAGTTTTAATTGAAACCCACAGCATGATTTGTAAATTCAAGGTATTTTGCATAGAAAATTCTTGCGAATTCAAGGTATTTTAATAGAAAATTCTAAGTCCATGAGTCATAATGCCTTCAAAAATTTTGGGGCAGCATTCATCTTGTAATATGTACATTTACACATTGTGATCTTCCCTTGTTTCATTAAAAACCACCAAAGAATTTAGGAAGAGTTTTGCATAAGACCAAGTCCAAGGGCCATAACTCCTTAAAATATTGGACAGGGTACCCCTTATAATATGCACATCTACACATTGTGATCTTTCCTTGTACTAAGTTTCATTAAAATCCCCCCAAAGAGTTTTGGAGTTGTGAAGACAAAGCTAAGGGGATGGATTGACATATGGATGACAGCAGTATTGCATAATATGCCCTCAATTTATCAGGCGTATAAAAACTATATAATAACTGTATCAAAAGAGGTATAGTGCTTTTGCTGACGAAACCAATGATAGACTGGTGTGTTATTTAAATATAAGGCCAATGTTTTTGTAGTTTAGTATTACTGACAATTATTTAAGTTGTTTTTTAATCAATAAACCATGTTCCTATGTGGAATGATGAATAGTACATTATTTTCACAAGTGTATTCTTATCACACAACAACCATTTTACATATGACATTACTTTAATTCAAGTCCACTGTCTTCTGATGACATGGCTGCTGACTACGAACTGTGTCACTTTATGCTGGCATACTTCATGAAGCTCGTTAGTGCATGGAGTGTCGCAGTTAATAGATTTCATCAGATTATCTGCCTTTGGTTGGCAATTGGAGAGTTTAGCTAAGCCTAGACATCACACGACAGTAGATACACAAGTTTTTATATTTACTTTTGAAACTGTTTATCATTTATTTCCCCCTGGGCCCAATTTTTACCTATAACATGCTTTGCATTTATGTCCCCATACTTCATATTTTCTTGCAGTTTTCATTTAGCTTTTTGTCAGCCGTATCACGGGTTGAAAATCCAGTGAACACAGGAACAAAATACTGTAAACAAACTATTATTGAGGAACTATGTTGACCTTAGAATAAATTTCCTTTTAAAACTATAACTTGCAAATACTAGAGTTATTATGAAATTGCCTAATTTTTTCTTTTTTAAAAATATATATATATTTTAATAATGAATCAAATTTATAAACCCCCAGCAGAAAAAAAAGAGGAAAATTATGTATGGAATGTATGCTATGAGTGTAAGATTACCGAGCACCTAAACCATCATGCCATGCAGGTATGTGAATTTAAAGGTTTCACGTTTGACAAGTTGCTTAATCTTGAAGTAAATATGAGAATGATTTTTGTTTCATATTTTAGTCATCTTCAACAAGACAGCCTGTTTTAAGGTGGCCTTTTGCAATAGTTCGCCAATTTTTTAGGCCTATAACGTTACATCTACTATATACTCCTTACAATTACGGTGATATTTATGAGTATCAAATAAACATACTATCAATATACACATGTATCTTTAATTGAGTACCTTAGGTAAACACAAGTTTAAATCAACATTGAAAAAATGATATTCAAGGAAAAACTATATATGTTAGTGAAATTGCATACTAAGTGCTCTGTATCACTTTTCAGTACTGCTGCATATACATCTACATGTTTGAAGCTCAAACATCTAAAACTGATCACAAGAAAGGCAGTGATCTGAATATCACTAAAAAATGTAGTAAGTTTCCCAATCCCTTTGATCCACCAAACATAATGTTGAATCTCGAACTCACAGAATGTATATGTATTTAGAAAGAATGTAAAGAGATAAAACATTTAGTACGAATGTTAAGACTGAACTTGACAGACAACAACAACAAAATTTGTTATAGCAAACATTGTTCTGCAGTAAATCAGTTAAAGAGATCCTCCAGGGCCAGCAAAAACGGTTTGTTATAACCAAACTTCGTTATACAGTAAAACATGGTTATAGTGAACCTTCAAGAGCAGTGAACAACATTTCGTTATAAACAAAATTTGTTATACAGTAGAACATGGTTATAGCAAACCTCCATGACCAGTGAAAAACAGTTCATTATAAACATACTTCATTATATCAAATAAAACTTTCATTATTTTCCTTTAATAGAGAAATGAATATCACTGCAGTAAGAGTGAATTTGTTATAAACATATTCATAATAAACATATTTTACAGTAAATAATTATAAATATGTCACCACTTCAAAATAATTAATAGTTATTAGAACATCCAAAGAACACATGTCCCTTGCAGCTGTTTTAGTGTGAAAAATACAACGTCAGATATGCAAGGCAAGACAGATGCCAGAAAAAGAGATTCCTGTGTCCCACCAAAATTTTCAAGGACACAACAATATCTGGCCTTAGCAGCCTACCTTTGCTTTCCCACTGGGAGACCCCCCTGCCTGAGACATCAGATGGGTGTTTAAAGCCCTTTTACTGTCGCTGAGGGATTTCTGTAGAGAGGTAGAGCGAAATCTCTTGATGAAATTGGAGGCTGTTCTCTCCGCTACAAAGTCTACACATCTCTTAAGGGAGGTGGGGTGATTATGGAAAAAGTTTTCCTCTAGTTGTAGCTTGAAGAAAGAAAACAATGGAATGAAACTAAAAATCTGAACAAAAATTCAATACTAAAAAAATAAATAACTAAAATTAACATATGTTTTTAAATGCTCTAAAGAAAACATGATCTCTGTTAAACTTGAAATTAGTTTTCAGAGAAGAAATAGCCTTTTCTTTAACAACAATGTCCAGAAAATTATTCAGCAGTTTTAGCCGAGTATTTGAATCCATGCATCAGATGATATCAGTTGATAAATATACATATATCTGAATCCCGAACATCAGATGGCTTAGGAACAGTCCTGTCATCAGCTGATATATACTTGTATACCTGAATCTGTACATCAGATGGCTTAGGAACAGTCCTGTCATCAGCTGATATATACTTGTATACCTGAATCTGTACATCAGATGGCTTAGGAACAGTCCTGTCATCAGCTGATATATACTTGTATACCTGAATCTGTACATCGGATGGCTTAGGAACAGTCCTGTCATCAGCTGATATATACTTGTATACCTGAATCTGTACATCAGATGGCTTAGGAACAGTCCTGTCATCAGCTGATATATACTTGTATACCTGAATCTGAACATCAGATGGCTTAGGAACAGTCCTGTCATCAGCTGATATATACTTGTATACCTGAATCTGAACATCAGATGGCTTAGGAACAGTCCTGTCATCAGCTGATATATACTTGTATACCTGAATCTGTACATCGGATGGCTTAGGAACAGTCCTGTCATCAGCTGATATATACTTGTATACCTGAATCTGTACATCGGATGGCTTAGGAACAGTCCTGTCATCAGCTGATATATACTTGTATACCTGAATCTGTACATCAGATGGCTTAGGAACAGTCCTGTCATCAGCTGATATATACTTGTATACCTGAATCTGAACATCAGATGGCTTAGGAACAGTCCTGTCATCAGCTGATATATACTTGTATACCTGAATCTGTACATCAGATGGCTTAGAAAAAGTTGTGTCATCAGCTGATATGGGGGTAATTTTTCTGATGGTTGAATTCTTACTGCTACATCCTACAGCAAACTCTGTCAACAACGTTCTGAGTTCCACTATTAACATAAAACAACATTCTGAGGTCTATTTACATAAAAAACATTCTGAGTTCTATTAACATGAAACAACTCTACTGTTTACATACAGGTGACTTGAGATAACTCAAAGTTCAACAGACCTTGATAAAACTTCCCGAGATCAAAGGTCGAGTCAAACCCAGTTTTACACCATCCTGGGATTGCTTTGACACGTGTACTTCATACATTTCGGTAACTGACTTGATTTTAACAACACATAACTTAATTTTGCATACATATAATTAAATAAAGATTTTTTTTGAGTTTATGTATTTATTTGTTCTTTTTTTCTTACGATACTAGATGTACATGTACAGATTTATAATATAAATTTCTTATAAATAACTAAGTTTTACTGCTTTCACAGAGTACCATCGTCACAAATTTTCAGTCACAAAGCACACATTCTTATAAATAACAATTTTTCATTGGCAGGTCTCAGAATTTTTTCCACAACAGTACTGACCAAAACCTAAGGGCATACCTAATTGAAGATCTACGGGTAATTGAATACCTAAGGAAGATTTACAGAACACCGACAAAAATATGGACTATTTGCATCAAAACTAATATGATTTTCTGATTAAGCATGTTTAAAATGTATAACAAACACAAGAAAAGTTTGAGTAAGTTTTCAAAGTGCATTTTTAAAGCTCAGCATGAAGAACTTTTTTCATTTAGAAGACCAAGCACAAAAATGAAAATTCACATAAATATGTCATATAATGTACATACAAATAAGCTGTTCAGTTGTTAATCACTTCTTACCATGTTTTTGTTTGTAACAAAACCAGAAGAAAAAAAAAAAGTTTTAAAATTGTATATTAAACTGTGAACGTATGACATATTTATGCGAGTGATAGTTCTTGTGCAAGGTCTTTAAAGTGAAAAATATTTCCTCACACCGAGTTTTAAAAATACACTTTAAAACAAGGGATGTCATATCGGTCAATTTCTAATAATCAGTTAATGGAACGATTTTTCAATCAAATACCCGGGTAAAAATGCAAATGCAAATGTGTTATATTGACATCTATTAAATTTTACCCCATTGATGTATTTTTTGCACCGATTGATAATTAATTTCTATTATAGAAACTTTCTCATATACAGATTACGTGTGAGAAAGTTTGCCCGTTTACTTTCAGAAGGTCTGTGGTCTCTTCCTGGTTACATAGTATCTGGGGTCTCTCTTCCACCAATAAAAAAACTGGATGCCACCAGATAATTGAAAAATTGTTGAGTGTAGTGGAAAAGTACAAACAATCAATCGTCTGCCTGATTTTGCTATCATATACTCACTAAATAACTTTAAAAAAATCATGCCATAAATGATCTTTACCGAAACAAATCATTAACGAATGTATGCAGTTGGATACGGTAATTACACAGCCTCGGGCGATAACGGTCATTTACTGGTGTAGGCGACGATAATTACTATATATACATGGACATTTCATATCTTAATTATATTACTGATGTTCTTAATAGATATATGAATATTTAAAAGATCAACATCCAAGTAACCGAATACCGATTTTAGTATTCGATACTCGGACGTTCGATTGAGTACCCAGTTAACCGGGTACTCATTGACATCCTATTTAAAACCTATTTTTATCAATCTTTATAGTGTTTATTAGATATTTGAAACATGCTTAATCAGAAAATAAAATTAATTTTGATATATATAACTTACATTTTTGTAGGTCTTCAATTAGGCAGGCCGAAAACCCAATCCTAAATTGACCAATTATGCCATTAACTATCCACCCCTCACAGAAGCACCAGCTACGTGTCACCTATGTAAATGGGCAAGCTACCCCCAGACATTCTACATTATCCAGGTAAAGTCGTATTAATTAATAACTATACACTTGATTGATGGTGCAAATGCTGTACTACCACTGAGAGATCTAATGTGAAAAACAATGATAAATGTTTTATGGGAATTGAACTTCACTTCAAAAGGTTAAGAATTTTATGAAACTGAAAGTTCCAGAAATCAAGAATAAATTTGCTTAGTTGTACAGAGGGGGAAAAAAATATATAAAATGGAACTGTGATTTCAATTCGAGAGATCAAGAACTTCCAAGAGTTCAAAGTCTGAGCCATCTCGAGTCACCTGTAGTACATGCAATACTAAAAATAGACATTCAATATCAATAAACTGAAAGATACTGTATCGACATTGTACATGCGAATCATAATAAAAGATAATTTGAATATTATGACATTTATGACACATTTTGAGAACAGTTTACTTACATAAATATGGACAGCAGGAGTAATACACACTCTGATCAATAAATCCCAGGGTATCCTGACGAAGAGAGGAAACAAAAATTTACAACCACATATGTTAAATTAACTACCAGACCTAAATTCAAGATCATTACACAGCTCTTGGTAAAGAAATTTTTTTTTTTTTTTTTTTAAAAAGTTTCCTGTCTCTCCATGCTATAGCCGACATGATTCAACTTCTCAGAACAGTGACCTTGACATGACCTTAGTTCAAGATCACAACAGATACATCTTTAGGCCAAGGTGCAACAACACACTAAATTTTGAAGTAATTCCATGTCATGCAAGAGAAGATCCAGACGTATAGACCAGACAACTGGGTGTCCGGGTAATGCTCTCGCTTCTCACCACTGTCACCCAAGTTCGATTCCTTCTGATTGGCAGTAGTTGTATGTGAGAGGGTATGGTGGTCACCCACTTGGACAAATCGGTTCCCTCCCACAAAACGAACCCCTACGCCAATATCCTACATCAGATGACCCCATTGGAAATAAGCCTTCATAGATTATCCGTAGTATGTACAATGTAGGTATATTTGTTTGTATAATGTACATATATGTACCAAATAAACATTCATTTATTCTAATTTTGTGAAAGGCAGACACAAAAGCAATCATGCAAAAACCCGTGCATCTCTCCTGTACAGCAGCATCATTATCACTCAGTACTTGCTACTGACATAACCACTGCTGATAAGTACTAAATGCACACAACTCCATTTATATTTTGAGAAATTCTGGAAAGTTTGCAAATATCTACAAGAGGAGAAAATCATACCAGCTGTGTTACAGGTTTTCTTTTCACAGTTGACACAATATCCGTCACATCTTTAGGAATTTCACCAAAGAAGAAGCCCTCTGGAATTACTGAACTCTGGAAGGTCACAACACACACACATTAAAATATGATGCAAACAACAGACAACAATGAACACCCGTTTCTGTATTTTTCTTTACAAAGTCACCCATCATAAACAATACTAAGAATATGGCGACTTACATCTAACAGCCAGCTGATCATTGTAACAATGAGAAGGTAACCATAATTCTCCTTCTCAATGGTTCTCCAACATGATCTTCAAAATAAACAAATTTAATACTTCAATGCACTATACACTTTAAAATAAATTCGGACATCTGTATAATATATGGTATGTTCACATTCTTTAAAAAAAAGACATAGCAGGAAAAGCAGCCTTAAATCAGGAAAGGCTCAGAAAGACGTTCCTGACGTGTGTAGTTTTGCATATTGATTATCCTATTCTCACCTGTGAATGAGCAAGAGTAGGAAGAGTGTCTGTTGAAAGTGGTCCATTTTTGGGGCCACCACATCCATCATACTGAGGAACTCCACTACCCAGGGGACCGTGAGAGTAAGGTGATGCCGAGACAAGGCCTCCTTAATGCACTCCACTAAATCCAGGTATGGCAGGTGCTGAAATGGAACAAAATATTAAAACTCTTCATTGCAGAGTATGCCACAAATAAACTACACTGTACTCGCACATACAGGTCAAGCATATTGACAATTGTAATTATCTCCTCCCCCCCCCCCCCCCCCCCCCCCCCATTTAACAGATCTCAAATAGGTATTACAGCACCTACACATATACAATGTCAACTACCCATACACAATGTAGATAAGACACATTTGGATTAAACTTTCTGGATGGAATCTTGACTTTCTAATTTTCTCCTTTCCCCCCAAATCATGAACAGATCTAAAACAAGTAAAAGAGAACTGAACAATGTTATACCATGAAAACCGACAGTCATTGAGGCTCCAAGCTGGGTCAGACCTTTGACTCTATGAAATTCTGATTGTGACCCTTTGACCTTATTAAAATCTACAGATGTAGTTCTCTCACCATCATATTATTAAACACCGATATGAAATCTGGAGATCAAAACTGCTGGGGATACATCTACGTATATCACAAAGAGCTGGATAATTATCGTATATATTAGGACAAAGTCGGTATTACTGGTATCTAGTATCTTTCATGAAAACAAATATTTTACAGAAATACTGACCCCGGCAATACTAAATATTAAAGTCGCAAGTGAAGAAGACCTATATTTTATTGCTTCAGCTGTTCACAGGTTCAATGATTTGGTGGCTGTGAAGCTCCATTCACATCGACTCGAAGTGACATTTATAAAAAAAAAAAACAACTCACATTTTTCCTCAGTGACAGATATGTAGCTTCAATTTGATCAGGCAATTTTGTAGTGGTTTGATATGGTAGAAAGGTCACAAATCCTAGAAACTTCCCCAACAATCGCAGAGTAAACAGACTGGAAATAAACATCTCCTTATGTTCCTGAAGTCAATAAATCAAAATACATGCATCAGTCAAGTATTTCACACTTCGTCCAGATGTGAATGCATGGTAGTTAAGATTTTTTTACTTACATCATCAGAATCTTCATTTCCTGCATCCTCTTCCAGAATGAAACTTACAGAGTTTAACTACAAAATTGAATATATGTATACATACATGTGTGAAGCAATGCCATAGCATCAACTGTAATCTTTTCCCCCATTATAACTCGTGCTAGAGGGAAAAAAACCCCTTTTAAATTCTTAATGTAGGAAAGAAACTTTAAAAATAAACCCATTATCTCCTCTACTAATTTCATCTGTATGTTTAAGGTAGTATGCAAAAGTATCCGAAAATCAATCATATTGGAAGCACCTCGCATGATTTAAACATTTACCTGACAGAGTTTTAAAACACTTGAATCAAGCATCTGTAGCAAAAAATAATACAGAAGATAGGCCGGTACTCTAGGCCTTCTGCTTACACTTGGAAGGCCTTGGGTACTAGGCTATACTTGGTTGGTTGCAATTCACTTCACAGGTTGATTTCAAAAGAACTTATAGAGATTGGTGAGGAGGTAAATAAATTAATAAATACTGGATTCAACTAGATTTGAAAAGTAAATAAGGAATGGTGTCTATAATATTCTGTTGTTGAATCTATATATCTTGAAATGTCATTTGTTAGTTTTTCTTTAAAACTGAATTATGGATTCTTTTTTATACTTTACTAAGTACAAATTTGACCTTTGTACATATCCTCAAGTGTGAGTATATAATTGTAAAAATTAATTAGGGACTTTAATTATTTTTTCATTTGATTTTTATATTTCATTTACCTCTTCCATTAGATCTTCTATAATCGTTAATCTAGAGAAGGATTTGACAGCATTCCATTTGAGGTCATATTATTGACTAAAGTGTAATTGAATTGTAAAAATAGCGACCCCCCAGTAGGTTACAGAAAACACACATTATCATTTTTTAAAATCTCATTCTAACATTTTCTGAAACATTTACTACACACCTCCACAATTTTTGATGCAAAGGTATCACTCAAGTGCTGAGTAAAAATTGTGCTTGATGCGGCGATGATGAAATCGCGGAAGAACTCCTGACACCCGGGAAATGCTGGAACTGGACAGGGTCCTCCAAAACTTAACGGCTTTATGAACCTCTCCTGGAGTCTGAAAGGGTCATGAAAATATCAAAGTTTCCACATGAAGCAATGAAGGCCATGCATGTATGTGTGCACAAATTTGTTATCAATGCATCTTTAAATCTTTCTATCTATAACAAATATGCAGATATCAAAACTGATTCTATGATTTGTTGATTATATATTGAGAATTTTTCACTCGTATTGAGACGTCACCTTTGCCAGTGAGGGGCTGCAAAATTTAGGCCTATGCTCAGCGTCTTTGAGCACAAAGGGATCTTTATTGTGCCACACCTTCTGTGACATGGGCCTCAGTTTTTGCGGTCTCATCCAAAGGACCACCACATTTATTCGGACCACCACATTTATTCACCTTTTTCAACAAGCAAGGGGTACTGAGGATCTATTCTAACAACCCTGACTTTAAATGGATATACTATGAATTCAAATGGCATCTACTGTACAGTTGACGTCTTTCCATTAAATGTCCTTTTAATTATGATGAACTTATTCAATTGTCAACACTTGAAAATTATACATTTGATGATACAATAAGAAACATTCAGGTCAATCACGATTTAAATCAACATTGCAATAGCCACAATAAGCATTACCAAGGCCTGGTTTATTTGACCCATTTGTTACGAAAAGATGTTAAATTTGTATGACAAGAACAGATACCAAGAGATGGCATGACTGTAGTTTACAAGGACAACTGGTTCAGGAAAACTAAAAAGGACACTTGTTTATGTTCATTACACGATAATATCCAATGCTGCATTACAATACTGTATGTCTGCTTGAATTGATTGTAGAAATGAACATCTGCATTTAACTACCAAAAGTTTTTTTTGGGGTACCATTTGCATTAGGTTTTATTCTGATGACTTACTTTTTGAATTTTTCTGGATTAGACCGCTTTAACTGACTCAACAAAGCGATATTGTCATCCTCAGTGTCGGCCATTACACAACTGTCTCCTTTACACATCTGTCAAACAACCAAAATGGTTAATTACAATGTATATCCTAAAATTTCAATCAAAAATGTCAGAGAAAGAAAGTTTGTCAAATGAATAATCTTACAGCAATAAGTTGCGACTGGAAGAGCCTAGCAAAGTGAAGATGATTGGTGAGTTCCGTCTTGGAGCTGACCAGTGCTCGAATTCTGTTCCCTAGAACTTCAGTAAAGGACCAACCTGGGACCATGTGATGCCTCTCCCACTCACGCAAAATCTCATAAAATCCATCCCTAAAATGACTGATTCTGTTAATTCACGCAAAATCTCATAAAATCCATCCCTAAAATGACTGATTCTGTTAATTCACGCAAAATCTCATAAAATCCATCCCTAAAATGACTGATTCTGTTAATTCACGCAAAATCTCACAAAATCCATCCCTAAAATGACTAATTCTGTTAATTCACGCAAAATCTCATAAAATCCATCCCTAAAATGACTGATTCTGTTAATTCACGCAAAATCTCATAAAATCCATCCCTACAATTACTGATTCTGTTAATTCATGCAAAATCTCATAAAACCCATCCCTAAAATGACTGATTTTGTTAATTCATGCAAAATCTCATAAAATCCATCCCTAAAATGACTGATTCTGTTAATTCACGCAAAATCTCATAAAATCCATCCCTAACATGACTGATTCTGTTAATTCATGCAAAATCTCATAAAATCCATCCTTAAAATGACTGATTCTGTTAATTCATGCAAAATCTCATAAAATCCATCCCTAAAATTACTGAATCTGTTAATTCATGCAAAATCTCATAAAATCCATCCCTAAAATTGCTGATTCTGTTAATTCACGCAAACTCTCATAAAATCCATCCCTGAAATTACAGCTTCAGTTAATTCACATAAGCGGGAACAGATGATCTTTTTGCATGAAATTTGTAATCAAATTAACAAATTATCATTAAATAGGAAGACAAGCCATTAATGTCTTTTACATCAATGTGTTCTTTCATGACAATTTAGTTTGATACACTTCCTGCAATACTTTGCCAAATAATTGAAATTCTTTTGTGGGGTTTTGAAAAAATTCTCACTAGAAATTCTTAACTCTGGTTTTGAACAAGTGAAATGTTGTGTCATCAGAGATGTTCTTATTTCTGTTTTTGAACAAGTGAAATGTTGTATCAGAGATATTCTTACCTTTGTTTTTTGAACAAGTGAAATGTTGTATCAGAGATGTTCTTACCTTTGTTTTTTGAACAAGTGAAATGTTCTGTCATCAGGGAAGTTTTTTCTGTTATCTGTTTCTGCTTGGAAAGACACGCTGCCTATTGGAGACTTGGGGTTTATTGGACCAACCTGTCAAAATATTGTATTGTGAATGCATACTGTAGATTCAACAATTATCTAAGATATAAAAATTTATGGATTTGTAGGAAAAACCACACTTCTGATGATACTTGTAAATAATTTTGTGGAAAGATTCTAGGTTTATGAGCAAAAATCGTGTTTTGTTGATCACCAAGTCAAGTAGGCAGGCACAACTTATGAAAGCAACCAAAAATGGTATCCAACAAAAATGATAAAACACTAGATTTATGGATTAGGCAGGATAATTTACTTTACCTATCTTTCCAAAACTGAAACATGTATAAACAAGAGTAACACTTGAGCTCTATATACATGTATAGCATATTTAGTAATGCAGTAGTAATAAAATGAAAAAGGGATAATGTCCGAAAATTCTTTGTTTGGTATAACAAGAGCTCTGCAAGATGAGGCATTCCTCACAATGTCAGCATATAGTACATATAACTATCTTGCTAAATGCAGATTTGTTGAAACTTGAGGCCTCTAAAGTGTCTATAATCTTTTTCAATTGAGTCCCCAAGTGACCTTGACCTTTGGACTCCAAAACCAAAAGGGTTCTTCCTCTCTTGATAACAAAGCTACATGTATATGTGAAGTATGAAATTAATCAGCTCTAGAGTGTCTACAGCTCCATGTTATACACATGTTCACACAAACACAGATGATCCTGTTGCTATAACCCCTCTCACAAATTGCCAGGAGATAAAAAAAATGTCCTTGATAGTTTTCTTTTGACACTTTCTCCAGTACCAGAGAATGTCACTAAAATGTTAGTTAAAAGATGGACATGTTATTGCTTAAAAATTAGTTGACACACTTCAATGAAATTACATGGACTTTCTGTGACAGCGGATTTATCGAACATTATTACAGTGCATTATAAAGGATGTTTACAGTACAACCTGTCTATGATTTGTACAGTGTATTATAAAGTATGTTTACAGTACAACCTGTCTGTGATGATTAGTACAGTGCATCATAAAGTATGTTTACAGTACAGTCTGTCTATGATGGTTAGTACAGTGCATTATGAAGTATGTTTACAGTATAGCCTGTCTATGATGGTTAGTACAGTGCATTATAAAGTATGTTTACAGTACAATCTGTCTATGATGATTAGTACAGTACATTATGAAGTATGTTTACAGTACAGCCTGTCAATGATGATTTGTACAGTGCATTATAAAGTATGTTTACAGTACAGCCTGTCTTTGATGGTTAGTACAGTGCATTATAAAGTATATTTACAGTACAGCCTGTCTATGATGGTTAGTACAGTACATTATGAAGTATGTTTACAGTACAGCCTGTCTATGATGATTTGTACAGTGCATTATAAAGTATGTTTACAGTACAGCCTGTCTATGATGGTTAGTACAGTACATTATGAAGTATGTTTACAGTACAGCCTGTCTATGATGATTTGTACAGTGCATTATAAAGTATGTTTACAGTACAGCCTGTCTATGATGGTTAGTACAGTGCATTATGAAGTATGTTTACAGTACAGCCTGTCTATGATGATTTGATTATCTTAGCCTTATTAGCACTGTTTCTCTGGTTTTCTGTGGACATAAAATGGATAATACCATAAAAACGACTCTTCTACAACAGAGGTATAAAAAGGAATACATCATAATGAGGGTTCCCAGTGTCATTATCCATTACGATATCAAGGCTAGCAAAAAAACATTTTCACTCGATCCTACATATAAGCTTCACCTACTTGTTGATTTCTGCTTTCAACAATGGTTGTCAACCAATCACTTAAATTTGGAGAAAACTGCACAATTCTAGTATTTTCCAACAACAGCCTCAGCGTCCCCTTGTCTAAGCAACGTAATAACCTGTAAGCATAAGAATCAAATAATCATTCACATATAAAGTACACAATTGATGCATTCAGTAAATTTCTTAAATTCACACTGACGTGTTGCAATGATCACTTCAAAAGAAAACCAACCTCTCTGATTATAAATAAGAGGAGTAAAATTAAAATAGTACTCAGAGTCCCTGTGAGAATGTTGTACATTTTGGCAGATTACCTTTTCTGTTGTTGTAGAACACACACAGCAAAGTAGACAGCATTGTGGACAGTACAAAAAAAATTGTTCTCCAAAACATCTGAAAAAGATTCCAATAGACTATGCCATTCGGTGTAAAGCTGAAGATTTTAAAATTACCCAACATTAACAAGTTCAACCCAAGATAAGGCCACATAAGATCAACATAAAGGGAGACAAACAATATCCAGGACTACCCACCTTCACCACACACAGCAATCAGCTCCATGTCTATGCTACGAGACGTCAGCAACTGCATCAGAAAGTACAGCTCCATCGACAGATTTGGAAATAGATTTTCTGTAAAAACAAGGACAAAAATATCAAATATATATGTACAACTCCATATTACAGTTAAGACTTTGTATCAATATAATATCTCTGGAAAAAAGTTCCGAAGTCAAGAATTATTCAGAAATTCCACCTGGTATCCTCCAACCTATACATGAACATATGTCAGTGGGTCAAAACTCAACGCAACACGTCCAACCAGGCGATGTCTTCAGTTTACCATTGTAAAACCAGTTCTCCATTTAATCTATTCATTATTTTATCAAATTTTATTAGAAAACCAGTTATGAATTAAATAATCATATTTACGAGTACCTGATACAAAGTACCTATCTCAGGTTCCTGGCTCATTTATTTAATACATTTTATCACCAGGAGTTTTTCAAATGTACTGTCATTTAAACAGCATCTGTCCAAATGAAGAACTTTTTCAGTGACACTGAATAATCTTTTGATTGGGTCATGAGTTGCAATGAGGCTTAAATATCTTGTATATTAGAGAAGTTGTCAGAGAGTTTTGATCAGCTTAAAACACAAAACAAAACACACTGCCAAGAGAGAGAGAGAGAGACAGACAGAGAGAACAGTACTTTGTTTTTAAAAAATACATATATTAAATTTTTTTAGTCATATGTCCTTTACATACAGGTGACTCTCGATGGCTTGAACTTTGATCTCTCGAAGTGAAATCACGGTTCCGATTTTTTTCTCTATATAACTAAGCAAACTTACTCGCGATCTCTCGAATGTTCGATTCTCGAAGTTCTCTATCTCTCAAAGTGAAATTTGGGTCCCATAACACATATTTCATTCTTTTTCACTCTAGATCTCTGGAAGTGCTGGTACCATATACCTATCATCACTCAAGCATATAATTATTTCTGCTTGGACTTTACCTGGATAATAGTTCACATCTGGGGCTAGCTCAGCTGTGTTAATTTGGTGTTTATAAAGGAGACACAAAGACAGTGTTTCCTTGTGTGGTGGATAGTTAATTGTTAATTAGTCAATTTAACCCTCTCTGGTGTGCTTTGTTTTCATTACAGTTCAACTATGTCCAACACTCAGAGATTACTTTGGAATTAACAATGAAACTACAATTTGGAGAATATAATTTAGAGACATGCTGAGAGAGAGAGAGAGAGAGAGAGAGAGAGAGAGAGAGAGAGAGAGAGAGAGAGAGAGAGAGAGAGAGAGATATTATTGCAATTATAGCTTAGAGCAAGCCTATTATTCAGTTGCAGAAATTACATAAAATGTATTATGTTCTTTGTGTTTATGCTTTGAATGAGCTTGAAAACTGAACATTCATTGATGGCAACCAGTGCGAATATTTTGTAATTGGCAATTGCTTTACTGTATCTATTGGAATTGATCAGACATCTAGAAATTCTATAATTAAGTTGATTAACTGAGCACTGAAATACATTTTCTGCACATATATTTGTTGCTTTTTTTTCTTTTCCTGAAAGTGTTAATACATAATTTTTGAGTGTATTTGTGTTTTCTTAACTTTCTTTTACGAATATAAATTGTTAATTTAAAAATTATACTATATACAGAATACAAATAAATTTCAATTTTCAAAATACACGAGGTTTCAGCATCCATGTATTCTCTCTTACCACTGAGACATGATGAATCGAGATGGATCAAGTTATCAAGTTTCACTCTCTTACTTACCACTGAGACATGAAGAATAGAGATGTACTAGTTTATCAAGCTCGATTCTGTGTGTGACCTCAGCAACATCAGCAAGCACTATTTCCACTGTGCTGATTGAGCGGTCCAATGCTGCCTTTGTGGGCGTACAACACACTTCAGAATTGGAATCATCTGGCATGCTCTCAATTTTGTTTTGAAGACGTTTTTCTCTCTCTTTCCTAAAATATTAATTCAGAAAATTCAGAAATGACCCCCTATTTACTTGGATGATTGAGGTAATAACCAAAATTGTTAGACAGAAATCTGTATCAATGACTAGATGCATTAATTTTCTGTCCAAATTTACAATTGAACCTAAAAGTATTAAGAGGATTTCTTATCAATTAATTCCTAAAGTCAACATTAAAAGTACTACATCTCGATGGAATCATCCGTCTATCTTGTGGTGTGATGTTATACATTTAAAATATTCTGATCAATAGCATGATATCATAGTACATTTTTCATTTGATGTACACTATAAACATCAATTTTTTTTCTTTCTATTTATCAGAATTATTGTATAATTGTTAATCTAATATAGCATACAGTACTCTTGATTAGTAAATACATGCTTTCTCATAGAAACTGTTTCTACATGTATGCACACACACATCTATCTGTCCACACACACACACTCACCCACACCTACACCCACCTTAATAATTCTCGCTCCTCTTCTAAGTGCCCATGATCAATGGTATGACTGCTTTCCTTCTTCTCTGAGACCCCTTGTTCTATGAAAACATTTGTCTGTCTTCGGAATGGCTTTCCAGACACTGGCGTTGGGTTAATTCTTCTGGATGGTGTGGCAGAGGATTGTGACATCCCCTCCTGTGGTGATATTGTGGTGAAGTTTATCCGACGAGACTTGGTAATGAGGTTAGATTTCCCTGCATGAGAAGCATTGTCAAAGTTGGGGGAATTTCTCAAAATAACGCTTGTCAGATTTCCCTTTTCCACTGCAAGGTCATGCATTCTGCAAGAATAAAATGCTTTCTATTATAAGACACTTAAATTAATAATCCCAGTTATGACATCAGATGTCATATACACATAGCTACTATTCATAATATCCAATTTAATAATTATCTATTTTTTTGCATTTTAAAACAAAATGTCCTTTTGTTAACCAAATAAGTTATATCCAATGACTAAAGTGTACACTAACAACTTTCACAAATTCACAAAATGTTGATGCCCTTTAAATACTGTAGAATCCTTTCACTTTCGTGGGGGTTAAGTATTTATGTTGTTTTCCTGTCATGTGTATACACACAAATTTTTAAGTCCCCTGACAAGCAAGAGAAACTGAACTACAGAAATATAAATGACTCCTGCAAGAGAAACTGAAACCACTCCTAAACCCCAAAATCAAGCAAGCCCCCCCCCCCCCCCCCCCATGTTTTCCTTTTATAAATCATGAAAATTCTAATCCCACAAAATTTAAGTGATTTTAGAGTATATATGCATAATTTGCATCATTTGTCTTCAGGAGTATTAAACATAAATAATTTCTAACCTTGGAGTGACAAGTTTGCTATCACCACCTACAGGCGGAAACTCGTCAGTATTACCCAGACTAAACACAGGCACAGGGGAACATGGTCGACGATTTTCTATCTCAGCCGAAAGTCGCTTCTTGTGTCCATGCTTTGAATTAGGTGGAACAGGTGATGGAGTGTTATCTACTGATTTATCATTCTTCTTTCCTGAAGAATACGGGGAATTTTTTTTCTTGTTGGAGGATGTGACATCTGGTGATATGATAAACTCTCCCAGACTGAATCTGTGTCTAGACCGGCCATCTTGATTACTTTTGCTCCCACTATGTGGAGTAGTGTTTCGGCCAGCTTTAGGCCCCCTGTGCTCAACACCACCACGTCCTGTACATGATGAACTATGGTTTTTCTCCACAGAAAGATTTACAGGAGTAGATTTCTTCTCTTTTTCTGCATTGCTTAGACTGGTGGGGGTCTTCAAAGTTGGAGTTGTGATATCAACAGATGTATTTGGTGAAAAAAACGAACCACTTGCAGGTTTAATGTCATCAGTTCCATCTTCAGGACTTGCTTCAAACAACTGAATCCTCTTTGATGACGATGAACCCTTTTTGTCTTGGACACTTTTCTTAAGTTTCTGAGCAGAAGGAGTCTTGGCAGGGGATGGAGTAGCCGATCTGGAACTTTGCAGAAGATGTATAGTTTGATCTCGAAGATAATTCAGGAAGAATGGAATAAACTCTTGGTGAATGTGTTGACAATCTATCACCGGGTGTGGGACATTCTCCTGAAATTAGTTCTCATTGTTGTCAATTTATACAAAACTTCTAATATCTAACATGCATAAGTTAAAGCAAATGATGTTTGCCTTGCTACATCTGTACATGCCTTTAAGTGTTATAAACCTGTCTGACGTGACCAACAACCATGATTTTACAACGTTTATGTGTATTTTCATGAAATTTTACCTTTATTCAATGACCGTACATTTTTTTTTAATTACAACGTGATTCCTACTTTTGATTTAAGTTGAGTATGGCTATTCTGGGAATTATCATCCCCAACACTTTCACTTTAAAACACACAGGTAATAGTTCGGGGATGATTTTGTTTAGTTGGCTCTCTCTGAATCAATTGACTAGCATGTAGTTGACATGCTGGGTCTTAATGGGTTAATTAACAAAACTGAAGTTGTTTATTTAACAAAATCCAAGTTTGACAGATTTAGAGGTGTGCTGAGTAATTCAGATGTTAAAATTTAGCACCTGGTATACCATTATGTTCAACATATTGTGAATCAGACCCTTATCAGGTCCAGCACAATCTCTATATTTAACTATTTAGCTTTATTAAGCTATTTGAAATACAGTACAGTGACAAAAGTGTTGAGAACAAAATGGTGTCACAATAACATGTCAAAGATCTGTTTATTTCTGTTTGGAGTTTGAGTTATGGAAATTCCCTCAAAATATAAATAGGTTAGTGTGTGTGATATGTGGCATTACGTATATTTTATCATCTGTTCATAGTTTTGTTTACATTATATCTTGGTAACAAATTGGAGATGAAGCATCAAGAAATTTCACAACCCTTGAAATAAGTCATTATAGAACTACATTCAAACAGAGAAAATATATCAGTAATTGCTAGCAGTGTCAACAGATCTCTGGATTCAGTATGTCGAATTGTCTGTAAATTTCAAAGCACTGGATCAGTAGAAAATTTGCCAAGATCGGACTGTCTTTGTTCCATTAATGATTGGGAATATCAGACACTCCAGACAATCATAAACAAAGATTGACAGGCTCCATTTAGAGACATTACTGCACGATTTAATGAAGACAGACCTACATCACGTGTCTCAGAAGACCACCAAATGTTGATTTAAAGAAAATAGCTTCACTCAAGGTGTGTATATGAAAAAAGGTTGCTACTAAAAATGTCAACAAAAAGAAACTTGTCATGGTGTAGAGAAAAGAGGTGGTGAGACGTACAAAATCAGTGGTCTAAAGTGATTTTTAGTGATGAATCTTCGATATCTGTAGGTGAAAACAACCATGTTTATATGTGGAAGAAAGCCAGAGAGGGTTGCAGATCTGATTTGACAAAATGATTGAAAGTTCAGTATTATGGTTTGTGGGTGCTTGTGTTTTAACGGAGTTGGAACATTATGTTGAGTTGAAGGGAATATAAATTCAGGAAAATACATCGACATCGTTGATAAAAACCTTTTGACAGTTATTGTATGACCTTCTCCAAAATGATAATGCCCCAGTACATTGGTCTCTTTTAACACAGGAATTTATCGCCAGAAATTGAATAAAAAACATGAGTGGCTTGCACAGTCTCCAGACAATGAAAATGCTTGGTTTTATATTAAAAGAAAATTTCAATCACAGATGCATAATATAAATTCTGCAGACAAACTTTTTCAACATACGCTTAGGATATAGGACATTAACTTAAATCATAACAGAAACCTTATAATTCTGTTCTCTGGTGATCAAACAAGTCATCCGATTGAAAGGTCGCCTAACTAAATACTGAAGTGTGTCTTTGTTACTTTATTCTAGCAAGTCAGCTGTCAAGACGGTTTTTCATACGAGTTCCCTCTCTTGTATTGGAAATGTGACACCATTTTTTTTTCAACACCTTTGTCCCGCTACTGTAACTTGATTTAGCTAGTTTAGATTGGATTTTAAGTGCAATTTTATGTCAAAAAAGTTGCAAAATAATTTTAGAACATGTATATACCTTGAACTAACCAGAACACTGTTCTTATTAAAACTTCATAACAATGCTATGTCATTTTAAGAACTTTTATGAAAAAAGAAACTTCTTTGTGTTGGCAACTGTCCATTACCCTATGTGCGTTGAAGCATAGAAAAGTATGAGTACTTTACAAAGTGATGTCCGATTGTTTATCCATTATTCTGTTGATCCTTTGACTTTTATTCTATGTTGTAGATTGGATAACTGTTGCTTAACAACTTAATAATATTAAACATTTGACAATTTTGTATCAATTTTTTTCCTAAGGGACTTGTGTTTTATGAAGACAAGGATGAAATATGTTCATTCAATGAAATTTGATTTTCATACTTCTAAAAATTAATTTGATAGAAGTTTTGAAATAGCTATATCAAATTATTTCAAATAGCTATTTAAACCTGGATAGCTTAATAAAGCTTCATAACCAAATATACAGAGAGATTGTACTGGACCTGCTCATGTCATGTCCAGCTGGACACATATATATTATATAAATTAGTAATCTCAGATCATAATTCATCTAACTGCGCTTGCACTAAATAGTAGCATCGTCAATACATTAGTAAAAAGTATCACCAAAAATTTAAAACTCAGTCCTTATTTCTTGCCACATATGCTTATTTCTTACCACATGTTACATCCCCCCTCCTCTCTTTGTAACAATAAAAAGCAATCCATGACTTACTCTACAAAAATATCCGTCATTGCCTATGTCCTTTTTTAAAAAAGACACTAAAGTATCCACATCGAGTTCTCCACTCAGCACATACTCTAAAACAGATGCCATATTTCTTCAAACATAACAATTTTTTAGTTTGTATTCCCGCCATCACCGCTTCGGTAAAGCTACTTCCGGTATATGGACATAGATAAGTCGTTCTTTCAAGAATTTAAATCAGAAAAAACTTATCAATCATTTTGGTCTCTTAATTTTTTCTCAAGCATTTCCTAAATATATATCTTATGTAGAGTATCTTGAAATACAATGCATTTTCCTTTTAATACTTTGGATATCCGTAATGTTAGATTTAAAAATTCTAAAATTAGTCACCTTAAATTATTTCCGGTAAAAGTTCTCGATAATACATGACATGTGCCAATTCATTTGTCAATTATGTTTTTAGAAATAGACTATTTTTAGCGTCAGCGATTGGAATAACAATAATAGTCGAACATGGCCAAATCTGATGAGAGTACTTCGAATATTCCAGATGAGTTGAAAGAGAAACTGGCGTCTTTAGATACAGCATTAACACAAGTAGAATCAATATTTCAGCCATTGCTGGGAACTAATCAATCTGAACTATACGAAGAGGTAAACTTTTAAAGAAATGCGGAATTACTTATCAGATTTAAGTGTAATTTGTGTTGGTCAAAGATCGTCTTACTTTTGATATGATCCTTCTGTAACTCCATTCATGCAGAGATGGGGCACAATTATTTAATGCGTTTGTCTCATTTTCAAAACTGAGAAATAGCTGATGGTCAGGGAGGTTGAAACAGGACTATTCATTGGGATAACACTTGAGTGTTGATTGGGTAAAGTTATATGATTTCTTGGGATGTGATGATTGGTATAGTTTCAGATGAATGACTTTTAATCATTGTCTGACAATCAATGGGCAGTTCGTTGACTGCCTAGATCTTTGGAATCAGACACCAACAACTATGAAACACTGTTCATTAAATTTTTCTGCCATTAAGATTTGTTGGTTGATGATCAACAGATCGCACCTATCATTTGCTGTCTATTGCCCAAAAATACTGCTGCTTTCCATATTACAGCAGCTCATGAGCAACAGTTCTGTTTTAGTTTGCATTAATGGACTGGAAGACAAAGCCAAATTGATATCCCCCTCTTTCATTAAAGCAATACAAGCTGTAACTGATATTAAATAAATTAAAAAATAAAAGAATAGAATTGATTGAACATATATAATCTCATTGAATCAGAGTGGATCTGAAGTAATAAACCCATCAAATCAACAGAAAATATCGATTCATGAATTACTGTCTTCCTGACAATAATTCTTATTCATAACTCTGATGTGCATTGACTTCATAGGTCACCAGTATATATAGAAATGCAGAAGAGAGGTATTGTGCAAGTGTCAGATTTGTAAATAATTTTTATATGCCAGTTTTATAGAAAATTAATTAATTTTATCAAAATTTCATTTGATTGGCACATTTGTGCAATTATGACTTTCTTACACTTATAATACTTAGTCTTTAATGACATGATGTAATATTTTAAAAGAAATGAAATGTGAACTTAATCAGTTTTTCCATCTTTGTATACCCTTGACAGTCTCAGTAACCTCATTATGTTTGACAATCATCATTCCTGTGTCGGAGTATATGACAATTGCAATGGCGGTTTATATGAAATGCTCTCAAGCAATATTCCCTTGTTTATTTTGCTGAATTTGTAATCAGATCTTTGTGTACAGATTGGTGTTAATTGATGCATACTTGGGTAGTTGAAAAATATAGTCAATTACAGCTTGTATTGCTTTAAAGATAGAGACCAAAAAAAATAAAAAATAAAAAAAAAAATAAAAAAAGAAAGAAAGGAAGAAAAACAGACAATTTTTTAATTTCTGCATTTTGTTTTACAGTTAAATGCAATGGACAAAGCAAAATTAGAACTGGCAGGAGTGTACGCTATCAACTCATTGTTCTGGAGTAAGTATCTATTGTTTTAACTATGAAATGTTTTAAAATAGGCAATATGCAGTGCTAAATTATTGATATTTTAATGTTTTCCTTTCAGTGTATCTAAACATTTTAATGTAATATTGATGTTTATTGGTAAATTATATGTAAATATTAATATTTATTGGTAAATGTAAATATTAAAAGTTTTATAAAATTGTTTTTCCTTTCAGTGTATCTAAACATTTGTGGAGTGAACCCAAAGGAACATGGTGTAAAACAAGAATTGGTAAATGAAAAATACAATAATTTTTTGTCCCAGAAAATTGTTAAAAACTGCTTACTAAAATATTTGCCCACAATTTAACTTTTGACAAATGCTATAAATTCCACATCTGAAAGGTCAAAGGGATATGTCAGGTAAATTTGAAGCTAAAACCTGGTGCTGCAGACAGGGCCATAGTGTTTCACACATCCAGCTGTTCCGGTAGATATCCCTACTTATAAGACAGTAATGGGCTGTCAATTGGTATATATTTACTTACCTATTTATGATCAGCAGTATCCTCATCCAAATCAATTTCCTGATAAATGCATTGTATTTATGTCCTATGATTGGAGATTCTGAGGCATATAAATTTTGTTCTGCCTGTCTGTCTGTCTATTTGCAAAAACTTTAACCTTGACAACTTTTAAGTGGTGGTGAAAATGATTTCTTATTTCATGTGTATTCTTTGTGAGAAGACCTTTCTTTTGGTACTAAAAATTTTGACCTTGTGACCTTTATCATAGGGTTTGACCTTATTTTGAAAAACTATAACCTTGGTTATAGCTTTTGAATGGTTGGTGATAGGGCTTTCATTGTTCACAAGTATATTCCTTTTGACCAACCTATCTTAAGGTAAAAGAAGATTTGACTTAATGACCTTGACCGTGGAGTTTGACCTTTTGAAAACTTTAACCTTAGCCATAATGTTTGAACAGTTAGGTGCTAGGGTTTTATATTTCACATGTATATTCTTTGTGACAAGACCTTTCTTTTCATACCAACATTTTTTACCTTGGAGTTTGGCCATACAGTAGCATTGTTGTTTCATAAACACATCTTGTTTTTAACATATTGCTGTTTCTGTATTGAAGTCGAGACAGACTAAATATCAATGATTATGCCAACTTGTAGGACAGGGTTAGAAGTTATATGGAAAGGGCAAAAAATATACAAGACAGAGAAAAGGCTCCAAAAGTGGACAAGGCAGCCTCAAAGAGGTTCGTCAAAAGTGCCTTGTGGAAAGCTGCTCAGAAACAACAGAATCCTGCCGATAACTCAGGGGAGAATACTCCAGGTCCATCTTCACAAAACTTGGAAGAAGGCAAGTTACTAACAGGACAAGGTTTGATATCATAAGCATATTAAATTACTAACAATTCTTAAGTGATGTGGAAATAATGTTTGAATTTTTTACTATTCATGAAGAGATTAAAAATAGCTGGTTTTTTGTTGTTGTATTGCGTTTTCATTTTTACATTATAATACATGCACACATGCAGAGAGAGAGAAAGAGAGAGATGGCTACATAAATAAGTTTCTCCAACCTTCCCAGGCCTTATCAAAGGATTTCTTTTTGTTATTTTTTATAACTGTTTATGAATATTGTGGATAAATTTTATGGAGGATATCATCCCATCGAATGAAATACTTCTATACTAAAAATAAAGTACTTAGTTTGTAAAGACATTTTCATACTTTCTGTTCTCACACAAGATCCAAGTATAAAATCTCATTTAGAATATGTACCATGAATGTGGGATTAAATATTTGATTCTATCTAGTTTTTCCTGAGGGCACTTCTTGATTATCTTTTAATATTTCATATAGATTTTTTTGATTTGTTGCTCTAATTAAAGAGTAGATATATTAGGATATGTAATGACCACATAATTATTTTTGTCAAGGGATTATATATTTATTTAAAGCAGTTGTTTTGATTGTCAAATGAGTAAATCATCTCAAAATCTTATTCTTTTTATTATTTTCACTTGCTAAGGTGGAGTATCATGAACTTTCTGCATTTAATGGGTTTTTTTCATGAGTTGTCTACCATTGTCAAAACAATGCAATCTTTTTATAGCTTGATATTGTTTCTGATATTTTTATGGAATTTGTGCTTTTCTCATAAACTGGGAATCGATCTTTTTTCCACATTCTCAAGTCAGGGACTTGAAGTCTTAATTTTAGCAGTTTGGTTGAGAAATGACCATGTCTATGGTAAATTTTGAGATTTTAAATGATTTTGAAACCATGAAATGCTATTCAACAACATTTAATATTCGGAAAATGTAAAATTTGTTTGTAATTATCAGGTCCTTCCTCATCAAAAGCCGACACATCTCGCACAGAAGATTCAATCACAGAACCACCCACCAAAAAAAGGAGGAAAAGATGACTGCAGTGAACCGGTTTCCTTCTTTTATTTCCGTGTGAAGAAGATCAAAATTCTTTGCTCCATGATGGTTTGTTTATACAATGCAATAATTCAATAAAAAGAGAAAAACATGTTGATGGTATATGTAAGGATTCATTGCCAAGGCCACTACTGGTAGTTATTACAATGAAATTGCTGAACCAGTTTTTAAGCCGTTTTGTTTATAAGAATCATAAGGTTGGCATTATGTATACAGTTCATACTGTGAATTGAAGATACCAGACTGTCACATTATTACGTGTATGTCATATTATCATACTGTGATGTTATTATGTGTATGTCATATTATCATAATGTGATGTTATTACATGCATGTCATATTATGTCATACTGTGATGTTATTACATATTATAAGATTGTCATGTTATGAGATACATGTCATATTATAAGATTGTCATGTTATGAGATACATGTCACATTATAAGACTGTCATGTTAACACATATGTCATATTATGAGACCATCATGTTAATGCATACATGTCATATTATGAGACTGTCATTTTATTACATATATGTCATATTTGGCTCCATTTGAATTGTCTATACATCACTAAATAGTTATCAATTAAAAGCATAACATTAACTTTACAAGTGTTGTTTGATTTGTGGCTGAGGAGAGCAGAGTATTTTCTGGTTTTTAATTAAACGATCTGTAAAATACGTAAATCCTTCAGTGTTTGTTCAGGAAATATGATTAAAAATTTATGATGTGTCCATCACAAAGCTTTGTAGGATGTTTTTTTATCAAGAGTTTGTTTTTCATGACATTGATTAGCACAAATGTGGAGAGAGTTGTAGAATGTTACTTAAGGTAAAATCAGCCAACATCAAACTGCAACAGAATTTCTTTGCATCATTTGAATAAAAGGTCCTAGCTGCCAGGAGGTAAACCAAAAGCTCTGTGTGGTAGAAAATATTTCTTAAAAAATTGACTTGCTACTAAGTGAACAACTGTGATTTCATTGTTATGAAATTTAAGATGTTTTCTGTACTCTTTTTCAGGGACAGAATTTGTCTCTGGGATTTTCTTTTTCTTGCCATCCGAAACTCTTGTTGTTTCTCTTTGTTTTGTTATTGGTCAATGAGGTAGGAATTGTGGTTAGTAAATTGTTTATGTGTTCTATTCCTTCATGTCATCTTGGTTATTGAGCTGTGATGTTATTTCTAGGATTTCTTAATGATTTTGGAATGAGGTCCTGTTGTTATTTTTTCAGGTATACAGCCAAGTTTATTGTCGAGAAAAATTTGAAACTGAGTTTTCTCAGTGTTCTAAAAATTTTCTTCAGATGTTTTTTGGATCTTGGAAGATCCCTTGAATTTGTGTAGTTGAAGACTGCTGCTGTTATTTCCTGTTGGGGCTTATCTAGGGTTTCTGGATGATCTACATTTGTGTCGGAGTAAGAGGATTGCAGAATCTTTTGTGTGTGTGTGTGTGTGGGTTACTGATGCTTGGCACTGGGCGATTCACTCATTGTCTCAGTAGGGAGTCGATTAGAGGTGGTGGCCATAATGTATTCCAAATTGCATGCAGGGGTACCAGTAAAAAAGTAAATACAAATTCAAAGCTGGAGACCAACACCTTGAGGGTTAAATTGTGGAAATTAGAAAATTGTTGAACTGACTAAATCATGTGATTACTTTGTAATATTTCCTCAAAACTGACAATATTCAACAACCTGTTTACCCTTCACATAATGATAATGTTCAAATAAAGTTGGCTAAATTCCTGCAAGAGAGGTTGAAATGGATGAACATTTCACACGATCTAGAAACAAAATCCTAAATCAACGACAGAAGAACAGCTGTACAGACTCTGCTGAACAATACATCCCATCTACAGACAAGCATACGGAAACTCGAGTTGTGTAATTTTCAGCATCATCTCAAGAACATCGACACTTCTTCATAAAACTGGATGAAAAATCAATCTTTTCGAAGTCAACGTTTTTAATACAAAATTATTTATATTAGGAATAATGAATTATATGAAAACAAACTCATGACATATTTCATTTGTATGTATTTATCACAGAGTTTTATAAAGTTGGGAATGTTGAAACAAGAATTCCACACAATTCTGCAAAATAATGATTTACATACTGCTGTGTAATTTCATATAATAAAGTAAATGTATGAAATACTTGTAAATTCCAGATCTGAAGAAAAATATATATTAAACCAAAAAATAAAAAAAAAATTATTCCATTTTTCATAAGGGGGGAGGAGTTCCACCAAATATATCTTTCTTTGCTTGCATGAATAACAGAAAAAAAATGACATTCTAAAAAAGTTGTGCCTCCCTCCTTCTTTACAAGAATTTTCAGACTGTCGCCACTGGAATTAATGACAATATATTCTTCCATCATTATTTAGAGTCAAAATTCACTATCAGAGGAAAAGATTGTATGAACAAACTCACTGTCAGAGGAAAAGATTTGTATGAGCAAATTCAGTGTCAGAGGAAAAGATTGTATGAACAAATTCATTGTCAGAGGAAAAGATTGTATGAACAAATTCAGTGTCAGTGGAAAAGATTTCAAATGTGGATGGCACATCCTCTTTGTCATATAATGCCAACTTGTACAACCACAGCAATGACACAAAATAAATTGCAACAAAGCACCACTTAATACAGAGTTCTCGTAAAAGAAATAAGACAATCATATTGAACATGCATCAATCAAGTTTGCAATTTGAATTCTCAAATGAATAATGGAAACTTGATTTTTTTTGCCCCCCAAATTCACATAATTTTCTTTATAAACCACTCTTACAATGTAAAAATGAAAATGTTAATGAACTGTAATGTAAATAAACAGAGTCCTAATAAATGAAAAAAAACCAAAATAAACATGGGTAACTATTTATGAAATGACTCGAGAGATATGTGCAGAAAAATTCTAACATCATTTCCATCTCAGGAACAAGCACTGCAGTAAAAAAAAAAGTACACTGTGCAAAATTAAAATTATTAATATTGCAAATACCGATATCAAACGTCTACAAAAATTTATTCGCTGGAAAGTTCTCTAGAGTATAAAATCACAATGAACTGCAGTCTGAAATACAGTGTATGAGTATCCCTGATGAAGGAATAAGTCTACTTAGACTTTTAATGCACTGTACCCTTTGATTGCGAAAAACTTACAAATGGTTTTAATATGGACAATTCACAAAATGGAAAGATTCCTGGCAAATTAAAAGGATATGTGCACTGGGACGGTTTTCAAGAAATATGAATAATAAACATTGTAGTAAATTCTACAAACAATAAACAGTCATCTGATAATTCTGAATATCAATCATTCACATACATACACAATACCACTGATGAGTTGTCAATTTGTACCCTAAATCTATCTTAAAATAAGTTACTAGGTACTTTCATTGAAAATATGTGGATCCATTAATTTTTCTAAGGGGAGATTTGGAGGAAAGGGGGATGGGGTGTTATTTCTGGATATATTTTGCAGATTTGGTCCAACTTGTACTAGCATTTTGTATTTCACACCTGTAAGTGCCAAAAAAGAAAGCCAAAACAGGTCTGCACTAAATATTATTACAGTTAATATTTCAATCCATCACATTTTTAAAAACCCATAACGCAAAACAGGAACAAAAAAGGATAAAACATGCTGTAAACCAGTACATTGTCAGCCATATGTACAACAACAATAAATTATTTAAAGGCTTATACTGCCCCAATGTAATTCCATTGGATTATTCATAATCTAACCAGATTCTCAACCAGACCATTGAAAAAAATTATACAGATCTGAAGTACTGATAACTCAGCATTTCTAAGTACACCCTCACAAATCAAAGTTGCTTGCAATTATTTGTGGTAAATTATCTCCATGCTGTATACAATACAAAATGGCGCAGAGTCAATCTTGCATTAAAACATTCATCGAATATCAAAGCTGTGCATAAAATGATCCAAATTCATTAATCATTCTCAAATTAACTTTACATGTCATTCAAATAACTCACATTCAATGTACAGAAGTGGATTAAATGAATTTCTTTCTTCACAAATCTATTGCGCACATATTACAAACTACGCGTTTTATAACACACAGTCATTTTTCACCCACTATTTTCCGAGCATTTCAGCCTTTAGTCGATCTGCGATTGCTTTTCTCATGGCCAGTTTTTTCTCTTCCTCTGGACTAAGTTTATTAGACTCTCCTGCTGCTCCATCTTGCATGGCTGATTTTGCCATGCGGGCAGAGATAGGGCGTTTTGGCTGAGACTTTTCAGCAGCTAACAGCTGCTTTTCCCTCTCTTTTTTCTTCATTTCTAGCAGCTTGTCTCGCTGTTGCTTCAGATATTCTTGTCGCTTCTTCAGTTCCTCTGGGTTCATGTTTGACATAGCCACCTAAATTTGAAAATGAAAAGACATGGTAATGAGCCAAAAACAGATCTGTCCTAGATGTACATAAGGCTCTTTTCTTGACTTATGTAATTTTTTTGAAATTTACATTTTGCGAATGAAACAACAAGCCATTGTAATGCAAACATGTTTATAAACTTGCTTATGCACAAATCATGACCAATACGCCCACAAAAATAAATACATGTAGATGGCAACACATGATTTTTAAAATACATCAAAAACAATGTCACAAAATGAAGATCTCATCTCAAATCAACTAATCATCCTCTCTGTGTTCAGCAAAATGCATAGTAATAATATACACAAATTAAATGAAGCATTGTAGTATATGTATGTTCAACTCACAGCAGCAGCTTGTAGGGCTGAAGATGAAGGTTTGTTTAATGTGGGAGTGTCGTCAGACTGCTTTAGCCAGTTTGCGGCGGCTTCAGCACTGGACACTTGTGGCTTCTGTTGACCGACTGGCGGTAACTTTTGGGAGGCGATGGCAGCGGTGACACTAGCGGCAGGAACTGGATCTGCTGGTTTTGGGGTGGGGGTTGCACTTGGCGCAGGTGTTACTGATATACTGGGCTGAAAATAGAATAATGATCAATTTTGAGGCCATTTATGAATCATGATGTTACCTTTTCATAAAACATCAAATCACAAACATCCGATTACACATAGAAATGGTTATAAAAGTAATGACACCAATTCATGATGAAAATTCCACAAAACACCCGCTGAATTGACAATCTATAAAATTCAACTCACCGTAGACCCAAAGACAAACAAATTAGGAAACACATAAAGTTTGAACTCCCTGTACAATGATGACCTATGTCTTCGCCTGTCCCACCCACTAAAATACATGGTACTGAGTGACTTTGTGGCTGGTTAGTAGTGATAATGAGGTGATAATGACTGTCTTTCTATGATGAGGATGCATGTGTACTTAAGTGTGAGTGATATTTGTAGAATAATTATTTTGTTACACAATCAATTAGATATAGTTATACCCACACACTTACTCCAACACTTGTATTCAGCTGATGCTGTATCAAAAGCTGAAGAGTTCTGAAGACCAGTTGGGCTTCTAAAGATAATGATGTTTTTAAAATTTTCAACACAATGATTTTTGATAGATAATTTGCTCTCCTTGTGTTTTTGTACTTTTTGATTTCAATGAATTGCTTTCTTTGTGTTTTTGTACTTCCCAGATACAGAGAAATAAACCTTATTGTTGACTTGAGGTCTGATGTTTTAGCACTTTTATAATTACTAATGACTTGTGGTTCATCTGCGATTCTGCTGGTGGTAGTTTGGTGGTGCCTCAACTGAGTGTTGTTCCCAAACTTTTATTATTTACTTATTTATTTATCTATTATTATTATATTATTATCATTTTTTTTTTTTTTTAGAATTTTTATATGTACCAATGATTTCAGGTCTGTCTGTAATTTTTCTAGTGGTGGTGCCTCAATGAAATCTTCCCTGATGTTTTAGCACATTTATAATTACTAATGACTTGAGGTTTGTCTGCAGTTCTGCTGATGGTAGTTTGATGGAATATTCCCTGATTTTGAATTGAGATCTGTCTGTGATTTTTCTGGTGGTGCTTTGTTGGTATATTCTCTAATGGTTAAGTATTTGTATACTTACTGCTGATTTGAGATCTGTCTGTGGTTTTGCTGGTGGTGGTTCTGAGCTTTCTGCTGGTGGTTTACTTAAGGTGGTGGTTTTTGGGGTTGATTCACTCAAAGACAATCCTAACAGAGCCTATAAGAATTGGACAACTTGATACAAAAATAATTATGTAAAATCTAAAGTTTCATAACGATCTACCTTAAAAATAATTTTGAAACTGATAAGTAAAACTTTGAAAACTTTAATTGCTTTGGTACATATCCAAAATTACAAATTTTCTTAGTAATGATCCATGAATCAAATTTTCTATAAATACAAAAAGTAAGTTACTATTGGAAACAAAATTGTTCAATCACATAATTAAAAAAAAAATCACATGACTCAGTGATGTGGGATTTTACATACAGTGGAACATTTCTTAGTTTTGCTTTATTCTGACCTGGTCTAATTTGGCTTTCTCTTTATTTTTCTCCTCTTCCAGACGGGAGTTTTCCACCTGGGAGATCTGAATTATACCTTCCATTTCCTTCTCCATTACCTCCTCTTCCTTTGATTTCCTCATTTTCTGTTCTTCCTCATATTCTCGTTTTGACTGTCTAATAGAAAATAAAGTTTCCTTTTCAACTTGATGACAAATATGCAAAGCATCTATAAAAGCAAAGTGTCCAACTGGTTACTTAAATAAATACAAAAATATCGTAATTTCAATGGCATCAAATAGTTATTCAGATATTACAATAATCAGAATTGACATTGTCAACTTCTTATTAAAAATATCTCCCAGGTCCTGTCCAGGTGATAAAACACCTTTTTTTCTCAGTGATTTTCCAAGTTTCTTTTTCTGCATGTGGTGTAAACATGACAAAGCATACTAAAATGATTACATTCAAGATAAATCAAATGAAGGACAATGACTTACTCTAAGACTGCCCTTAAGATCTCTTCCTCATTCTGAGCCCCATACTGTTCACTAGATGGGGCTTGGGGTGGGGGACGAGGAGCATCCTGTTTCCCGTCCCTCAGACTGTCTGGGAGTCCCCCTTGAACTTGCATGATCATTGCCAGAGCCTGCTGTTGTAGCTCTATGTTCTTCTGAACCATTAGGCGAACAAAAATTCGATAATCCTCGGCAGCAAAGAACTGCTCAAACAGGCTCTATAAGGGGAAATAAACTGTGTGAGAAGTGATTTTGGGGTTTTATTTTAATTTATGTTAATTCTTCAAGGAGACTTTGACTTTGAATTGATTATATTGAATTTACATTAAATTGATTATACAGTGCATAAAAAAAGTTCACGATAAAACTTTGAGTCATCACGATGTACAAAGTTCTTCCTCTTATCGTCACAAGTCAAGGGTTATTGATTTGTTACCTCGCACTATATTAGTGCAAATTAATAACAAATGTCTTCCTCTTTGCATTCCTCTTTGTTCTTTCCTTCTTAGTATTTCGTGTTTTTACAGAATAGTTTAAAATACCCAATAATCAACATAATAGTACTGGAATTGATTTCATTAAAAGTGATTTCAGACTGGCATTTGATATCTTTCTAACTTCTACTGTTTAACACATATAAAATAAATGTACATTTCATAAGTGAAATGCAAAGTACTTCAGAAATTTTAATTCAATCTCAGAAATGCCAGAAGACTTTGGTAAAATACAACACACAGCAAAAATGACAATAGGAAATTATTTGTCAGTGAGGAAATTTCACTCGAACAAAACAAATGAAAAATATATAGCCTGATTTTTCAAATTGCTGAATATTAAATACACAAATTCGGTGAACATCAAATACTCGCAAATCTATTGTGGCTTTTTTAACACAGGTGCTTGACTTACTCTCCAATACTCCATCTCTCCCTGTTTTTTCAATACATTAAAAAAGAAAAGGCTAAGACAGTGAACAGTAATCAATCTTGTAATTCCCATAGAAAATACAAATCAAAGAGATGGACAAATATGGACCCCTGGACATACCAGAGGGGGATCATGTGCCTAGGATGAGTAAGCATCCCCTGTCCACCAGTTACACGTGCCATGAGCCCTACATCTTGATCATGTAACCTAAGTAATCTAGTCAGAATCAATGTGCCAAGAATGGCCTCACAATTAGTATGAAACACATCAAACAGCTACTTTTATTGATGTTCTTTATATAGATCTGTAATAATTTCAGGAATCAAAAATTTTTAAATGACATACCCTCTTCATTTTAGTCATTCACAATATTCAAACCAAAGATTTATTGTGGTTATTTATAGGGTCTTGAACAAATCATGCATGAAATTGCATTAGGTGTAATAACACTGTTCAATAAACAATTTTATGAACATCATAATGCACTCAGAAAGTAAGTCACTGAAAATGGACACACACATACAATTCAAAGAAAAAAACCAAACATTCAAAAAGAGAAAAGTTCACTTATATTTAAGTTCATAAACTTTTTATGTCCTTTTCATATTCTTGTTGACTAAAATACAACCAAAAGATTTTTAATGAAGAATTTGGTGTTACTTCTTGCAAAATTATGCTATTTCGCTCGCTTTTTGTCATTCTTTTGTAATTTTTTGTTTCGTTAAACACCCTCTCCTTTACACTTTTAAAACCCTTCATGAAGTGAAAACTAGATTATCATTCACAATTACTTATCTAGTGTAAAATGCAACTACTAGTAAGTGTGTGTGTGTGTGTTAGGAATCAATATTATTCATACATAGAGAAACTGTGTGCCCTCTACAATGCATAGTGAGACAAGATTTACTGCTTGTTTGTTTGAGCAAGTGCTCTTTATTAAAATTATGAAATGCGCCACCTAGATCATTCTCCATGAACATGAAGTATGCCTGCAGTGTGTATATGGTTTAAAAGTCATCATACAAGAAATCAATACAAACTTTCAAATTTACATCTCTATCTACCTGACATTTAAGTAGGTCAATTAATATTGTATGAGCTAATAGCAGGAATCAGGTCAATGTGCAGTGATAACTAAAATTTCATTTTATGGAGCATTCTGCATTTAATTAGCAAATTGACTTGAAAACCAATGGGGGTCATCTAATATTTAAGAAGTTACCAGTGTACAAAGTTTGATGTCTTTTATGCAAATGGTTATCAAGATGTTGACAAGACAAAATTTTCTTATGTCCAGAGTAGTTTGATCCTTGACCTTTAACTTTGAGTCATCACATCTACATCTTAGGATGTACTAATATACAAGTTTGACACCTAATATTGAGTAGACAACACTTGGTATACACTTGATCGAACCAAACGACTGGTGTAAACCAATATGCCACCTTTTTTTAAAGGGGGGGGGGGGGGGGTTAACAACATTACTTAAAATTTAAAACATGTGCAACCTGAAACAGCAATGTATTTCTGTATTTGATACAGTGATTGTTTATGATGGAGGATTTTGAAATATCCCAGTTATTAATGAATTTAAACATATAACAACCATTCAATATTCTCACTATCCTGTCAGTAACTGTGGAAATTGAGTCCTCCAGGAAGGTCTTGAACACTGTTACAGATAATTACAAATTCTAACCTGAAACATTTCTTTGATGTCCTGCTTTCTGTTCATGTCATGAAGAGCTTTAATGATTTGGTCGTGGCTGATGCCCGAGTCTTTCATAAAGGCATCCAGCAATTTCTGAATCTGGAAAAACATTTTGATAAAACTGAACACACAAAATCGGATTTTAAAATTTCTTTATGCAAAAGGAATGTGTAAACTATATAGTAATCCTGAGTGGGATATTTATTTAGATTATCAAATATAGTTGAAGCTGTATTATACAAATATTATCTGCTGATCAGTCCTTTTATCATTTTTCCTGTAAATCTTATCAGTCTGTCTTGAAATATTCTGTCTACAATTTCTCAAGAACATTATTCCATTGCCAATTACAAAATTATACTTACAACAGCTTTGTATTCTTGATGAACTTTTTTATATTCATCACTGTCTTCAATACTTGGGTCAAATACTGAAACATGAAAAATAGAATTAAAACAGTCTATGTCAAAATCTGCTATGTAGACAATGTTGTTCACAAATGATGTCTTCATTCCTTAGGGGCAGACTAGAGAGCCAGAAAGATATTTTAGGATTCTAATTCTCAGTAAATATCCCTTGGAATATAATATTAGACAGTGCTGTTTTCTTTACCCAATTTTAAAGGGGCATTAGTTGCCAGTCATATTAGCCAATTTACCAAATGACTAAAACAGCTATACATTACAGTATACAATGATATACATGGTATATGAAAATCATTCATTTATCAAACATAACCCTGAACAGTCAGTTGGTATGGTTATTTAAGGAAAATGTAATGAATTGCACTTATTGACCCACCACCATGACCACCACACACACACTTCACCACCACCACTACCTGAACTAGCAATGAGAAATTACTTTTTCAAGTGTGCAGTCCTGTGAGGATTTGGACTAGAATAGGTCCTTATAACCCTTTGCTTGTTGTAAGACTAGAGGTGACTTAATAGGGCGGTCCTCTGGATGAGGCAGCAAAAACTGAGCCCCCATGTCACAGCATGTGTGGCATGATAAAGATCCCTTCCTGCTCAAAGGTCTAAAGTGCTGAGCATAGGCATAAATTTTGCAGCCCTTTAACAGCAATGATGACTTCACCATATGAGTGAAAAGTTTTCAAGTGGAATATTAAACAAAAAACAATCAATCAAGTGTGCAATTCAATTTTTTTTTCTGGTCTGGTGCAAATCATATATCAATTTTATCACACCCTGTGTGTGGGGTTAATGCCTACTAAGAGTTAACAGGTTAAAAACAAATTTGCAAGTTTTCTCAGTAGCTCTGAAAAAAAGGCATCAATCCCATGCATACAAAATTCTGGTTGAATCAGTGCACAGAATATCCAGAATGACACTAAAAATGACTGGTTTCATCCTTTAATTCTGGTTATTGGGCATCATCGTGATTATTCTATGCACCCCAATTCAACTATTGAAAATAGGAAGAAAATAAACCCATCATTTACTTTTTGCCATATATTTACCTGCACAGTTGGTAAGGATATGCATAATAAGATAAATAGGAAATTAGTTACTTATGTCAGTTGACTTAAAAAAAGGGGGGGGGGATAATCTTTTCGTATGTGCAATTCATAAACACATAAAATTAAGTCGCCTATTCATAATAGGCTATTGCATAATTACATTAAACTCTAAATTAAGTCAAAGGTACAAAAAAAAAATTTAAAAAATTACATAACTAGAATCAATTAAATGCATCTAATAATTTTACTATTAATTGTCTTATATTATATGAGATGAATTTCAAGCAGGATGAAAAAAATCGATGTCAAGCACTGCCCTGCAAATGCAATGTCACGTCATGCTATGCGAGTGTCATCCTGGAAGTGCATTAAATAGAAATTTCAATATGGAATGTAATATCTTACTTAAACATTTGGTTTCCATAAAAGTTAAGACTGGAACCTGGAAGAAAGGGTTGCCCAAGAAACACAGCAATTCATCGTAAACCCAATCACCTCGTTTCGCCATCTTGTCAAAGTGACGCCAAGTCTCGCGTTTCTAGGGATTTTATTCGGAATTTTTCTAGATTTTTTATAACAAGCACTTTGCATTTTTATTAACTTGTTCAGAAAGTATTCGTGTCTAATGAAAATATTTCTATCTAAGAATAACGTATTTTCTGCCTATGTTAAAAGCCAATTATTAATCACACTATTCTTATATTTCATTTCGTTTCATTTTGCACAAGTATTAATTTCAGGATGCATGCATCAAATACCGAGTCGAATACCCGTATGTTCGTTAACCTCAGTTTCAGCATCAATATTTCGGAATCCATCTAGTATTTTCATCAATGTCTCCTTTAACATGAATGTAATGAGATGAAGATAAACACAGGTCAATTTTTGCGATTCTTGGAATGAAGTTGAAGTGAGAAAAGGAAACAAAAATGACCACCCGCGCAGCAACATGTATGTATTTTCAAATGTAAAAACATTTATGTTGCATAATACATCGTTTCATTTTATTAATAGGAGTGGACACTTTTTAATATAAAAAACAGATAAGAATACCAATGAGCTTTGTTTATTTTATGATAAAATTCCCCGACTACTGTGTGAGATAAACCTACATGTATTGCAATGTTAAAAAGGTACACTACACAGAAATTTTCCGATTTCGATCAAGGAAAGTAATTCTACAAACTGACTTGTAATGAAACAGTCTCCTCCTAAATTCACAGGCATTTTTGTTGCCCTCAGTGAGGCCCCTTTCCTACTTTAGACACTCACTGTCTGTTTATAATACTACACTGCATGTACAAGACCTATGTTAACTCTTTAAATGTGCAACTAATCAACATAATGATGGTCAGAGCTTGTCAGCAGGCTCAAACCAAGATGCACACCAGACTATAATATAATGCAATAGTATGTACCTGTTGAATGTGCAATAGTATATACCTGTTGAATGTGCAGTAGTATATACCTGTTGAATGTGCAATAGTATGTACCTGTTGAATGTGCAATAGTATGTACCTGTTGAATGTGCAATAGTATATACCTGTTGAATGTGCAGTAGTATATACCTGTTGAATATTCAATAGTATGTACCTGTTGAATGTGCAATAGTATGTACCTGTTGAATGTGCAATAGTATATACCTGTTGAATGTGCAATAGTATATACCTGTTGAATGTGCAGTAGTATATACCTGTTGAATGTGCAATAGTATGTACCTGTTGAATGTGCAATAGTATATACCTGTTGAATGTGCAATAGTATGTACCTGTTGAATGTGCAATAGTATATACCTGTTGAATGTGCAGTAGTATATACCTGTTGAATATGCAATAGTATGTACCTGTTGAATGTGCAATAGTATGTACCTGTTGAATGTGCAATAGTATATACCTGTTGAATGTGCAATAGTATATACCTGTTGAATGTGCAATGGTATATACCTGTTGAATGTGCAGTAGTATATACCTGTTGAATGTGCAATGGTATATACCTGTTGAATGTGCAGTAGTATATACCTGTTGAATGTGCAATAGTATATACCTGTTGAATGTGCAGTAGTATATACCTGTTGAATGTGCAGTAGTATATACCTGTTGAATGTGCAGTAGTATATACCTGTTGAATGTGCAGTAGTATATACCTGTTGAATGTCTTAAGGTTGTTTGTATTCGTATACTAATTGATATCAATTGAATTCTGATGGCTAAAAATAAATGTCAATTACTATCACCCTGTTAGATTCTAGAGGGCAATAATCTCACTAATGATGTTTTTGTTCCATCTGATGACTAAATAGTCACTTGGGGCCAAGAATGATGACTGTTGTGTTTCTGTTAGAATTAGAGTAGGTTGGTATGAAATAAGTTATGTATTTTTTTTCTCGGATTTTATTTCAAGAGTATATAAAGATACATTCTGATCACAATCTCCATTTAAGTTGCAAGTCAATAATATAAATCATCTACAAGGGTCAACTCTAAAACAATGTTTATTCAATAATGTTAAAGAAATTTTAGGGTATGAAGTACATGTGTAATTTAGAGTGGGTTGGGTCAGCAAAAACACAGAAAATTTTATATTAGGTCAAATTTGGGCCATCAGAAATTGAATCACAATATCTACAATAATTAGAAATAGTATTCAAATAAATTTGATGATGTGAAGTACAATCATTATTTTCTTTATTTATTACATTTTGTTAATTATCTTATCAAAAATAGTTAGCCGTCATCAGGTTGGACATAAACATTGATGAATATTAAAATAGCAAGGTTATGCCCCACTATTAGAGTGAGATCATTCATTTCTTTTGGCCTGATTAAGAGCCTTGCTTCCTAGCAAAAATCTATGACTTTAATGTGTACTATATCATAAATATACTAATTCTTGTACTCCCTTGATATGAAAAACTAAAATAAGAAGTAAAATACCATGAATAAATATCCATATTTCAAATTTATACATGACAATTGTGCCAGTTTTGGTTATGCAGGGTCCATGCATTAATTACATTATTTTCATGTATTTTTTTTTCATCTTCAGTCAATTCAAAGATCAAAAACCTGAAAGACTACAGATTCCGGATACTGAACAACTTGACTCCTCAGCCAACTGGAATTGAAATTGAAAACACCCTTAAATATTTCTCGCAAACTCTCAGAAGGTAGAAGACATTTTAAGTAATAATAGAATTATATATTGAAATACTGTACAGGTACTTGTATTAGCAGGATTCAAATTTTAGTGGCTTTGGCAATGAAGCAAAAATGCTAATCTAAAGTTGTGCTAAAATCTGAAATTATTTTATAGAAGTGCTTAAAGGTGCCCCCCATATTTTACCAGTATCCTGATCAATGGTAAGCTGTCTGTCAATCAAACTTTTAACAATAGATCTCAGGTGGAGTGACATCTGCAGAGACTGTGGTCTGCTTAATCCATTGTATGGTGCTTTGATAACAATAGCAGCCAATTATTACCAGCATTCTTTAGATCTGGAAGAAACCCAGGATACCAGAGTTTTGATAGCATTGTCCTCTCCACAACTGTGATTTTTTCATAATGCAATTCATCATAGTATTTTTTTCTTGTGTACATGTATTATAAATTACACAATCAGATATGAAATATATTAAACAATAATCTGCACATTTATTCCTAAAACAAATAACTAATTGAAATAATTTCTATTAATAATGGATAATTGCTTTCATTTATACATTGGGCCAGTAAGTACAGTGTGTTTAAACCAGTTCTTTACCTCTCTTGCATTTGTCCACATAATTGTGGAAAATAATGAAGAATGAAATACAATGTGCCCTCAATATATTTCCAACTTTTCTTCAAGATCAATAGGGTAATAAAGGAATATAGTGAGGGAGCATTGTAAATTCAAGATGAAGTTTGGTTTTTTTTTCAGTGTACTTAAAGATGTCCCCAACATTCCAGCAGAGAGCTATGGACCCCGACAAAGGGACAGTGTACGACAGTCTGTGTTTCCTAATCTCAACTACACAGGGTTATATTATGCCATTTTGAACATGATTGACATTGTCCCAACAATGCAAATGAAACAGATAGGTATGTATACAATATATTAGTTTATCTCCAAATTTAAATGTGTATCAGTTACAATATTAAAGGAAGTTTATATTTTCATGTACTTTATTTCATTACAATGTGATGTCTTTAAAATGGTTAGTCTAATAATTTATAGAAAGATGATGAAGACTTTTTTCATCTGTTGGAAATACTTAGAAAAAATTGTAAAGTATGTTACAAATACTTACAGAAATAGGCGAGATTGTAATGAATACTTCCAGAAATAGGCGGTATGTAATGAATACTTACAGAAATAGGCGGTATGTAATGAATACTTACAGAAATAGGCAAGTAATTTATGAATACTTACAGAAATAGGAAAGTAATTTATGAATACTTACAGAAATAGGCGAGTAATTTATGAATACTTACAGAAATAGGCAAGTAATTTATGAATACTTACAGAAATAGGTGAGTAATTTATGAATACTTACAGAAGTAGACAAGTATGTTATGAATACTTACAGAAATAGGCAAGTATGTTATGGATACTTACAGAAATAGGCAAGTATGTTATGAATACTTACAGAAATAGGCAAGTATGTTATGAATACTTACAGAAATAGGCAAGTATGTTATGGATACTTACAGAAATAGGCAAGTATGTTATGAATACTTACATAAGTAGGTGAGTATTTTATGAATACTTGCAGAAATAGGCGAGTATGTGCTGAAGGTACTAGGATGTCTTGTTCCATTCCTGGAGCATGACCTGCTGGATTCTCTCCCTTACACTGTGGCCTCTACTCTTGCCATTTTTCCTCCCACGTTACACAAGGACACCATCGATCTGCTCTGTAGCAATATGCTCCCAATGACCCTAGGTAAGTAGTCATTTGTCAGTGCTTCTGCTGTAACACCTCAAGTTACAGGTTAGTGAGGTATGAGATAGAAAAAGCCCACGAGATACTGTAAACCTACTTTGATTCGTGACAACTTTATTTCACGATTTAATAGTGATGAACTGGTTTGTGATGACTTTATTTTGTTATTTACCAGTAATAACTGCTTCATGTGACTTTATTTTACAAATTACCAGTGATGAACTGAATAAAAGTTGGTTTACAATAACTCATTAATGCACTACACATTGAGGTTAGTTTTTTATTAACACATGATTATGTACTTGTTTCACTGTTTAGTGTTAACAGATTAAGTACATTTATGTCATGGGGAGATATCCTACCTTTTGAATTTTTATGGATTTTAGACTTAAAATTTTGTTTTCTATTTTCAAAATTTAGTATGCTGTTCTTATATTTCAGGTTATGATGGGTGTTTTGAGCCGTCATATGCTAGTGAATCAGCAGCAGCCATCATCACGATGGTCCTTCAGCATACAGATAACGGGTGTAAGTTCTCTATGTTAGAAAACAGCATATAGATAACAGGTGTAAGTTCTCTATGTTAGAAAACAGCATATAGATAACAGGTGTAAGTTCTCTATGTTAGAAAACAGCATATAGATAACAGGTGTAAGATCTCTATGGTAGAAAACAGCATATAGATAATGGATGTAAGTTCTCTGTGTTAGAAATCAGTATACAGATAAAAGGTTGTAAGTTCTCTATGTTAGAAAACAGCATATAGATAACAGGTGTAAGTTCTCTATGTTAGAAAACAGCATACAGATAATGGATGTAAGTTCTCTGTGTTAGAAAACAGCATACAGATAACGGGTGTAAGTTCTCTATGTTAGAAAACAGCATACAGATAACGGGTGTAAGTTCTCTATGTTAGAAAACAGCATACAGATAACGGGTGTAAGTTCTCTATGTTAGAAAACAGCATACAGATAACAGGTGTAAGTTCTCTATGTTAGAAATCAGTATACAGATAACGGGTGTAAGTTCTCTATGTTAGAAAACAGCATACAGATAACGGGTGTAAGTTCTCTATGTTAGAAAACAGCATACAGATAACGGGTGTAAGTTCTCTATGTTAGAAAACAGCATACAGATAACGGGTGTAAGTTCTCTATGTTAGAAAACAGCATACAGATAACAGGTGTAAGTTCTCTATGTTAGAAATCAGTAGACAGATAACGGGTGTAAGTTCTCTATGTTAGAAAACAGCATACAGATAACGGGTGCAAGTTCTCTATGTTAGAAAACAGCATACAGATAACGGGTGTAAGTTCTCTATGTTAGAAAACAGCATACAGATAACGGGTGTAAGTTCTCTATGTTAGAAAACAGCATACAGATAACGGGTGTAAGTTCTCTATGTTAGAAATCAGTATACAGATAACGGGTGTAAGTTCTCTATGTTAGAAAACAGCATACAGATAACGGGTGTAAGTTCTCTATGTTAGAAAACAGCATACAGATAACAGGTGTAAGTTCTCTATGTTAGAAATCAGTATACAGATAACGGGTGTAAGTTCTCTATGTTAGAAAACAGCATACAGATAACGGGTGTAAGTTCTCTATGTTAGAAAACAGCATACAGATAACGGGTGTAAGTTCTCTATGTTAGAAAACAGCATACAGATAACGGGTGTAAGTTCTCTATGTTAGAAAACAGCATACAGATAACGGGTGTAAGTTCTCTATGTTAGAAAACAGCATACAGATAACAGGTGTAAGTTCTCTATGTTAGAAATCAGTATACAGATAACGGGTGTAAGTTCTCTATGTTAGAAAACAGCATACAGATAACGGGTGCAAGTTCTCTATGTTAGAAAACAGCATATAGATAACAGGTGTAAGTTCTCTATGTTAGAAAACAGCATTTAGATAATGGGTGTAAGTTCTCTATGTCAGAAAACAGCATATAGATAACAGGTGTAAGTTCTCTATGTTAGAAATCAGCATACAGATAACAGGTGTAAGTTCTCTATGTTAGAAATCAGTATACAGATAATGGATGTAAGTTCTCTATGTTAGAAATCAGTATACAGATAAAAGGTTGTAAGTTCTCTATGTTAGAAAACAGCATATAGATAACAGGTTGTAAGTTCTCAATGTTAGAAAATAGCATTTAGATAACTGGTGTAAGTTCTCTGTATTAGATAACAGAATATATATAGACAACGGGTATAAGTTCTCTATGTGAAAAAGAAATGGCATACACATACTGGATGTAAGTAAAAAAAAAAAAAAAAAAAAACAGGGTACAAATAATGGTCATTAGAAATAGCGTACAGATAATGTATGTCAGTTGTTCATCTTAAAACAGCTACTTTTAATTTTATATGAAATGCTCAAAACTTACAAGTACATGAATTTGCTACATGCAACTCAGAGGTATTGATAATGAATGATAAATTTTAAGAGATCATAAGTGCATCATAATTTTGGACAACATTCCTATTAAAGGTCACTTCTGTACTGATTTTCATTAGAATGAGTATTAGAAAAAAATAATTGAAGTTGAATACATTCTATTGAATTTTGTATTGCAGCTTTTCACTCGCAGATTCTGGAGTGTTTTATGAGCATCAAAAGAGACTTGATAAAGGTAATCACTTCTGTCTGTAACCTGCTGCACTTGTTACACATCTGATAAACTAGTGGTACTATAATTTATCCAATAGTAGATGTAATCTATTAGTGATGAATGTCAATACTGTACATGCCTTTCAGGATGTTTTATCATCACCTGGAAGTTATCAAGAATGTTTACTAAATTTATCTGCTCCAACAGTATACTGAAAATTGTGCTTGCTTTTGTTTTGGAGTACAGAATTTGTTTTACCATTTTCACTGAATGAGGATACATCCTGACAATATGTAATTTGCCTTAAGTACACCTTGAAAGGGTCCAGCAAAATGTTTGTCAGTTTTCTGGAATACTTATGATTACAGTAAAACTTGTTTATAATGAACATGTTCACAATGAATTCATGCCTATTGTGAAGTCATATTTATTCCCCAATGAGAAGAAAATAATAAACATTATATTAGATGTATGTTATTATGAACTGTTTTTCATTGGCCCTATAACCATGTTTTACTGTATAATGAAGTTTGGTTATAATGAACTGTTTTTCATTGATCCTGGAGGTTCTTTATAACCATGTTTTACTGTATAATGAAGTTTGGTTATAATGAACTGTTTTTCATTGATCCTGGAGGTTCTTTATAACCATGTCTTACTGTATAATGAAGTTTGGTTATAATGAACTGTTTTTCATTGATCCTGGAGGTTCCCTATAACCATGTTTTACTGTATAATGAAGTTTGGTTATAATGAACTGTTTTTCATTGATCCTGGAGGTTCTTTATAACCATGTCTTACTGTATAATGAAGTTTGGTTATAATGAACTGTTTTTCATTGATCCTGGAGGTTCTTTATAACCATGTTTTACTGTATGATGAAATTTGGTTATAATGAACTGTTTTTCATTGATCCTGGAGGTTCTTTATAACCATGTCTTACTGTATAATGAAATTTGGTTATAATGAACTGTTTTTCATTGATCCTGGAGGTTCTTTATAACCATGTCTTACTGTATAATGAAGTTTGGTTATAATGAACTGTTTTTCATTGATCCTGGAGGTTCTTTATAACCATGTTTTACGGTATAATGAAGTTTGTTTATAATGAACTGTTTTTCATTGATCCTGGAGGTTTATTATATTGTTGTACTGTATCCTTTTATTTCAATAAATAATTTTTTTTAGTCCATAAATTGAAAAAAAAGAAGAAGTATTACAGAATTGAATCATTTCACGATATATGCATACAACTTTAGTACAAGTAAACGTTAACACAAGGACTAAAAATGGAAACATAATGTAGAATTTGTCTTTGACATTTTTCACAATCTGTCAATATAAATGTGATTTGGGACTGCTGGAAACAGGATTAGAGGCAAAGGATTGATATGTTGTTTAATAGTTTTAGTAATATGACTATATATCAAAGTATATCATTATGTCATATTTATTGTAGGATATATTGAGTATTGTGGCATATGAACTGTTTTATTGTAGGATGTATTGAGTATTGTGGCATATAAACTGTTTTATTGTAGGATATATTGAGTATTGTGGCATATAAACTGTTTTATTGTAGGATATATTGAGTATTGTGGCATGTGATATGAACTGTTTTATTGTAGGATATATTGAGTATTGTGGCATGTGATATGAACTGTTTTATTGTAGGATATATTGAGTATTGTGGCATATGGCCCATTTACTGCCAGAGCACCTGCTGCTAATCTATTGTTTTATTACTGGCCCCAACTAAATCCTGCACTGACTGACAGAAGAGGAATTCATTATAAATACACAGGTTTGCAACCATCATGTTCTGTATATCAAATTTAAATCTTGTCAAATTTTATGAAATTTTTAAAGATAAATACTGTAAATTCCTAAATATATGCAGGGAATTTGATACTACATAATTTGCAAGAAGCATCACACATGAAATAAAAATACTCACTTTTATTTTTATATTGCTAAAATACATGTAAAAACTCTTGATCAGCAGAGCACTCACAAATTTATGTTCTTGCAATTTGACATGTATGTGTCATTTCGCCATTTTAAGTACTCGCATAAAATAAGGAATCTACAATAATTCATTGAATTTGAAAATGATACTTAAAACATTTTGGATTTGAAAAAAAAAATTGTTTTGTGTATTCCAGCTTGGCCTCCAGTACTGTGCCAGAGACAAGGCTGTGTAAACTCAGGGAACTGTCAGGCTGTCAAGGTACGTCTTAGATAAAACAGTCTAGCCTGTAGACAGGTGTAAACTCGTGGAATTGTCTGGCTGTTAAGGTAAATCCTACATAAAACAGTCTAGTCTGTAGACAGGTGTAAACTCAAGGAACTCTCAGACTGTCAAGGTAAATCCTACATAAAACAGTCTAACCAACAGTGAGGGATAAATAAGGTAAACAAAAATGATATACTCTCATTAATTGTCAAGTGCAAACTCGAGTTACTGTCAGACTGTCAAGGGAAATCAAGACAATAGACACACCTGTCAATAGTCATGTGTGGAACTGTCTACCTACAGTTTAGGTAAACCAAGATAACAGGTGCTCCTACCAATAGTCATGTGTTGAACTGTCAGATGCATAGGTAAACCAAGATAACAGGTGTTCCTACTAATAGTCATGTATTGAACTGTCAGACTGCCTAGGTAAACCAAGATAACAGGTGTTCCTACTAATAGTCATGTGTTGAACTGTCAGACTGCCTAGGTAAACCAAGGTAACATGTGTCTCTACCAACAGTCATGTGTTGAACTGTCAGACTGCCTAGGGAAACCAAGATAACAGGTGCCTCTACTAACGGTCATGTGTTGAACTGTCAGACTGCCTAGGGAAACCAAGATAACAGGTGCCTCTACTAACGGTCATGTGTTGAACTGTCAGACTGCCCAGGTAAACCAAGATAACAGGTGTTCCTACCAATAGTCATGTGTTGAACTGTCAGACTTCTTAGGTAAACCAAGATAACAGGTGTTCCTACCAATAGTCATGTGTGGAACTGTCAAACTGCCTAGGTAGACCAAGATAACAGGTGCTCCTACCAGTAGTCAAAATCTAAAGAGGAAACTGACAGTCAAGGTAAACAGCATTTTGTGAACATTTTCTAGACTTTACATTTAGAAATTTTGTACTTTGTACTTTAGGCACATGTATTAAATTAAATATCACAGAATTTTAATGTTTTCTTTTTTATTATATTGTAGATGTGTTTAAATCCTGCTCTGGCCATTCACTCAGGGGACAAGCCTCCTCCTCTATACATCTGTAGTGACTGTGCTGATGAACTAAGGAAGGAACACAGTGAATACATAACTGACATTCTACTGCCAATGTCACATGTCTCGACAGTATGTGAGAATAAGGTCAGTCTATGCTGCCAATGTCACATGTCTGAACAGTATGTGAAAATAAGGTCAGTCTATGCTGGCAATATTACATTATTGACAGTATGTGAAAATAAGGTCAGTCCATGCTGGCATTGTCAAATGTCTCGACAGTATATGAGAATATGGTCAGTCTCAACAATATGAAAGAGTAAGATATAAGTACATGTATTACAGTGTTGTCATGACTACCAAGTATACATGTAATGTAGTCATATTTTATCTTTTCATGTATAGAACTGTAAGTCAGAAGACAATCTAGCAGTGTGCACATGTTTCTCTATTGAGTGTGCCAGCTATAATGGTAATCGACCAATCAGATACTGCGAACACTGTGACAATCAGCGCCACAATGGGAAGAGAGGGGAGCTACACATTTATCACCGCAGTATTCCTGAGATCTGGGACTGTAACATGGAAGTCCAGCGGTACCTGACTGATGGAATCGTGAGGTGAGAACTTCTTCTACAGTAAAATTCAGTCCAGCGGTACCTGATTGATGGAATCGTGAGGTGAGAATTTCTACAGTAAAATTCAGTCCAGTGGTACCTGATTGATGGAATCGTGAGGTGAGAATTTCTACAGTAAAATTCAGTCCAGCGGTACCTGACTGACGGAATCGTGAGGTGAGAATTTCTTCTACAGTAAAATTCAGTCCAGCGGTACCTGACTGATGGAATCGTGAGGTGAGAATTTCTTCTACAGTAAAATTCAGTTCAAAGGCATTTGTATTAGATAGTGAGACTTGAATAGTATTTTGTTAATAGTGTTTATAGATATTTCTATTTCCAATGTTTTTGTCTTTAATATCTCTACAAATTGTAATGATAGCCATTTCCTCATGAATGTACTGCAGTGGGAAATGATGCGGGTACATTTATGAATACAGATAAATATAGTAGGCCAATTTTAATGGCTGGATAGAAAGTAAGTTTAATTTTGAAAATACATGAGGGTATGAACTGCAGCATTTCACACCAGCATACTTTTCACAAAGCACTCCTTGACATATGCTGGTGAGAAGCATTGCAGTATTTTCAAAGATGAAATTTATTTCATAAGTCTCATTTTCTTCAGAGTAGGTAATAAATTTGTTAATAAAAGTAAATGCATACCACACTCTGGATACAGTCATTATAACAATAAGGTGAGATTCTGCAAACTGAGTGTTTTCTCTTGGGGTGTGTGTGTGTGTGTGTGTGTGTGTGTGTGTGTGTGTGTGTGTGTGTGTGTGTGTGTGTGTGTGTGTGTGTGTGTTCAGCTGAAATTTGAAATTGTGTGTCGTTTTCTTCAGCTTACTGAAAGAGGCTCAACCAATAGAATCCAAGCGTTTGCTGGAGATGGGTGAAGAATATCAGCAGACCACTGCAGAGGAGGAACAACTGTTGCTGATTGAAGAGGCAGGCGAGAGAAAATTACTGAGTCGTTATGGAATCTGGCTGCTTGTGGAACTGTGCACTCCGAGAGACGATATCCCAATTGTACGTCAGAGAAAAAGAATGTCGTAAAAGTGTGGTAGAGAATGCATGAAATGATCCTGATTAATATGTACATCAGAAATTTGGAACAAGTTCTACGTCATGGTTATTTGGAAATGTAAAATAGTGTAAAGTAAAACATGTTCATAATAAACAAACTTATGATGAACACACTTATGTTGAACATACTTGTAACCAATTCACACCTATTGCAAAGTGACATTTATTCCCCTATGAGAGGAAAATATGGAAAATTTTATTGGACAAAATGAAGTTTCTTTATAACAATTTTTTTTGCTGGCCCTGGAAGTTCAATATAAATGTGTTTTACTACATAAAGTGGCTGCATGCATGTCAGATAGTACATGTAACTTATCCTAAAGATTGCTGCATGTTCATGTAGACAGTTATTATTGCAGTCTGTAAAACAAATGCAGATCTCAGATAACGTCAATGAGCAGTTGCAAAAATTTATTAGACCAAAAAAGGGGGGAGGGGGGGGGGGGGGGGGAAATATACAAACAAGTAAAAGTATTTATTGGCACTGTCTGGATCTGTATAATTTAAATTGTGTGGATCTGTAGTTGTTGACTCTGGCATGCATACATTAGAGGAAGGGATCTCTGCCTTTGTTACTGGGTGTACTCTAGCTATATATAGATTGTCTCCTTTGCATCATCTTAACATTTAATTTTGATTGGCAAATTTTCCCTTCAGGATGTATATTTCCATTCTGTTTCAGTTTGCATGATGATGTTTGTGAATGTGAGATTGTACCTGAAGTTTATAGTCTTACAAGGTAAAAGGGTCTCTACTCCACATTCTGTAAACTGATAAAACCTCAACAGAAACGCAACCAATGAAATGTTGCTGTTCTGTAATCAATGGCTTCTTTGATCAAGCATGTTATCTTTTGTTTCTGTATTTACATGTAATACTATTGTGTTAGGTTTTGTGTCTGTATTTACATGTAATACTATTGTGTTAGGTTTTGTTTCTGTATTTACATGTAATACTATTGTGTTAGGTTTTGTGTCTGTATTTACGTGTAATACTATTGTGTTAGGTTTTGTTTCTGTATTTACATGTAATACTATTGTGTTAGGTTTTGTGTCTGTATTTACATGTAATACTATTGTGTTAGGTTTTGTTTCTGATGTAATACTATTGTGTTAGGTTTTGTGTCTGTATTTACATGTAATACTATTGTGTTAGGTTTTGTTTCTGTATTTACATGTAATACTATTGTGTTAGGTTTTGTGTCTGTATTTACATGTAATACTATTGTGTTGGGTTTTGTTTTGTAGGAGGTGCTTGGGCGGTTGTTGGGGATGTTGTTTCAGTGGTTTGATGCAACCGCCTATCTGCCTGATGGTAAGGCTTTATTTTCTGTATGTGATGAGATGAATTGGTATGGTGAGCTTTCAATGCCATGTGTACAGCTACCACCTACATTGTTTCCAGAATTCATTACAGTGACTTTATTTTTCAGACAATGTTGGAAATGCTTTGGAGAGGTTGAAGGATGAAGTAAGTAAAAGATTTGGTTTTCAGTCATGGAATAGAGGTATAGGAAATATGAGAACTGTTTTCATTTTCATGAATTTACATGTACCTGTATAGAGAATATTATATCAGTTTGATGAATAACTGTATAGTCATATTAAGCCCTTCACAATCATAATCGCTAGAGAATTATATGTATGTGTGTGGTCAGTAAATTTCATTAATGACTGGTTAAATATGGGATATCAGAACTACTATTCTGTCTTCGATTCCATCGTGGTTTTAATGTTAGTATGACCAATGAGATCTCGTTTTCTGTGTCAACTGGGGCAACTTTTCAGTAAATAGGCACACTACATGTATAAGATATAACGAGTTAAGGAGGGGGGGGGGGGGCAAATGGAGATTAAAATTGCCATGATATTTGGCTGAAAAGTCTTAGTTTGCATGAAAAGTACTTAGTAGTTCTGCTCAAACCCCAAAATCATAAAAAAGATGTAAAGGGAAAGGGGGGGGGGGGGGGAGTATCCTTCAGTACATGCGTTCAATTCATTGTTTCAATATTTGCACAGCCATTTATCACAAAAAGAGACCAGTTGATAAAATGATGTCTGAATTAATTTAAAAATTATGAGCTTTGTATGTGACGAAGGGAAAAGTATGTCGTATGTGAAGCAAAGTGGCCAGGGTGGGGATGGAGGGAGGTGAGTTATCCCCCCTATTGCTAGGTACCTGGAGATCAATGCATAAAATGTGATTATTTATGATACCATTGTGTAGCGGTTGATTGTTGCATGCATTGACTCAGGAAAATCTAAAAAAAAATTGAGTAAATATCTACATACCATACCATAGCGGAAATGCATGATGTTGTGAGTTATATTTGAGTCTTCCGTTACCAAACATCAGAAATTTAATCTAATAGCTTAAGTCATTTGCTTGCAAATTCTGAAAAACAATCTTAAATCAAACACATTTTTTTTAATCAGAAATGAATCGTCTTTAGCCATCATTTATTTGTATACTAGAGTTGCCTAAGTGAAGCATCATTTTTGTAACTTCCTTTTCCGAAGAATTCCAAATTTTTGTAGTTCTGATATCCCGTATTGTCACCACTCTCCACTCTGTTACAGTACGTTTGTGATTGGCTGGATGAAGTGGCCAAGACTCACTTTGAGGTCATTGTGTCCTGCCTGCTGCCACATCCAGTGGAGTATGCCAGGGTGGGGGGATTCTGGTAGGCTTGTTTATTCTGTTTCTCTATGTACATGTATGTAAGAATGATTTTATTTTAGTGTGTACATGGGTACAATTTTCCTGTAGTAAAACTGATTATCTGTGATAAGATATATTTTTGGTATACAGTAAAACACAGTTATAGCAAAGTGCAGAGACATACAATGTTGATTTTGTTATATACAATAAATTTGTAATATGTTTTAAAACTATAGGAAATAAAAATCACTTCACTGTAAGCATAATTCATTATAAACATGGTCACTGTAACTGTGCTCTGCAGTGAAGTAGATACATCTATGTGAATGGTTATGGTGACAATCTAGATGTTGCAAGTTTGAATCCAAGTGTGACCACTTGATTTTAAGGGTAATTTCCATGAAGTATTTTTATAATAATACTATTTTTGCTGATAAAAAAATTACCTGGAACACTAATCCTTACAGAATTGTTAATACCATTACCTCGTATATTTTACATTGATATTGACGATGATTAGGATTTTAAATGTACAGGTATTTCCTCTTCTAGGGACACCTTATGTTCCAGAACTGTGCAGATCAAAGAAGGCCTCAACTGTTTCTTCTGTTTGGTGCCATATGATGTCATCACGTTTGAGGCATGCTCTAATAATCATGTTTAAAAAGTCCTTAATGATTTGTTAAATATATGATAAACAAAAAACTTTAAAACACATGTATTAAATGAAATGTAGCATATGTATACAGCTGCTATCAAAGAGATAGTAAAGGTCATTTTGTTCAAATGTTTTTTTGGAAGAATTAAAATGTGTCCAATTGACTCATAATTTTCTCTATATAATGACTATTTTATGTATTTATTTCCAAGTTTATAACAATTATATTCTTCAAATTGCATCCCCTGAATTTTTACTTCCTTATCAAAAATGAAGTCGGTTCTTGATGTCACTTTTGAGAGACATGCAATCATTTCAAATTAATATCTCTCATGTATCTTTTTATGATATTAGAAGGGAATAAGATGATTTGGAGTGAAGAAAAATGAGCTATATACTATTTCTTTAATGTATTCTCTTGTAGATGTGGGACTATGTGATGCCCTACTGGTTGGAAGCCATTAGAACAGAGGTTCCCTCAGAAGACCTACGTCACCTCAAAGTCCTGTTGAAGTAAGTAGATATGATTTTGTAATCAAGACAACACTGGAACTAGGCTGTAGTGTGTTTTGATTTTATATTGTATTTATAGCCTTGATATGGTAATTCTTGTTTATTGCAGCAAATCTTTTGACATGGACCTCTGCCCTTTACCTTTCGGAACAGATTCTGACAAGATGTACCACTTCATTTCCGAGAGATTTGATGATAACAGTGCATATGTACAAGAGCAAGCTTTACAGTGGCTACAGGTTTTGAAACAATTGCTGAATGTTTTATCTGTTCTAACTTCTTAAAACCAGAAATAGTAGATAAAAAAGGTGTCTTTTTTCATTTTAGATCCTCTCCTCACCAGAGATTGACTTTAACTTCATTTTAGATCTTCTGTTCATGAGGCATTTATTTTACTTTAGATGCTCTCCCTCATGAGGCATTTACTTTACATCCTCTCCACACTAGAGATTGACTTTATTTTAGATCCTCTCCTCACTAGACATTATTTTAGATCCTCTCCTCACTAGACATTACTTTATTTTAGATCCTCTCCACACTAGAGATTGACTTTAACTTTGTATTAGATCCTCTTCTCACTAGAGATTGACTTTATTCTAGATCCTCTCCTCACTAGACATTATTTTAGATCCTCTCCTCACTAGACATTACTTTATTTTAGATCCTCTCCACACTAGAGATTGACTTTAACTTTGTATTAGATCCTCTTCTCACTAGAGATTGACTTTATTCTAGATCCTCTCCTCACTAGACATTACTTTATTTTAGATCCTCTCCTCACTCGAGATTGACTTTAACTTTGTATTAGATCCTCTTCTCACTAGAGATTGACTTTATTTTAGATCCTCTCCTCACTAGACATTACTTTATTTTAGATCCTCTCCTCACTCAAGATTGACTTTAACTTTATATTAGATCCTCTCCTCAACAGAGATTGTCTTTATTTTAGATCCTGTCCTCACTAGACATCTATTTGCCAATTCACATGCTGTTGAGTATGTTTATATCGGGTGTGCAGAACATGACAATCATCCTTAAACAACAAAACACAGCCGAGTCTGAGTCCACCTGTCCCAAAGAAGAGAGTAAATCCTCCCATCACCAATCTTTCCCTCAGAATACCCCAGAGGAGGAATGTCCTCCGCCCCTCAGTCCTGCCAAAACTCACGTGGTGGTAGAGGCGTTCGAGATTTATGATCGGGAGACAGAACTTGTGCTACCATGTTATATCATGATGCTGGATCTAATTTTGAAACAGGTTTTTATTCATTTTAGAAAACTATGATAATATTGATATAATAAAGCCTTTATTTATCCAGGATTTCATATTTAGCAATAATGCTAGTTTTCAATATGGTCCTGCATATAACATACATACAGACAGATATTAGTAAACTAAATACAGATTAAATAATGTAAAGTGCAGTATAGACTTAAGAAATAATTAAGAATGTGAGATACATATAAGTACTATTAGATACAAAATGAAGCTAAAAGGTATGGAGGAATTTCTAAGATAGTTTCTTTTAAAACATGCAACACTTGTTTAGATTTCTAAACTTTTGCTAACACGAGGTAAAATGGATCCAGGGTGATAGATATTAACTAAACATTCATCCCCCACTCTAAAAAGTGGTGCAACACGTGCTTTTTTCCAATCATTTGCGAAAGTACACAAAGATATAGAAAAGTTGAAAAAACTGACACAATCTTTAAGATATTAAGAATTTTATTTTTAATCCAATTCAATCATTGTTACCCATGTTGTATGTAATTAAATGTATTTGAAATATGTATATAGCTGGAGCTGCAGAACTTTCCTAAATACCTCGGCCTGTACAATGAGACAAGTCGCCAGATCATGCAGCTGTTGACACTAATGCTGGGGACTCCCTGGGATGGCACACACATCTGTTCTGATGAACAGCAGGCCAATAGCTGTATGTTCTGTCAAAATACAGCCCTGTGGCATCAAGTCACGTCACAGGTTATGCAGAACTTCTGTCCGCTTAGCCAGTTAAAGATTCCAACAAAGGAAATTCCACGAGTGGACGAGTCCAAACGGATGTCCTCCACCCCAATGTGCATGTCCAGGAAAAGTGAGTAGAGGACACGACTCACTACAAATCTTAGATTGTCTGTTCTATGCTTCAACTGTCGGTTCTGAGTTTTGATGTTGAAAGAAGTTTTAGCCAAGTTTGTTTCTCAAACAAAAATTCAAAGCAATGACTTTGGGATTCATGTGCATGTCTGATTTACAATTATGATGAGAAATGAAATATTAAGAATCATTTTATCATTGGGAGGTAAATACTGTAGTAAAGTGTTTTCTATAGGTTCAATGACTTCAAATGATGATGTAGAAAGCACTGTAGAAGAAAAGGAGGAGGATCCAGGATTTGACATGAGCAGTATGCCACTACACTTGCAGCTATACCATGCCTTCCTACAGGTAGTGTACAAATCATTCATATATACATGTACAGTGTACAGATCTATATACAATGCACATATCTCTTCTATATACATATATAATATATATACAATGTACAGATCTATATACAATGCACATATCACTTCTATATATATGTATAATATATATACAATGTACAGATCTATATACAATGCACATATCACTTCTATATACATGTATAATATATATACAGTGTACAGATCACTTATATATATAAGGGGGGGAGAGAGTGCAAAATTGTACATTTGTAGTAAATTTTGAGACAAATGAAGAAAATTTGATGCCTAAATTTAGCCTCTATTTTTACTGATTGTTTCCTGTTCTGTTTTTCTTTCCTGGGGATGACTAACCTCCAAAAGTGGCCACATTTTTTTTTATGTATACTGTATGTTTGAATCAAGGTATTGTGTATAATGAATAGTTCTAAGTGCAGTAGTGACACGGTTATGTGCTAAATCATTGTGGTTAAAACAGTATACAACAAAAATGAAAATAGAAAGAAAGTTTGCATGAAAGTAAAAAGGAACTTTGATTATCTTATTGTACGGGGCTCTGATTTTTCTGTAGTCCATATGGAATACTTATAAATGATACTAAGATTCTAAGATAGCCTGGGACAAAATTTGCCAGTCTTGGGCTACTGGACTAGTGTTAGTGTTGAACCCTGCAGTGTATAGATCAGTTCTATATACAGTGTACATGTAGTGACCAGTTGTATATACAGTGTTTATGTACATTGTTCAAATTATTTTGTACTTTTTACTATGATGAAAGGTTGGAAGAGGAAGATATAAACTTCTGAATGACAAGGTCACAGGTCAAGGTCACAATCATTGATTGAATGTAAGGTTGATAAAACCTTGTGAAGAATTATGTTCTTGTTTTCTGTCTCATACTTGCTACAGAGATGGCAGGTATGGGGAGAATGATTCATTCTGATTTGTAGGTTATAAGTTCATTGGTCAAGGTCACAGTAGGTGATTGCAGTTAAAAATGTTTTGGACACCATGTAAATATCTTTATATTTTAGTATCATAGGTACTAATGAGATGGCAGATAGTAGGAAAAAGATATGGTTAGTTGCAAGGTTAAAAGGTCATTGGTCAAGGAAGCTCTAAGAGTCAAGTTTCCAAGGAAAGAACAATGGCATATGAAAAAATGCTTCATATGCCCGTCATCAGAATTTGGTCACAATTTTTCCCTTAAGAAGCAAGAGTTTGGATATAAGTTGGATTGATGCACGGTAACCTACTTTAGGGCTAAAAGTAGGTCAAACAGTTTTTCAGACTTATGTTACAGATACATATTTAGTCACAAGCTTCCTTCTGGAGGAATACAAGTTCAGTTTATATTTTAGCTGGATTTGTGCACTGTGACCGACTTTAGAGCTAAAAGTAGATCAACAGTTTTCCAGATTTTTTTTCATTATGGATACAGGTATTGCCATGAAATTTTGTCACAACTTCCCTCTTAGAGAAATACACATTCGGTTCACATTTCAGCTTAATTGGTATACCATTACCTATTTAGGGCTAAAAGTAGGTCAAATAGTTTCCTGGCTTTTTCTCATCATGGATACAGGTGCTGCACTGACATTTTGTAACAACCCCTCTCTGACAGAGATACATAATCAAATCGCATGTCATATGGATTGGTGCACCATTACAATCTTTAAGGCTAAAAGTAGGTTGAACAGTTTTCCAGACTTTATTCTGTTATGGTTACAGGTATTGCCCTAAAATTTACTCGCAGGCTCGCAGCCAGATATACAGGTTAAATTTCACTGTCTGACGGCATATAATGTACTGTTTGTGGTAGTCTTGTTGACATCTGATACAAGAATTACAGTTGAACTTTGGTATCTCAAACTCTGATATTTTGAAAACCATGGATATGTTAAGGTGATTCGGAAGCCCCAACCACTTATTCTTTAAGTATTTTACCCTCAATATCGCGAATCCTCAGATATTTCTAAGTTTTTTCTTGGTCCCATTGAGTTTGACATAACAAAGTTTGACTGTATTTGGCTGTGAGTATTACTGTGAGGTTTTTTCACACAAAAATTGAAATTTATGAAAATATATTACAAATCTTAAACATTTCACACTCAGGTCCTTATTATATCTAGCTTTTTAAAGGAAAATGAAGGACTGTTTATTTTCATTCTTTAATTTGATAGGAACTTGGGAATGTGACAGACACCGATGCAGGGTTTGCTCTGTTGACTTCCATGAAGTACCTCATTCTGAATGGAGAATGTCTGAATTATACTGTGACACAATTTCCAGATTATGTTAAATTCTCACTCAGCAAGTACCTGATTCCCAAGTAAGTCTTTGAAATATCATTTAAATAAGTTTTCAGATTTAGACATAACAAAGTAGGACTTTTTGTCTTGATATAGAAAATATGTTATATTCTATCTACTTCTATAAGAAATGATAACATTTAACATTCTTATCTTTTCAAACTTTTAAATTTTGTCATTTTGTGCAGTCTTTGGAAGCTGTTGAAGGGTAAACAGTCTCAACTGGCCTATGTGGCAGTTCCCCTGCTGTTACATTGCCTGACCCTCCCCACAGGAGCTGATGTTTTCTGGAAGTTAGTGGAGGAGGACTTTACAAATGAGGAATGGAAGATCAGATTTGCTGCAGGTAATGCTGTCGTCTTAACCTTGTAAGATAATGATTGATACAGTGAAGCTTACAGTAAAACATGCTTGACAAACACACTTACAATGAATCCACGCTTACTGCAAAGTGATATTTATTCCCCTATGAGAAAGTGTGATAAAAAATGAATTGGGTATAATGAATTTTGGTTATAGTGAACTGTTTATCGCTGGTTCTGGAGGGTCACTATATCCTTGTTTTACTGTATGTTTGTCCTCACTTTTTCATAATAAAACCTGATACTGCTCAGTTTTTAATTTGCATCTTTTAGAAACAATAAAATAATGTTGTTAAAAAATTATATTTACAACACCCCCCCCCCCCCCCCCCCCCATTGAAACTAGTGAAGAAAATGGCAGCAAAATTTTTAAAAGTGGTACACAGTATGTTGCTTTATACATATATACAGTGTATGTCATTTGAAATTCACTTCTTTTTCAGTGGTTTTTATTGATTGTAAAGTAAAATGATCACTCAGTTATGTAGAGGAATGAATTGTGCTGTGAAATAAAGATTTATGTAGAAGCAGTGAAGATGTGATAGTGCTCAAAGTATAAGTCTATTCTGTGTTCTGATTTGTAGTGGAGAAAGTGACTGTGCTTGCCAGATTTTTAGAGACAGATGGGCTTCAGTGTAACCAGATTATACAGACAGCCTTGGCTCATGCCTTCTGTCTCCTGATTGGTTCAGTGGAGGATATTAATACAGCAGTTGCACAACGAGCCACTCAGTATCTAGAGACAATTAAATCTGCAGCCATCAAGGTACTGTATTAACTTGTTTAGGATAATAAGTGCAAGGCTTTGATACTAAAATGTTAAATTTCCTCCAAAGAAAAGAGTGAGTAAATTCTAGACATTGCATGGAAGCAGATTTATTGTTCATACAAATTCTTTTCTGGGTTTGACTTTAGAATCTAAATACATGAGTACCTTATGATTTTTTTTTCAAAAGATGTCCGAGTTCCATGTGAAGGTATAATAATTATGTACCATGTATATGATTATTTTGATTGTAGGGTGTTTGTTTGTAAAGCATTCCAATAGTTTTTGAAACAGGTATATACTGGATATTATGATTATTAACATTTTCAGTGTCTATGTAAATGCCTGGAGTTCCAGTTTGATCATGTGATCAGTGACCGGATCATGATTCTACAGAGACTGCACCTCCTGTCTAACATACTGAGAGATTGCAACATCCTCAACTGGGAATTTTTCCTGGCGCGGTTTGATGCTCTCTCCCTTGAGGCTCAGATAGATCTGGAAAATAGTGGTGAACTAGCTTGTCTTACAGGTTATAATAATTACAACAAACTCCCAGGAAATGGTCTGGTTTCGGGTTGTTAGCTTTGGCGTGATGTTTTTCTTCTAAATGGTTTGCTCTCTTCTTGAATTTTTTGTCTCCATTTAGAATGTAAAACAAATATATCCTTGGTGTTTTGCTGTTTTTATTGGACATTCTGGCTGTCTTCAAGTCGGCATGTAAAAAAAAATGTGACACCACACACATACCTGTAAATACATGTGGAAGTTTGCATAAAGAAATATTTAGCAAAAAAAAAAAAACATACATATGTCGTGAGACACAAATGGAAAGTTACTAGTATGTTCAGTTACATAAATCACATAAAGAAATATCCAAATCATCAAAATTTGTCTTAGATATTCATTACATATCTGTTAATACATATCTAGAAGTATCTAGCTAGTGTCTTTATTTATCATTCTAACATCTTCTACTCTAATATATGTTGAATATATGATTAGATAAATTAAACTGCTTAAAATTAGTAAACTGCAATCACAAACTACAGATTTTATTATAGCTTGCTATATCAATCTACTGAATTAATTTTCTTTATGCATGTTATGATATGAATTGAATAGAATTAAATAGATCTTTACTCATTATGGTGTATCAATCATGGTAATTTTATAATTTCGTAAATCATAAAAATTCTACTTCTTTGAAGTTTTTCCTTCAGGACATGCACAACGTTTCTCAATAATATATAATTTTTCTTGAAATTTCACATACAATTTATTTGCATTCATCAAGTTTCAACAGAAAAAGTTGGGGTATATGTCTGTTTTAGAGTTAGCATATTTTGATAGTTTCTGGTTGTTGCAAGTAAAAATTTAAGTTCAGCTCTGCTGTATAAATGGATATTACCATAGTAAAGAAGGAAAGAAAATCTTTGGAACAATTGGGTATTGAACCTGGGAACTTTTCATTACAAGTTAGGAAATCTAACCACTGAGCTACCCAGGCCAATGTAAACAAATTGTAACATAACTATATTACAAAATCTAAACCTATTATACAAGAACTCTTCATATTGAGGAGAGAAAAAATAACTTTAGAGAAAATGTCAGAAACGTTGAGTGTGTCCTGAACCTAAAGGATTTTAAAATGAATATGTGATGCATTTACTATACAGTCATTAGATATATGAAATTGTGTACAGACATGTTAGATTTGAAGATTTCAGAATGTCCAGAACACTGCATATATCCATTTCTTGTGATTTGTTGTGGTTAAATGAAGTCTCAACACTGCTGCTAGAAATCAGTTATTTATCATAGGGAGTCACTGTTTGGCAAATATCTAATATCATACATTTATCAAATGGGTGTGAGGGCAATAGTCATTTTATCAGCCTCTTAACAAAAACTGTCACCCAAGAGCATAATGCTTGAACAGTTCTTGCATAGAGGCTGACAAACTATCTGTAGCATAAATCTAATTTTTGAAAGTTCCCTGAGTTTTGTTGATTGGTATGATATCAAGCTTTAATCAATAATAAGATATGATTGTGACTATACATGTTTTTGGCCTGATAAAAAGGAATAAGAATCAGATTGGTTAAATCTAAAATTTGAAATTTCAAGGACTGTCAAGTGCATGGTGGATTTTCACCCAACTACATTACATGCATTTTGTGTATAATATATGGCTTCAACTAAAAATACCTCATCTTTTTTCTTTTCATTCTTTCTTTCTTGCCTTTTTTTTTTTTTTTTGGAAGGGGATGGGGGTGGGGGTGGGGTGGGGGTGGGGGTTGCAAGGAAATGAGCAAATTCTGAATATTATGACCTTAGGATAATGCATTTTATTAAGATGATGAGTGCATCCATAGAATAAACTGAAATAATGTTCAAAATTTAAAATATGTTTTTGCTCATTTAATTCCTGGGCTCTGTATTTTAAATAAAAAAAAAATCAATTTCAACAAAACTACAGCATAAGTGACAATTTTTTAAGTCACAATCTTATGCATGGATGAGCATTTTTCAGGAAGAAGCATGATATCTACATGTACTTCTTGCATGTCTTTAACATTTAAATCTGCTTTTAATATTTTTTCCATCACCTTAATATTTTTTAGGCAGAAATGAAGCACTAACTTTACCTACTTTTTTATTCTTTTAGAGGAAGATGACTGCAAAATTTAATTACTCAACATGTATTTATTATGACAAATATTTGATAATAATTTACAGAATTAGTGATTATTTTTGGTCTGGTTGTACAGTCAGTGTTGAGATTTCTTTTGATGTTTTTATGACATTTTTGTTAACTGTATCAATATTAATTATGAAATGATGTTGCAGCAGATATTATTGTGATATTGAATCTGTGGAGGCATGTTAAGTGAATGTATCATACAACTGTAGGAACAAACATCTAGTAGCAGGTAACAAATTCTATTACATATTTAGTTATAAATACAAACTTTTTGCACATGTACAGTGAGAGACCTCACAATATCTATATCATGTCTGATTAGTATGAGTGACATCACATTAGCTATATCATGTCTGATTGGTATGTGTGACATCACATGAGCTATATCACGTCTGATTGGTATGTGTGACATCACATTAGCTATATCATATCTGATTTTTATGACTGACCCCACAATAACTATATCATATCTGATTTTTATGACTGACCCCACAATAACTATATCATATCTGATTGGTATGTGTGACCCCACAATATCTATATCATGTCTGATTGGTATGAGTGACATCACATCAGCTATATCATGTCTGATTGGTATGAGTGACATCACATTAGCTATATCATGTCTGATTGGTATGTGTGACATCACATTAGCTATATCATATCTGATTGGTATGTGTGACATCACATTAGCTATATCATGTCTGATTGGTATGTGTGACCCCACAATATCTATATCATGTGTGATTGGTATGAGTGGCATCACATTAGCTATATCATGTCTGATTGGTATGAGTGACATCACATTAGCTATATCATGTGTGATTGGTATGAGTGGCATCACATTAGCTATATCTTGTCTGATTGGTATGTGTGACATCACATTAGCTATATCATGTCTGATTGGTATGTGTGACATCACATTAGCTATATTATGTGTGATTGGTATGAGTGGCATCACATTAGCTATATCATGTCTGATTGGTATGAGTGGCATCACATTAGCTATATCATGTCTGATTGGTATGAGTGACATCACATTAGCTATATCATGTCTGATTGGTATGTGTGACATCACATTAGCTATATCATGTCTGATTGGTATGTGTGACATCACATTAGCTATATCATGTCTGATTGGTATGGTAATACACTACAGATCTTTTGTACACATTTTGTAGAATTTCTATTTCAAACTCCTTTATTCTCGTATTAATCATTTAAACTTTCAAGTCATATATGTTCATTGAAGAAGAGGTATTCAAATATTTCTAACAAATTAATTCCTAAATCATAGATAAAATATTGACATGATTTTTTTTCTGTTTATTTCATTTTAGCTGATTATTACTAAGTATGTTATTAGCATGATAAAACATTTTCTGTATCACACCCCTTCCCAACCCTCAAATTATATCAAGGAAAGATCAAATAATACTAGCAATTTATATTATTTAGCAAAAAGATTAATAATTCTAGCAATTAAATCAGTATGTTTCATACTGTTTGTATGTGTAAATTCATGATTCTATGATACAGTATTTGTCCCCACTGGTAATGTACATTATGAAATATACATAAATCTACATGAAACGCAAGATATGAAACACAAATCAACATAAGATGCCAATTGTGAATTACATAAAAATCTACATAAGATGCAAGGTATGAATTACATAAAAATCTACACAAGACGCAAGGCATGAATTATATACAAATTTATGTAAGATGCAAGGTATGACATTACATACAAATCTACATAAGAAGCAAGGTATGAATTACATACAGATCTATGAAAGACAAAGCCCAGATACACATACCAAGGTATTTAGTAATAAAGACATTTTGTTATCACCATAAAAATGATGCTTGACCTCTAAGGTGGCTTACTACACGTTGAAAGAGTTTCTCAAATCAACTCCAAATGATTTGATTATGAAAGATATGATGATATGATTTAATGATAAGTATATATCTCAAAAAGGCAGAAAATATGCTATTTTTAAAGAAAAAAAACAACAATGTGATGTCAAAAATTTATTTCAGTAAATATAAATAAAATCTCAATTCTGGATGATCTTCAAAGCAAATTTGAGAGCAAAAAAATCCAATTCTGGATGATCTTCAAAGCAAATTTGAGAGCAAATTGATGCATTCAGATAACTCAAATTATCAGGTTCGATATGATTTTTATCATTATATCTATAGTTTTTTTTTTCCAAAATCACTGGATTTAAAATGTGGAAAATGAGCTGTAGTGTCTCTTTAATGAAGATGTGCAATTTTTCTGATGTTGATAGACACTTCTAGTTATGCCATGTCTAACATCTTTAAGAAAAGTGGTGATAAATCAGATAACATATACATTTTCTTTGGCTATTGATTAAATTTAAATATAGTAAGAGGAAATTTTAACACACTTTTTCTACTTTGAACCATTAATATTGGTAAGCTATGCATTGGTTGGGCTGCCTTATTATAACATAAGGATCAGTCTGGGTGATGAATGATTAAGACTGGATATTACAACATTTGAGCCTAAAATGTGGCAATCTGAAGCTCTCAAGAAAGCCATATTCTTGTAAACTTTCTCCTTTTTCTGTTGGATTTAATCAAAGTTTGGTAGACATATGATTATGCAGAATTTGAGAGATTTTTAAAGAGAAGGTTAAAATTTAATTATTCTATCTTTAGCCATCATTCTATGTCAAGAATAAGTACATCCTTTTTCCTCCATAGTTTTTCTCTCTTGTCATAAACACCCATGTTTTTCCTTTATGTTTTATTGTTTTTTCATTTATTGCAGTCTTTTGCCAACTAAACTGCTCCTCACCCCCACCACATTTCCAATATGCAATACTTGTATTCAAAGAGACAGACATGTGTATACTGCAATTATTGGCTGAAACAAACATGATGTTTTTACCATTCTTGTCATTTTTTTAACCATCTAAAGAGCCAAAAATTCCATCCCACTAAAATGATGGCAGATATATTGTCTGTCTTGGGGTGGTGACTTCAAGACATGTCTAAAAGACCAGAACCTCTTAAGACACATCAAACTGACCAGAGACTCTGATACACATCTAACTGACCAGAGACTCTGATACACCATCTAACTGACCAGAAACTCTGATACACATCTAACTGACCAGAGACTCTGATACACATCTAACTGACCAGAGACTCTGATACACATCTAACTGACCAGAGACTCTGATACACATCTAACTGACCAGAGACTCTGATACACATCTAACTGACCAGAGACTCTAATACACATCTAACTGACCAGAGACTCTAATACACATCTAACTGACCAGAGACTCTGATACACATCTAACTGAACAGAGACTCTGATACACATCTAACTGACCAGAAACTCTGATACACATCTAACTGACCAGAGACTCTAATACACATCTAACTGACCAGAGACTCTGATACACATCTAACTGACCAGAGACTCTGATACACATCTAACTGACCAGAGGACTCTGATACACATCTAACTGACCAGAGACTCTAATACACATTTAACTGACCAGAGACTCTGATACACATCTAACTGACCAGAGACTCTGATACACATCTAACTGACCAGAAACTTTGATACACATCTAACTGACCAGAGACTCTGATACACATCTAACTGACCAGAGACTCTGATACACATCTAACTGACCAGAGACTCTGATACACATCTAACTGACCAGAGACTATGATACACATCTAACTGACCAGAGACTCTGATACACATCTAACTGACCAGAGACTCTGATACACATCTAACTGACCAGAGACTCTGATACACATCTAACTGACCAGAGACTCTGATACACATCTAACTGACCAGAAACTTTGATACACATCTAACTGACCAGAGGACTCTGATACACATCTAACTGACCAGAGACTCTGATACACATCTAACTGACCAGAGACTCTGATACACATCTAACTGACCAGAGACTATGATACACATCTAACTGACCAGAAACTTTGATACACATCTAACTGGACCAGAGACTCTGATACACATCTAACTGACCAGAGACTCTGATACACATCTAACTGACCAGAGACTCTGATACACATCTAACTGACCAGAGACTCTGATACACATCTAACTGACCAGAGACTCTGATACACATCTAACTGACCAGAGACTCTGATACAAATCTAACTGACCAGAGACTCTGATACACATCTAACTGACCAGAGACTCTGATACACATCTAACTGACTAGAGACTCTTGAGGACACATTTAATTGACCAGAGCCTCTTGAGACACCTTCTCACTGACCAGAGACTCTGATACACATCTAACTGACCAGAAACTTTGATACACATACATCTGACCAGAGCCTTTGATACACATTTGACTGACCAGATATACTTGAGACACATCTAACTGACTAGAGACTCTGATACATGTTTGACTGACCAGAGACTCTGATATACATCAAACTGACCAGAGCCTTTGATACACATCTGACTGATCAGAAATGCTTGGTACACATCTAACTGACCAAAGACTCTGATACACATCTAACTGACTAGAAACTCTGATGCACATCTAACTGACCAGAGACTCTGTACATATCTAACTGACCAGAGGACTCTGATACACATCTAACTGACCAGAGACTCTTGAGATATATGCAACATACATGTACTGTATAACGGGTATTTTCTGTGGTTGTCCATTTTTTACAGAATTTTGTGGATATGAACAATCCGTAAATTTTACAATTGCAAAAAATTCTATATTGATACATATATGTATAGATAGGGATAATGCTACCACAGAAATTGTAAATGCAGAATATAATTTGATTTCTGTTATGGATCAAATCACAGAAATTTCCACCTGCAGAAAATACCCATTAAATGATATTGTATATGACTACCAGATATTTCATTAATGTAATAAAGAGTTTTCAAAGTTTAAGAATTTACATGTCATTTTAAACAACTCTTGTTATATATAATTGTGACACAATTCCTAGAAGAATTGTGTTAGTGAATTTGTTTGTGGTTGTAAGTGTTCTGTTTTTCCTTTTGTTATGCTTAAATCTAAAATACTGTAGTTTCATCAGTTTTCGTGAACATGATATTTCCTAGATTTGTGAAACACTTCATTGTCATTGATCCATAATTCCTTGGAAGGTTATTCCATGTTCTTCATTTATTTTGTTGATCTCATAATTTTGCAGTCAGACACAATCAAGTAAACTAAAGTATCTAACAAAAAAAATGCTGAAACTACAGTACTGCATCATTGATTTGTACACCTATACATAAAATCACCCTTGCATAATCAGTATAAACTATCAATAGAGTTAGATATGTGTGCTTCATGTCCTGTTTTGCATGGGATGTGTGTGCATGTTTTAGTTTTTGAATTTGATCTTCAAAGTACCTCTTTGTGCAGTGGACTTACATGTATCTGGAGTGTATCAATATGACTTCTTTGTTTCCCTCAGACTTGACCAGCAGTGAACGGGACAGTGAGCACTTCCTGAGGAAGTTGAAACCGTGCTCGGTTTGCACTGGCGAGAACAGACAGTATTCGCTCCAGTCAGCAGCAGCGTGAAACCCCCATATAGACGAGCAGTGTCAGTTCCCATGCACTTGCTGACCAAAACTTCCCCTCCCAAAGGTACAGAGAAAACACAAAGACAGGCTTTAAAATACTTAATTCTTAGCTCTCTTTTTTAAAGCTAGTAAAAAATTGTACAATTGGATTTTTTTCAGGATTAGCAAATTGATTTCATACTAAATTAACTATTGTTCATTTGAGGCACCTGAGCAATTTTTTTTTAGAGAAGAATATCTATGTTTATGAGTAGATCTTGTCAATGTTTTTGTCATTAATATCAAGTTAATGTGGAGGACAACATGATCATAGATCTGAAAATAAGTTATTCTCTGAAGAATTTGAAATTAGATTTTCAAAAACTTACTCTCTTGCCTGGATTTTTTGAAACAATCTTAAGTTGAAACTTGAACTTAAGTCTGAGATTTTACTCAAATTTTGAGATCGTTGAAATAAAAGAGAACTCAAACTTAAATTTGAGATTTTTTTGGGAAAAATCCAAACCTGATCTTGTTAAGTTCTGATACGTTGTTTTTTTTTGTATGTGGTTTATGTTCAAAAAAACTTTTTATGGGAGATAAATGTTATTTATATAAATCAGATCTGATAATCAGCTACTAACTGCTTTGTGTATTAGACATTCATTTTGTTTAGTTTTTGTGATATTCAGTTTTTTTTCCAAGTAGATGTATATGTATTTGAATGCTATGATAAACGTCAATCTATTTTTTAAATTCCATTCATAAGTTTGAATTTATTGAGTGTCGTTAATCAAATTGAACTAAAATTTGTATGTTTACATGATATAATTGGACTCGCTTGGCGGTGACAACTAAGATTGAATAATAGTATTGACACATTGTTATAAATCCTTTGTGCTGCCTATCATACAACCAAAAACTTGAACAGAGCTATGTGTTATTCAAGGAGTGGGCGGTTTTGAATGTTATGTCTAAACTTTTGAATTTTGTTTCTGTAATACTGTATAATGGGCATTTTTCATGGTGGAAATTTTGCTGTTTAATCCCTAAATGGTATCAAATTATTGTTCTGCTTTTCCAATTTCTGCAGTTGCATTATTAATGATGCACTTAGATAATATCTTAATCTTGTTATGATATTTTGTAATTGTAATATTTGCTGATTTTTCTTATCTGCAAATTTTCACAAAAAATGGACAACCGCAGAAAATACCTGTTATGTGGTATGTACTGGTTAGGACCCTTTATATTTTGGTAAGCACATTCTGAATAAAAAAGTGTGGAATACCTCATTAGGTATCAGAGACTCGAAGCTGTAATTAAGTGTTCAAGATTTTCTTTAGTTCACAGGAGCAGAAGGCCTAGGTCAGCTTTTCTGATGAAAAATTGTCCATCATCTGTTAACCATTCACATTTTCAATTTCTTCTCAAGAACCATTCACTTAGTTTTAACCAAACTTTGCACAAAGAATCCCCTAGTAAAGGCAATTAAGTGTAATCAAATTAAGAATTATGATCCTTCCCAGAGGGAGATATATAGCAAACAGTGAAAATAGTGTGGGAGTAGGGGTTTTTTGTTTGTTTTTTAAAATTTTTTTTAAGGTCACTTGAGTCATTCAGGTGACCTATTGCCATTAGTCTTTGTCCATTCTTCATGTGTCGTCCATTAATAATTTCACATATTTAACTTCTTGAAAACTACAAGGCCAATTGTTACCAGTTTTGGTGTGAAGCATCTCTAGGATAAGAGAAATATAAATATGAAATTTATTACCACCTCTGGGGCCTCAGGGGCAGGGCCAAATACGTTAAAAAAGCTATATTTTCAAAAATCTTCTTCTCTACTCCCACACATGTGGGATAAAAAGTAAATGTAAGGGTTATGATTGATTGATTGTATGTTGTTTTACATCCCGCTTGAGAATTTTTCAGTCATATGGAGATGTCACCACTGCCGGTGAAGGGCTACAAATTTAGGCCTATGCTCGGCACTCAGGGCCTTGAGCAGGGAGGGATCTTCATCGTGCCACACCTGCTGTGACACAGGGCGTCGGTTTTGCGGTCTCCCCTGAAGACCCCCCCCCCCCCCCCCCCCCATCTAGTCGCCTCTTACGACAAGCTAGGGGTGCTGAGAACCTATTCTAACCCAAGTCCCTGTATGGTTATGATGTCCATGAAGACCTATGTCAAAATTGTGAAATTCATGGCCCTTAGGTCAGGGGTTCAGGCACTAGGCTGAAGCCAATATGGACATAGAGTGAAATGCATTACATCTTAGAAAATTTTCCATATATATTTGAGAAAAACTATATGCATGATAATGATGTTCATAAAACTCTCAAATTGTGAAAATTCATGGCTCCTGGGCCAGGGGTTCAGGCCCTAGGGCAGAACCAATATGGCCATATTGTGAAAATACATAATTAAATCTTAGAAAATCTTCTCTACTGCAATATATATTTGAGTGAAACTAAATTCATGATTGTGATGTCCATGAAGCTCTCTATCTAAATTGTGAAATTTATGACTCCTGTGTCCAGGGGTTCAGACCCTAGGATGGGGTCCAATATGGCCATATTGTGAAAAAGTGTTAAGTCTTAGAAATTCCTCAGATTTCTCTGATTTCTTTCCATAGAGTAAAGGCAGAGCTTTAATGGGGTTTTTAAGATTACATGGGAAGATGCATTTGAACAGGTGTGTGATGTGGCCTACAGGCCTCTTGTTGTTTAGTCAAGCGAGACTGATTGATATGGTATCAGATATTTTTTGACTAGGTAATTTTAACAGTGAGTAGTGTTTGTAGATATAACTTGTTAATTGACACATCAAACTGTAGCTTGTGACCTTATTTGCAGAAACTCGTAGTAAATGGAAGCTGCTTATGTATAAGGTCCTGCGTAAGTGTAATATCCTGGTCTTTTAAAAGCTTTGGCTTTCCAAATCTAACAGCTTATTGAAATCAGACATGATTGCATGCTTCGTTTCCAGTGCAGAACCATTTTCAAACTTTTTGCTGATTGAAATTTGTATGTATTAGTAGTTTATTTGATTATGATCTTTTTCCATCAAATTTGTGTCAATTTCTAGCTCACTTCAGCAGTCTTATATGGACATACATAATTAGTAATGGAATAATTTACCAAGATTGGAGTACAGTGTATCATAATCCAAGATTCCTCTGACTCTTAACCCCACATCTATACTGTGACATGTCCACAATATAATAGAGGGGTTAAAATTCGAAGGAATCTCGGATTCAGTGTATCAATGTTCAAATAGATATTACTGTGTATGTCCATATAGAAATATAGATACAAAGGTAAATGATTATGTGTGCTATTTTATCATCATAAAATGCTATGAATGTATGTTTTAGTGCATGTCTGTGTGTACCAAACAAGTTTACTGTTTGTGATAAAAGTAACTTCAAAAGAATTCAGGGCTAGTGTACAAGTGACAGTATGTTATCATGACATTGTGTGTTAAGGAGGTACTCTACATCACCATAATGGCCGACTTCCTTTTAAAACATGAATGAAAATATAAACATCAGTAGTACTTTTTTTTATTCATTTCAAATATCTTTGCCTATCTGAGTAGCCAGTGGGTTAGCATGTCGACTGCTGAACTGTAGATCATGGGTTCAAGTCTAACAGGGGTTTTTCCATTTTTTCAGATTGTTTTCAACTAAAACTGCATTTTTTTTGACTAAATAAAGTAAATTTGAAAGTTTCCAATTTCAAATATTGTTGTACATATTCTCCATTTTTCACCCTCATCAAATTTCTCTGGTGTAGCATTCCTCCTTAAACTTGTGAGTTTTTTCATATGACTGTGTCTCAATTTTTACTTATCCGTTTGATTTTTTCCCACATCTCATGATTACCTTCTCCAGAACTTGTGAACAAATCTCAATCAAGTATGACATAGTGAGTATTCATAATGGAGGACCACACCTCCATCCAATGTGAGGTCATTAGGATATGAAAAAAGATGGAATCAGATATCTTCACTAGAATTAATGCTATATTTAAAGGATGAAATCTTTGTGTGATAAGAAATTCAGAGTTACTGGACACAATAAATCTACCTTCACTTTTAAGTAACTATTTTGGATCTAATGTTTTGATATTGAAAAGCTGCAGACAAAACATCTTATTGTGTATGAGCTAATATGAAAACTTAAAAATCAGAGTTTTGTTTCTGGGCTTCAATAACTCTGAGTTGTGTTTCTGGGCTTCAATATCTCAGGTTTGCTGGACTACAATAACTCTGAGTTGTGTTTCTGGCTACAATAACCCTGAGTTGTGTTTCTGAAGTATAGTAACTAAGTTTTGTGGCACTTCAATAACTCTAAGTTGTGTTTCTGATCTTCATTAACTTTGAGTTTTGTTTCAGAGTTGTGTTTCTGGACTAAGTTGTGTTTCTGGGCTTTCAATAACTCGGAGTTGTGTTTCTGAGTTTCAATAATTCAAAGTTTGTTTCTGGTCTTCAATAACTCTGAGTTTTGTTTCTGGTCTTCAATAACTCTGAGTTGTGTTTCTGAGCTACAGTAACTCTGAGTTGTGTTTCTGAGCTACAGTAACTCTGAGTTGTGTTTCTGGGCTACAGTAACCCTGAGTTGTGTTCTGATCTTCATTAACTTTGAGTTTTGTTTCAGAGTTGTGTTTCTGGACTACAATAAATCTAAGTTGTGTTTCTGGGCTTCAATAAAAAAAACCTCTGAGTTTTGTGTTCCTGAGTTGTGTTTCTGAGTTGTGTTTCTGAGTTTCAATAATTCAAAGTTTTGTTTTCAGGGCTTCAATAACTCTGAGTTGTGTTTCTGGGCTTCAGTAACACTGAGTTTTGTTTCTGAGCTACAATAACTCTGAGTTGTGTTTCTGAGTTGTGTTTCTGAGTTTCAATAATTCAAAGTTGTGTTTTCTGAGTTGTGTTTCTAAGTTGTGTTTCTGGGCTTCTATAACTCAAAGTTGTGTTTCTGGGCTCAATAACTCAGAGTTGTGTTTCTGGGCTTCAGTAACTCTGAGTGGTGTTTGTGGGAATCAGTAAATCTGAGTGGTGTTTTCTGGGCTACAATAACTTGCTGGTGAGTTCACATGTACTGATCTATTGAACGTTATCTTTAAATCAAGTTTAAAATAAACCCGACTATTTATCAATCTGATCTGCAAGCTTTCTCATATAGTGTAGATATTTAGTGTGAGGTGACCTCAATTGGAACACTGCTTAGAGCAAGGTCATTTTGATAAGGACAATTTATTTTGTTGCAGTTGTCATGGTATCAATGTACAAGTATAGAAAAATAGTGGGGGGGGGGGGGGGGGGGGGGGGGGGAGGGAGGGAGTATAAACGTCTATTTTTAATATTGCCATGTGGACTTTGCTTGCAGTGAAACTTGCCAATTTAAGTCGGGGTGTGATTTGGTGCGTGGTTGTGTTGGGCATAACGTTTAATACATGTATTATAGAAAATGAAGAAATGGATGTGTTGTGTGCTGAATTTAAATCTGATTATTGTACACTTAAAAGAATTCTGAATTGACATTGTCCATTTTATTCATTATGACAGGACTCAAAAATGTTCATTGTTTGGTCATCCATTTGTTTAAATGTGTCAAATGTTTCATGTATATTGTGTTGTTTTGTTTGAATTCATAAACATTATTATTAACTGAATCTCTCTGTCCCAAGCAAACCAAGTGTGAGTGGATATATCAGAGTGATCTTGTTGAAGTTTAATTGTGAGAAATGTCTTACTGATTTCAGTTGAACAAGCCAAAGAGAATCCTGTATCAGACAGCAGTCAGCTCCTCACTTTAATCTGGGTCGACGAATGACTACCAGGATGCAGTTCGGAGCATTTAGCAACATATTTCCAGGTACATTACTGACTTTAATGGTGGAAAATCTCAGTTATTAAACAAGCAATGGTTTAAATATTATAGTAACTGAAGTATTTCAGAAGATAGAATGATAATAAAATGGATGAAATGGAATTTTTACAGGAGGGAACATTAAGGAGTTTACTGATGAGGAGAGTAATTTTACAGCCCTGCTGCAGAAAGCTATGGACCGGAGGGGGTAGACAGAGACACTGTGTACCAGTTAGTGGCTCTTCTGATGAGGGTGGGTGATTGTGTGTTTTGATGAGAGTGAGTGTGTGTGTTGTGATGAGGGTGGGTGTTTTGTATATTGTGATGAGGTGGGTTTTGTATGTTATGATGAGGTGGGTGTTTGTGTGTTGTGATGAGGTGGGTGTTTGTGTGTTGTGATGAGGAGGGTGTTTGTGTCCTGATGAAGGTGGGTGTTTGTGTGTTGTGATGAGGTGGATGTTTGTGTGTTGTTATAAGGGTGGATATTTGTGTGTGTTGTGATGAGGTGGTGTTTGTGTTCTGATGAGGGTGGGTGTTTGTTATAGTGATGAGGTGGGTGTTTGTGTGTTGTTATAAGGGTGGGTGTTTGTGTGTATTGAGATGAGGTGATGTTTTGTGTTCTGATGAGGGTGGGTGTTTGTTTATAGTGATGAGGTGGGTGTTTGTGTGTTGTTATAAGGGTGGGTGTTTGTGTGTGTTTGTGATGAGGTGGTGTTTGTGTTCTGATGAGGGTGGGTGTTTGTTTATAGTGATGAGGTGGGTGTTTGTGTGTTGTTATAGGGTGGGTGTTTGTGTGTATTGAGATGAGGTGATGTTTGTGTTCTGATGAGGGTGGGTGTTTGTTTATAGTGATGAGGTGGGTGTTTGTGTGTTGTTATAAGGGTGGGTGTTTGTGTGTATTGGAGATGAGGTGATGTTTGTGTTCTGATGAGGGTGGGGTGTTTGTTTTTAGTGATGAGGTGGGTGGGTGTGTGTTGTTATAAGGGTGGATATTTGTGTGTGTTGTGGATGAGGTGGTGTTTGTGTTCTGATGAGGGTGGGTGTTTGTTTTTAGTGATGAGGTGGGTGGGTGTGTGTTGTTATAAGGGTGGATATTTGTGTGTGTTGTGATGAGGTGGTGTTTGTGTTCTGATGAGGGTGGGTGTTTGTTTATAGTGATGAGGTGGGTGTTTGTGTGTTGTTATAAGGGTGGGTGTTTGTGTGTGTTGTGATGAGGTGGTGTTTGTGTTCTGATGAGGATGGGTGTTTGTTTATAGTGATGAGGTGGGTGTTTGTGTGTTGTTATAAGGGTGGGTGTTTGTGTGTATTGAGATGAGGTGATGTTTGTGTTCTGATGAGGGTGGGTGTTTGTTTTTAGTGATGAGGTGGGTGTTTGTGTGTTGTTATAAGGGTGGGTGTTTGTGTGTATTGAGATGAGGTGATGTTTGTGTTCTGATGAGGGTGGGTGTTTGTTTTTAGTGATGAGGTGGGTGGGTGGGTGTTGTTATAAGGGTGGATATTTGTGTGTGTTGTGATGAGGTGGTGTTTGTGTTCTGATGAGGGTGGGTGTTTATGGGTGTGTTGTTTAGGGTGAGTAATTATGTAATTATGCCATGGTTTCCGTTTTGCAGATATATACAAAATGCAGAGGTAGTTGCTTTGAATGTGTGATTAATTTGTACTTATACACTCTCTATTCAATCATTTTGTAGTTTATGGTAACAGTGAAACAAGTGATGACAAAAGAAAGATAACAGAATTCAGGTGAGTTAAAGTTTACAAAGAAAAAAAAAATAATCATAACATCTTTGATAGATGCTGTATTAGAGGATTTTGAGATTTTGTTTTAGAACATCGTACTTCGACATCTGAATGTTCTCCTGGGATACAACCAGACTGAGAAATCCTTCAGTGTCCCTCCACACAAACTCAGGTACAATGGCTAGATTCGTTCTTGGCATTTTCATAACACCATCATATTTTTAAAATCATCATCTGGCTTGGACATTTCAAAAAATTCTCAAACTTAAGTTTGAGTTTTCATTTTTATTTGAGCACTCAAAATTTGAGTGAAATCTCAGACTTAAGTCAAAGTTTCCACTTACAATTGTTTCAAGAAATTTGGCCTGGTTTGACTTTTACTAATACTCAATATTTTATTCTTGTTTCAGATCCTCAGCTGTTTTTAATGCTTTTCTGAGTGGAGTTCCATTTGTAAGTTACTCATTTTATTCCAACTGTAGGAGTGCAGAACAGCTGTTCTCTTGTCATGAGATAACATTATTTCATATTACACACTGTATATTGGGAAATTAACATGGCAACTTTAATTTCACAATGATTGTGATTTATCTTTTTTCTGCAAAATTAGTGAATAATACATTGAAAATATTCATCTTTTTGTATGCAAAATTAAACCCATAGTGAATAATACATTGAAATATTTCATTGCATTCATAGTCAAATTTTAAAAGTAGATTTTCCTATAATGTGAAATTAAAACTCAAGCAGTTGTACCCTTGTAATAAATCATGACTTTTAAATCCTGTGGAATTAAAGCAATTTTTGTGTTGTTTATTCATATACAGTCAAGCTTCATTAGTCTGGACCTCTGTAATCCAGACACTAAGTATTCATATGTAATCACGATTATTAACTGTTATAATCCAGACACTAAGTATTCATATGTAATCACGATTTATTAACTGTTATAATTCAGACATGAGTGTAATATGTAATCACGATTTATTAACTGTTATAATCCAGACACTAAGTATTCATATGTAATCAAGATTTATTAACTGTTATAATCAGACACTAAGTATTCATATGTAATCAAGATTTATTAACTGTTATAATCCAGACACTAAGTATTCATATGTAATAAAGATTTATTAACTGTTATAATCCAGGACACTAAGTATTCATATGTAATCAAGATTTATTAACCCTTATAATCCAGACATGAAGTGTAATATGTAATCACGATTTATTAACTGTTATAATCCAGACACTAAGTATTCATATGTAATCACGATTTATTAACTGTTATAATCCAGACACTAAGTATTCATATGTAATCACGATTTATTAACTGTTATAATCCAGACACTAAGTATTCATATGTAATCAAGATTTATTAACTGTTATAATCCAGACACTAAGTATTCATATGTAATCAAGATTTATTAACTGTTACAATCCAGACACTAAGTATTCATATGTAATCAAGATTTTAACCCTTATAATTCAGACACGAAGTGTAATATGTAATCAAGATTTATTAACCGTTATAATCCAGACACGAAGTATTCATATGTAATCACGATTTATTAACTGTTATAATCCAGACACTAAGTATTCATATGTAATCATGATATTATAACTGTTATAATCCAGACACTAAGTATTCATATGTAATCAAGATTTATTAACCCTATAATCCAGACACTAAGTATTCATATGTAATCAAGATTTATTAACCCTTATAATCCAGACACGAAGTGTAATATGTAATCAAGTTTATTAACCCCTATAATCCAATAATCCAGATATTAAGTATTCTTATGCAGTTAAACTTTATTAATCTGAACCTCGATAATCCAGACACTTAATTATCAAACTTCCTATATGCATTATTTATCCCAAAATTGATGCAGTTCAATATTTTCAATGGTTCTGTTCAGTATCCAGTCTTGAAATTAACAAAGTTCAACTGTACAACAACAAAAAATTTCCAGTTTAAAAACTTTTCATGTTCACATTTTTGAGATACTTCTTGATATTGTAGGTCCTAGATTGTAACTTTGACCTGGGCAATCAAATCCTTCCTATCACCCTGCTGTTACTTCAATATGGACCCTCCCCCCAGAGGTTATGCCAGCGACTACCAGCCCCCTAACTACACCTTGTGGTATCTAGAGCCCCATACCCGGATCTCCTGGCTGACAACACTACTGGTTATACTGTCAAGGTGGGTATCAAAGAGCTGACTGCCATATTAAGAATTACAAACACAATGTTGGCTACAGTTAAGGCATTGGGAGACCCTCCAGCATTTTTTTTTTAGAACTGATGCCAATAATTGGTACCATTCCCAATGCTAAGTACTATTGATTTTCCTAATTCTAAGGCTTAAAAAAGTACTCAGTAACAGTCTATTGTAATGACATAATTTGAGGCTCATTATTTGCTTTGTATGAAACCTTATACAAGTTAACTACTTTCATCACTTCCTCTTGAATAGAAAGCAGAGGTCAATAAAAAAGTGCATGTTTGCAAAATTTTAAACAATAAATATTTATTTATTCATTAATATATGGCTTATTCACTATTCAGTGATAATTCTAAAATAAATACTGTTTGTTGATATGAAAGAAAATTTAGAAGTTTGTTTTATATTGATATTTTTCTCAATTAATTGAGTGTGGGTACCATTCACCTATTGAGTGTGGGTACCATTCACCTATTGAGTGTGGGTACCATTCACCTATTGAGTGTGGGTACCATTCACCTATTGAGTGTGGGTACCATTCACCTATTGAGTGTGGGTACCATTCCACATATTGAGTGTGGGTACCATTCACATATGGAGTGTGGGTACCATTCACATATTGAGTGTGGGTACCATTCACATATTGAGTGTGGGTACCATTCACATATTGAGTGTGGGTACCATCACATATTGAGTGTGGGTACCATTCACCTATTGAGTGGTGGGTACCATTCACCTAATGAGTGTGGGTACCATTCACATATTGAGTATGGGTACCATTCACATTATGATAAAAAAAAATGATGCCCTCAAATTCCCATGAATTGATTTGGATCATTGTGGAGATCCTTGGCGATGGTTTTGGTCTGTAGGTGGGTGATGGTTTGGTCTGTAGGTGGGTGATGGTTTCATCTCCTTCCTGGTGTATTGATAGTGATACACCCATGATGTTTTTGTACAGAGTAAGAAAAGTAGCACCTTGTGCTTTTGGAAGGAAATAAGATTTGAAAGTTTGCATATTTGCAGGAAATCAAAGTTTACATCTGCCATCAGATTTCGTAGATTTTTCATAAATTGTCAAGCTGTTAGTTTTCGGGTTTTTTTTATTTAAATCTTCAGCCCCCCCCCCCCCCCCCCCCCCCCCCCCCCCCCCCCCACCCCCCCCCCCCCCCCCCCCCCCCCCCCTAAAAAAAAAAGCAAAACTTAAAAAAATCAAAATCAAATATTAAAAAATAAAAAAAACACCCGAAATTTACAGACATAAATGAAATGTTCAGCAAAGAAACACATTACATTTAATAATTTAGAGACCTTTTCATGTACAGAATGATCTTTCAATTTACTCTATCAAGTCTTGGTAGGAGGATCTCTGTACTTTGAAATACTGTCAATATACACTCTATTGCATACGATATAGAAATTATCACATGCAATATACAATTTGTCGCATGCATATCTTTTCTCTGACAGTACCAGTTCTACACATCCCCAGTGTCTGCCATTATTCAGACCCTGGTGCGAGTTGTCATCAATACGATCGATGCTCAGCATCACCGGTGTAAGAAATCTCATGAGGATGGCTTCCTTCCACCCAGTCCTTCTATGCTCAGAAGTAAAGGTGGGTAGGAAATAAAAAAAAAAAACATACAGGTACACAATCTTATATCTATATTGGGTAAAGACGAAACTTCCAAGCATTTAAGAAGTGAATTGCCAGGTTTCAATGCTATGTCTGGCTTAATTTCATTTTCAAGTTAATTTTAAAGATTTTTCCATATGTTGTACAATTTTTTCAGGAAAATATTTACATCCATTTATGATGTAAAATTTGTGACCTCACTCATTTCACCTTAGGGAATGCAATTGCATGTGTGTTGTTTCAGATTCTACAAAACTAAATTGACTTGGAAAATATTCAGGAAACTGACACACCTCCGCAAAGTCCAAAGGTCAAGGACACAGTAGAGGTAAACTTGAAGTCACCTCCAGAGTACAGCACAGTCCAATACAAGGCAAACAACACAGAGGGTATATCTCCTTCAGAGGAAAGCCAAGTACAGGTGGTGTCTGAAACCCCCAAAAGACCCTCAAAGCAGAGAAAACCCAGGAGAATTGTGGAGTATACAGAACCTGATGTGGACAAAAATCTCAAAAGAAAGCAGTCACCAAGGGTAATGGTGATTCTAAGGTTTTATATAGGCATACTTCCTCCTACAAGTAAGAGCTTCAGTCAATGTCCCCACACTGCCTGTATACTTCAATTATGCTATAATAAATGAAATAAGATATAATAAAAGGAATATATTTATGTGGTAACATAGAATTAAGGTGTCACTACTGAACCTAATGTGAAAACCTGTCAAATCTGAAAATTTTGCGATCCATTTCAATGAACTTCAATCCTAATGCTCATTCCCAACTCTCTTTCCTGTTCTGTTTTCTTTACACTATGTAATCCGATATCCTGTTTAATCTGTCATTTGACTCATAGCACACATTGTATAATAAGGTTCTTCTTTACATATTTTAGGTATTTTCCAAACCATAGCATGGTAATTTATAAGTTATGGCCAGCAGTAACTGTGTAAATAATGCATCAGACTGCAATTTGCAAGTGTGTAAAAATTGTGAATGTTTAAAGCAATATTAGCTCTAAACTTGAAAGTTTTATTTTGTTGTAAAAATGTTCTTTCATGATAGTTTTGTTTATAATTTTAATCATACATAGTCATTGATAAAATTAAAACCAAGTTTAAGATTTTATCAAAATAATGATTTCAGTTCTATTGAAGATATAGACATATATAAATTTTCGCAATGGAAGACAGTAATGTAATTTTGCTTGTTTCAGGGCCTCTGAATAGGATTTCTAATGCAAATGCTCAAATTTGTAAATTGTAATTTTTTCTATTATAGAAATAGTAAATTATAATTTTGCAACAAAAATTTTCAACACCAAAATGACAGATAGTATTGCTTATGGAATTCCAGAGAGCTGCAGAAATCAGAAGGGGTCACCCGAACATTCTGCCCGCTCCTGAAAGATCCTCCTCCCCAGCTTTAATAGAGGCAACCCAAACATTCGAAGAAAAGATAGACACCCCATCAGTAGATGTTATCATGGCCAAACAGTTGAATGAATTCTGTAAAATGGAAGACAAACCAAAAATCAAGGATACCTTTATTGCTAGTCCCCAGATTTCTCAGGTAACAGACACTAACAAAGTGACCCAGTTTAGTAGCAATGATGCTTCAAGCACATTGACTGGGCCCACCACTACAACAGAACGCAGCAATGACCTGACATCTGAGGTTGAAAGTGGAGCAGAAGACAGCGAAAAGCAGACAACGTCGGACACAGATGGAGAAAAGTACACAGGGGGAGCCACAGATTCTGGGGATGCTGACACACAGGAGGAAGGGAAAGGTAAATGTCACGAAGTGTTTATATCTAGGAGTGATAGCCACTACAGGTACACAGTCCATACAAAGAATCACTGTTATACTCCATCCCAAAGAGAGGGTACTGTATCTCCATTAGGCATTTCTGTATCTATTTTTATAAGAAACAACATATATGAATCATAGCCTCTTTATATTGTTACAAGAGTGTATGCATTATTTTGCAGGCATTGTATATTGTGTGTATAGATATTCGATGTGTAATACATACAAGCCACAGTCTATTCAAAAATTAGTTGGTTACAAACTTTCTCGTGGATAAATATATTTTGTGATGCATTTTCTCTTCTGATTTCCTTACATATCATGTACAGTAAAACACAGTTACAGTGAACACACTTATAATGAATTCATGCTTACAGTAAAACACAGTACAGTTAACACACTTATAATGAATGCATGCAATTTTCATTCCCTGTATAGTGTAGTTTTAAATCGTATTATGAACTTACTGGATATAACAAATTATATTAGGGGCCTCCATGGCCGAGTGATTAGAGCATTGTGCTCAAAATCACAAGGCCTCTCACCTCTAGTTGGTGCGGGTTCAATTCTCGCTTGCACCGATATATGTGAGAAAGTGTGCCACTTTACTTTCAGAAGGTTGGTGGTTTCTTCCTGGGTACATCGTATCTGGGTTCTCTCCTCCACCTTCAAAAACTGATAACCAGATAATTGAAAAATTGTTGAGTGTGGGAAAAATCAACAAACAACAAAAAATGATATTTATAATGAATCAAACTTGTTTGTCCCCACCACTTTGCTGTAAGTGTGCTTTGCTGTACAAGATTATACATTTGAGAGGTAGATGATGGCTCACACTTAGTGTTGTCTATCCAGCTTTATTACCCACAGCAAGCCTGTTGAAGGGTACACAACCAAGGTTCAGGGCTCGTAAGCCCAGGAAAACCGGGTTGATCACAGTGGAGCTACAGAAGGCATTCCCAGAACTGAATGAGCAACTCCAAGAGGAGGCTGTCATCAAACCAGGAGGGTATTTATTTAATCTTATTTGAACTACAAGCATATATATATATATATATATATATATATATATATATATATATATATATCTCTGCTTAACTGGTTAAGCAATTACTGATCGAAAAAATGCTTGCCTGTCAGAAAATTTTTAACCAGTTACAGTAAAACACGGTTATAGCAAATCTCCAAGACTAGTGAAAAGTCTTCATACTGTTTTACAATGAATTGAAAAACTAAAAATAATAATAATAACAGTAAAAACAGAAAAAAACTTCTTTATTCAGCATAATTTTTAATGATTAACAGTTCAGTCAAAAGAATTTATTGGCTGACCGGTTAGAAAATTTTTACTGATTGCAGTCCTAGAGAGAGAGATTGGGGGGGGGGGGGGGGGGGGGGCACACACACACAGCATTCCCAAAAATTTTTAAGGATATGAATAGTATGTTTATTATTATTTTATTCTTAGATTTGTTGAATAATCTTGCTAAGAGGATTTTCCATCTGTAATATGCATCAGACTCTTTAAAACATGTATGTGTTTGTGTAAGGAATAGATGGCCTTGAAAAAGAAGAATATGTTTAATTAGGAGAAGAGCCAGGAAAAGTGAGTTGCTGTCGAAACAAAAAGCTGCCAAGAAGGCCTCGTCTTCTAGATACGGAGATAACATCATGATGGAACGCTGCCCAGAATGCAGTGCTGTTTTGGAGGAGTACGATGAGGATACCATTGGCTATTGTGTTGTTGTCTTAGCAACATTTATACACAGAGAACCTGCCCTGGCTACACCTCTGTTGCTGGAAACTCTACAGTGTGTATCAAGGTGAGGTCCAGCGAGTTATTATGTTTCTCAGGTATAGTAAAGTGAGGTTTAGTATCGAGTTATTATGTTTCTCAGGTATAGTAAAGTGAGGTTTAGTATCGAGTTATTATGTTTCTCATGTATAGTAAAGTGAGGTTTAGTATCGAGTTATTGTGTTTCTCAAGTATAGTAAAGTGAGGTTTAGTATCGAGTTATTATGTTTCTGGAGGTGTATTAAGATAAGGTTTAGTGAATTATTCTTGTGTTTCTTAAGGTTTATTATGGTGAGGTTTAGTGAAGAGTTCTGTAATATTAAGACTAGGTCTAGTATCTTTTGGGATGTTTAACAAGGTGACATCTAGTGAGTTACCATGATGTTTTGGCAGGTACAAAGTTGTTTTCTAAGAAAAAAAAGAATTCCACAGACTTATGAGATTTTTTTTTTTCCAGAATTGCTGCAAGCAGCCCCTATGTTTGGCAAGTTGACAGGTAATTTATAGAACTAGACCAGGAAACTTTTTACATTGTCACATTACTATAAAACATATATACATCACTATGTCATAACATGTATTACATAAATTTCAGTAATGTAATGGTGCCGGGAAACAGTGTCAGCATTGCCAGACAGTTCATCAGATGTGTCTTGCACCAATTGGCTCCTAATGGAATCTTCCCCATACTCTTCCAAAGTAACTTTGAAGGTGAGAGCCTCCTTAAAGATGATCCTCATATAAACCTGTGTATTGGCAAATGTGGATTTATTTCTATGAGATGATAATGATTTTTGCAGATGTACACTTCTTTAAGACTATGGCGGCTGCCTTAGCAGACTTTACGGAGCTACCCTGTCACGCTCCAATACAACTTCTTCTGGAGGTATGTGTGTTGATTTAGCTTCTCTCTGGAAGTGTAGAACAGGATTGCTTCCTACAGTTTCTTTAAGTATAAAAGTATAAAGTTGACAGTGCTGATCAAAAAATCTTAAATTGTCCTGATTTCCAGGTAAATTTTAAATGAATATAGAGAATAGAAAAACGGATCTGATCTTGACAATGTTTCAACATCATTCCAGAGGTGTTATTTGATCCACTGTAAAGTTACATGTGTTTGTTATGATTTAAGGGAATAAATTCAGCATCAAGAGATGAAAAGGCAGATAAAGAAGAGAATGTTTTATGCTCAATCTAATTAAAATTAGATGCTTTGATCCGCTCACGTAATTGATACACACTTTGATCCGCTCACGTAATCACTACACACTTTGATCCGCTCATGTAATCACTACATACTTTGCTCCATTCACATGATTACTATACACCTGTGTATTGATTATGTGAGCAGATCAAAGGATCTAGTTTTAGTTAGATTGTTTTATGAGTTGCAGGATTACTGTTTATTGAATACATTATGATACACATACTGTACTACAGATATTATATTTGTGTACACAGGGACTGAACAATAAGAAGAGTGTACCTGCAGATACCATTATCTTGCTGCTAAATAATCTGGCAGATTACATGAACTGTATCTCCCTGGAGACATCGGCTCCAATGTGGAACAGCATTGTGGGTAGTTTTGAGATCTTCCTGAGGAAGCTGTACACAGTGCTGTTAACGCCTTTTGACCCTTCCTCACTGCTGAAGATCATGATTTCTATCCTAAAGGTGTCAGGAATCAGTAATTACAGGGTAAGACTTAAAATGAAAAATGATCAAATTATTCACATTAAGGGCTTGGAGAAAAGTATCAAAAAAAGTTGTATAAGAATTTTAACCCTAATATTCAAGAAGTAAGCAGTATATATCAAGATTATAAACTATTATTCAGGGTTTCATTTGGCTCCAATTCTTGTTTTCATGGGAGCAAGCCCCTGTGGGTCACCCAACTAAGACTGCAAGTGTCCCGGATGTTGGATCTCCAGTTCATCCAAAGATTATTATCCCCTTTGCTTCTACAATAACTTCATAACGTTTGTGTATACAACCTTCTGTAATACATAAGAGTTGATTTTACATTTTAACTTGCCATGACCACGTCCTATTAAAATATGTTAACTCTGAAACAGACTTGGTATTATACACCAAGTCAATGTAGGTTAAAAGTTTTTATGTTAGTAAATCAAAGTGTCTATAATATAAAAGTTTTTATGTTAGTAAATCAAAGTGTCTATAATGTAAAAGTTTTTATGATAGTAAATCAAAGTATCATGAACTTTTTACAGAAATGTGGTAGAAAATTGGAATACATGTATGTTATGAATATGTCTTTCAGTCAATTCTGGATCCTTTTTCCAAACTGTTAAGTTTCATCATCCTGAATTGTGCATTCAAGCTTCAACAGGTGCTGGATATTTGCTCTCTGTGTAACAGAGTGCTTGGCAAGGTACGTGGAAGTGATGGTTTAGAAATATGTCAATACTGTTACAGATGTAAATTACCATTCATTTACTATTTACAAAGTCTGTCCTTTAGAAATGTTTTTGGTGATACATGTCTGTAACTAATGTATGTATTTGTTTAACAGGAGAGGGACAAGCTATACCTGACTAGAACTGTCATCTTTGAACTTGTCCAGTCTCTTAAATTCAAACACAGCTTGCCAGATGAAAATTTCCTGCTCTTGGTTCAGGTGAAAAAAAAATTTTAAAGTTCAACCCAGTACAGTAAAACACAGTTATAGTGAAACTCCAGAACCAGTGAAAAACTTCGTTATAATCAAACTTTGTTATATCCAATTATATATTTTTTTTTTATTTTCCTTTCATAGGGAAATAAATATCACTTTTATAATCATGTTCAATATAAGCATGCTCCTTATAAACATGTCCGTTATAAGCATGCTCATTATAAGCACATTCATTGTATGTGTGTTCATTATAAGGGTGTTAGTTTTGGTTGTTTGTTTTACGTCCTGTTGAGAATTTTTAACTCTTATTGAGGCATCACCAGCTGCAGTTGAAGTATCATAAATTTAGACCATTATTTAGCACTCAAGGCCATAGCAGTGAGGGTTCTTTAACATGCCAATGCTTGCCATGACACAGGATCTCCATTTTAAGGTCATATCTGAAAGACCCATGATTCTCAATTCTAAATGCCGAGCATTTGGCGAAGGAGCAATCACTACCTATGTTAACGTCATAGGTTTGACATGGCCATGGCATGAGCAGGATTCAAACTCATGACCTCCGAGTTATGAAGCAGAGGCTCTAAGCTACCGCTACTGGTTAAGCATGTTCATTATAAATGTGTTTTACTGTAGCATGACATTGTAAGTGAACTGACACATTACTGGTCTCTTGGTACAGTTTGTAGTACTGGATACTGGCAGTACTTTGGGATCTACTAACATTGTTTACTATTACAGTTTGTAGTACTGGATGCTGGCAGTACTTTGGGATCTACTAACATTGTTTACTATTACAGTTTGTAGTACTGGATACTGGCAGTACTTTGGGATCTACTAACATTGTTTACTATTACAGTTTGTAGTACTGGATGCTGGCAGTACTTTGGGATCTACTAACATTGTTTACTATTACAGTTTGTAGTACTGGATACTGGCAGTACTTTGGGATCTACTAACATTGTTTACTATTACAGTTTGTAGTACTGGATGCTGGCAGTACTTTGGGATCTACTAACATTGTTTACTATTACAGTTTGTAGTACTGGATGCTGGCGGTACTTTGGGATCTACTAACATTGTTTACTATTACAGTTTGTAGTACTGGATGCTGGCGGTACTTTGGGATCTACTAACATTGTTTACTATTACAGTTTGTAGTACTGGATGCTGGCAGTACTTTGGGCTCTACTAACATTGTTTACTATTACAGTTTGTAGTACTGGATACTGGCAGTACTTTGGGCTCTACTAACATTGTTTACTATTACAGTTTGTAGTACTGGATGCTGGCAGTACTTTGGGATCTACTAACATTGTTTACTATTACAGTTTGTAGTACTGGATACTGGCAGTACTTTGGGCTCTACTAACATTGTTTACTATTACAGTTTGTAGTACTGGATACTGGCAGTACTTTGGTCTCTACTAACATTGTTTACTATTACAGTTTGTAGTACTGGATGCTGGCAGTACTTTGGGATCTACTAACATTGTTTACTATTACAGTTTGTAGTACTGGATACTGGCAGTACTTTGGTCTCTACTAACATTGTTTACTATTACAGTTTGTAGTACTGGATGCTGGCAGTACTTTGGGATCTACTAACATTGTTTACTATTACAGTTTGTAGTACTGGATGCTGGCAGTACTTTGGGATCTACTAACATTGTTTACTATTACAGTTTGTAGTACTGCATACTGGCGGTACTTTGGGATCTACTAACATTGTTTACTATTACAGTTTGTAGTACTGGATGCTGGCAGTACTTTGGGATCTACTAACATTGTTTACTATTACAGTTTGTAGTACTGGATGCTGGCAGTACTTTGGGCTCTACTAACATTGTTTACTATTACAGTTTGTAGTACTGGATACTGGCAGTACTTTGGGATCTACTAACATTGTTTACTATTACAGTTTGTAGTACTGGATGCTGGCGGTACTTTGGGATCTACTAACATTGTTTACTATTACAGTTTGTAGTACTGGATGCTGGCGGTACTTTGGGCTCTACTAACATTGTCAGTGAGATGCTGATGTTGTACAATCTTCAGAGTCAGATGTTGATCAGTACCTGTGCTGCAGAGTGCATGAAGGAGCACCTGCACGAGTGTACAGAATTTGTAGCAGACCTTCACACACTTACCAAAGTTAAGGTAAATTGGCTGTTTGTTTGGTCAGCTGATGTGTGACCTATTGCAATTGGTCTGCGTCCGTTGTTTTCCGTTGTCAGTCATGTGCCATCTATTAACAATTGAAAATTTTTAACTTCTTGATAACTTTATAAAAACTGCCAAAAATTGGCCAGTTTTCAAAAATCTTCTCTACAATCACATATGTGTAAGAAAAACTAAATGCATAGTGATGTAGAGCAGGAATGCCTCTTATCAAAATTGAATCCCAGGGTAGAAGTTCTGACTCCAGGGTGAGGCCAAACTAGGTATATAGTATTTATGTGTAAAACATTTAAAAAGCGTATTCTTTAAATTGAAATGAAATGGATATTTAGAATGAGCAGGTAGCTCTTTATCAAACTGATAAATTTCATGCTCCCAGGGGTTTTGGTATTAGGATGGGGCCAAAATGATCAGTGATTAAATGTGTTAACAATTGTACATTTTTAACTTCTAGATAACTGTCATTGCAATTCTTTTCAGATTTTGTATGAAGCACCTTTGGGACAAGGGGGACATAAATTGTAAATTTCAGGACTTCTGCACCACTGGGGCTTAAGGGACAGGACAAAAACGTCCAAAATTTGACCAGTTTTCAAAAATCTTCTCTACATCTGCACATGTTTAATAAAAACTAAATGCATAGTGATGTAGAGCAGGAAGACCTCCACTAAATTATAAATTTCATGATCCCCGGGGTAGAGATTCTGACTGCAGGGTAGAGATTCTGACTGCAGGGTAGAGATTCTGACCCCAGGGTAGAGATTCTGACTGCAGGTGGGGCCAAACTTGGTATATATAGTGTATATGCATAAAAATATCCTCTTTAATGCAATTAATACCAAATTGAAACTAAATAGATATTTATAAGGAGTCGGTAGTCCTTTACCAAAATTGTACATTTCATGATCCTAGGATTTCAGGGTGGAGCCAAAATTATTATAGTGATTACTGTCTTTATCATTTGAAAGACTAAATTAATTTTGTCAACACAGTCTATAACTAAATGCATATTTAGGAAAATCAGAAAATTATGTACCAAAATTGTGATTTTCACAACCCTAGGGATTTAAAACAAACTCTAGGGTGGATCCAAATTATTCATATGTTAACATTACATATATTATGTAATCTTTCATCAGTGTAGGCACTTTTGAGGGCATTTAAGTTTTAAAAATTACCTTGTATTATACTGCTTCAGAATATCAGAATTTAGCTTACATATGCAGAACAGAAATTTTTTTTCTAGATTTCATAGCACTGGGGCTAGTGATCAATACTTTTAACTGTTACTCGGGTAACCGATAAGGCCTGTGGGCCTCCTGTTTTTATTTTCTGATATTCAGGTAACCATTAAGGCCCACTGGCCTCTTGTTTTTAGAATATTTTTAAGAAAGAAATAGTTTATTAAAGGGAAAAATATTAACAGGAATGGGATAGAAAGATGAAGGTATGGGATAAAGAAAAAAGAATGTATGAGATATATGAAGGTATGGAATAGAGATGAAGGTGTGGGATAGAGAGATGAAGGTATGGGATGGAGAGAGATGGAGATATGAAATATATGAAGGTATGGGATAGAGAAAGATGGAAATATGAGATATATGAAGGTATAGGGTAGAGAGAGATGGAGATATGAGATATATGAAGGTATGGGATAGAGAAATGAAGGTATGGGATAGAGGGATGAAGGTATGACATATATGAAGGGACTGGGATAGAGAGAGATGAAGGTATGGGATAGAGAAATAAAGTTAGAGATATCTAGAAAAGTACAATGGAATTCTCAGCTTAGCTAGTCACATCAGCAATTGTCATTTTTGCATGAAAACAGATGCTAGAGCTTTTTACAGACAGTGCACATAAACCTCACCTAGGCTGCTGTTACATGATGCAATTTTTATGTCCTCATAATCAGAGGTTTGGTTTGGTTTTTGGTCTATCTGGTTATCTGTTTGTCTGTTTGAAGACTTTAATCTTGGCCATAACTTTTGAATGCTTTGTATTAGGATATTCATGTTTCATAGGTTTAATTCTTGTGACAAAACTTTCATTTGGTACCAAATGTTTGACCTTGTAACCTTCACCTTTGAATTTGACCAACTTTTGAAAAACTTTAATCTTAGCTATAACTTTCAATTGGTTAGCAATAGGGCTTCCATATTTTGTTTCTCTTAGTACCAAAATGTTTGACCTTATGACTTTGCCCTTGGAGGTTGACTTACTTTTGAACAACTTTAACCTTGACATGGTTAGTGATAGGGCTTTCATATTTCATAAAGATATCCCTTCTGACAAAATCTTTCGTTTAGTACCAAAATTTTTCACTTGATGACCTTGAACTGTGACTTTAACATACTTTTGAAAAAAAAAATTAATCTTGGCCATAACTTTTGAATGATTAGTGATAGGGCTTTCATATTTCATATGACTTGTGTACTTCTTGTTACAAGACCTTTCGTTGGGTACCATAATTATATAGCTACCATACGGGGCATTAGTGTTTCATAAACACATCTTGTCATTTAATATTTCTGTTTGGCTAAATTTCAGCAAAAATTGTATCATGTGAAAATTTTAAGGCGAATCAGTTGAAATGTAGTAAAATACTGTGACATATGAGCACCTTTCTGTTTGATTTTCCTGAACTAATATCGACAAGTCAATTGGAAAATCTTTTACATGATACCACTCCAATAGAAGCATTGAATATGTTTATGTTGTCTACAGAACAACATGAAAGGAGGAATCAGCAGTCTGAATGAGGACACACTAGGAAATCAGCTGAAGTCTGGGATAGCTCAGTTTGTTGCATTGGAGATAACTCGAGGCAATGGTCGGGACAACAGAGCCATTTCTCGTTACCTGCCGTGGCTCTACCACCCGCCATCTACAGTGCAACAAGGGTGAGTGTCAGGCAATCAATTTTGAAAGTGTATGCTTCCTGTTTTGAGGTGGCATTGTTCCATAATTATTTTATCAGAGTAGTGAAAATTTTAGATGATGTTAAAATAAATCCAATTTGAAAGAAATTTGTGTGCATATTGTACTTATCCTGCTCTGTTCTGTCTTAACAGTCCAAAGGAATTTACAGATTGTATTGGTCACATCCGTCTTCTGTCATGGCTTTTGATTGGTTCCCTGACCCATACAGGAATGACAGAAGGAACTGCCCCTATTTCCTGTCAGCCAATCCCATTGGATGCCAGCTCCTACATTGCAGAACATGTATTGGTTATCATGACTGGTTTTGATGAGAGATCAAAGGTTAATAATATACAATTTAATATATTATAAAGAGTTAGATGTGATATGGGCCTAAAAATATGATTTGAAATGTATTTTTTCAAACCTCAATTCTCTGTTGACAAAAGCATGAAAAGGTGAAGACAACAAACAGTGATCAGTATCATTACTCCAATAGAAATGCAGAATTAAGAGTTGGGCAAACACAAACCCCTGGATATACCAGGGGTGGAATCAGATGCTTAGGAGGAGTAAGCATCTCCTGTCGGTCGGTCACATCCGCTGTGAACCGTATATCTCGATCAGGTAAAATCAGTGTGTAAAGAACAGCTCAACAACTCATAATGTGTTGACACTTTTGGGATCAAGTTATTTCTTGCCGAGGTGTTGAAGCCAAAATTGGGCAGCATTCAATGCACAACAAGCACCAGCCCTTATAGAAAAAAACCTGCAATGAAAGGTCTTAGGTCTTGGGACAGTTATCTACCTTCATGATTACAGATTCCCTGACCACAATGATGACCAGTGTACTTCAATACAACCATTATAAAAACATTGTCAGCTTAGCAAACTGTTACATTGCTTCAAACTGAGAAATATTTCAATATTAGTAACGGATATTTTAGTACAAAGGAAGATTTTGTTGGGGAGTTACCCTTACATAAAAATGAGTAATATATCAAAATAACTGACTTCAATACAGAGAAGTAATCTGCTCTTTTTTTGTGGAATATTGTGAAGTGATACAAAAATAGGCAATTTTCCTTAAACATTAAATAATCTGTGAAAAGCATTGCATTTATGATGTCATGTTTTAAGATTGCCAGCATTTTCTGTCATTGACAAAAAACTGATTACACTCTCATCAAAATAAAGTCAACACAGCTTCTAAAACTCGGAAAGTCACTTTAAGGGGACAAATTAGATTTATATCATACGTAGTACTTTAAATTACATGTAATTTGCAACATTAGCATAAGTTTGTATTCTTTATATATTTTGAATATTTGTTTGATATTATCAATGAAATTTAAAATGCCAATTTCTACTTTCATTTTAATTTGAATAATTCCACTTTCATATTTGAAGGACATGAAGGTATGAACGATATTGTATTTTTGTAGTAATTTTTAAGTGTACTGCACCAGTTTTACAATGATATTTAAAACACTGCATGTCAGAAAGGATGAATATAAAGCCACCATGTGGACAAATTTTTCTACAAATGTTTTTCCCACCAAATTAAATAAAACTGAGAGTTCTTTTCTTTGATTGTCTTTAACATATATTCATATTTTTAGCTAATGTGGGACCTCCGTGGCCAAGTGGTTAGAGCATCGCGCTCAAAATCAGAAGGCCTCTCACCTCTAGTCAGTGCGGATTCGATTCTCGCTCACACTAATTTATGTTAGAAAGTTTGCCAGTTTACTTTTGGAAGGTTGGTGGTCTCTTCCCGGGTACATTGTATCTGGGTTCTCTCTTCCACCAATAAAAAACTGGACGCCACCAGATAACTGAAAAATTGTTGAGTGTGGCGGAAAACAATAAACAATCAATCAATTAGCTCACCTGAGTCAAAGGTTCTGGTGAGTTTTTTCTGATCAAGGTATGCCTGTCCATAGGTATGTTTTATGTAAATCTTTTGCATTTTTGACATCTCCAAAGCCAGTTTTAATTGTACTTGCCACAAGGTATGCTTGGGTGAATAGGATTAAAACTATTCAAGAGAAGAGCCGAATTCCATCCAAGGGGAAATGCCGTAGAGCATAATTGCAGCAAACATACTTATAATGAATTTATACTTACAGCAAAGTAATTTCCCTGTAGTTTTAAGATGCATCATGAACTTAATGGAGATAACGAATTACAATGTATGTATAACAAATCAAAGTTGCACATACCTATCACTTCTCTCTACCCATGAAATTTGTTCGAACCATAAAATCAGGAGCCAGGAGTTAAAAATTTCTTTAGACTGTAGATTTTAATTTGTTAACATCATATGATACCTGAGACAAAAATGGAGTCCTACCAGTTGTTTAATGTTTTACATAGAATGTATATGAGAATCCTATAGAAATCTCAAAAGCCACAAATCAGTTTTCAAGCATTCTCATGTATTGAGGATTCAGATTTGATCACACTGCAACCCCAGGGACCAGGATAGGGCCCTGATAAAGGTTCAAAGTTTTGCAAAGGAATACTTAGGGAAATTATTTAACACAAGGATGCAGTTTTATCTTATTAGTATGCAAGCATTGTAAGGTAGTGTAGATAAAGATTTTTTCATTGGCATTATGTACATGCCTTTTTGCTTTGTCTGTGTCTAGCAAAAACATTTCATGACCTCTTCTCAAGATCCACATGGCCAGCTTCAACCAAAGCTGGAACAAAGCAATTTTGGGATAAAGATGATTTAAAATTCATGCTTGTTCAGTTGAAGGGCCATACCCTGTTGATTTGGAGATGATGGGAAAATGATGAAAATGAGGCTGTAGAAAATCTTCTCAGGACCCACTCATCTAAAAAATGACTAAATTTGCATGGAAGCATCTTCATAGTGTGCGTGTGTGTATGTACATGTATGTGTGTGAGTGTATGATTTGGTCTGCAACAGTTTCCTCATGAAGTTCAAGTCGTTACCCTCCCCCCTCCACTCCTTTCAGCTTGGGCACACAATGGGAGTTTGATTATTTAAGTAGGAATAACTGGGGAAAAGTTACAATTTTTTTTAATAATTAAATTGAAATATCTTCTTCTAGTGTATAAGATTTGAATTAATTGAAACCATGGTTATGGTAGACCCACAATAGAAGTGTTAACAAATCTTTACTGTTTGGCAAAGTAATACTAAAGTGTCTGTAGGTGTATATACTGTGTAGGGGCAGATTTATAGTGACTTATGACCCCATGAACCAGAGTAGGCTTATTGCAGAGATCCAAAGATTGCATGTAAATTTATCACTTTTACATTTGTTGAAATAATATGGATGCATCATAAGAGGCATATTGTACATATTTGTCAAATACTAGCATGTTGTGCTGATTGTTGAGCTATTATTAGTATTCCAAACTAATGATTTTTATTTCTGTATGAAAAAGTGTCTCAGGTGAGTGATGTGGCTCATGGGCCTCTTCTCATTTTGTGCAGTGTGTAAACTATTGCTAGGATATCTTCTGTATTGTGACTTTTGTAGTGACTTGTGCCAGCTTGTTAATGTCCAGGCTTCTACAATATTTGAATGACATTTTGCTATCATAATTTACATGAACTTGATTTAATTAATTTCAGGATTCTGTGTTGCACATGAGTTCTCTCTTCCATGCCTTTATTCTGTGTCAGGTATTGTGAATATTAATTACATGTATATGCTGCATGAAGTAGAAAGAAACATGAAAATGAGATTTTATTATTAATTTTTAAGTCACGAAGTGAGCAATTTTTCCATTAAAATAATTTAAACATATACCGTAGATCATGTATTTTGTGGAAAAAAAAATTAAATTTGTATGCCTCTTCAACTCCTGATACAATATTTGTTGTCAGAGCCGGTCCAATTAAATGTGTTAATGTTGCCTTAATGTATCAATATTTTGTATAAATCTGTACAAAGTTTCAATATGGCATTTCACATATAGAAGTGTGGAATGACAGGTTTCTTTACAGCATGATGTCCTATGTGTTGGCTGTATCTAGTGCTGGTCTCCTGGTGTACTAAGTCTTTATTGAATTATTTTTGCTTTAGCTATGGACGATGTACTGTGAATCAACCGCAGCCCAGTACCCAATAGACAGTGAAAACCACAAAATGGCATCCACCATGGTGATGGACTTTTGGGGGCGTGTCACCCCAGGAATATTACAGATGTTGAATACACCCAAAGAGGTTACAGTTGTTTTTATTCTGACCTAATGTAATTTATACCGCATTTACAGAGGCCTTACTGTTTTATATAACGGCTATGCTCTGACTTGTCGCATATTGAAACACACATGCTCATTTTCAAATTTTCTGTGTGAGCAGCCTTCATTTTGACTAAATGGTTTTTCTTGGAAATTATTTTTAAATTTAAAAGTTGATGAGTATTCAAAGTTTGTGTTGATCTTTTAATTGCACCATGGCGTAAATAGCATGAGCGCCCACAGAGACAGGTTGGTTTGATGTTTTTTGTCCCATTGAAATGCATGATGGGTAGACAATAAATTATGTTTTCCTGTACAGTAAACTGTAGCTTAGCATAGAAATTATTGTGTTATGTGTTTTAATTTTCCCCACAGGTGTATTGTGAAGTGGATGAGGAATTTTAATGTAGAACTGTCAAGTGTTTGTAACAATTTTGGTGTGGAATCAAATGTTTATTTCAGTAGAGAATCTACTGTAGTTCAGATGGTGTGGAGAAATTGAATCTTACGAAAAGCAGAAATTGCCCTTAATCAATTAATATCATATAGAATGGGTCTAGCTTTGATTAATTCCTTACAATCATAGAATTCAACAAAAGAAAACAATTATTTTATTTGGCATGGAGCAATATTGCCATAGCAACAACCTGGAAAGGAGTCAAACATATTGTGAAATCATTTCTAGGGCATTATATAGTGCAATATAAAAACAACTCAGTGTATACAATATAAAAAAATTGATGACAAATAAACTTATCAAATTGCATGAAATTTTAAAATGATGAGAATTGTAATTTGGCACCATCAAGTGTTTATGACAATTGTTAGAATATAGATACAGGTAAAACCACCTAGCATTTTTCCTAGATGTAATATTCTAAACCCAGTTATTATGTGTCCATCTACAGGCAAGTGTATGCTTACGAGAAATACTGAAATCATTGCAAACTGTTTTCTGGTTTACACTCTTTTGAAATGACTGTATGCTTGTTTACAGTTAGCAGAAATGGTGAATCTTCATTTCCTGAGTTTAATGGAGGCTTTACGGGAGTGCAATTCATCCGTTCTGGCCAAACTTTATCCGATGTGGACTTCAATTCTGTTTACCTACCATTCTCAGGTAAACCCTCCTTCAACTAACAGAGTGTGTTTGTAAGGAAATAAATGTATAGTCAGAATTAGATTATTGCATAGCAGTGATAAGAATTCTACTTAATCAACAAACAGATTTTGTCATTAGTTAGAAGATTAACTATGACTTTGGATCTTGGGTGAGCCTATTTTTCTGTCTTTATTCCAGTTAGATTTGTATGACTCACTCAAAAACTTAATGGAAGAATTTTAATTCCATGATAATTGGTGGGAACAAACTGTGTATACAAGCATACAAATTGACACCCTGATCTTAAGCACTGCTTTTTATTAGCTTACAGAAGCTGAAAGCTCAAGCGAGCTTTTCTGATCACATTTTGTCTGGTGTCAATCTGTTTTTCCATCTGTCCATAAACTTTTTACATTTTCAATTTCTTCTCAAGATTTATGTAGCTAATTTCAGCCAAACTTGTCACAAAGCATGCCTTGGTAAAGAGGATTCAAGTTAGTTCAAATTAAGTGCCCTTTTTTAAGTGGAGATGAATAAGAATTAGGAAAAATTTATGACATCATTTAATTTCAAAGAAGCACAAATCATCCTTTGGTAAAGGGAATTTAAGTTTATTCAAATGAAAGGCTATGCTCTCTCCAAATGAGAGATAATCAAGTAATTACAAATGTAGGGTGGGGTCATCTAAACATATTCTTCTGGACCAGAAAAGTTGATCTTCATGAAAACTTTCTGATATAGAGTAGATTCCAGTTTTTTTCAAATCATGGCCCTGGGAGGAAAGGTGGGGCCACAACAGGGAGTATGTGTGTGATGAATCATTAAAAATATCACAGAAATTACATGAATACTCATATTACTATGCAGGCATCCCCTGGTAGTGCAGATTGAAGTTTGTTCAAATGATGGTCCCTGGGACAGTGTGAGGTAACAATAGGGGATCAGAGTTTTACATGGGAATATGTAGTAAAGATCTTTAAAAATATTACAGCAGGGCCATGAATACTGGTATTAATATGCAGTCATTCCCAGGTAGTGCATATTGAAGTTTGCTCAAATCATGACACCCAGAGGAAAAGATAGGGACACAATAGGGGATCAGTGTTTTACATAGGGAAACATAGGATAATTCTTTAAAAATCTTCTTCTCAAGAACAACAGGGGCATGAATACTCGTATCAATATGCAAGCATTCCCATGTAGTGCAGATTCAAATTTATTATACCCCCGTAACAAAGTTGGGAGGGGGGGGGGGTGTTATACTGGAATCAGGTTTCTGCTTGCCCATCAGTAGATGCAATGTTTCCAGGCTCTAAAGCGTTAATTCTATTCACCTAGAGTCACTATATCAAACATATGGACTACCTATGGGACAAAAATGATTCCTACAGATTTTGGGGTCTAAAGATCAAACGTAACACCCTTTGGGTTTGGCAGATTGGGGTAATCTTAGTGAGCACTGCTCACAGTACCTCTGGTTCAAATTGAGGTTCCCAGGGGTTGGGTGAGGCCATGATAGAGCATCAAATATTACATGGGAATATATAGGAAAAATCTTCTTCTCAGGAACAACAGGGCTACAATTACTCATATTATGCAAGCATTTCCAGGTACTGTAGATTCAAGTTTGTTAAATTCATGACCCCCTGGGGTAGGATGGGGCCACAATAGGGGAAGAGATAGGGAAACATATTTAAAAATCTTCTCAAGAACAGCAGGCCCATGATTAGTCATATTGAATTGCAAGCATCTTCAGGTAGTGTTAATTTAAGTTTGTTCTATTCAGATGTCCTAGAAGTAGGAACAGGCCATAATATTAGGAGATCAAAATCTGAAATGTTAATATACAGGAAATTAAAACAAATTATTTTCAGGATTAGCAGGACCACACTAAATTGTATCAAAATGCAAATGTTCTTAAGTTGAGTTGATTCAATTTTTTTTATGCCCCCATGACTAAAGTCAGGAGAGGGGGCATTTTGTTTTTGTCCTGTTTGTCTTAAAAACTTGAACTTTGCTAATAACTTTTGAATGGTGAGTGATACATCTTTCATATTTCATGATTGCATTCCTTATGACAAGACTTTTCAAGGCCTCCATGGCCTCTCACCTCTAGTCGGCGCAGGTTTGATTCTCACTCGCACCAATATATGTGAGAAAGTTTGCCAGTTTACTTTCGGAAAGTCGGTGGTCTCTTCACGGGTACATTGTATCTGGGTTTTCTCCTCCACCTACAAAAACTGGACGCCAACCTTTAATATTAACCTACTTTTGAGAAAAGTTAACCTAGGCAATATCCTTTGAACTGTTTAAGATAGGGCTTTCATATTTTGTATATAGATTCCACATAGCAAAACCTTACATTTGATACCTCGATTTTTTTTTTATCTTGTGACAATGTGTCATGGTTATATCATGCCCTCTGGGGGCTAGGTTGGGATCACAATATTGGGTCAAAGTTTTTCATGGCAATAAAGATTGTAAAATGTCTTTTAAAAATCACAATGACTGAACAACAGCAGGGCCAAGGTGACTCATGTGAGTGATGTGGTCCATGAGCCTCTTGTTGAAACATTAAAGTTTATGTTGCTGTAGACAACCAAACATGACGTATCTGTGTCTTCTGCCAACAAAGCCAACATTTTCAATTTACCAAAATTGTACGAGATGTGGTAGTTGTATAACGGCAGATTTTGTAAAATCTTTTACAGTTGCCTGGACATCTACAAGTGAGATTACAGACTGTGGAAAACTGGAAGCCACCCAGTACATCCAAAGACCAGCCCTCTTTCAACATCCTGCTGACCTGGTTAAAGCGGATACAATTTAAGCTCGGACAGGTGGAAGTACAGTCTTCAGCCGCGACGCAGTTCTACTCTGTGTGAACAGCCGCCACACAGTTCAACTCAAATCTTATTCTAAAACTAAACAAAACAGTCAAATTGTTGATATTTTAATTTGATGAATCATGAAGAAATTACATATACATACAACTGAGTAACAGACAAAGGGACATAGGAACAAGGTGATTTCTTCACTGAAGGTTCTTCTCAGAACAGTCAGAATTGTTATAATTGGTGTTAAGATCATAGTATTTGTTTTTGGAACTGAAAAATATTCCTATAACATACAAAGTTGATATTTCATAATTAAATCTATATACTGTGCAATAATTAAATTTATTGAGCCATAATCAAATTTATTATACAGTGTATGGAAACATAAGGATGTGTTATAACTTATCTGCAAATATGCAGTGATTTAAAATACTGCAAGTAGTTTTAACTGATATCCATACTAATTGAACACACATCAATACTATTATTTTTATTTAAGTAGGTTAGTATTTTATAGGAGCTATCTTTGTGTACTGTTATGTATGGAAAGCCAAATTTACATAAACTTAGATAATTGGAGATATCTTTAATTATTTGAAGATATCATACACTCAATTATTGTGCAGAGTAATTGAATTGATGCACACATTAAATCAATTGTTGCTCTCATCAGTTGAGTTGATGTGTTGGTTTTTTTTTATAAGGAATGTAAAATGTGTGCATCAAATTTGTTTTAAAGAGAGCAACAATTCATTTAAAGAGATTATTAATTCAATTTTGAATTTTTTAATTGAAAATACCTGCTATTAGATAGTTGCACTCTCCAAGATAATTACCGATATCAATAATTCAGTTGTAGAGTTAATTGATTTAATACACACAATAATTGAATTGATATGCACATAAATTGAATTATTACTATTTTCAATCAATTGTTGTGTGCATCATTTCAATTGTTTATGTATCATCAATTCATTGAAGAGAGCAACAATTCAATTATAACATGCATCAATTCAACAGATTAATTAATGCTGTCATCAATTCAATTAATGCATGCAATAATTCATGATTGAAGATATCATCAATTATTTGAAGAGATCTTTAAATAAATTGTTGTGCGCCTCAAATGAATTGATGATATCTTGAAATAATTAAAGATATGTTGAATTATTTAAATTTATGTGAATAGGTATTTGTTTATATGTTTCACAAAAGGTTGTGCAATAATAGATGTAATTGTTGATGTGTTAAAAGAGGACATTTTAGAATAAAATATTTGTCCCACATATATGTATCATTGATTTTGTTGACTGGTAATCTGAGGACCGGAGGGGGAACGAGTATCACTTTCTCTGACAATGACTAGATTGACAAGCTTTTATTGTCCTCCCGATTGCTCAAATATTCTGAAGCATTTTTCTCACCCAGCTGTTAATGCAGGTGTTGAGAAAATCCTTCAATGAAAGTAAATTTTTGAAACTCATAAAAATTCATTGGATTTCGTATGTGCTTTGTAGAAGTTTATATTCCAGTTTTAGCTCTGATTGGGGTGCTTATATATGGCAGTGTGGGTTCGAGTGCAGCAGGGGTTTTAATTCTTTTTCAGAATGCAATTTCAAAATATTATTTGTACATATCATCCACTTTCCATCCATGTCGGATTTCTCTGGTGCGTTATTCCACCTGTCAAAGATGAAATGCTGTTCAGAGTGTCATGGTATACAAGTGAATTGCAAATATGACTATTATTAGAATTTGAGTTTCAATGGATTGCACTGTCATAATGGCTGACTTCCTTTATAAAGCCTTCATTGAAAATATAGGTATCACTAATATTTGTCTAGTTTAATGCGTAGCTGAGTAAGGGAGGTTAACACACCGACTGATGAACTGTAGATCGAGATCCCCACCACACCACCACCGAGTACTTTCAAACTGATTTTTTTTGTTTGACAAAGTATATTTGAAAGCATAAAGTAAATTTGAAAGTTTTTGAATTTCAAAATATTCTTGCACATGTCCTCCCTTTATCTCTCTGATGTAGCATTCCTTAATGGTCGCAAAACCCCCGGGTCTATATCGAGTGATGATGCTGAAAATCTGCTAGACTGGCTATATGGAGTGGCAAATTAATATAAACACAAATATGTATCATTTCAAGATATAAATTCAGTTATTGCGTGCAATAATTGAATTTGTGCGTACATCAAATCAATTATTGTTCTTATCAATTCAGTTAATGAGAGCAATAAATGATTTACTGGGTGCCTAACTTCAGTTGATGAGAGCAATTTAATTATGATGTAATGCTGTGCATCAAATCAATTATTTCCTTCATCAGTTCAATTATTACCTTCATCAGTTCAATTGATCTACGCATCAATGTGGTGGAATTATTGCTAGCAAAACTTTGGAGCTTGATGTTTATAAATGATTTGATCTCTCTAATTCAATTGAAGGTATTTACACCGCTTTCGTATAAAGAATTAATGCGCGTATCAATCCTATTAAAGAAAGCAACAATTCATTTAAAGAGATCATTAACTCAGTTGTGGATATCTTGAAATGAAGATATATCTAATTATATGGTTGCTCTCTCTAAAAGAATTATTGTGTGCATCAAATGAAATTATGATATCTTTAATTCAATTTAAGAGAGTAATAATTCACATTATTGCGCGCATTAACTAAATTGATGCACACATTGAGTTATTGCTCTTTTCAATTGTAGCGCACGTCAATTTGATTGCAGATATCATCAATGATTTGTAGAGAACAACAAATTTAATTACGGCGCGCATCAACCCGTAGCATAATTAATGCTAACACCAATTCAATTATTGCACGCAATAATTCAAAATTGAAGATGTCATTAATTATTTGAAGAGATCTTTAATTCAATTGTTGCTTGCGTCAAATGAATTAATATATTTGAGTTTATTTGGTTATTTGTTTGGCAATGCAATGTCTTCCACTCCAATTTGCATGTTGCGGTTTTAGATATATCCAATAGTAAAAGTCAAGAAACACAAAACTCGAAAAACATTTCACTGCTATATATTTATAACTATCTTAAGTTAAATCCGAAAGCGCTAGCAGTGAAAATTTTATTCAAGTTTTGTGTTTCTTGACTTTTATTATTGGATATATTTGCTGTATCAAATACTGGATTTTTTTTGATTTTTTTTTTACAAATTGTATATATACATACACCGTTGAAGTACAATATTCTCTCTGGGCTAGGTCAAGGTGAATACTGCGTACTTCAAGGGTAGCTGAAGTGAAAATGGCAATATTTGTTTATCATTTTGTATATTTGAATTAACATGTATACTGAATGTACTTGAAAATAAGTTTTTGAAAGCAAAGGACTCAATTAACTTATACACATCCAACACTATGTTGTTGTTAATATTGCATCGTTATTGTATAACACATGTATTTCTCAGTACATGGAGTGCTACATGTAGTCTTGGATCTTATGATTGGATTCACGTGCTTATTTCCACCTTGTTTTGTTACTTTTGCTCTTTTCTTGGGGGAAAATTTTTACCCCTCCCCCCCCCCTCCTCCATATTCATATGTAAAACTTTGAAACTGTACCAGGAACTATCCTGCAACCAGTGGTCAGTACATGAACAAATCTGAATGTACACTTCTTGAGGATGATTGCATATTAATTAAAAGAACTATAAATTTAAAATTCTTGGGAAGATTTCTATAAAACATTTCCATATAACACTATGTAAAATTTGTAGACCAGGTATTTGCTACACTATATGAGGATACCTGCAGTTTGATACGAGAGCGAATCAATAAGTAACCAGCCTAACTTATTTCCGGTTGAGATCCACTTCTTCTTTTTCGATGTAATTGCCCTCTAGTGTGATGCACTTAGAGAAACGGTGTTCAAGTACATTTGCCCAGAACTGAAAAAGTCGGGGTCTTTTCCACTGACCTACACCTAAACTGCCATCACAACTTCTTCGTCAGACCGGAAATGACGTCCACAGATATCCTTTTTCAAGATTGGGAATAGGAAGAAGTCGCTAGGAGCTAGGTCATTAGAATAGGCAGGATGTGGTATTAATTCATACCCGTTTCATTCTACAGCATTCATTGTAACTTTGCAAATGTGAACTCTCGCGTTGTCCTGTTACAGCAAAACACCTTTACACAGTTTACCTCGACGTTTTTCACGGATGGCGGTTCTCAGCTGGTCTAGCAAGTTTGAATAGTACATTCCAGTTATTGTACTTCTCTTGGGTAAAAAGTCCATAATAACGCCTTTTGCGTCCCAAAGCGCTGTGGCCATCACCTTGCCAGCAGATGGTTGAGTCTTGAACTTCTTTGGCCTCAGGGACCCCGGCCCTACCCTCTGACGACTCTAAGCTTTATTCTCTGGCTCATAATAGTGAACCCAAGTCTCATCTACAGTCACCAGATGCAAAAGAATATCATCTTTTGACCTAATACGCTTCAACAATGCTGTGCATACTGATACACTAGTTGCCATTTGCTCGTTGTTAAGGGATTTGGGGACGCAACGGGCTGTTAACATCTGCATACCTAAACGATCACATAAGATTGTTGAAACGCTACTATGTGAAATGCCTGCTCTATTTCTTGCACCTGATTTCGCCTGTCAGAGTATACCAGATCCCGAACTTTGTAATACATTTCTTCGTCGGTGGCATCCAGTGGGGGTCCAGACCTGGCTTCCATCTTCTAAAGACATTCTACCGAGTTTGAATTCCCCTACCCAGAATTTAACCTGAGCATCTGCTAACTCGCCGTGTATTTCCTTTGCCTGTTTTACCTTTAAATACAAGCACCGAATTACAGCACGGTGCTCAACTCTATATAAAAAGCATGCCTTTGCATCACTAACCATGTTTGACATTCAATATCTTATTAAAGAATTACTCAATACGTGTGCAATTTTGTGCCCAGGTATAAAACATGTATTGAAAAATGGCATGAAAATCGGAAATGGGACAGGCTGGTTACTTATTGACTCGCCCTCCTACACTACACCTCTGTGGTTATTCTTAAGATTGTTAAAGGATTTTCGGTTATGGTTTGAATTTCAATCTTCATAAGGAATAGTTCATCAAAAGTTGACTTTTCTGGTTCAGTGATTCTTGATTTTTTTAACATATCAATTAACTGATTGATTGATTGATTATATATTGTTTAACGTCCCTCTCGAGCAGAATACTGATTTATGAAGTGGTCATAATAGTAACACCTCGGTGTTAATAAAAAGTCAGGTAGGCCATCTCATTTATCCAAAATTTATACTGGTCTTCAGAGCTCGAGGAACATATGACAATATTGTTGATTAAAGTACCGCTCTGGAAGAACATAAAACAGCTCCATCAAAGACCAAGACAGGTATTTTGGAATCAAATTGCGGAGGGAGGATTTGGAATTATGATCAATGTAAAGCATATCGAAATATACTGGACAAAAAAAGTTAGGTATCGTGGGCATTTTGGTTTGATAAACTTTTTGGGAGAATTTATTTTAGTGAAATACCACATATACATAGATTAAGAAAACATTTTGTGGCTTGAATCCTGTTCACTGTATGCTTCTTCACAATTTGCACGTGCCATGAGCCGCACAATAAAAATGTGTGTGTGAGGCAGACAACCAGTCAGCAGACATCACTACATTATTGACAAAGTGAACAGCGATGAACGTGACTTCAGTAAAGGTATGCCACCACAAAGACGTCATTTACAGGCAAATGAGCGCAATCAAGCAATCGGAATGCTTCAGACTGGAAAACCCAACGAGTCGTTGCTATCCGGTTTGGTGTGTCCCAGAGTGTCATCTTTAGACTCTGGACAAGATTTCAGGGGACTGGTACAGTCAATGTGAGATAGGCCTAGGAGTGGCAGACCCCGTGCCACAACGCAACGCCAAGACCGGAACATCGTAACGTTGGCCCGGAGACAGCGTTTTCAACCTGCTCCAAGACCGACTCGTCAGTTTAATGTTACCACAGGCCTGTACATTACGTCCCAGACTTTGAGTAACAGACTTCATGCTACTAATCTCAGGCCAGAAGTGCGTCCCCCCGTCATCGACAAGCATGCTTGGAATTCGCATGTCAACTAGTGAATTGGGGTAGACGACGTTGGGAGCCCCTGTAACGAAGAATATTGATCCGGGTTGAAAATTGACCCGGGGTTCATTTTTTAACGTTGAATATTGAACCGGGGGCGTTTTTTCTCCGTTGAAAATTGAAACCAAAAGTTGTGAAATTTATACCCAGACTCAGTTTTCAACAGCTTGGTTATTTTTTCCCCTAATCTCTGATTACCTCAACATTTTGAAAATTGACCCTGTTGAATACTGACTCCAACTACAGAGTTTTGAACTGCCTTTCAGCTGGAAGTTGTTCAACGCGATTTATTTGTATCTACTTATTTTAAAAATTTCAGTTTCAAAATTTTAATTTTTCCAGAATAACAAAAATTGATCTGAGATCATTCCGATGTTGTTCATCAGTACAAGATTATCTTATTATCATGTTTGAGGCCAATGTTGTTCATGGCAATCTTACTTATGACATCACTTTTTTTTAATTCTCCTTCCTACCCCCCCCCCCCCCCCCCCAAAATCCCAAACAAACAAAATACACCCCCCCCCCCCAAATGAACAAAGCAAAACACACGAAACAAACCAATAAAAAAGAAACAGAAACTCTTTGGGGTTAGGAAATATTGAACACTTCTTAAGCACCAGCCGATTTCCCGCATATGTATAATCTTTAACAATAATAGTTCGTTGTTTGACTGTTCGGTGAACTAGACAGTGAAAGTCCTAGAGAGATCACTTTCAGCTGTTATCAATATGGATATAGTTACTACTACTACTACTACTAATATCCTTTATTTATACAGGATTGGACAATTTATTATACAATTGATACATTGTGGTCCTGTCTTTAAGATATATAGCTTTGTACATGACCGAGTTTGCATGAAAAAGTACATGCATCATGCCTCAAGCCGCATTTCCCAAATAATAAAATTGACAATTTTAGGAGGGGTGGGTGGAAATCTGGAGTGATGTTAGTCTAAAGCAAATACAACCAAACGCATTTCTGAACTAAGTAGTATATTGTGAACCATTCATACCAAAATTCTAAGTTAGACAATTTTTTAAAAGATAAATATCACACAAAACATTGCGATTATACGCGAAAAGATCAGTGTAAATATGTTACTTGCATAATTTAAGGGTTCTTCGGAAAATTCAAGATATTCATATTTAAAATGGTTCATATATTGTACAGACTGTCCACTTGAAATTGAAGATATTAAAGTAAATGTCAATCTAAAGAATAAATATTAGTCAACAGTAAATTTTTAATTGAGCAAATCATAGTTGTAAACATCAATTCATTACTATGTGTTTTTATGTTGTGGAATTTAGAACCGGTTTAATGATCAAAATTCCAAGACGCGACTCAATTTTCAACGGACTAGGTCCTAAATTCAACACCTTTGGTTTCAATATTCAACGGAGAGAAAAAAATGACTCCCTGGCCAATTTTCAACTCGGGTTAAAATTATTCTTTACACCGGCACTGTTCACAGACGAGTCCCTATTCTGTCTGGACTTCCACGATGGTCGTAGGTGAGTGTGGAGAGAGGCCAAACAGAGATACAGCCAGGTATTGGTGGCTGAACACAATCGGTTTGGGAATGGCTTTGTGATATTTGGGGTGGGATCTCTCGGGCGAGTCGCTTTGACATGGCAGCCATCAGGAACGGGTCACTGACTGCTCTCCGATACAGGGATGAAAATCTTCAACCAGTCGTCAGGTTGTTTGCAGGTGCAATAAGGCCAAATTTCATTTTGATGGACGATAACGCCCGTCCCCATCGTGCTCATGCGGTTCAGGAGTATCTTCAGAGGGAAACTATCGAGTGTACGAAGTTGACTGCTGTCTCACCTGACCTGAATCCCATCGAGCGTGGGTGGGGTCAACTTCAGCATCAGGTTTCATAGCGTCCAATCCAACCACATACTTTGGATGACCTTGAAACTCGTTGAGAGAGGAATGGAACAATCTCCCACAACAGAACATTGTGAATCTCATGAGTATGCAACGCCGATGCCTGGCTGTTCTGAGAGTAAACGGAGGTCACACCGAGGTTTGAAGAAACTCCAAGTCAATTTTGGACATGCTCTGTCAAGTTCAAGTAGTCTTTCATTCCAGATTTCTTCAGGTTATTTAGTGACATGTTGTTTTGTGCACCATGACCCCAAAAAAATCAATGAATGAAATCAAGATTTCTGATTAAATATTGATGAAAAATGATGTCAGCGTTTGTGTTTCATATATTCTGCCATGCACGTACAAAGGTTTAGTTTTGATAAAAAAAAAAATAGTCCATGATCCCCAACATATTTTGAAAAGTATATTTGTCATACTGTAATTTTTGAATTTACTGGGTGGTGTAAATACAAAATTTACAATGACATCATCAAACCCAGTAAATAATAATAAAATACAATATGACAAATATACTTTTGATACAAGTATGCAGCCGTTTTAGAAAACGTTGATATCGCGAAGTCTTGTTGATCTTTGAATTGTACCTAATAACAGCAAACACTTACCAGTAGTTTGGCGCCTTGAAATTAATGAAACCATTTAGAAGAAATTAAAAATGGAAGTATCCCTAGGAGTTTCCCCTTTCCAAAAGGATTCCTTCAATTTTTTTTCCTAAATGTTTGCATTTCAATTCTGATTGATGGACTCCTAGGGTTCGTTTCTTTACAATTATGACAATGTATGAAAAAATTCAATAAATTAAAACTTAAAATATGATCCTTTATGTGGTGTACACAAGCCTGTATAGAAAAACATAAAACACAGGTCTTATCAAAATATCCGGCAATATAGGGTGTGATGCAGATTTTACCAAATATCGGGTTACTATGGGGTGTGGTAGATTTTATCAAATATTGGGTAGTATAGGGTGTGATACAGATTTTATGAAATATCGAGGTTACTATGGAGTGTGATGCAGATTTTATGAAATATCGGGTAGTATAGGATGTGATACAGATTTCATTAATTATTGGATTTCTATAGGGTGGGATACTGATTTTATTAATTATTGGGTAATATGGGGTGTGATACAGATTTTATTAAATATCGGGTAATATGGGGTGTGATACAGATTTTATTAATTATTGGGTAATATGGGGTGTGATGCAGATTTTATTAAATATCGGGTAACACAGGGTGTGGTGCAGATTTCATCAAATATCGGGTAATATGTGGTGTGATACAGTTTTTACCTCGTGTTACTCTCTGCATATCAAAATAATGTATGCATTTGATGAGTAAGGCGCCAGACAAGCCGCAGCCCTTCATTTTTTTTTTTGGGGGGGGGGGGAATAACAGGAAGTTAAAGAGTATTATGATCCCGCACCAATAAATATATCTATATGCCTCTAATTCGTACGTACATGTGTATAAATACTTGATCAAAAGAATAACAAATAATAAAAATGTGGAGTACAGAATCCATTTTACAGTTACATGCTGCTGCGATGAACAAAGAACAAAGCTGGCCTTATTGGTAACTTTATTGCTATCACTGAGAGTCATCTACTCCGTCCCGGAAAAAAATCACCAGAATAATAAATTATCAAACAAACATAATGTTACATATGTGTGTAATAGAAAGAGAAAAACAGATCATTTGACGATCATATGAAGAGGATTCTCCATTTTAAACATATCAAATGATAGTTGATGAAACGACTCGAGTTTTTTTTTTTTATTTACTGACGTCATGAAAATCTGTCCTTTCTTTTAAATCCATTCACGTTGGTATATTTTTTTTTTGTGGCTCTAGATCTAACCAAGGTTTCCGTCTAATAGATATCATATTCAACAAGCGAAATATGGTACATATTTCATTTCAGTGACGCACACGTGACAGGTGCTAGAACGGCATGGTCACTGCCGTGTTCACTACAGGTGTCATCACCGCTTCTCAAATAAATAAATTAAAATCTGATTCAATTACCATGCATTACTTCAATCCTACAATGTTAAATGCAAACTGAACCCAGTTAAATTTTAGAGTATGAGGACTAAATTTAGTTTCTCCGAAAAAATCGCACAATAGACAGCGAATGTTCTCTGTAGAAATTCAAAATTTTCCACCAGAGCCGTTGACTCGTGGGGGTATCAATGATCAAAACGTGGACAGTCTCGACAACCTGTTCAAGACATTGTAACAACAATACCATCTGTATACTCGTTGCAAAAATACACGTTTTAAATACAGTCACTTTAAATACATTCACATATAGAATCCCACTCAATTGTCCTAGATATACACTTATATACAAGTATTAGATATATACAAACATACAGTTATCAATATGATATGATCAAAGACGATTTACACATAAACTAATAACATACGTATAATGGATGCTGCAAGGCTAAGCTAACTACCTTCATGAAAGTTGTACAAAACATACAGGGACGTGCGAGCTAACGTCACCCTCGGGATATCTGTAAAAACGTCACAAGGGCCACTGATCACTCGTTTCCATCTTTTGAATGAGAAATGTTTATATATCTCATTCACGATGAAGTATTATTGACACTCGTGGTAAAAATCTACACAACCAGTAGCACCAACTAAACACATCTATATAACCGTCACTCCAGCCAGGGCATTTCGTATACCTTTCTTCATCTAAAACATTTCACTTTATGTACTCTCTATCCATTTCCTAATAACTCATTTGTTTAAAAAAAATTATTTATTTCACGATTTTATCTTAATTTTACTTTAAAACTACCGACCGTGTCCAAATCAGTATTAAACAAGTTTTGTTTGTGAAAAACATAATCCCCCATTCCCCCGAACCTGGTCATATTCAATTGTGACAAATTTGACCTTGGCCAGTGATATAGTAATGACCTTGACCATTTCGTTCATCAAGTAAGTTCTGTATAGTTCAAAAATTATCACAAAAGTTAAAGTTTCAGACAGACTAAGAATTTTGATGACAGATATGGCCAAAAACGTCGACTTCGTGTCATGATGCTTGTACCGCCAATGCGTTCGTAATGCAGATTTTATTTAAGTATTCTCATTCAATATGTAAATGATATTCCAAAGAACTGAATTTCCATAATGTTTATCCCGCCCCTTATTTGTCCCTAGCATGTTTCTTCTCTAAAATACCATGAAATTGAATTTTTGTTCATTATTCAAAACCGCAACTATGTATACATGTATATCATTTTGAAAATTCAAATGGTTATAATATTTATATGAAATATAGTATTTAGTATAAAATCACAGAAAAATACCTAACTCTGGCATGATCAGAGAGTGTCGGAATCAAATACTTTATATCTTTGGTATGATTAAATTGATTTTCCGCCTTTTAGTAGAAATTCATTAAATTTAAATTTGCCTAAAAAAAAAATATATCAATTCTATATAAGCTTTGCATATAGATGTTCTATGTGTGCGTGCGATATTTTCTTTTCTTTTACGAAATAGAGAAAGACTGATTATTAATACAATAATTCAAAGTAAAACAAAAATAAATATAATATCCATGAAAATAATAACGCGTTTTCTTTTATAATTACCGAGAAAAATCTATTTTGAACACCACTATTAATGCAAATAAAAACATAGGAAGTTACTTTAAATAAATCGTATAAACTTTGGTACCAAAAGATCTTTCTTGGCAATGACATATACAGATAACTTATATTCGTTGTGCAGCAATTTTAAATTTTTCAGAGAATAATACTTATAATTGCATTATATGGAGTGCAATGTATATCCTCTTTTCGTTTCTACCAATGGGAAGTTATCAGTGCGATACTCTGCATGAAAACTTAAATGTACTCACATTTTGCTAACACTTTTCAGTCATCAAGATACACGACATCCGCGATTGAACAGTGCGAAAATTATTCAGTGCACTTCTGCAATTGAGAATTACACTCTGAATGCCCCAGGACAAACTAACTACCACAGCAGCACCACTAAACATGTCAACAGCTAATTCAAAGATGACTGGTATTCTAGAAATACAAAAATCTAGCAGGCCATATGTAACCTCATATGTCAATTACTTAACCGAGATTTTGATATGTTTCGACAAAAAATATATCAAATTTTATTCAATTAGGAAAATTAGTTTATAGCAAGTGAAAATTGAAAATACTCTGTAACGATTTCTTTCCATTTCCATCGTCAAATGGCGTTTCCCTTCAAAATTGTTCTAGAATTAAACTGCAGATCATCATAACATAAACAAAGATCAATTTGGTTTTTGTTAAAGCTTATCACAGTCTCTTTCTATAACTAAACAAAAGTAGCTATCAAAAAATAATGGACTCACAAGGACATAACCAATCTGTCATAAATAACTAGCAATAATCATGGATTTATTCTGTGCTGGGCGGGTAACAGAAATTTAAACTAAAGCGTCTGCATATGATTAATTTCTTCATATACTTGTAACCACAATTTCTATTTAAATAGCAACATCGTAATATTTGTCATCCAACAAGTACATTTAAAAACTAAATAAAATCCGGAGCTTTTCCGGTGAGAATATTGGAAGCCGATTTAAGTCATTCACACAGTCGCCTTAGAAATCACATTCTGGTCAAACGGCTACTTTTCTTATCTCCAACCGTTTACGACTCTGCAATTGAGTAAATAAGTGCGATATGAGAAGCATATTTCTTATCTTTTAACAAATCTAAAAACGCAAGTATTCCAAAAGATATTCGAAATTTATCAACCACTTCTTTAAAAAAAAAAAAGAATTTCAGAGAATCGACTACGACAACCGAGTGAAAATTATGACAAGAAATATACATGTAAAACGTACAATACTCATCAGCTGGAGTATCACACAGCCTGTTTTGTTTTTCTTTTTATCAAATTTAATTTCATATTCAGCAGTTAAGTCTGTGTGTAAATCCTGAAACCATACAGCAAGTAGCATACGGGTAACAAGGACAGACACAAAAAGATGTGCAAAGCAGTAACAGCCAATCAGGAAAAAGTTCTTGGACAAAAGGAAAGCCATTTTGAATGCTGTGTGATGGGATGTCGAATTGTGCATTAACAAGTTCCATGCAAGCTCACTGTCCACCAAGATTTAAACTCGGTAACTTTGGAATAATGGATCTGGTCTGTCGGAAACAAAAGGATAATTAAAAATACACAGTGTTAAAAAACAAGAACTGTTAGTAACTGAAAGATGCGGATGCCTTTGATTCTCATAGAAAAGAATGTTTCTTACCAATGGTACTAAATGTTTTATAAAAGTAATCTCAACGAAATTCGGCTCGGCTCTAACTGAGGCCTACACTCCTGTAGAAATCAGTCTGCGAATCAAATCTCGCCGAGATTTAAATTTGTGTAGGATTAGATACCCCCCCCCCCCCCCCCCCAAAAAAAAAACCCATTCAGGAACACAACTCAAATGAAACTGACGTAATGGAAAAGGCATCCGTCATCCTCTTCACACAGACTGGTTAGTAAAAGGCCTTGTTAGAAGATAATCATTCATATTTAGTATTAACGTGAATCAAAAAGTGGCGAATAACACGTACACATAGAGTGAATACAAAGGGGGAAAAAAAGAGTACATTTTGTCATAGCCAAGAAAATGAAAACATCACTGAAAAAAATTACATATATATGAAGGCAAGCGAGAGGCTTCAATCCAGTTGAAGTTCAATTCAATGTAAATTTTCTAAAGAAGTTTCCTTTAGTTCTAAGTTTTAATCATTCAAATTTCCCGCCTCATCAAACTTAGGTTAACGTTAGCGTTTCCAAACCAAGCACGTGCGAAAAGCTGACACAAAATAATTAAAACAAATGCAAGAACAGCGGTCAAGCAAATGAAGTTACTCATGCCACAGCTTTACTGCTGAATAATATATTCAAACTATTACGGAATGGTCACTGGAGAGAAAGATAAGCTGATAGCTTCATTTCATATGCGTCTGCAGAAAGATAAGCTTACGGTAATTAAGTGCCAATATTAATCAGATTACTGGAAGCATATAAGAACACTTTAAAACTCCGAATGTATTTATCACATTTCTCGATCTTCATAAATATTTGACTAAAATATCTCCTTAAATAATTATATAAAACACTCACAACTCCATTCTCTTTGAATACAGCGAAGATATAACATTTGCGAAACCTTGTGCAGAAAGAATGAATAAAACTTTGAAGAGTATATATAATTCAAAGTTCTTGCTGTCAACTTGCAGATCTTTACAATTAGGGAAATTTTATTAATGAAGAAAAGTTCAAATTATACCCAACACACAATCTACAGAAACATTCCATTCAGTTCAGAGTTTGAGAGGAATTGCCTTTGGATCTTTTTTACAGAGAGCTTTCCACTATACTGCACTTTCAAGTATTCAATACGTTCTTTTAATCCCCCCTCCCTAGATGGAAGGACATTGCTTCTAGTGTGTCCCTCTCTTTGCTTTGTCTGTAAATTAACTTCGTTCGTCATAACCTATGAGCTATAAAAATAGAGATTTCATAAATTGATGAACTGAAGAATCGCAGTTTGTAGATCAATTTCATTCGCGAAGTGGCAAGTTTTCTCACCGCAATGTTCTAAAAACCTCATTTTACAATGTTTACAACGTGTTTTTCGTTATTTCTCAATCTTCAAAACTTTAAATATTGTAACACGGCAACACCAGCGCGGTGACATCACAAATTACATCCAAATAATGCCCAATTTCTACTATGTTGTTTGGGTTAAGACGTCTGTGTAGTCTTTTTTTTTTTTTTTTTTAAATATTATTTTATTTCTTTCTTTATTTTATTATTATTATTTTGGGCTATCCCTGCAGATATTGAACTGAAAATTTATATGTCCAAGTTGGAGTTTTCTTGATCTATTTTTTGAAAGATAACAGATTTTTTGGGATTTGACAGTTTGTCGGACTTTTTGGCTATTCCTACAACTATTAGTTTCAACATTTATACACGAATTATCAATGAGTAACAGACCACGTTTGAGCTCTTTTTTGATCTATTTGTAAGTATTATAGACCTTGAACTTTCTTTTCGAGCCCCGCTCGTGCCATGGCGGCGTCAAACCTACGACGAAGGAGGCTTCGCCAAACGCTCGGCATGTAGAAGTGAGATCGCCAAACTCTCGGCATTTAGAAGTGAGAATCACGGGTCTTTCAGATATGACCTTAAAACGGAGGTCCCGTGTTACAGTAGGACGTTAAAGAACCCTCACTGCTACGGCCCTGAGTGCTAAGCATAGGTCTAAATTTGTGGTATTTCACTTACAGCTGGTGACGTTTCAATATGAGTGAAAAATTGTCGACGGGACGTAAAACAAACAATCAATCAATCAAACAATCTTTTCTTTTACTTTTTGTTTAAAAACAGCTATTGATTTAAAAATTCACACATCAATGGGTTGCAAAGCAAGTTTGAGTCAGGGCATTGATCCTAAACCTTTATCAGTAACATAGTTTTGACCATCAGTTCATCATATATGATTAAGTGCATATCTTGTACACGGGTGCTTGGGTCTTCAAATATCGATACACATCTATTATATATATATATTATACATATGTAATCAACGTTGATTATATACATATGTATAAGTTTAGATATATATTCATATGTTAGACTCAAGCACCTGTGACCGTGTATGCATTTTAAAAGTTATAAGAAAAGTTAAACTGCAGACAAACAAAGAAATACACATTAAAAACATATGAACTAAACCAATTTATGATCTTGGTTGCATAAAAATATAGATGAACACAAAACACAAGGATGAATTCTTATGCAAAAGCAACCTTTACAAATTAGTAATCTACTCTTAAATAATATCGAAATGATTTTTCACATTTTATAATGTTACTTTCAATTTAAATGGTAATACACACACACACACACACACTTCTTCATTCTAAGTGTACCGGGAATTTCATATTATAATAAATGACGCATCTGAAATTTGCAGTGGTTTAGATGTGTGGGCTGACATGAGCTTCTGAGTGATATTCTATGTAATACAGTTATCATTCATACTTAGATAATATAAATTTTTAATATCATGCATACCTATTATCACATTTACATATATATAAAAATTTCTGTTATCTTACATAATTCAAAGATATGATCAGCATTTGGATCATATTAGACTGTTAATGATCCTAATTCTTTACAAATATTATAATTTGCATATATTTACATACATGTAAATTTAAGATCTGGTTTTAGATATGAATGCAAATGACAGCAAGAATTTTATAGCTCGAGAAAGGGTGAAAAAAAAAAGGGGGGAATAAAAATTGAAACACTCTCTAATAATTACTAAAGAATAGTTATAAATGTGAAAGGTACACACTCTCTTGTAAAGATACAAGGTTAAAATCTGACGAACTTGTCAATGTTTCAAGCTATACATAGCTATATGACAACATTAGGTTTAGCATTATAATGATACACTGTGATAGCTAACAGCACATCTAGAACGAAAATAAAAACCGACCTTCATACGAACAAGCTGCAGATTGAAAAAAAATTAAACAATACATATAATTAACCCAAAATACAATATTAGTTCTATGCATCTATTCTATACACCCTGCATTCTAGTCTAAACACATTCAAATTGACTGTAGCATCAACACATCAGTTAAAACATTGCTCTGGTAAACGCAACAGACACCTATTTGATATTCATTAATCTTTATTAAATGGATGTTTGGTTTTTTTTCTTTCTCTTTTTTCCCTTTAAAACATCATATAAACAAAAAAAAAAGTTTTCAAATATTGGTATGGCAAATAATTGGGAGGAGACATTTATAAGTATTCAATAAAAAATCAATTGTGTTATACATATCTGTAATTAGTAGTAAGGGGTTTGTCCTTGCAGACCATGTTAATATTTCAAACTCAATCTTATACTATCAAGTGAATAAAAACAGAAGCACACACTGGAGTGAAATAAAGGTATATTTATAACAATTGAACTGAAAGATAAACTTTTATCACAGTAGAAATATTATTTTTCATAACAATATTTATGCAAGCTTGTTTAGGTCTGGTACCAAAACACCAATACTCAATTCTTCAGGCATTAGTGCTTGATCTTTAAAAGTTTCAATTTTAGGAAGAACATAATTTCATTATTCAACTTTAATATGAAAACTTAATAAGTACCAATATAAATCAATATTTTAACTATTTCAAGAAATTTTTGTAACAATATAAGTCTATAGAAAAAATATTTGTCAAAATACATAGCTGCATCTGATTATATTGTACTTCTTACGTTTCCTTTTTGGCACATATTTACGTAGTTAATATATTTTATACTGATTATACTGATTTTTTGAAAGTAAACAAGTAAAGATTAGCTTGCACAGTTGTATATTTAAGGATGGATTCTTACGGTAATTCAGACAAAATAAATTAAATGCATTATATGAGCATGTATTTTGTAGATATATAGGAAAAGCTGGACTATAAATTGAACCCAGGACCCCTGCAGTACTTGTCAGGTGCTCCACAGTTCGTATAACCCTAACTACTACAATCCTCTCTCCTTTAATTTGTCTTCATCCTCGAAGACACACAACCCAGATGCTTTTACCCCTGGCAGGACTTTCACCTGAAGTCAACGGCACCAAATGTAATATAGGAAAGGAGAAAATTTGTGACTGGACTCGGTTAGTAATAAGCTGCAAATAAAAATCAACTGATGCCTACTCTAAAAAAGAATTTCAAGGTTGCAACCTTCATTAACCTTGAAACAAAAACATGATCTGTGACTCCCAGTTTTTCTAATGTTTTGCATGTAAAATATCACAACCCAGCATGTCCCATATATATAAGAAGAATCCATCCTCAAGCATGAATTGTTGTTTTAATTTAAATAGTAGGAGAATAAAAAATAGGGAATTCTTGAAATATAAAACAAGTCTTGCATAATATCAAATAGTAATCACATTTTGTAAGGAAAAAAAAAAGGAAAAAAAAAAAAAGAAAAATCACGGACAAATGTTAAGAGAAGACAAATTACTGAAAAATGAAACTTGCATCACTGTACATAAATGTCTAAATAAAATGAAAATCTGCTCTGTAAAGAGAAATATTCCAGTATCACAAATATATATATTGATCATTTTTTTTTCTGAATACATAAATGCTATATAAAAACATATTAAAGAAGAAGAGATTTTGTAAACAGTAATATTATAACACCTTGAAATGATAAAAAGACAAGAAAAAATTGAACACAACACTATGAAATACAACAGAGGCAACTGATAAAAAAACAACAACAAAAGGTCTTGTTAACAATAAATTAAAAGTTGTTACTAAGTTGTTATACACAATATATTAAGTATATGTATAAATATCATGTCTAATACACTCTGTAACTGCGATTCCCTTAGTATCAGAACTCAAGAGTTTTTGTGTGAATGTGTCAAACTTTCACTCAACTGCTATAAAATGATTTGTTCTGCAAAAGATTTGTATATAAGTACATGCACTTTATATTTCTCACAGTATGAGACCGACTAGCCATGTAAGACGACCACGTGAGATTTTTGTCTTACACCGCTATGGTATCATCGATCATGGCATCATCTATAACTTATGTCTTACATTACTGATGTAATGTACATATTTTGCATTGTTTTCTTAAAATTTCAGTTTGATGTAGCTTTTTAGGGTAATCTTGGAGTTTTAATTGACACTTTTAAGTTTAAACCATTTTCTAGTATGCTTTTTCTGACTGTCTAATTAATTTTTGCATTTAAGTTCAAATGATGATTTTGTTAATTTTGAATTTTTTTTAAAAGATCCTAAATTGATGAACTAATCTGTGAATAAGATGTAAGGAAAATGACCCTTTATAATTTACCCATGTGGGATAGGAAAGTTTCTGCCTGTGAACAGGATTCACTGTCTAGAACCAAGCAAATCCTTATTGTAGTTCAGTAAATCTTATCTCAATCCAACACTAGCGCTAATGAAAAATTTTATTAGTCTTTTAATGACCCTTCAAAACCAAAAATTTCATGATCAAAGAGAAAATAATTAGATCAAATTTATATACACGGAATTTTGATTTATACGACACTTAAAGCTGAAAATATTGTGTATTTTGAAATGTGATGAATTTTCATTACAAAGGACTGTGTATGATAAGGGTTCCAATGGCCCATCAAATTGACATTTATGTTTTTCTTTCCACATCATGTATTTTGTTTGAGAATCCTGGTGTAACTCAATTCTTATTATCAAGTTTATCAAAATGACATAGATCCATAATTAAAACATCATAAACATGATGTTTTGCTGCAATTTATGGCATTTTGACACTTAATGACCATATTTTAAAGTATTTAAAAAAAAACCCAAAAAACAAAAACCACCAAACAAACAAACAAAAACAATAAGCACAAGCTTGAAAAAAGTTTAGATTTAGCTTTTTAGTACAAATATCATAAGAAATTTTGTTTGCCCAAAGCTGTGCTTTATTTTTTTTTTTTTTTTTAAAGAAAAACAAACACAAAATAAATAAATAATTAAGCATTCTAACTAAAATTGAGATATTGTGTCACCATTGGAGCTCTGTAGTCCAAATCATTGTAATCATAAGAGACAAACTATTTGAAACTGTACAGGACATGATCACTTTTTTGAAATAAAAGAAGACTTAAATTTTCTTTAAAGCTTCAAAATTATGAGTTTTACAGGGGGTGCAGAGAGGCTACTAACTATCACACATAGTCCTTTGGCAACTTGTTTTATGATATTGTTGAGCATTCACTTTATGTGTAATATCTTATAGAAAATCATCATTTTTATAATTGCTTCCAACTCCACTCTACCCACCCTAAGAATGTCCTTACTTTATAAAATATCACCCACTAGTGATCTCCCTTTTCCCCCCCTATTTTTCTTTTCTTTTCTTCCTTTTTTTTAAATCCATGCCTTATATCAATATATATACACACCCATTCCTCTAGATTTCCTTAATAGTGAAAAGCTACACAATATTTTTATTTTTTAGTTCTGATTGCATTTTCTAAAATGCTTGAATTTTACCCTTTAAAAAAATCAAACAATTATATTAAAATGAATAGAGATAATAATTTCTTTTAGTGAGTAACTGCTAAAATATTTAATTGTATTAAAAATTATGAATGTAGTGACTTTTCAGGTAAAGATAAGGAATAATTACATGTATATATGAAGAGATAATAACATATACAGTTATATGCATTAAATTTTCTATGTCATCATTTTATGGAACTTGATCATAACCCATGCAACTAAACTTTAAGCTACTCGTTCAGATTAAATTTTTGTTGTCTTTAAGATCTTAACTTTTTGGAGAAGTTTAATGAATCATACTATTTTGCATTTCAAAACAATTTTTTTCCCCCCCCCCCAAGTCATATCTGTAAAACCATAAAAAATATAACATACACTTAGCGTAATGCAAAAATGACCCACAACATTGCATTTTGTCTCTCATGATTCTAATCTGTCGATAATAATAATGATAATAATAATGTAAAAACCACAATACTGAACAGTTTGCCATACCGGCAAATAAAAAAAGGCACAGACTGTACCACAACGGTATACACCAGCAGACACAGTAACACCAAACACATGGACTCAGGAGTGTTTGAATGCTGAGAAGTTGCTTGCAATGGCAGGCAATAGTCTTACTTTTTTCCGCGTGCCACTTAGGAACTCCTTATATTGGTCTGATCGTAGATAACGACTGTAGCTGTCACTTTTCATTAATTTGAATATATGGTCCTGGAATTGCAAAAGAGATAAAAAAAAAAAATTAAAAAAAATAATCAAATGGTGTTCAGAAGATTATAACAAAATTTCTGGCATATTACTAGCTCTAAAATGCAAATATTTCAAGATAAATGCTTTTCTGAAATAGATTTTCTGGACACCTATTTATATATCCTAGTTTGCAGTTGGCTAATGATAATACACAAAAGATAAAATAACTTTTAATTGCATAATTTACATCAACAAAATCATTCTGACAAATGAATGAACAAATTCCTGTCCAATGTAACAGTAATGTGCTAGATTGCTCATTAAGTAAAGAATTGGGATGGGACTTCTTTAATTAACTTTCTGCACTCTACCTGAGCTTCATCAAAAACATATCTTGTAGGGTTAACTTCCATTCGGTTCCTCACGAGTTCTGTGATAGTCCCGTCAACATTGACCGGATTGTGTGCACCAGGTGCCAGAAATTCCCTAAAATAAGCCACACTGATTAAATCTACTCCGACTTGCTCGTCAATTATGTAAATCTAATTGTCCACTGATGTACTTGTCTTTCCCCTAATGATTCAAAATAGCTAAAAGCAGTGTAATTACCACTCTGGATGTTTCATGCAGGAATAATGAAAACATAAAACATCCTCTACCTCGATTTTAGTACTGTTAACCACCTTTTCTGCAGATAAAGGACTTTCAGTGATGTTAAGCACCTCTTTAGCAAATAAAGAAATTTTAGTACATGTGATGTCAAGCACCTGCTTAGGAAACTAAGGAATTTTAGTACTCTGGCATAGCAGTTATGGGGATTTCTCTTACCCTCTCCCATCATTTGTTTCTTAATTTAATTTTTCCAGCACCATTAGTTAACAAGACTTTGTACACTATAACTACTGTTTAATTTTTATGTATAGATATTACAAATACACACAAATTTGCAGAATCTAAGAATTTCTTCAGCAATAGTAAAATATTATAGATATAAAGAAATAACATAAATTTGTCATAACTCTCTCTATTATCTAGTCAAGAAACTTTAAAGAAGTAAAAAGTTTGTCTAAAGCTTTCAATGTTACTTTACTAAATGATAAGTCTTCTACAAATGTTGGCATGTAAAATTACTTTTCAACAATAGTTTATTTCCCTCCATAATTATGCAATTAAACTTAGTATTCATTGTGAATTCATGTTCAACTTCATGGACTTAGGACTGAATGATATGCCCCCTTCATGATACGATACATATTGGAATACTTCTGTCACCATACAATACATTTTACAGTAAAAACCAATAATAAGTTTTAGGAAAAATTTAATTACGAAGATTCTGTCACAATTTTATATGTTTCCAAACTGCCGAAAAGGTGAGATGTCTGTTGGCTCTGTAGTTTAAACTGATTAAGTACATAATTGTTTTCTTAATACTCAACACTAACAACAGTCTGACAGTTAACGGATGCCATTTTGTCTCCTGTGCATGTAAAAATAATAAGCACAGGTTAAGCCTGACGTATTGTACCGAACCCAATTTAAAAAAAAAATGTATTGAACAGTAGATTGAGGCTATGAATTAAACATTGAATCGAGCATTTATATTGAACAGTATTGATATTTTGATGGATCATTTCAGCCCTAGTTACATTACATTTGAAATACTTACGTAAATATTTCATGCACTTTGCGATGGACTTCCCTGATAGGTAAACCTTTCAATTCTTTACAAGCCAACCAAAATCTGTTGAGGAATTTGATACAATAGATGATTCCCATAAAACCTAATCATATATACATTCTAAAAAATTAAAATATCACATAAAATTTACATTCTAAAACATAAATCACAAAAAATTAACATTCTAAAACATAAAATATCACAAAATTTGCACCAAAATATCATGTAAAATTCATAGTCTGAAACATAAATTATCTTGTAAAATTTACATTTTAAAACATAAATTATCACATAAAATTCACATTCTAAATCATAAAGTATCACAAAAGTTATATTCTAAAACATAAATTATCACATAAATTTCACATTCTAAAGCATAAATTATCATGCAAAATTTACATTCTAAGACAAAAAGTACCATCAAATTTACATTCTAAGACATAAATTATCATATATAATTTACTTTCTAAAACTTAAATTATCATGTAATATTTACAAAAGGTTTTTTCCTTTGATATCTTTATGAATTGTAATGATAGGCAATCTGTAGGTTACTGTAAGAGTTGCAATACTATACAGGGGAAATTTTCTCCATGGCATTGCAACTCTTACAGTTTTACAGAAATTTTTCTTGCGATTTGATCTGCATTTCCAATTTCTGTGGTTACATTATTCACACCCACACATTTATTTATTTTGTGATTATAATTTTTGCATATTTCCCCACATCTGCAAAAAATGGACAACTGCAGAAAAAATATCCATTATGCAGTATATCATAATATGAAAGAATTTAGAGAATTATGATATCATTACACTTACTTTAGATTTTCCCCACTAAATTCCTTGTCTAAAAATTTACTAAATTGATCCTTTCCTGCAGGATCTTGGAGAAGTTCGTCTATATTGAATGCCCATCGCTTTACCCTTCGCTGTGGAATATCTCGTGGATTTCTAAATAAAAAAACCCTATATGATTACATGCTAAGTTCTAGATAATCAATGTGTAGAAAGATATAATCGAGCCATAAAACACTGTTCCAGAATTGCTACTGGGCAACAAAGTGTCAAACTGAGCAAAAATGCCTTTACCACAATTATGAAATTAATGGTCCCTGGATAATTTGTTTCTTAATTGGCATGACAATATCTCAGGTGACTTAATTCATGAAAATCAGATGCATACACAGGTAAATTGCAACATGTGAAACACATTGATTTTTCACCTTGTGTTACTCATTTGTTTGAAGTTTGCAATATGGTCTATATCTTTCAAACAGATGTTCAATGCATTTTCGAAACATAATTATGTTCTGCATTTGATGATAAAATCGTATGTTAAACAAATGATAAACATATGAAAATCCAATCATATGTTAAAGATAAGTTGCCATTTTACCTGCATACTATGTGTAATACAGCAAAACAATGCTCATCTGAGTTTCTCATCTAGAGGAGTACATGTTTATTTTCACTAATGACAATTATTCTGTTGACTGTAGAAAGATTCTTGAAAGTCATCTTACTGTGCCCCTTATACCAACTCCACTCTTTGCCCATTAGCGGGAAGTGTCATGAGAATCTACTCTGTATACATGGCAATGCATGCAGATCACTTATCCAAACTGTCCATTTTCAAAAAAAAAAAAATATTTTCCTACAAATTCCAAAGTTAAATGATTAGGTCTGATAATAACCAGTTTTAGTTCTTAAAGTCAAACCTTCTTCGAAATTCAGTAATTTCCATGCTGAAATAGTAGTAATACACTAATGTGAAAAAAATCATGGGTTCCTAACACTGATTCCCTTAAATGTAAACCTGATGTCATAAGCTGGTGACGCTTTCATGGAAGATTTGGCTTTTGTGGTTCAGTGGTTTTTGAAAATACTTTTTAAAACCCCCATTAAACCCTATTTTCACTTTTCTTAATCATCTCTTTGAAGGGGGAATGACCCTTCATATGAAATTCCTTGATCTAAGGATGCATTTTGCCTAGTCTAGTTGAACTTGACAGCTTACACCCTGAGAAACTTTGATCATGAAGGCTATGCTAACACTTCAGTTCATATGAGCTTAGAATCTTTCTTTGCTAAATCTGTTCAGTCATTTTGGTACATTTTATATCAGTATACTTACAGGGTTTTTTCCTGTTCCCAGAAGTCTGTGCTGTCTGAGATCCAGGGATTGGCCGGGTCAGGGGCCGTAATAAAAGCATCATATTCGGCAAACTGCTCATAATATGCTAAATAACTACAAAATAAAATCAATGTACATTTCTTTTTTTTCTTTTTTCTTTTCTTTTTACCAACTTTCACTTTCACACCTCAAGAAATATTTTTAAATACTGATTGTCTAAACTTCTTCCTGTAAACAAAATGTGTTTGTGAAACACCATTCCCTGAAGACCTTGCACTGTAAACAGGATGTGTTTATGAAACAGGATGTGTTTGTGTAAAAGATTATGGCACAAGATTTTAGACTGTAAACAGGATGTGCTGGTGAAATTAATATCTTCCTACAATATTAGACTGTAAACATGATAAGTTTGTGAAACATTATGCCCCCAAGTTCTTGCACTGTAAACAGGATATATTTGTGAAACACTATGTACCCCAAGAATGTAAACAGGATGTGTTTGTGAAACAAAATGCCCCTAAGATGTAAACAAGATGTCTTTACAAGTGTGAACTTGTTCATGTACAGGGAGTTCCTACACTGTATAGTTCAAAAGTTATCACTAAGGTCAAAGTTGCAGTCAAAAGACAAAGAAATCAAAACTCTTGGGGGCATAACATGTTCATGAACCTCTTAAGCATAGTGTAAGTCTCAGAGTATGTGTTGAAAACACACCACTGAACCACTCAACAAATACTTTGTGTACCTCTGTAACTTTATTAAAGGTCATAGGATACCCAAAAGTTTGGATGCATCAAATGAAGTAGGATTTTGCTGTGTTTACGATGGATTTTCTGTTACAATGTAAATCGGTCATTAATATATGAAATGCACCAATAAAAAGACATTTTTGGAGGATTTCTATTTTTTGGGTCGTGTTTTCCTACAATTGAATATCATGAATCAAGCAAAAAAAAGGTGGTTTCAAAGAAAAATTTTGTGGCAAATATGAGTTCTTAGCAATATTAAGATCACTGTTCATTGTTTTCACGTTTACAAATAATTTTACAAAATTCTATAGCAATTTTTTTTTGGGGGGGGGGTATCCATATCCTTAACATCCATATCCTTAACAATAAGTTTTATACTGATAATTAATCATTACTCAACAACCAGCATCTCCCTACCTCTCTGTCACTTTTGATATTTTAACTCTTCTTTTTTCTAGTTTCTTTCTTAATAGACTTATCTAAAATAGAAAGAAATTCTTATAAACATCAAATAACAGTAATCAGAGCACTGAAATTTGTCTACAAGAAAGCAAACATGATATTCAGGAATACAGTTAAATACTGTCAAATATGGACATGCCTGGTCCCAGAAAACCTCTTTGGATTTTACTTCATCTGGATTAAAAGTACAATTTACATGTATAACCAAATCTCAAAATTTGAACTTGCATAACATTTTTGATTACATAATACCTGGATGAATACAAGTTTGGTTGCATATTGCAGATTATGGTCTTCAGAATCCGTACAAAATAGAAAGTACATTCAAAGTCAATTAAACCAAACCAAAACCTATTTTCCTTATTTCAAACTTTTTCTGATGACAGAAAACCAAATTTTTAATTGTTTTGGGGGTTCAATTTAACATTAAGGTATGACTGATTAGTATATGGTGATATTATGATAAATTGATCCCATTTACTCAACAAAGCTGAAGGATTTCTGAACCTAATTTGATTAAAACTAGATGTCAAAAACAAGGGTGACGGTATTCCAGTTTGAAAAAATAATCTAGAATCCCCAAGAAAGAAGGCAAACTAATGTTTTCTAGATACATTTGTACCTATCAATTTCTCCCCAGTTACCAAAAAAAGTTTTACAAAACAAATTCTGAATGTTCCATTTGATGCAGTGACTTATATTATGATTTTCTTACAGTTACAATGAAAATGTATTTGGCACTTATGGTTAGATTTCATGGATTAAATTGATCAAAGAGTTCCCAAAATTGGGAAGACTTAATGATTCTCAGGCAAAAGATAATATTTGTGAAAAAATTTTCAGATTTTCAAAAATATTCCATTTGTGCATTTAATTGTGAATTATGTTACGCTAACTTTCACAGTCCCTATATGCCACAAACTTCAAATATCCCGATTGATATATGCACAAATGTTAATCATAAATAACACATAGGCAATGCCTTTAGCTGCTGTAATTATTTTCTTATTCTTAATAAAAAGTAAGTGAGCAAACTACGTTACAGTGAATTACGTTATGATTAATTTAATTCAAATTGTAAAAGAATTGTCTCTATGAGCAAAATTACTAAGAATCTTTATCACCAACACTGCCTGTCATACGGCCACCTGTAGAAAGGAAGTTTACTCCTAGAAACGATTTTGATTACTGCAGAGGTGTAAATAATCATATTAACTGTAAGTATGCTTATTTTTAACAAATGAAACTTTTTAATTACTAATAATTTCATTAGAATTTTATTTGGAAAATGAAGAATGTATGTTATAATAAGATACCATGAAAGTAATATATTGATTCACTCTGTGAATCTGGCATAAGCATGTTCTATAGCGTAACGTAATTCACAATAGTGTATCATAATTCACATACTTATAAATACTGTTTCAGTTTCAGGTAACGACTAGAATGAGTAATGCTGAGCTGCTACTCTGTGCGCACCAATTCATTTGAAGAGAGCAATAATCGATTTGATGCATGCATCAATTCAATTAATGCACACATCAGTTCAATTAATGTGTGCACCTATTCAATTGGTGCGCTCATCAATTCAAATGATCCACATATTCAGTCAATTAATGTGCGCAATAATTGAATTGATGACATTTTCAAATGTTATAAATATCTTCAATCATTTGAGTTTATGTTAATTTGGTGCTCCATATTATCCCATCAGAAAGAGATGGAATAGCTGTTTGAGACACGTTTCTGCGATACACGTTTTGTAGATGGAAAGTGGTACCGTCTTGTGACATGTTTGAGGGATGGATAATTCGTAATATGATTGAATGATTATATATAATTTTAACGTCCCTCTCAAGAATCTTTCACTCATATGGAGACATCATTCTTGCCAGTGAAGAGCTGCAAAATTTAGGCCTATGCTCTGTGCTTACGGCCTTGGAGCAGGGGGGATCTTAAATATTGTGCCACACCTGCTGTGGCGCTTCAGTCTTTTCCAAAGGATCACCTCATTTAGTCACCTCATATGACAAGCAAGGGGTACTGAGAACCTTTTCTAACCCAGACCCCCACACGATAATTCACAATATGAGTTCTGATTAAGCCAACAGCATCAGTATTACAGATGAGCCAGCACTTGATAAGCTGTGTATGTTGCCGTCATGTATGAAAATAATATTAGTATATTGAGAAAATTATCGAATATGATGAAGATGATCAAGAATATTATACCACACGTATATTCTTTAGATGGTCAGAAAATTCAAATAACATTTGGATTCTAGTAGTGACATATACTTCGCTCACTTATTGAGCCAGTAAAGTGGAAGAAAATACGCAACATGTTTAAATTCTCAGAAAGATATCTAGAAAAGGTCCAGAATCTGTTTGAAGAACTGAAATTAATCCCCTTTTGATAAGAAAAATGTACTTATTTCAAATGTCGTTTTCCATATTGACACTTATAAGCTCATATGTGAATTACGTTACATTGTTTGATTTATCATACAGGCTTATTTTAGAATAACGTTTATTGTTAAAACCTAATAAACTTACAAAGATACTAGAAATGGTGTGTATTGGTTGCTTAAATTATCTATAATAAGTAATACTTCTGTTTTTTCTGAATATACAGCTAATGATTTCATTTGTTATTTGACAAGGCATACGGAATTTGACTTGATTTAAAAAGGTGTACAAATGAAAATACATGTCTACCCTTTTGTTAATTTCAGTATGTGAGTCTAACAAAGAATAAATAAAGTGCAATTTCCTCTAAAACCATTTTTCCTTTTTTTTGTGAATTATTTGTATCTAAATATGGATCATTTTAGAAAATATGATAAATTTTGAATTACATTATGGTTTTTAATTACATAGTCATTATATCTCTATCAAATAATAATATTTGAAACACCATTTTGAATACCCTAATAATAAATATTTTAAATTTTGAACAGCATATACAAAAATGTAATTCACTGCCAAAATTACACTTGATTTGTTTAAGATGTGTGTAGGATATAAATTCCACTTTCAAGAGCAGTTGTATGTGTTTTCTAATTCTTTGAATATTGCTCTATCGAAATTAAAATGTTTGGAACCTTTGTTTTCAGTGTTGAAAATTCTCAGCCGTTTTTTGAAACTATTTCGGGCACTTTAATTGACTTTGGATGAGCAACATTTTTTGATTTACAACTGTTACATGTACAAGTATACAAAGTTAAGAAATACCAGTATTAATTCTGCAATCAAAGAAAAAAAAACCAAGACATACTTGTGGAACACTGATGGCCTCCAGATTACAACAAAGTATGATTTGTAAAGGTCACCAGATCAAAGATTTTAGTGTCAATGGAAAGGTCTTGCCACAAGAAATACACATACCAAATAAGAAAGCTTTACTTCTTATGGTGTAAAAGATATGACCAGGGTTACAGTTGTTTTGAAAATATCCTAAAACTAGTCAATGTCAAGGCCACAAGGTCAACAAAGCTGGTATCATTGGAAAGGTCTTTACACAAGAAATGCAAATATAAAAGCAGTAACTCTTACAATATGAAAGATATGGCTTATATTGAAATTTTCTAAAAGTGGATCAAAGGTCAATGTAAAGGTCACCAGGTCAAAGATATTTGGTGTCAATAGAAATTCTTGCCATAAGGAATACACATACCAAATATGAAAGGTCTACCTCTTATGGTGTAAAAGATATGACCAAGTTCAATTTTTTTTTTTTTTTTTTTTTGAAAATCTCCAAATTTCTGAGAAAAAAAAAAGTCAAAGTTCAGGTCACACAACCAGTCTGGTATTGTTGGAAAGGTCTTCTCACAACAAATCCACTAGCTAAATATAAAAGCAGTACCTCTTATGATTTGAAAGATATAACTTATATTAAAATTTTCTAAAAGTAAGTCAAAGGTCAATGTAAAGTTCATCAGGTCAAAGATGTTGGTGTCAATGAAAAGGTCTTGCCACAAGGAATACACATACCAAATATGAAAGGTCTTACATCTTATGGTGTAAAAGATATGACCAAGGTTAAAGTTTTTTGCCACAGACAGACAGATGGACAGGCCAAAAACTATCTGCCCCCGAACCTTTAACAGATTGTACCGATAACTTAATAAAATGTCTGTAGTCACAAATACCACCTCTTCTGAAAATGAAAATAGACAGAGTATAAAACGTTTACTCACATCATGTCGTATATTGTCACAAGGGTTACATAATTCAGCCTCAGATATGCTAGGACTCAGCCTACCCCCAGGCACTGCATAATTTGGCTATGAGGGAAAAAACACATATAGAAAAAACATATATAGTTCAAACCTTGCAGGCAACAAAGACGATGCATCACTAAAAGTGCAGATGAACTTCAGAATCTCGAACTTGGTTACCTAGTTAATCTAGAAAACCTTGGTCTTTATGGGCTAAATATTTTGTATGATTTAATTGCTTCTTTCTTTTGAGATAAATGGCTCTGACAGCCTCACACCTGACCATACATATGCACTAAATCATTCCATTTGGTTACATGCATAATATGTGAGCACATGTGAATAGTTTTAAAAATCTTGACCTCATCTTTGTGAAAATGAGGCATATTTTTCACAGATCTTTAAAGATTCCCAGATGAGAGATACTATAACATCTAAAAAACAAAAAATTATCAAATGCAAAATGTTTTCAACCAATTTTTTTTCAGAATGAGTGTCAGATAGAGAAAAAAAGCAGTTTAAAAGTTCACATTCCAGGAAGAGGAGGAGGAGGTAGCTGGCAATTTTATATCATGTGATAATGAACTAAAGTGCACAACCTAATTGGCAATAAACAATTACAGGACAAAGCTATCCAATCCAAACAAAGATGACTTTAAAAAAAAAAAAAAAAGAATTATAACTTAAATAATTGCAAGTTCAAAGAATCTATCCAGTTAAAACATAAAGATCCTTAAAAAAAAAAAAATAGTAAATTATAATAAAATCAAATATCTGCAAGTCCAAAGAAAAAAAAGCTTACAGTGATTTGTTGAAAAATTATGCCAATGATGTTAAATAGATTTCTCTGTTAAATATTCTATAAACATTTGCATTTCAACACATCATGACTTTTCCAGTGTAAATTTTTCTATTTTTGATCTCTCTGTCATTCCAAAGTATACACTAAATGCCACAAATTTTCACTGAAAGAAAGTCTCACACAAACATTTCAAGACAATATGTTAGATTTTAAGGACTCTCCTTGAGAATCCTAGATAAAGCACTATATCATCAACCAACCAGAATAAATATCTTAAACTGTGAAAAATTCTAAAAACTCATCTCCCGAAACTGCAGGATTGTGCTCTTTATTAATATCTATAATTCATATCATGTCATGCACATATCTGTGAAATATGTCGTGTATATTGAGGAAGTATGTAAAGTATATCAAGTAAGTATGCCATACATACCAAAGAAATATGCTATAGGAAGTATGTCATGTATATCCAGGAAGTATGTCATGTACACATCCAGGAAGTATGTCATGTACATATCCAGGAAGTATGTCATGTACATATCCAGAAAGTATGTCATATATCCAGGAAGTACATCATGTATATCCAGGAAGTATGTCATGTATATCCAGGAAGTATGTCATGTACATATCCAGAAAGTATGTTATGTACATATCCAGGAAGTTAGCCATTGTTATATGGGAATCATTATCATCATTTTTCAGTTAAAAAGAAGTTTTTGTGTTCACTGTTAATTGACAGAAATATAGAAAAGTTGTAAATCTCACCGAGACATGATTTGTCTGCACACCATTTTCATAAATTCAAAATTACCAAAGAAAATTGTCTTCACTTGAATAATGACCTATGATTCACAACAAACACCGTAAATCTCATTTCAGTAACCTTGAGAGCCTTCAAAAATTACATCACTATACATTGGAACATAATTCATTATAATTTCTGCATGACTAATATTTGTACCCTTTGCCTTTTGTTCCAAACCATTACATTGGGTAATTAGTTGTTTGTTTGATATCCTGTCGAGAATTTTTCACTCATATTGAGACGTCACCAGTTGTAGGTGAAGCACTGCAAATTTAGACCTATGCTTAGTGCTCAGGGCCATGGCAGTGAGGGTTCTTTAATATGCCAATGCTTGCCACCACACAGGACCCCTGTTTTTTAAGGTCATAAGTGAAATATACATGATTCTCACTTTGAAATGCTGAGCATTTCGCAAAGGAGCAATCACTTACCTATATCTTATATCTTAGGTTTGGCGTGGCCATGGCATGAGTGGGGGGGGTCAAACTTACGACCTTGAGGTTATGATGCTACTATTACCATAACATTAGGTATTTACTGTGGTATAAGTATTGTTGCAGTAGAAAACATTATAACTGGTTACTCAGAACATCCAGATTACACTGAAGACAACTCGATTACTAAAAATCTGCTATCACTGGAAATGTCATGACATGCTGAAAAGTCTGAAACAAGTGTGTTCTATACCAGAGCTACTGACGATGCCATGACGATGCCATGCCCCAGTCTGCGTTGGGAACAGCTTGGCGGGTACCATGCACTTACCATGCTACTTACACGAGTCAGCTTGGAGTGTCGATTCATTCGACATGCTTTCTTTATGTCCACCTCTGTCGTATTCACACATCCGGGCTAAAAACCAAAACCAATTACCATATACAGGAAAAAAAATCTATTCATTCTCAAAATGAAATTTCTGTGTTACGAGTTGTTGGGCAAATCTTCTACTTTCATTTCTTGATTTTTACAAAACTGAATATCTTTCAAGATTTTACTAAATTTCAAGGAAATCAACAGCTATGATAGGACGTATGTTGATCGCTGTGCCATTTTAGAACTGTTCGTAAATATGTTTACACAAAATGAACAAGAACATCATGATGTCAACCAGAGACCTACCACGGGCCTGTGGACATCCCAAAAAGCTCGCTCCTGACTATCCAACACCTTCCTTTCCAGCTTATCTCTTTTTTTGTCCACTCTGTGAATGAAACAGTGAAATCAATGATTACATAGCTCATTTCTAAGCACATTGGCTAGTAATGAAAAATAAAATCTAACAACATATAAGTCTTCAGTACTTTATATTTAGCAGGATTTTGCTTTTTCGTTTTAGAAATTAGCATTTACAGTTAGCAATGTCCTTGAAAGGTTACTAATGATTCATGTGTGAACTTGATTTAAAAACTTTAACCAGGGCACTTGCTTAGAAAATAATTTAAAGAACAATCGCTGCTGTGAAATTAAGAATTAAGTCAAAGCAACAACAATGCCACCACCCAAAGGCTATAACTCAAACGTTATTTGAACAGACCCAAGCAAATACTTGACTGCATATTCTTATGATAAATTTATATCCCAAAATTCAATTCAGAATGTCCATCTATGACTGAGATAATGAGTGGAAACTTAGTGATTCTATGTCCAAGGGACATAACTCTACCAAGTTGCTCATTTCTTCCAAACCTTCAACCAGAACCAAATATGAAGTTGATCTGCATATTTTCAGATTATATCTAAATCACATATTTCAATTCAGAATGCCCATGACTGAGATAATGGAATTGTTTAAAAGTTTCTATATTCAAGAGGCATAACTATGCTAATTTTTTTTTTTTTTACCTCACCCAAATACAAACTTGACCTGTGTATTCTTGTATACACCCTGAACTTCAATTCAAAAGGTTCATGAATGCCTGAGATAATAAGTGGAAGCTATAAATTGTTTGAAATTTTCTTAATCTAAGGGAACAATTCAGTAAAAAAATTATTCAGTCTGAACAAATCAAAACTCTCATGATGTGCATGTATCTATACACCAAATTTCAGATGAATGTGTGCATCCATTATCTGTAGCAAAGATCATGAATGGAAACTGAATTATGATGGAAGGTCAGAAGAATGGAAAAAGGACTATCTGTAATCAAAATGCAAGTTAAAAAACTATTGTTAGATCAATAAAAATTGAATAAAAAAAAAGAAGCTGATGATATTTGAGCCATGTGCTAAGACAAGATATTGAAAGTATAACGAGAACACTTATTGAATGGACACCACTTGGAAAGAGAGAGCCTGGAAGATCTGCATAAATAAAATTACAGTGCATAAATGTACCTTAGTGCATTTCACACCACAAGATGTCATAATGAAAAATGTCACGATGCACATATGTCTAGTCATATCATTGGAAAAGGTCAAAATATTTTGTCATTATCTACTCCCTCTATCATATAATGAGTTTTAATTGTGTAATTTAAAGTTCTTTATCAATGATGCTTGTCAAATAATTGTACGTTATTTTTCTTTAGTATTACATATCTCCATTTCTTTTTAAAGATATAGTACACTAAGATAATTTTGATATTAAATTGTGACCTTGAAATTTTCCCAAATTTGCATAAATGGTATGCTTTAAAACGGACTCATCTGCATAAATAATTGCATCATATGTAATGAGATGTGTTTGTGAACCACAAATGCCCCTGATAATAGCAGATTTCAGTGATGGCCATGTCAATGTTAGTTTTTAAAAAGTAGGTCAAGGTTACAAGGTCAACTACCTTGATACCAATAGAAAGGGCTTGTCACAACAAACACTCATGTGAGATATGAAAGCTCTAGTTAGGGCCAAGGTTAAAGTTTTTAAAAAGTATGTCAAACACCAAGGTCAAGAGGTTAAAAATTTCGGTAGCAACAGAAAGACTTTGTCACAAGGAATACTCATGTGAAACATCAAAGCTCTAGCATTTAGTGTTCAAAAGTTATTTGGAAGGTTAAAGTTTCAGACAGAATGACAAATACAGAATGACAGACAGGACAAAAACAGTATGTCCCCCAAATCTTCAATCTCAGGGGCATAAAAGTGCAAAAGTTTAGGTGCATGTGCTATATCCAGTAATCCAGTTTTTGGATATATATTCTAAATATACTGATATGTTTGAAAAGTGCTGGGAGCGACTTCCGACTTTTATATCCATGGTAATAGTAGATAAAGAAACGTGGGCAACCCCAGTAGCTCATTGATCACTGTCAATATGTTAAATTATTGCATGTTTTGTTTGAATATGCACTTGCTCCCAGTACTTAATTTTTTTTAAATATATTTTTTCTATTTGTATCATTAAAAGATCAGTTTGCAACCTCCATGCACTTGAACTTCTGCTCATTAGAAGGGCCTCTTGAAATTTTTCAAAAATAACATTACTTGATCACAAACTGACCATTACCTATATGGGAAATACATGTATATTGTATCTTAGTTGCCATCAACCTACAAGTAGTATTGTTTTGGTATTTAACTGTAACAATTTAATTATACTTGTGAATTTAAGGTGTAATTCCACAACAAAATTATAATACATTTCGCTATGGAAGTCCTTAACCTGACACATGGAGGAAGACAACTGAAACAGAAATGAAGGAAACCGGTTTGGACTGGAAAACATTTACCAGAGTTGCAAATGACAGAAGCCAATTGAGAGACCTTGTTGCCACCATGTGTGCAGATATACATGAAGAGATTAAGTAAGTAAATCAATTGTTGATTGCAAATTTGACAACTTGTACACTACTGGTTCTAGAGAAAAGTTTTCCCATAAAGATATATGTAGAAGTTTAACCCCTTCATGTGGCTCAGGAAATGCTCAACAGATGACAGCATGAACCAGAATCTACATTACATGGGATACTTGTATATTTACTTATATTCTTAATCCTGATCCCTCATTTGTTGTCTTGTCCTGATCTATTTATGGATTGAATGAACTTGAATCTACACTGCATCAGGATGCTTGTAATTAACAAATTAAACGATGTAAAGTCTGGCTGTTCTGGTTCAATGGTTCCAGAAAATATTATTTTATACACCCAAACCTTGTTATTATTTCTTTTGATAAGTTTGAAAAATGCTACATTAATGATTTTGTCATGGAATATGCATTATACTGTTATGCTTCATGCTTTGCGACAACACTGCCTGTTTCTGCTGTGTGTCTGATACTGTCCACACAGAATCATGATGATGCAACATCTGACAAGGTTTGAAAATCCTACGTCTTGACAATCCCCAGTATCGATGACTGTGCACAAATTGTGATTGAGTAAAATGATTCACTACTTTGTCACTTAATCATTAAACATGTTACTCTACCTTCAAGTGAACTCATCTAACGAAGTTTAATAATCCTAGGTCCAACAGTTTGCAAAATATGATTCAAACAGGATTTAAAGCACATTGTACAGTAATTTCAGAATGCCTATTGTAAGTCACAAAACACTTCTCTCCCAAGAGGTATCATCTGACTGGGTTTGATTATTTGTGAGGCAAATTTCATTTTAGACAGGATTTCACTATACATTCCGTTTAATTCCATAGTGAGATCAACATTTAATGATCTAGGCAGTTTTGTACACAGAAGACAGCATACCATCATATATATTCATGACAAACACAATTCATCAAAATTAACAAATGAAACACAGTAAATTTATATCGTTTGTCTTAAGGTTTGATATCAAATGTAACACAGTAAATTCTATATTGTTTGTTTTATGTAACACAGTAAATTCTATATTGTTTGTTTTATGTAACATAGTAAATTCTATATTGTTTGTCTTATGTAACACAGTAAATTCTATATTGTTTGTCTTATGTAACACAGTAAATTCTATATTGTTTGTTTTATGTAACATAGTAAATTCTCTATTGTTTGTCTTATGTAACACAGTAAATTCTATATTGCTTTTCTTACATAACACAGTAAATTCTACATTGTTTATCTTACATAACACAGTAAATTCTACATTGTTTATCTTACGTAACACAGTTAATTTTACATTGTTTATCTTATGTAACACAGTTAATTTTATATTGTTTATCTTATGTAACACAGTTAATTCTGTATTGTTTATCTTACATAACACAGTTAATTCTATATTGTTTATCTTACATAACACAGTTAATTCTATATTGTTTATCTTACATAACACAGTTAATTCTATATTGTTTATCTTACATAACACAGTTAATTCTATATTGTTTATCTTATGTAACACAGTTAATTCTATATTGTTTATCTTACATAACACAGTTAATTCTATATTGTTTATCTTACATAACACAGTTAATTCTATATTGTTTATCTTACATAACACAGTTAATTCTATATTGTTTATCTTACATAACACAGTTAATTCTATATTGTTTATCTTACATAACACAGTTAATTCTATATTGTTTATCTTACATAACACAGTTAATTCTATATTGTTTATCTTACATAACACAGTTAATTCTATATTGTTTATCTTACATAACACAGTTAATTCTATATTGTTTATCTTACATAACACAGTTAATTCTACATTGTTTATCTTACATAACACAGTTAATTCTATATTGTTTATCTTACATAACACAGTTAATTCTATATTGTTTATCTTACATAACACAGTTAATTCTATATTGTTTATCTTATGTAACACAGTTAATTCTATATTGTTTATCTTACATAACACAGTAAATTCTACATTGTTTATCTTACATAACACAGTTAATTCTATATTGTTTATCTTACATAACACAGTTAATTCTATATTGTTTATCTTACATAACACAGTTAATTCTATATTGTTTATCTTACATAACACAGTAAATTCTACATTGTTTATCTTACATAACACAGTTAATTCTATATTGTTTATCTTACATAACACAGTTAATTCTATATTGTTTATCTTACATAACACAGTTAATTCTATATTGTTTATCTTACATAACACAGTTAATTCTACATTGTTTATCTTACATAACACAGTTAATTCTATATTGTTTATCTTACATAACACAGTTAATTCTATATTGTTTGTTTTATGTAACACAGTTAATTCTATATTGTTTATCTTACATAACACAGTTAATTCTATATTGTTTATCTTACATAACACAGTTAATTCTATATTGTTTATCTTACATAACACAGTTAATTCTACATTGTTTATCTTACATAACACAGTTAATTCTATATTGTTTATCTTACATAACACAGTTAATTCTATATTGTTTATCTTACATAACACAGTTAATTCTACATTGTTTATCTTACATAACACAGTTAATTCTATATTGTTTATCTTACATAACACAGTTAATTCTATATTGTTTATCTTACATAACACAGTTAATTCTATATTGTTTATCTTACATAACACAGTTAATTCTACATTGTTTATCTTACATAACACAGTTAATTCTATATTGTTTATCTTACATAACACAGTTAATTCTATATTGTTTGTTTTATGTAACACAGTTAATTCTATATTGTTTATCTTACATAACACAGTTAATTCTATATTGTTTATCTTACATAACACAGTTAATTCTATATTGTTTATCTTACATAACACAGTTAATTCTACATTGTTTATCTTACATAACACAGTTAATTCTATATTGTTTATCTTACATAACACAGTTAATTCTATATTGTTTATCTTACATAACACAGTTAATTCTATATTGTTTATCTTACATAACACAGTTAATTCTACATTGTTTATCTTACATAACACAGTTAATTCTATATTGTTTATCTTATGTAACACAGTTAATTCTATATTGTTTATCTTACATAACACAGTTAATTCTACATTGTTTATCTTACATAACACAGTTAATTCTATATTGTTTATCTTACATAACACAGTTAATTCTATATTGTTTATCTTATGTAACACAGTTAATTCTATATTGTTTATCTTACATAACACAGTTAATTCTATATTGTTTATCTTACATAACACAGTTAATTCTATATTGTTTATCTTACATAACACAGTTAATTCTATATTGTTTATCTTACGTAACACAGTTAATTCTATATTGTTTATCTTACATAACACAGTTAATTCTATACCATATGGAGGGGTTAACAGGAATCATTTACTTTGCTGAGTGATTAACAGTCATCAATGTTGCTGACATTGGACATATTCCACAGAAATGACAAATTACTAATTAGAAATATCAATTATTATCACAGCCTTCTCTGAAGAAATTGAGATTATATAATGCAGGTGCATATAGAGAGGACCTCCGCTCCCTCCTGAGGTGACTCTCATGGGAAACACTAATTCATAATTAGTCCAACAAGGGAACAGCATCTGTAATCTAAACCTCATGGACAATCTTAATATGGACTCCATAAAAAAGGATATTAAACTCATGAGTTATATATATTTTAATGTCATGAAATTCAGATAAGACAGAAATCCACCATTTAGTCACCTGCATCAGCTAAAAGAAAAAGATCTAAAAAAAACCCACCACAATCTTTATTCTGACTGACAATGGTGGGACTGAAGTATCAGCTTTTCAGGTTAATAATAGTGCAATAATACGACTATCCAAAGTAATCAATATTCAGTTTTAACGACTTATACTGATTTATAGCTGTCATTCTGCCCTGATTCTCAAACTATTTTTGAAAACATAAATTCTGAAGGTCTTGGTTCTCTACCATATACAAGAATGTTGGATTATGAACTGATTAATAATTCAGAGTCTCTTTTTCAATAAGTTGGTGTTACATAAATCATAAAATGCTTGGTATGAAGAAAATAAAGGATGGGCAAAGCCTACATAGCTCATCTCAACAAAGACCATTGACACGTGGAGGGTTACAGCTCACCATGTCAACTTACAATAAAATGTAGTGATGTAAGCCATGTTTAAATATGCCAACTGATATTTCTTAAGAAAATTTGACTAGATAACTAGATGACGTTATATTGGTTTCTGACATGATATATGTCTGAGTATGTTAAAAATATATACTGTACAATACTGTAGGTATTTAATGCAGTTGTCCATTTATTGCAGAATTTTGAAGATGGAAAAAAATCCACAAAAATAAAAATCACAGTACATACATACGTAAAGTACAACTACAGAAACTGGAAATGCAGATTTTGTACCTTTTGGGGGATCAAACTTAAATTCATAGACAATTTTGACACCCTATAAACAGGCTTATGTGTGAATTCCACTCAGCAGTGACAAACAAGAAAACAACAGACACTGCTTTAAGAACTTTAATTACTGGAAGTTAATATTCTGTCATTGATATATTTTAGTGTAAAATAAGTTGCTAAATCTATAAATTGTGAAATTGACTTTTTATGAACTTTGTGTTATTCTGACCCATAACAATATCTCCATCCTATTTTCTAATTTCTTGATTAACTTCCATTTGAAGAGGGTGTGACAAAATTCAGTCTCTTTCACCCATGGGTGCTTTATGCTAAGTTTGGTTGAGTGATTTTGAGAAAACATTCAATTTTCCATAATTCTCAATTTGGCCCAGTGGTTCTTCAGTAGAAGATTTTTTTTTAAATGTAACATCCAATTTTTCATAATTCTTAATTATCTCCCCTATAAAGAGGGTATCGTTTCTCATTTAAACAAACTCAAGTCCATTTGATTAAAGGAGAGATGCTCTGTGCCAAGTTTGGCTCAGTGGTATTTGTGAAGATTTTTTTCTCAATTATCTCCCCTCTGAGTCTGAAAAGTGTGCAGTCCTTCAACTCAAATCCACTGCATCCAAAGATGCTTTATGCCAAGTTTGGTTGAAATTGGCATTAAAGTTTCTGAGAAGTTCATTATGCTAAAAGTTATCAACAATGTCAAGAACAGACAGGGTAAATTCTGATTGAAAAAGGTTATTGAACATTTGGCTCAGTTGATCTTAATGGGAACAGTTTTACTTACTTTTTTCCAAACAAAATGAAATATTCATTGAAAAATATAGTGAGCAAGCTCACATACCCCAAAACCTCAACAATGAATGACAATGCTACACATAATGTGTATAATACAATAAAATTCTTATGCCTCTGTGCTATATTGTACTACATGTATATTCAAGCATGTAACTAGACAGCACTACTCAAGTTATATGTAATATTATTTAGAAATATAAATAGTGTAAATTATTAGAACAGAAATATTTTAATTACATATGGCTTGAAATAACATGTTTCACTCAAGTTGCTCTAAATGATATTTCTAAGTTCAAAATTTCCTGTGAATATGCACATCTACACGGCGTGTCCATGTTAAATACAAGGTTACATGAAATTCTGTTCAGTAGTTTCAGAGTAGTACCAAAAAGTATATTTTGGTCAAGCTTCAAAGTTCAAAGGGGCATAATTCCTAGAAAAATTGAATCAGAATTTCCTGTGGTGATGCACATCTACATAGTATGTTCTTATCAACTATGAAATTATATGAAATTCTGATAACAGTTTCAGATGAGTTGTTCTGACAAGAATAGAACTCGCTGACAGACTGGTCAAAAACATTAAAACTGGCCCTTTACAACTTGTTGCATGGGGTATAAATATGCAGAATTTCATTTCTACTGAATCATTACTGTGTTGTCAAGTCTGCCTTTATATGAAAATCAGATAACAATTTTACCATTCCTTTTCATATATGATAAAAGATTTTAAAACCCAATCTGTTGTAAAAAGAATTTTTTTTTTTTTTTTATCAAAACACGTGTACATATACACAGAAGAAAGAGAATATATAAAGGAAAAAGAATACAAACACAATTGCACTTTGTAAGTTATTAAGATAGCAAATTATACTTAATACTTTTTTCTATAGTGCATCTTAAGGTGACTTGCTACCACTGTTACGAGCAGATAAGACCCTATCATGCATCTTTCCTATATCACTTCCCTCTGACCATTTCCTGGTTGACAAACAGACTAATCAACAAACACTGATCCATGACACACTGGAGTCATATCAAATTGTGTGGGCCCACTATCAGTTCAGAGATCACAACAACCCTAGAGTAGAGAGTGCTCAAAGACCGCACAACCAGCGATAGAGTTTGTCATATAGAGATACACCCACATAAGACAATGAGAAGACTTACTTGGCTTGTGCTTCTGCTTGCATATATATGAACTCCCACTTTCTGGAGAACATCTTCTGAAGTCTGGCCAAATTTTCAGCCTCATAGTCTGCTAGTTCCAGTCTCTGTTTGTTTTGCATTGTTCTCTTGCATAAGTATACAGCTGCATAAGAGATTAGTTTTTCAGAAAGTTATCACAGTATATATAAGTATAATAGTTTTCAAGGTACTCAAGTATTATCCACAATAAATGGTAACTGTAGTACATTGAGAGTCTGTCCCTAGTCCCATTTCCAATACTAAATGAAAGACAGGGTTTATACGCTCTACCTCAGACTCCACAACTTTTGCAATTTTCATATCCATTCCTTTATGTACTATCACAGTAGCCATTGTGTGAACACTGACATAGTTCCATACCCTAACACACCCAACCACCATACACAAATTTTCAAAGCCATCATCAGACAGCACTAAATATTACTTCTGCTGTTGGGTCCCTGATACATCCCATTAAATACACTTTGGTTACCAAACATCCAGTGAATTTACATGTGATAGAGATTGAAAGATGTAGTCAAAATCTTTGTTTTCTGAGTGAATTTACATATGATGGGTGTATTCGTTTCCTGTCTACAGAACTGGTCCACGATATCGCCAGTATGTCTCCATCTTCTACTTGCTATTTGAGAAGAAGATGACAGAGATCTACTGGAAATCTCCTAATTGCAAAGGAGAAAATTAGGATCATTTATATAGCTATCCACCCAACCACACAAATACAGCCATAGAAAATGTGAGACGTACCATAATCTGTGTTTTCTGGTTCTCCGCACCTTGATGGCCAAAAACATGGTGTCTGCAAGAAAATTAATTAATATCATTTAACACATATGTAACACAATTACAATGTATTTACAGTACTCTATCATATTCCTTCTGCAATAATGTGATATTCCTTGAATGCATATTAAAGCAATATAAGCTGTCAAAATTGTTATTTTGGGGTCCTAAAATTTAATCGAAAATTTTGTAAACATCTACCTTCTAATAACTGATTTTATCGATTAAACTTTTGACATGTTGTATTTTTTGCATTAAATGCAAAAATGTTTGACAGTTGAAATTAAGTCTTCCCGTACCTTAATTTTCCCGACATTATTTCCGTATGCAATGACCTAAAGTTGAACTCATTCGGCAAAATCAAATGCGCAAGCGCAATATTTCCGGTAATCACGAAAGATGTCTGACACGAAAGGTTCGAAGCGAGGGAGAAAGCCGACTTTGGAATTTTGCGTAATGTTTCGAGCGATCCCTTAAAACTATCATAACTAAAAAACATACTATCATAACTTAAAAACATATAACATCGTTAACAGTGCCAAAATAATGATGGTAACCAGAATTTTATCTCACCTCGCCGTCCATATTTTAATGACCCGGATACAACCCGATCAGCATCCGAATCATTCGTGTCAACATCGGTTATCTTCGGGATTGTCGCCGACGATTAATCAGCTGCCATTGTTAGGGTCAAACGGAATGTCGAGGAATATATTTTTCATCACGTAAAGGTGTGTAAACAATGCATAAGAGAGGAAATTCGATGCAGTTCTTTTTTTCAATCATATCAACGTTCATTTAACCTCTTTTAATGCCACTATAAAAAATTGCAATTTTGGCAGCTTATATTGCTTTAAGGATTGGCAGGAGAGTGACACATGAAAAAATTATTTTTGTCAATGAATTTCTTCACAGTTGATACAAATCCTAGTAAAGGAGACCCTTCATAAAAACATATCCAAATCATGTTAAGGTTCTTGTCATTGCAGGAATCTATGGGCATGGAAGAGTTACCTCCCATGAAAAAAAAAATCATAAGTCTGTTAAAATTTTTCAGAAATTAATTTCCGTCTGAAATTTGTAGACTATGGCAAGTAAATACCCTCTCAATAATTTTTTATAATTTTTTTTTCAGATTTTGTGATTAAGACAAAAATATAATCAATAATATATAAAATCCATAATATATGTAAGAATTTATTACATAAAACCCTGTTTACAGTATTGTTATATCCTAACAAAATCCTTCATTAGTACAAGTGTGGGATAGGTAAATTCCACTGAAGATTCATGCAGGACAGGACAAGATTCGTCATCTAGGACAGGGCTTTACCAAGTCCTAGACAGCGAATCATGTTCCCAGGGGACAAGATTCACGCAGGACAGGACAAGATTCGTCATCTAGGACAGGGCTTTGCCAAGTCCTAGACAGCGAATCATGTTCCTAGGGGACAAGATTCACGCAGGACAGGACAAGATTCGTCATCTAGGACAGGGCTTTGCGAAGTCTTAGACAGCGAATCATGTTCCCAGAGTGGAATTAACCTATCCCACATGAGTAAATAATGAAAGATTATTTTTCTCACATTTTATCCACAGTTTAGTGCTTATTCTGGAGCTTTGAGTACATTTAAAAGCATTAAAATCCTAAATTAAACTTAAATACAAAAATTAATCAGACAGTCAGAAAGAGCATACCTGAAAATGGTTTACTCTTAAACTGTAAACTCAAAAAAAAAACCCCCAAGGCTGTCCCTCATAATATTATACAAATCAAAATTTGAAGAATCCAAAACAAAATATTTTACTTCACCATATAATGGAAATCATTGAATATATCTGATGTCATAATCAATGATGTCACAGCATCATGGCTGTCTCAAATATTGGGCTCAAAGTACAATATTGCCAAGTCTGGAGTGTGAAGTGAATATCGTATTTCGATGGTAGCTAAACTATCGTAATGACCAGCAAGAATATGTCAGTCATTGTTTTATTACATGACTGAATACTGTAGACACAGATTTTTTGTGATGACAATTTACAGAAGTCCACTGTCACAGATAATTTGCAGAATTTTATATCAGCATACTTCAAGGACATATGTGACATTTCTGACATTTTGTCTAAAATTATTTTTTTCATTTCCTTTCTATGAAGAGTTCTTGTACGATTTCCAAAATAGGTTGAAATTTTATATTGTAGTAAAATCAGCATTGTTTGAATGTCACCTGAGTAGCAAAGTGGTTAGTTCACCTGTCTAGTAATGCTTTGGTCCCAGATTCGATACCAGATTATCACAAAAATTTTCCTCTACTTCTTTGCTATCTATCTACAACTTACTGTAATACATAAGTACTGATTTTATATTTTTACGTGAATAACCAGGAACTATTAAAATTTGTTAATTCTGAAAGAGTCATGGTAATTTACTCCAAAATCTTTAGTAGACATGATACATAATATAAGTGAAATGTACATGAAATGTCACAAAAAATTATATATTACTGAGAAAAGTCACATATGTCCTTAAAGCATATTGATGATTGCTCAGACAAGGAAAATTCTGTCATCATGCTAATGATGAGTCAAAATTATATCTATACAGTAAAGCACTGCTGGAAAATCTCTTCAGTTCTCTTACAAATTAATTTGACGAGAATGCACATTGTATCTGCTTACTATACCACTGGAGCTTTCTCCATTATATGGCCATTTAAATGTCGTGTGCCAAACAACGACCAGTTACCCCAGGTGTGTCGCACACTGGTCTAGTCATTATTTCTTTGGCATCAAACATAACAAATACACCGTATGGTATATCAATTTGTTTTTTCAATCAATTAATGGTAAATAAATACACGTAACTTTCATGTTGTTTTCAACTCGTACGCAATGTAAGAAAATGCAATAAACACAATTTACATTGCACAACAATTAAATGGTACCAAAAATAAACAATACCATTAACAAGATTAAAATCATTACTCACAATCTGTGGACAATGCTTATTATTATCACTTTACTTATATTCCAGTGTCTGGGAATGTCTTTTTTTTCATCCTAAAAGCATAGCGTCTGGTTTCATGTCTTGACATAACTTTAGAGATACTAGTTTTCATTGAACAGCCTGAACCAAACAAATAATACCCATCTGTATCATGCCAATTCCTAATTCATTTTTGGTCCAATGGTGGAAAAAAACAAGTGTTATATTCACCTTGAGGGCACATGGAAGTGAATATAATGTTAAAATTTCTTTCAATTTGTTGGATCTGAGCCAATTAGGAAGCACAGAATTATATAGTTTTATGTAACAAATTGATAAATCAAGATCAAGTATAAGAATAATTTTATACATATGTATACATTACACACACACACACACACCACACCACAAAACACATCACACACACTCACCACACCACACCCACACCCACACACACACACCACACCACACACACACACACACCACACATGGAAATGAAATAGAACTTCTAACTTCAAAGCTGGACTTACTGGTGGCCTTATAAATCAGTTATCCCATGCATGCACAGCAGGTGAAGTAAAGTAATACCGAATTCATCCTATTAAGCATCCCTGTTCCTTAAAAAAATTGGAAAAGGGGGACAGTTTATAGACTGAACTTTGTTTTGAAATACTTCCAGTGAATCTTAACTTTGAGAAATGTTTAAATAGATTTTAAATTCTATAGGAGTTTTTGTTATACTTTCCTTTACGGTAATATAATCCACTCATATGGTAATATAATCCACCAATACAATAATAAAATCCACTCATACAATAATATCATCCACTCATACAATAATACCATAATATAATTAACTCAGGTCTTTCAGTGATTAATATTATTTCAAACTGTCAAAACAACATGGTAAATAGCTATAATACTGGTATAATTGTACTGTATTTAAATGGTAAGGAGGGGCTCTTAATTTGTAAAAGTCCCAGGAGCACTTATAGAGGTACGGTTGCTTAATAGGATGAATATGGTATATGTTACTCATCATCAGAAACCCATAGGTCGGTCGCACTAATAAAAAAAGTGTGACTAAATGTGGGTTTCCGACGACAATGTTTACTGGTATCATATAAATAAATTAACAGCTACAAGTATGCTGAAAATACCATGGTTAAGAAATTGACATTTAACTGTTGTTTTCAAAAATCCTCCTACATAAATATTTGCCTAAATGTAAACAAGCACCAACTTCAGTTTTCGTCAACATGTTCAAATTGATGGTCCATCACTTTTGTAAAAACTTTTCATGTAAAATTGTAAAACTCAGATTGTTGTATTTTAAAAGTGAATATGCATCAAATATCAAATCAAATGAAAAGCAATCAAAGAAAATTTACAGCACTTTTCTATGTAGATTTACTTTTGCCTCTTTCCATTCAGAAATATGAATAAAAAGTGCATTTCATCTAGATTGGGTTTGAATTAATGTTGCTGGAAAACAATGTACCGAGAATGACAAATATAGTTCAGAAGCTAAGGAAATAATCTTTCTAATGGTATCAGAAAATTTATTTCAGACAGCGATTCAAAAATGTTACTCATATCATTCAAAATTTCAAGTCACATTAGCACCATTTCATGAAAATAAAATAGTTATAAAAATATATTTACATTCATTGAATCTTTTCTCTTCTATTTCTTTTGAAGCTGACATTGCTTACATCATAGACAATGAATACATGTTTGTTGAAAACTAGTTTGATCCAGAATTTTAATAGTAGAACCTGTCCACGTAATCGTAACTAAATATGGAGTGTCATCAAGGTCAAAGGGTTTATTGGTCATTCCTTCGAAAGTAACAAAATGGTCAATGGTAAAAATTACCACTTAAATCTAATCTATATATATATATATATATATATATATTAGAAATACTTTCAAAATATAAACAATAAAATGTCTTTCTTTGTGGTATTATCAGGTAATGAATGTAGCAATCATTGCAGAAATTAGCATAACCCACTAATGCCCTGTTATGAATTTTTTCCTGCAATGCTAGCTACCTTCATCACTCAAAAACCAACAGAGAAAGCATTTTATTGTTTACGAGAAGGAGCTAAACCAGTATTAAATTGGCACATTTGAAACAAGGGCAAACTGGGCAAAAACCTTGTCTGTATCATGTGTATACAGAATACATATTCATATTAATGTCACTGTAGCACAAAGTCGGAATTAGTGAGGACCACTCAAATGTTCTTTCCAAAAAATCAATGTGCATCAGGCTATCATGTATACCATTTTCATGTCAGTGTAAATCAAATGTTCAGCTGATTACTGTCAGTTATGTGTAAATCAAACATTCAGCTGATTACTGATTGCAGTGAGCACACTCCCTTCTGTATCATTATCATTCTTTCATTTATTTTCGTTGCCCTACAGTTGGTGCTTTGAAAAATTTAAATACATGTATCGTAATCATAAAAAACATGTAACAAAATACATGCATCAAATATATATATACGTAATAGGCATAGTACTAGTAAAACTGCCTTGAAATGTAATATTGTAATTAATGAAAACCTTAGAATACTTGAAGAGTATGTATAGCCATATCATTACTCCATTAAGATTACAGTTCATATAGTTTCTAAAGACTTAATAAATGTGCAATTCAGTGTCTTCTTCATTGATTTTCCAAACTCACTTGAATTCCGCTTCCTCAGTAATTTGTACAAATTCAATGAAAAATAAACAAAGTTAATACATAAAACTGAATTTTATTCCACAATTTCAACAAACTTGTTCAGAAATGCAGAAACTAAGGCATTTCAAGAACCCCATCTTGTTTTCTTTGGTTTTTAATGACCAAAGTCAAATTGACATATACAATACAATCACCATGGCATTGATCTTTGAATAATATGGACAATGTAGATATAGATTGATAGAAGATCTTTATATGAGATAACAGGGATATTTTCACAAGACCTGATTTTTATGTGAATTATAGTAAAACATGGTTACAATGAACACACTTACAATGAATTCACAATTACAGTAAAACACAGTTTCAACAAGAGGTACTGTGAGCACTGGTCACTACGAATACCCCCTGCTCACCCCAATCTGCCAAATCCAAAGGGTGGTCCTTTGACCTTTTAATTCCAAAATCAATAGGGATCATTTTCATCCCAAGGGTAGTCCATATGTGTGATATGGTGACTCTTGGTAAAAAGAATAACGTGAGATCACGGAAACCATTTTGCTATGTCAATGTCCAGTACATTTGATCTTTGACCCATAAATAATTAGAGATCATCTTTGTCCCATGGGTAGTCCATATGTGTGATATGGTGACTCTAAGTGAAAAGGAGTACACACAAGAATGTCCTGAGCACACTTGACCTTTGACCTTTTGACCCCAAAATTGATAGGGATTATCTTCATCCCATGGGTAGTCCACGCGTGATATGATAACTCTAGGTGAAAAGGATAACACATAAGAGCCTGGAAGCTATTTTCCTACAAGACAGAATTGACCTGCATGATTCCTACAAAACAGAATTGACCTCTCTGATTCCTACAAAACAGAATTGACCTGTGTGGTTCCTACAAAGCAGAATTGACCTGTATGGGCCATACAAGACAGAATTGGCCTGTGTGGTTCCTACAAGGAAGAATTGACCTGAATGATTTCTACAAAACAGAACTGACCTGAATGATTCCTACAAGACTTGACTTGTGTGGTTCCTACAAGACAGAATTGACCTGTGTGGATTCTACAAGAAGGAATTGACCTGTGTAGTTCCTACAAGACAGAAGTGACTTGTGTGTTTCTACAAGAAAGAATAGGCCTGCGTGATTCCTACAAAACAGAATAGGCCTGCGTGATTCCTACAAAACAGAATAGGCCTGCGTGATTCCTACAAAACAGAATTGAGCTGCGTGATTTCTATAAGAGCTATATTAGGACACTTTTGCTGTTCCTTTGATATCAGAAGTGAAAGCAGCCAAATGAGAACAAATCATGACATGAAATCAGAATACTTAGTGAAGGAGACAAGGAAACTAAAAGCAGGTCTTCTGGTCCTCATGCAATCAATATGGAGATGAAAGGCTTCCTTTTTTTCGAATAAGAGAATGGTAGATTTGAATTGGAAGTTGTTACCTTGTGTAAATTTATGTTAAAAGAGGATACACGCTATCAGGTCTCATTCAAACAAATCTCACAAACTAGTAACTCCTTACCAAGTCCTCACTACATATACTTGAATCCTCACTACATATGAATGCACACTGGTTATCTTAATGAATTATTTGCACCTGGGGTCATGACCTCAACACCTGTTTACAACTTTGCACTTTGTAAAAGTGAACTTACATCTCCCCTGGCCTAATGCCTCTGCTGAATAGCTTTAAACGGAACCCACATCAACAGTTACATTGCTATTTCTTGATCATTTCTTTTTGGAAGGGTGTTTTGATGCCAAGAAATCTGAATACCCTGAACCCAAGTTTGGTTGACATAGTCTTGTTGTTATTAAATAGAAGTACAAAATGTGGAAACACTTTATAGACTATTTTAGACATGTATCACAGCTGGATCAAAACATTCACAAAGCTTCTGGACCAAATGAGTTAAAAAAAAAAATCACTAAAGCTGAAGAAATCCTATATGATTGTGAGCTATTGATCAGAATGGATGACCATTAAATGGTGGAACATAAACTGATGAAGTATTTTTAGCAACACAAGAACTCTAAAGACTTGGAGTATTTCAAAGAATCATGATGGAAAACTCAAAAGCATTTCAAAGATATTCATATGAAGTTAAAAACCTCAATTTTAATGCACATTTTTATTTGAAGCTCGAACTAAAACCCTGAGAAGACAGTGGTATGGTTTTAAATAAATTCCACATTGCATGGTGATAATGTTTCAGCATAACTGCAATGCAGTTTTAAGTGACCCACATCAATATTCCTCCATTATCAATCAGTACAAATGATTTCTTAGCACGAAAGAAGACTGTTTAAAATGATCCACAAGATCACTTTTCCTGCATTTCCTCTGTTTTTGTTGAAATGTTTTATGTAGTGAATCTCTTGCACTGCTCTTTTGGGACAACTTGAACTTTGAAGGAGAATACAAAATCAATTACTGATTTAAATAAAAGTTTGTGGAACAAGATTGCTGCAATATACAGAAGATCACAATTATACTGAACACAGATACAGTGAATTTAAACATATACGGATGTCAGAATTATTCCCCAGAGACACCCATTCCATGTTATTCACTACAAACAATTAACATTCAATCATTTTTTCCTCTGCAATGTTTATTATAATTCTTCATTAAATTTTTAAAGACATCCAGAAATTTTACCACATTTGGTTTTCGTAATGCAGCAACAATATCTTTCATAACGATTAATGTGAACAAAGCACATTGTAAAATATCTGCCCTCCCCAAAATTGAAATATTTAGAAACCACAGCAATCATTTCACCTGAAAATCAGCAAGATTATCTACCAGTGATAGTCAATGTGCTTATGAAGTTTCTTGACTATTTAGTAAAAGGTTCTTGAATTATCAGTCAAACAATGTCAGATAGACCAGTGACCTTTGAAATGAAATCAATAGCAGTTGTTTGCTCATCATAACATGTCTGTCAATGGCATTTGATGACTGCCAGGTTAAGGATTCTCTAGTTGCTGGTCTGGCAACAATTTCTGTACTTCCATGACATTCACATGTATATCAAAAGGGGTTATCTCCTAGCCATGACCAACTTGCCTCTGTAATTGGAAGAACATCAGACAAAGGGAGCTCTATCATTGGTTGAACAATGATTGCTGTATGCATGCTTGAAAGTTGCATGACCTTTGACCTTTGGACCTAAAAATCAATAGCTACCATGACCAATCTGCCTACAAAATATATCCTACTACCAAAGTATGTAGCTTTGTTGATGTTAACCAAAGATTAGTAAAACATTTTAACATGTCATCATGTTCTTTCAAATTTTTATTTTCGAAATTGTCTGAAGAGATACTTCATTTAAAGTTAAATATCTCACTATAGCATACTCAACTCAAATTAAATTGGTCATTTTAAAATATTGCTTATTTTGATATTTAAAGAAATTCTCTGACAATTTTGTCTTCCTTGCATTAACAAGAGGCCCACAGGTCTTAATGGTCACCCCGAGTACCATAGCCCATACACTGACCACATTTAGTTTTTCCTCACACATGCTGAGAGTAAAGATTTTCTATGATTTAATACATTTTTACTAGAAAGCCATATTGACCCCACCCTAGGGCCTAAACCCTGAACCCAGTGGCCCTAATTTTCACAATTTAGGTACAGATCTTCATGGAAATCATAACCATGCATTTAGTTGAGAAGTCTGAGAGTGGAGAAGATTTTCTAAGATTTAATACATCTTTAGTATGTGACCATATTGTCCCAGGTCTAGGCCATGAATTTGAAAATTTTGGTAAGTGGCTTCATGGACATCATAACCATGCATTTGGTTTTTCTCACATATTTTGGAAAGTAGAAAAGTTTTTGAAAATTTGGCAATTATTTTGCAGTTTTGGCCCTACCTATGAGATCCTGGTGGAGCTAAAACCATAAATTTCACAATTTGCATCTCTCTTATCCTAAAGAAGCTTAACACCAAAAATGGCAACAACTGGCCTTGCCATTTTCAAGAAGAGGTTAAGTGTAAAATTGTTAACTGACGGATGACCAGCAAAAACAGTTACTCAGGTGACCTAAAATGTCATTTTATTTGAAATTGCTTATATAGAAATATCTGTTAATTTGAAGTCAATTAAATATTTTGCTGGGTTATACTGACACACAATACCTGGCAGTCATTATCATCATCAGTGAATCCATAATGCTGCAGGTAGATAGGTGTCTCAAAACCAGTTCTTTACCAGTGACATTTTCGTTGTATGTTTCAAAATTTAGCAAATTGAATTCTAAAAAGGGTCACGATTCCTGTTCATTGATCGCTGTATGATCTTGGTTTTTACATGTATAGTAACAGGCAAATGCATCACTGTTAGTTTAGCACTGCAGAATTTTAATTTCGATACTGATCACTACTATGGCTCTGTGTATTTGTATATAAATGTAATTTGAACTTATTTTCACCTCATTTTATAAGCATTACTTTTACAAAATAATAAATCTGTGACTTACTAACTTTGGGTCAGGTTTACATGAGTTCACTGAATCAGGATAGAAATCAAAACTTTAATATTCTGAAATGGACAGATGAGATCAACTTGGTCTATTATGAACTTAGAATATTTTGAAAATAATCAGATGGTCCTGTAAATTTAAACTTTTATTTCCACCAGAGTTGGCTTGGTTTTTTTTTTTTTTATTTTGCAAACTTCCTATAAAACCTAAACCTGTGCATGTGGATGGAGTAAAACATAGAATTTATTTACATTGGCCTAATGATTTGTTTGTCAGAAATCCTCACCATCTTCGCACTTTGCCTCCCCCCCCCTTTCCAATTTTGGACCAGATCTCTTGATGTTTTTAGGCTTTATTGATCATTGAAAGTGAAGCAACCTATATTTGATGATGGTTAGGTCACACAATCCTGCTCCCTGTATCCTACCTCTCTTCTACTGTTTTGTACTGATTCTTGGTCTCAGCTCTCTGTACAGTGCCCAGCAATTAAGCTGATGTTTTTCACATCTAACAGTATCAGTTGTCAAATTTGAGCTCCATGCTGTAGAAAGCTTTTTGCTCCAGAATATTAAAATGAATGAAACACAAAAAGTTTTTGCACATAAAATTAAGTCACTATATGCAATATAGTAACCATTAATTATAAATTAAAGTACTCCATAATGTAGAGAACATTACATTATCAATTAAAGGGCCTCAAGGGGATTCGGACCCTACTGACCCCCCCCCCCCCCCCCCCCTCTCAAAAATGCAAACGTAAAGTAATATCTTTGAGATTTGAATGATAATTTTTCTAGCTTTTGTTCTTGTGACATGTCCATAAATCATATTTACGATCACCATCACACCATTTCTTGTCATACGACATCAGGAATCAGGCATTTCATCATCTGCGGCCACTTTTTGATGAATAACTTTATATATACTATTAAAAAATGATTATTTATTTTGAAAAACATGAAGGAAGCACGTACAACATTCTTTTTATGTTACTTCACAAAATAAATAGTAGGTAATCATAAGAGGATTATGTCATCTAATTCAGATGTGATAAAAATAATATCACAACATTTAGTATTAATTTGGAAAGAAAGTATTGTCTTTAAGATCTAAAAAAAAAAAATAAATTCTGGGAATAATCCAGATAGTGCATGCTCTACCATGGTGTCTCTATGGGTGTGTTGAAACTATTTATAAAATGATATTTCATTGGGCCTGCTTTGTTGAAACTATTTGTAAAATGATATCTCATTGGGCCTGCTTTGTTGAAACTATTTATAAAATGATATCTCATTGGGCCTGCTTTGTTGAAACTATTTATCATTGCATAATTATATATTTATGTTTCTTACAAGATATACATTTATTCAAACGCTGTTGAACATTTTCTGCATGAAGAAAAAAAATAATAATACTAGCATATAATAAATCAAACAGGAATTAATGATAGGAAAAATAATTAATAGATTCATTATTTAGCATCTTTAACAACGATTCTTCAGAATTGATTGCATCAAATGTCAAGATGACGAGGTCCTCTGTTGATTTATTATAACATTTATACATACTGTTAATATTAAATCAAAGCCTAACTTTAATCAATTAAACTATCTTGATATGTTAGGATTTCCTTTCTTTAATAATCAAGAATGCAGTTTGATTATGAGTATCATTATTGTTTTTAGAAAGAAGTTTATTTCAATGACTTGCTCAAGAAAATGTCCATTGAATTTTGCAACGTAGAGACCTTTATAATCACTTTTCAGAGTGGGAGTTGGGTGGTAGTGGTGATGGTGGGGGTGGCGGTTGTCAATTCAGTAGAAATATTACTGCTCCACTACTATTTATTACTGGCCTAAGAGATTGGCATCCACGTCACATATTGCAAACTTGCAGTGGTTGTTATTGAAGTATGTTTCTGTTTGGTGTTACATGTACATATATAACATTTGTAGATCTGAACATTGTTGGAAAACGCACGCACAAACGCACGTGCGCACACACACACACACACCTGAACCACCAAAAAAAAATGCAATCAAATTTAACATAAAGTGTATATAAACACTGCATGCAAATATTAATATTAGATATTTAAAAAAAAACCCAAAAAGAACCCACCATCTGAAAAACCACAGAACCAGTTTTCTGATATCTATCTATGAAATTTAGTATTTCTCAATGTGACATAATGCTGAGTGAACTGGAGTTTACTTTGAATTTTCACAGTTGATAATCCACATACTTTTAGTTCAAAATAATACATCTAATATAATATGAAAGTTTCCTTCCACCCTTGTGCAAATGTTCCTTTTTATTTTGCCTTAGTTATAAATAACAATCTTTTCATTTTGTAGTTCCAAATAATAATGTAAAGACAAAAGACTGAATGAATGGAATGCATGGTCAGTGAATGGTGAATGCATGGTCAGCAAATGGTGAATGCCTGGTCAGTGCATGGTGAATGTATGGTCAGTAAATGGTGAATGCATGGTCAGCAAATGGTGAATGCATGGTCAGCAAATGGTGAATGCATGGTTAGTACATGGTGAATGCATGGTTAGTACATGGTGAATGTATGGTCAGTGCATGGTGAATGCATGATCAGCAGATGGTGAATACATGGTCAGCAAATGGTGAATGCATGGTCAGCAAATGGTGAATGCCTGGTCAGTGAATGGTGAATGTATGATCAGTGCATGGTGAATGCATGGTCAGCAAATGGTGAATGCCTGGTCAGTGAATGGTGAATGTATGATCAGTGCATGGTGAATGCATGGTCAGTGCATGGTGAATGTCTGGTCAGTGCATGGTGAATGTATGATCAGTAAATGGTGAATGCATGGTCAGTGCATGGTGAATGGCTGGTCAGTGCATGGTGAATGTCTGGTCAGTGCATGGTGAATGTATGATCAGTGAATGGTGAATGCATGGTCAGTGCATGGTGAATGTCTGGTCAGTGCATGGTGAATGTATGGTCAGTGCATGGTGAATGCATGGTCAGCAAATGGTGAATGTCTGGTCAGTGCATGGTGAATGTATGATCAGTGAATGGTGAATGCATGGTCAGTGCATGGTGAATGCATGGTCAGCAAATGGTGAATGTCTGGTCAGTGCATGGTGAATGTATGGTCAGTAAATGGTGAAAGCATGGTCAGGAAATGGTGAATGCATGGTCAGCAAATGGTGAATGTCTGGTCAGTGCATGGTGAATGTATGATCAGTGAATGGTGAATGCATGGTCAGTGCATGGTGAATGCATGGTCAGTGAATGGTGAATGCATGGTCAGTGCATGGTGAATGCCTGGTCAGCAAATGGTGAATTTACAGTGAGTGAACAATGAATACTTTGTGAATGGTGAAGTTGAGCAGTTGGAGAAAAGTGAATACAAAACTGTGAACACACGGAGAATGCAGAGAGTGAACAGAAAAATGGTAAAATAGAATGGTTCAGGGACTGTACTATTACATAATCATAAAAATTGCTGTCATAGATACATGTACACTAATGGTAGTAATATTACTCTCAATGTTCATGAAGTTTGCTCTACGTGTGTTGAACAGAAAATAATCTTCAGATTAACTACTATTTATTTTTGCAGTGTTATTCTGATTCCTGTACCTAGATACAATAAATTACCTGGAATCTGTAGTATGTGTTGTCATTCTTTACGATCAGGTAGTGGTCATCGATCGGAAAGAAGTAGCCATGGGATGCCATCAGGGTAGCCACATGAACTGCCTCCACTACAACAATAGATCATATTATTTAATCTGCCTCCACTACAACAATAGATCATATTATTTAATCTGCCTCCACTACAACAATAGATCATGTTATTTAATCTGCCTCACTACAACAACAGAGCATGTTATCTACTCTGCCACCACTATAACAACAGAGCATGTTATTTACTCTGCCACCACTACAACAATAGAGCATGTTATTCAATCTGCCTCCACTACAACAATAGAGCATGTTATTTAATCTGCCTACATTAAAACAACAGATCATGTTATTCAATCTGCCTACACTAAAACAATAGAGCGTGTTATTTAATCTGCCACCACTACAACAATAGAGCATGTTATTTAATCTGCCTACACTAAAACAACAGATCATGTTAATTAATCTACCTACACTAAACAACAGTACATGTTTTCTAATGTGCATCTTCAACAGGAATTTTCTTAAATTTCTGAATTGCATTTCAGCATGTTCATTAGAAATGTGAAGATCCAGATTTGGAAGGAACACGAGAGAAGGAAAGGGAAAAAACCATCAAATATAGAGCAATGATAAAACCTGAACAAACCAATCACAAAATTTCTGTTACATATTTTATTCTATCAATTCTTATCAATTTTTATTCTGTTATATCAATTCTCAATCCTTCATCAAAATTTCAATCCTCTGTAAGATGCTTAACAAATGTAAAACAGAAATCAAAATTTGTAAATAAAAGCAGACAGATGATATGATCTTGCAAAACAAATTATTTTTGGACAGTTTAATTATCATGCAATTTTAAGGGTCTACAGATTCTGATCTAAGTCTTATGATCTTTCATGATCTTGGGGCCTGATTCGATATTCTCTCCATATTTGACACACAAAGATGATCCCTAGCGGATATAAGTACAGGTACTAGCCTGATACAAGGAACTATGACGATGTTTAAATGATATTATCATACACTAATCACAATCATACAATATAATTACCTAAATTTCGCTCAAGTGTTCAACAAAATATAAACAAATACACTTCAGTGATCAATGATTGGCAATAAAACACAATTTACCAAGAGCCAGTGTCGCCACCAAAACAAAATCACAAACAATTTAATGCAATATTAAGCACCAATACTGTTTGCCAATAACATTAAATAAGGAGAAATCAATAGAAACTTCTAAAGGTTAGCAAACTGTAGACATGAATACGGCAAATTTTGTAGGAAAATAGCTGGTCCCTTACTCAGTGTAATAACCAAATAACCATCCTTTTCATTTTTATCTCTATCATCATTCAAATGAAGATATTCAAAGTAAATATGTCTGCACTTTCCAATTGGAACAGAGTAATGTCCCTTAACTTTATCGTTGCTATTCAATAGCTTTTAAGTTTCTAATACAAAACCACACAGGACCAGGGTGGCAAAAGACAGAAATGTGATCAGCATATTTCATGGAAATATCTTTGTATATTATATACTTTCAATTTCATCTCTTATTTTTCCTTTAAAAATTTGCAGGCATAATTCACACAATATATACCAAGCAACTTTCTGGCTTACAAATATGATGTCACAATAGTACAGCTGTTAACATGCCCACAAATTACTACACTGTCCATTTTCAAATTCTTCATGTTTTTATTCCTGTATTCAGTTAAATCGATAAAGAAATTGTTAAAAATAAAATTATTGTTAGTTTCTAAATGAAATTCAAAGTATGTAATAAAAAGGTTATAGACTTTGTATGGGAAAATATGATGATCTTGTTTTTTGTCACAAGCTCGGTCTGTCTCACTCCAAAAAAAACTCTGTCATCACATTTTCCCATAGAAAATCTATAAGCTATAAATATTTGCCTCCAACCCCCCTCCCCCATTTCAGACATAAGAAATATTCAGTCATCATTTCCCACACCTACCTTGATCCTCCACATCAATGTTCTTCATAATCCATGTGATTAAATCAGCACCTGCCAAAAGAGTAAAGAAAATGAGTGGTCAATCAATACACAAGACAGATTCCATACATCACCCCTATCTTCCTCTTGTATAGTCTTGTCTTCCCTTTCTTACATCTGATTAGATGTGCCCAAATTCTTACAGACAGGCCATATTACACAGCAGTTTACAGGACAGGCCTATCTGGTCTTCCAATTAGAAAAGGACAGATTCTATAGAACTTTCTGGTCTTCCAATTACAAAGAAACCCTCAATTCCTATCAGCTAACTGATTTCCCTAACAAACACAATTCCTGACTCATTAAAATGAAGGAAAACATGTTGTAAAGTGTTTTACCCGTTATGCAAAGCCCAGATTTATCTCATGTCAAAACACGACCTTGGTGACTGAAGACTTAACAAGTGCAACTTCCGCTGAAGAGTCATCTGTTTCTCGTTGTTTAAAGAAACATTTTCTTCATATTCCACCTTTTTTCTTTGAAAAAAAAATTTGGCAGGTGCTTGTACAGTTTATGCTGCATCATGCTGTACTCTTGCAGTATTATCTTCAATTTCAGATCAAATCAAAATAAAATCAGAGACAAAAATGCAACTAAATCTCTGCTCCAAAAACAAGCAGCAAAAACACACTTATCAGTGCTTTCAGAAAATCCCTGTGATGCTGAGGTGGGGGTAAGCTTTTAGTCTTTGGTTTGTTACAACTGATGTTTCTCTGCAGTTTGCTTAATTAAAGGAATAGTAAAGGTTACTCCATTCAGGTTTGTTTTTTTTTTGAAGAATTAAGATGTGTCCAAATGACTCATGCCAGTAATTATCTCTATATAATAACAATTTTATGCATTTATCTGGATTTATTTCCAAGTTTAAAACAAATATAATCTTCAAATTAAATCCCCTGAACTTCTGCTTCCATATATATGTATATATATATCAATATATATATCAGGAAGCAGTCGTTCAGGGGATTTAATTTGAAGATCATATTTGTTTTAAACTTGGAAATAAGTCCAGATAACACACACACACACACACACACACACACACACACACACACACACACACACACACACACACACACACACACACACACACACACACACACATATATAGTAAATTGGTTCCTAGTGTAACTGTTGAAGAAAATACTGTTGAAGTTGATACATATCATTCTTTTATCTTTTTCATAATATTAAAATGGAGTAAGGTGTACTTATTTTGGGTGGGGAAAAAAAATCACCAAAATGAGCTTAACTATCTCTTTATATGATTATACATATATATGTATTCTTGACTCAAGATGGTAAACTTTTTTGATGCTTAATATGTAGTTTCAAATGATCCTCACTTCTGAAAATGAAGAACATAAGCCCCATGTATTGAGGGTAAAATTAAGTTTATCCCTGGAAATGGAAAATTAGCCAAGTTGAATAACAGAATTTTGACTGCTCCATTTTAGGAAGGTTTAGGGCACGAGCTTAAGACATAACAATAAATGACATTATGAATCACATAAAAACAAAGACTGATTCAATGACATTATGAATTACGTACAAACAGTAACTGTGATACAATGACATTATGATTTACGTATGAACAATAACTGTGATACAATAACATTATGATTTACGTATGAACAATAACTGTGATTCAATAACATTATGATTTACGTATGAACAATAACTGTGATTCAATAACATTATGATTTATGTATGAACAATAACTGTGATTCAATAACATTATGATTTACGTATGAACAATAACTGTGATTCAATAACATTATGAATTATGTATGAACAATAACTGTGATACAATAACATTATGATTTACGTATGAACAATAACTGTGATTCAATAACATTATGATTTATGTATGAACAATAACTGTGATTCAATAACATTATGATTTACGTATGAACAATAACTGTGATTCAATAACATTATGAATTACGTTCGAACAATAACTGTGATTCAATAACTTTATGAATCATGTAAAATCAATAACTACTCATCATGACATTCTTTTCCTTTGTAAGATCAAACACATGCACAAAATTAATGTCAACAGCCAATCATAAAAGCATAAATCATAAATCCAATCCAGAAATCTACAAAAATAAATCAGATAACATTATTCAACAATTAAGATTCCCAGAAAACCCTTTTATCTGTGACTTCTTGTTCAGACAGTGATAAAAGTGTATATATACCCATACTCATCATTTGTGATATTAAAAAAAAAAAACCTTCCGCATCTGCCATCATGTAAATATTTACAAATAGATAAAAACTCTGCACCATAAGGTACCAACACAAGCCCACCAGGATCGTTGATCAGCCTCTAAAAATATCTCCTGGCAAAACCAGTGTCGATGCTGGTACAATCACCAGGACAAAGTGCATGCTGAAGTACTTTTATTTGATCACCTATTTTCATGCTAGCAAAGTTAAGTTGATTGCTGCCATTAACCAACACAGGTAGTCAATGATGATAGGGGTCTTGCCTGCATCATAAGAATGTTTATAGATTGACTGAAGCTGCTGCCATTACAAGCCTAGCATGTCTAAACAACATAAAAAGGCTATCCAGCAGTGGTGGACTCGGAGTGGCTTTCTTCATAACAGTCACCGGTAATCTAAACAAGCAATTAACTGTCCCCAGCAAACCTGATCACTGAACTGAAGAGGGTACGTGTGTTATCACACATCTAAAGACTTCATCATCTTCATTTTGCAACATGTTTATTTTCTGAACAAAATCAATGGTCTTTTAGATCTAATCTAATTTCTGTCAAACAGTATTCTGTAAAATTATGTACACATACATACATACATACATACATTATATATATATTCGAACTCTATGTTATTAATTAGGTCTCCTGATTGATAGTTAATAGCTAGGCCAAATATATCAAACAAAATATGTACTTCTTATACAATTTACTGAAGGAAGGAATACCAAAGACAATGTTTCAATTCATTATTATTCAAAACAATATTGTTTTATAATTTTTATGTATGGCTTTGCAGCAAAATGTTTTGCTCTACTCACAAAAATAAGATTTCCATCCATTTCTTTATTTTTTATTATGACTTTTTTATGCTCTACATTGTGATGCAACACGTGTGTATTCCAATCAGTTTTTACTTACAAAGGAACACAGCTCATCAGTGTAAGAATTTGAAATCCTGCCTTACTGAAAGAAACATTGTCTCTAATATGCATAAGATTAGCCTCATATGCATAGAAAACTGGACAAGAAATCAACTCTGATACTGAATGCCATCATGACCATGCAAAAGCTGTGTTCATGAATAGTGATTGGTTGGTTGTATATTGTTTAATGTCCCGCTCAATAATTTTTCACTCATATGGAGACATCATCATTGCTGGTGAAGGGCTGCAAAACTTAGGACTATGCCTACTCGCTTACGGCCCTTGAGCAGGGAGGGATATTTATTGTGCCACACCTGCTGTGACACAGGGCCTCAGGTTTGTGGTCTCATCAGAAGGACACACCATTTAGTCACCTCTTACCACTTGTAAGCAAAGAGTACCGAGGACCTATTTTAACCCGAATCCCTGCAGGAATCATGAATAGTGAATATAGTTCTGAATTGACTATGGTCTGAAGCACTAATTTAAATGGGGATACAAAAGTTGTTTTCACAACACAGTTAAGGTATAGGGTCATGTCATCTACAGGCTATAAACTCAGTGTGCAAACTACCATGAACACATACTACACAAAAATACATATAAAGAATATTTTTTTTCAATGAACATAATGTTATGAACTGCTGGCTTATTCAATAATGTCCCCTCTAGTCAGTGCAGGTTCAATTCTCGCTCATGCTGATATATGTAAAAAAGTTTCCAGTTTACTTTCGGAAGGTCGGTGGTTTCTTACCAGGTACATCATATCTGGTTCTCTTTTCACCAACAAAAAACTGGACGCGCCACCAGATAACTAAAAAATTGTTGAGGGTGGGGAAAAACAACAATCAATTAATCAATCAATGATGTGCCTTAGTGCATCAAGGAAAATATGCCAGCACAGCAACTGCAGTTCATAACGTCATGTTCACTGACAAATTATTATTCAATACCTCTGCTTACATTTTACGACCCCCTTGGAGATCCTTGACATTGAATATACAGTGTCTCATAAAAATAAATCTATAACTCAACCTATATGTAATTTGTATGTTTATGTGTAAAGTATTAGTATTTTTATGACAGTGTTCTGAGTACTTTGTATAAGATCTAGGAGCAGTGACAGATGATTGTCACATGTTGTTGTCAGGAAATACAAGAGATAACATTACACTTTACATACTTATTTATTTTTTTTTTTTTACATCAATATATTTTTAACCCCCCCCCCCTTTTTTTTTTACTATCATGATAATACATTAAAATATAATTCAAGCTCAGTCTTATAGCTGATTGTCACTTTAATGGAGCTTGGTTATTTCATCACATCTGGATCATGGTGATGCCAGCAGCAGTGTACTTTGGCTCCACTTGGAATTTACTCCCTGTCTCCACAGGTCCCCACTACCCCACTCTTTGATTTCTTAACACAACTAATATTTTGGATCTCAGAAGTGTCATTAAACATAATATTTTTTCCAAATTTTTTTATTCATTTTATATGAAATATGAAAATAATTGAAAGAAATTGAATTTGTCAACTACACTGAAGTAGAATCAGTCTGAAGTATTACAAACTTAATTTCACACGAGAACTATCATCTCTTTCTCATGCCTGCTACGACCAAACTGACCAAAGCAAACACCGCAAACCAGTTTGAATACTAGTACTTAAAAATAGGCCTTGCTTTGTGAGCAAATTCAAAACCTGATTTAAAGTTTGGGATACAAATGTCCATTTACCGGACCGAAATACAAATTTTGATTGATGAAAACACTCTGACCTTTATATGTGACACAACCAAAACAAATATCTGTGCATTATCTTTTGCTTATTTTGAATTTTTGTGTCTGCTATTATTCCAGTATTTTTGTGTTAAATCAATAAATTTTGCCAAAAATAAAATGACTGTTTATTTATAAGCATTTACTTATTTTTCCACAAAATCTGAGAGGTATAATTAGGATGTTCGAATCTGCTTATGTATCACTACGCATAAACCTCTGGGTTCTGGAAGAGTTATTGTTCTTTTGTAATTCTGCAATATTCACATTAGTTCAATTGTTTCATGCTTTGCATCAATAAAACAATACTTTTTCCAAAAATTTTCATTCTCTTTAAAAAATCTGAAAATAACTGAAAGAAATTGAATTTGTCAACTAAACTCCTATTAATTTTCTAAACATAAATAAGTTTAAGATGAAGAGATCAAAAACTGTCTATATGATGTATAATTTGTTATTGTGTGTGTGTGTGTGTGTGTGTGTATATATATATATATTATATATATATTATGGAGGTATTAATGTCAAATAATATTGATTATTGAGGCAATCAAGGTCATAGACAAAGCAACAGTATCTACAGATCATATGTAAATACGGCCTGCCATTATGTAAATATAATACCATTGCAAAGTCCATTGTGGCACCAAAGACACACACTAATTGCACTTAGATTACCATAATCACATGTCTATGCACTCCAACATGCGAGAGCAAGCAAAGACTCTTAAATAAATGCTGTTGGAATATTTTATAGCAAAGCCAGAGGCACAAAAAATTTGCCATACTAAATTTCTGAAAATTTTGAATTTGCAGTCATGGTCTGGAAACACATTTTCTTGACAAGAAGCCCCATAAAACACCACAAGCACACTTCAAGAGTGGTTCCCACAATGCAGTGGGTCACATGTTAGAATAGGTCCTCAGTAACCCTTGTCGTTAGAGGTGACTAAATGGGGCAGTCCTTTGGATGAGACTGCAAAAACTGAGGCCCTGAGTCACAGCAAGTGTAGCACAATAAAGAACCCTCCCTGCTCAAAGGCCATGATCACCAAGCATAGGCCAAAATTTTGCAGCCCTTCACTGGCAATTGTGACATCTCCATATGAATGAAATATTCTCAAGACGGGGACATTAAACAATATACAACCAACCCACAATGCAGGTCTTTGTGTCACTTCTGTCAATCTCATACTCTGGAGAGCATAATAATGCATTTACTGCATATTGGATGCTACCTACCAGCTTCCATGATGTCTGATTCACACATATGTTTAATATTTCACTTTGAAAAGTGAAACTGATTGCTCAACATCTCCGTTTTATCCAGAGCCAGAAAAAGTAAAACTTGTCCAGACAGAACAGACCAAAGCACACCAAAATATTTATTCAGGTTAGAATTCTTTTGACTCTGGGGAAATTAGACAAAGACTGAGATACAACTTCATCATTCTGGAAAACCAGTCTAGAGAGGCTCACCTGACGATTGACAAGAATTATACATCATGCTTAGATTGGTTTTCCTGCAGGCCTCATGACAAGATCGTTCCAGTTGGAGGGTATATACATGTAGAAAGGAACTGATCAGTACTTACAAATCGTATCACAACAATTAAAAGGAGCTGTTACATTCAAGCTGAAATAATATCTGTATAAATTTTGATGTTACTTCTAAACTGCTCAGGTAAATCATTCATAGGTCATCAGCTAGGACATTCCCTAAATGGCATCAAGACTACACTGATCAATAAAGACTACAAAATCAGGTTAACTCAAAGAACTGGTTAAAATGGGGTATAAACCGTGGGGCACATACAATTCGGTCCTTCCCAATGACCTTGGTTCAAGGTATATACACTTTTTTTATTATAAGCAGTCTTTGTGCAAAATATAAGTGATTTCAATGTCTCCCAGTAACTTATGATAATTATTTCATAATTTCTGATTTTAAGCCAAGTTTGAAATAACTTTATATTCTCAGTTTGGTTGGTTGGCGGTAAATTTATTAACGTCCTGCTTGAAAATTTTTCACTTGTATGGAGACATCACCATTGACAATGAAGAGCTGCAAAATTTAGACCCATGCTCGGCGTATATGGCCTTTGACAATGCAGGGATGGACCTTATTCGTGCCATACCTGCTGTGACACAGTGCTTTGCTAATGCACTTCATGAAAAGTATGCTGGTATGAAGTATTTCTGTTCATACCCTCACATATTTTAAAGACAAAAATTTGTTTCTTGTATTCAAATTTTACTTTCATTCCTGTTGAAATATTCTCAGTCTCTAAAATAGTCGTACTATATTTATCAAGACTCATATGCACCTTGTTCACATTCATGAGGAAATTATGGCTATGATTTCATTTGGTAAAGTAATATCAAAGGCAATCTAATTAAAATCAGACTTTCTGATCCACTCCATAGACTAGGCTGGAAAAGGGATCTGAAAAAGCTATGTTGACGAGCTCATTTATATGACCCCAAGCTTATGAATTTACATTTATAGTAGGAAAATTGACCAATTGGTATGCATCTTTCAAAGCCATGTTTGGATGCATAAGTAAAATGTGATGCCGTATAACCCTTCAGGATTTGCACAGTGACATTTTGATTAGCTACGCTTAGGGTCACATAGATGACTTCCGTCATCGTCAGATCCTTCTTTTCAGCTTAGTCATAATGAAGGCCGGATCAAAAAGGTCTGAATTGAAATAGATTGATATCAAAGGTAAAAACATTGGAAATATTTGACATTAAATAGCAGGTCACTCTTACCTGTAAATACACTTGGCACTTTGGACATAAAACTTTTGACTGTTCTGACAGACACCCCGGTACTCTCATCCTGCATCATCTCCACGATATGCTCCATCTACCAAAGTAAAGACTGCATGCTTCAGACTCACCATTTTAATAGCTATTAAAATCATATCATTTTGGTAAATACAGCCTAACAACATTTACAACTTCATCTCAAATAAAACAAGTGGCCCATGGGTCACAACATTCACCTGTGTCATGTTGCTCATTCTTTGGTACTAATTTAATTAAACCCCCATTCTAGCCTCATCCTGGATCTCATGATCATGGCATGAAAAAACTTGAATCTTAATCACACAAGAACACTTTCATCTTCTAAACTTTGCCAAACCATAGTAAAGCATGGTTATAAAGAACCTCCAGGGCCAGCAAAAACCAGTTTTATTTGATATTTTCCTCTCATAACAGTTTGTTATATGCAAGCTAAAATTTTCATTCAATAATTTCTCTCATAAAGAAAAAAATATGACATTTCATAATAACTGAATTTGTCGTAAGTGTGTTTCACTGTATACCCTTTTTAGTTTTCCTGAGATAATTTAAATTTTTATTCCAATATTATTAAAACTTCAACCCCAAATGCAGTGATCCACTCTGAATGACTCTACATAACACAAGGACACTTGCATATCAAAACAAAAAATTGTAGTCTTGTGATTTTTCAGAAACTCCTCAAGCATTCAGGAATATTGCTCACTGGGGCTCAAAACACATTTACAAGATATCATTTAGCATACACCCTTACAAGGTTTAACCATATGTAATCATGTGCCTAGCTCCTGTGAGAGTACATAACCTCGATCCACAAGCCAAGTAACAAGGAGGTTAACATAGATATATCTTAATTATGGATAGGCCCAAGCTTTGACACACTATTAAAGGTGCTTTACACAGATTGATTCAATTGCCCAAATCTACGCTCAAAATTTACCTTTTCATATTTTATCCCTGCATCTAATTTAAATGCAGTACTCAAAAACCAATGATTTAAAATATGAACCAGTTATCCATAAATTTAAAATGATATATCCAAGAATCTAAATTTACATATTTATGTTTCCCTTGTCTCAAAGATGCTTCATACCAAATTTGACAAGAATAGGAATGGTAGTTATGACAGAAGAAGTTAAAAATGTTCAGTTGTTAACATATTTCATCACTGACCATTTTGGACCACCCTGATACCAAATTCCCTACCCCTGGAATCATGAAATTTACAATTTTGGTTACCTGCCCATTCTAAATATCTAGTGTAATGCATGTATATGTAGTTTCAATTTAGTATCAATAGCATTAAAGATGTTTTATAATCATTTTACACATAAATACTATATACCAGGTTTGGCCCCACCCTGGAGTCTGAACCTGTACATTGAGGATCATGAAATTTACAATTTTGGTAGAGGCCTTCTTGTTCTATATCATTATGCATGGCCCCAGGAGTGCAGGAGTCTTGAAATTTACAATTTATGTCTCCCTTGTCCCAAAGATGCTTCATACCAAAACTGCAAAGAACTGGAATGGAACATATTTATCAAGAGAAAGTTTAAAAAACAGACACAGACCGATTGCAATAGGTCAATTGAGTTTACTCAGGTAACCTAATAAAATAGCTTGAGCAAAATCTTTCTTTGCTAAAAGTATCCAATGTGTCAATGAAAAAGTAAATAATTGACGTCCACATTTAAAAAAAATTTCTTGATATGGTCAGTTTAATATATAACTACAATGTAACTGGTTTACATAAGCAAAATTCATGCTTTAAAGGCTTTTATCATTATCTACAATAAACCAGTCTAGAATACACCTATACACTCTGTGCCCATCCAAGCATTCAATATATTAAACGTATCTCTGCCACAGAAGAGCTAATAATTGAGTCATGCAAAATGATGTAACTAATGCTTGTTTAAGATTGATGTGTTCATGGAAGATAGAAGCTCCACTCTTATCACTCGGGCAATTGTTGTGGTACACCATTTAAAACAACGATTGTGTTCCTCTCTAGATCTTCATCTTCATTTCTGTGTAATTTCTGAAAACCTTTTCGTTGTAATACCCGATTGAGTTAGACTATAAGCATGCATTAATTAGTATTGCTATAATTATCCCATGTAAAATAGCTAATGTAAAAATTACCCCATGTAAAACACCTAGTGCTATAATTAGCCCATGTAAAATACCTAGCTATAATTAGCCCATGTAAAACTCCTAGTTCTATAACCATCCTATGTAAAACCCTGTATAGCCCATGTAAAACACTATTGCTATAATTAGCCCAATGTAAAACACCTAGTGTGACAATTTGCCCATGTAAAACACCTAATGCAATAATTATCCCATTTGAAAGGGAAGATGTACATAAAATTTTAATAACGAGTTAAAAAAAATTAAAAGAAAACCCACCCGCACGATCAAATTATATATCACAACAACAATCATTCATGAATTAATGAACATCTCATAAATTTGGTCTAAACACTCTTAGCTTCTCTCTATAACCAAAATCATGCATACATCTCTTAATGGACAGCTTTATAAGGTCAATCACAGGCACAAAAATGCAGCCAAACCTCACCGTGTGCATTATACATGAAGATTCTATCTCTCTTTATATATATATATAATATATATATAACACTTCAGGGTTTTAACTGCAAGTCCATGAGTTCAATGTGCGAACTCATTTAAATAAAACATTTTCACTGGCTGCTCTCATGTCCAACCCTGTCAATTAACTACCTTGTAAATTCTTCAATATCCCCATGTTCATATCATCCAAATATTGTGCCTCCATTACTAATTCATTCCATTCTTGACAGAATTAAGGCAGCCTACCTTTTCATGCAGTGTTATTTTAAAAATTCATGGATCTTGCAGACGACACAGAACTGAAGTGCATCACTAAGGTACATGATATGACTGTCCGTAATTACATGTACATGGTGTATATATATGGTTGCACACTTGAAATTTCAATTTAACTGTGAATTGCTGTCAAATACAATTTCAAAATGAGGCCATGGGCAACATTTGGGTAGGTACACACTCACATACATCCAAGATATATCAGCTGACAGAGTTTAAGGTCCTACACCTAGTGCTTTTGATGTGATCCACATCATTTGTATATGTATATAGCCATAAAATTTCAAAATGAGCTTAAAGTGACATATTTTTGGTTTATGATACCCCCCCCCCCCCCCCCCAAATAAAATGCAATACATGATCAAGTTTGATGGTCTTAAGACCTTAAAGTGTGAAAGATATAATCTGAATACCATTTGAGTTATGGAAAATTCCAGGAAGAGGCCACAGTAACCCGTACCTGGTTTGTGATACACCTCCCCTCTCTCCAAAGTGCATCAACTGGTTTAGGCCTCACAGTGTGCAAGATATGATCCAGACATAATTTGAATATATTCAGCCATGAAATTCCAAAAGGAGGCCAGTGACCAATATTTAGGTTATGACACAACTTTCCCCCAAAATGCATCAGCTGACCAGGTTTCACAATCCTAGACCTCATATTGTGAAAGATATGATTCTGTCACAATTTGTATAACTTTTCAAAAAAGGAGGTCACAGTGGCCTATTTTTGGTTTGCAATACACCTTCCACCCTTGCCCTCAAGATGCAACAACTGACCAATTTGACAGTCCTATGCTTTACAGTGTGAAAGATATGGCTCGAACAAGAAAAAGCTAACAGACAGACAGATGGAGAGACAGGAAGGAAAGCTTATACCATAAAAAGGCCCATCAAAAGACAGGTGTATAATCCCCTCCACCCCGTGAGGATCCGGGTTGTTAGAATAGATCCTTAGCACCCCTAGCTTGTCGTAAGAGGCAACTAAATGGGGCAGTCCTTCGGATGAGACCGCAAAAACTGAGGACCCGTGTCACAGCAGGTGTGGTACGTTAAAGATCCCTCCCTGCCATAAGGCCGTAAGCGTTGAGCATAGGCCTAAATTTTGCAGCCCTTCACTGGCAATGGTGACGCCTTCATATGAGTGAAAAATTCTCGAGCGGGACATAAAACAATATATAATCAATCAATCAATATAACCCCCTCCCTCCCCAAAAAAAATCCATTGGTTGATCATACATAATATCAATATACTGTAAAAAATATAATGAATAATTAATTCAAATTGTGAGAGGCATTAAACATGTACTTTTCATAATTAAACAATGTAACATCATTCAAAATACATCAGGAAAACAGTGCTTTAATGTAAAAGTGTAACTTGATGATCCGGATAGAGAGAACAGAATGAGCAGTCAGACTGATAGACAGATGGACAGAAACAGATGCCAGGTTGTTGTTCGAAGGTCATGTCCATCATGCTCTGCAGGCAACACAGAAATTGATGATAATAGACAAATATTAGATTCAGGACTTACAAGGGCACTTATAGGTATGGATGTTCATTGGATCATACAAGGCAATCACAATTTGTATCAAAACAAATTTGTGTTCAAATTACAAGGCTCTAGGCTGTAACCATCCAGTCAGCTGTCATTATCATCCCAACTTCAAAACGGGGAGTATTGATTGAGGAAGAAATTTTAACACCTATTAGGTCTTGGCGTGTGCAGCACCTGCCAATCAAATTACTGACATCCAAGTGATACCTCAAATCCATAAAATTTAATAAAGCTCTCTGTTTATTGCAGATGTGAGTTATCCATCCCAAAATTCCAGTATACAAAAACTGACTTTATATTCAAAACAAATTCAGCTTATTAAGCAGTCAGTTTGACTGGATAGAATTAGCACCATAATCCTGGTAATAAATAGATCTTGGATCTGCTAAACAACATGTTGCATTCAAACCAGAGGGGAAAAAATCCCAATAAAAACCGGAAGACATATGTCATCATGGAAATGATTCTGTGAACTATTTTTTGAGTTTTGTCCAATTTAATCATACATTGAATGCGTGTCTTATTGAATATCATGCAAATGCTGCACAGTATATTCATAAGTTACATGTGTTACAGTCTTCCTGCATTTGAAATACTGCACATGTGTTACATAAGTATTATGAAAAATTCAAGATCTCTGTTGCTTACAACTTTGTTAAATCTAACCAACGTCTGTTACAGTGTAAAACAACCAACAAAATTTTCCATTTAGGAGGATTTAACACACCAGAGAAATCTGATAACGGATGAAAAGTAGAGGATGTGTACAGCAATATTTTTGAAACTGAAATCTTTAAAATTTTACTTTATATAGTAAAAAAAAATGCAGTTTTAGTAGAAAGTAATCTGAAAATAAATTTAAAATTTCAGCTGGACTTGAATCCACTATCTACAGATGAGCAGTCAACGTGTTAACAGACAATAAGCTACCTAGCTAGGCGACTTAATTTAAAAGGAATACAAATATTGCTGATATTTATATTTTCATTCAAGTTTCAAAAGAAGACAGCCATAATATAACCAAATGGATCTAAAGCTGTATACATTTAAATTTGTTTGGTCTAAAACCTGTGTATTCTGTTTTCCTGCAAAAACTGACCCCAATTTCCTTCTCAGTATTTTTTTTCTCCATGTTCTTTGCACTCTGCAATCTGACGTCCTGTTTATTCGGACACTAGATTTATCTCCCAGAGCACATTAATTTAGTCAGGTTTCACTATACCACATTTAGTCAGGTTTCACTGTACCACATTAATTTAGTCAGGTTTCACTGTACCACATTAATTTAGTCAGGTTTCACTGTACCACTCATACTAAGGTCACACAACTCAACATCACAGGAAACACTCTACAGAAATTATCATAAGCTGTATATACAATTAAATTTGAACATCCATATATCGTTTCTCAATCACATAATCTATAATTTGGAAGTCTGACATAATCATGCGATCAATCCTCATGTGGTAAGTGTATTTCAGAATAACCTAATATAAATCCATGGTCAATAAAATACAAAGTGGAAAGACTGTGTTTTTCGCACAGAAGAATTGGGTTCAAACTAATAAGAGAGTCTTGCCAATGTATTTCAGAATGACCTAAGTACAAATCCAAGTTTGGTCAATAAAATAAATTTTATGAAAAAAAAAAGTTTCAATGATTTTTCAAATGACATATTTTCATGTACGTCTAAAATACATCATGGCAATATGAAGCACTGAAGCTTCAATGTTGAAACTTAAGTACATGATGAACTTACCCCATTCTTATTGCCTTAACTACCATTTAATTGTGATCATTATCTATTTAAACAGAAACTTCAGTGCTTATCAAACTTAAAGAACTTTGCAAATCTATTCTTAATGAAAACTGGCAAAGAAATTGAAGAAAAAAATATTAATACTATTAATATTGAATTCATTGAATATCCATATTCATTAATATAAAATAATCCTTCCCCCACAATTTTTTAATTCACTTGGGTTTGAAAGCATAATCATGATGACATCACAAAATGCTCAACAAATATGACATCACAACCTACTACGAGATATTATGTAGTTTAGTAGACAATGATGTCATAGCTAGTAAAGTAAAGACAACCAGTATTATGACGTGAAGTCCCCATCTTTTCACGGAGTAAAGGGCAAGGGACTCTGAGTGGTGAAGTCCCTGACATATAATTATGTGATCTTTGTCCTTCCTTTCCTTTATTGTACAACAATATAACTACAACTTCATATCTCTTTAAACACTAAAATTAAACCTCAAATCACAGTTTTCCACATTTTCTCCCTGTACATCATTTGACCTTGACCTTTTCATTTCTCCTTTAAATAATGATATTTAGCAGTAAGCCAACACAGAATATAAAACAGTTAAGCACCTCTAAGCTGTATATCTTTGAGTCAGGTGGGAAACATTTCAACATAATATGTACATACCTAAATCATTTCTCAGTTTCATTATGTTCCTATCAATTATGTGTGAAATATGGAAAACAGATACACAGGAATGTGGTAAAGGTATTCCAAACTTCTAACACTGTATTTCATTATATCGACCACTACCAGAGCTGGTTTTGTGTAACGTACATTATCTTACTCAAGCACAAATACATCAATCACTTTATTACCCTAGTAAACATAAAAATACTATAATTATACTAATAGTGCTATATTGTATAGTCACTCACTGAAGTCTTTCATAACAGAAACTGTTGAACACGTTTATCATTGAAATGTTAAACACCCGGAGTCCAAATTGTTGAAATGTTAGTCTAAGTGATGTAATATGACTCCATATATTTAAAAATTGAATGATTTTTTTTTTTTTACATCTGTTGTGTCAACATGTTACAACACAGAACTCTGCGCTGACAAATCAAATGATATTGTTTGCACATTCACGTTTGGTGTTATCTGCACAATAGATGTCAAAAATAATCATCTAATGCCTGTATTAATTAAAGTTTCTTGTCTCAATCACAGGTAATTATATCAATTGGGTTCGAATTCATTATAAAGGGTAGTCTTTTGAACCCAAGCATTACAATTGCCTGTGCTTTCAACCTTTGAAATTTACTTATTACTCTTTGCATGTATTTGAAATAAGCATTATTGAGAGCAACACCTGGCTCAGCCACCTCAATACCGGTTTTGACCAGTTCATAACACAAAGAGCTCAGATGTTCTGGTGAGGGTGTGGACAAGTTAAAGTTTGTGGAATGAAACACAAAATTTGATGTGTAGTTTAACAGGAAAAATACACAACAGTAGAATTTAAATGTGAAGAATAAGATGATTTAAACCTATATTAAAAGTCTGTTATATTTCTTCCTCAGTTATCAGTATAAATTTGAGTCAATGCAAAGCAATTTTCAGCTCACATTCCTCATCTGTAGATGACCGATGAAGCAAATGTCGGCCTTATTCATAGCAGACAGTAAGATGTTACTTATTGTATATATTAATCCTAAAGTCACCTCGGTGAAAGGAAAAAAAATAACATTACTTTAATCAAACAAACGCTAATAAGCACACCGTTCATTAATGAATAGCTAAATGTGAACACTATCTGTGATGAGATTTGCAATTAAGCCAAGATTTAGCATTCTGGGATATTTTTTTATTCCACAAGAAAATGTGAATTTACCTTACATTAAACTGTATTCATTCAACACATGAACAATCAATCCCTCTCTTTTCCTAGAACACAAAATTAATGTAATGCCAAATTATACTAAAAGAAAACATATTACCAAGATATTCTGAAATCAGCCACTAGTTGAAAGACTAAAAGCCAGTCTTACTATCAACAAAAGTAGTTAGGCCCATGTTTTTCAGTATGAACTTCTGCAAATGAGGTAATCAAGATACACTCATCACAGTTATTAAAACAAAGAAAACTTGTAACACAAATGAAAATTCGAAAAATTTCAAAACTGATGGAAAAAAAAAATGTAATACTTCGTGCGGACTATGACTTTTGGCAGTACCAAGAGTAAAGAAAATATTTGATGACTATTTCCCAATCAAGTTTCTTCATTACAATACAGAAAACCATGTAGTTCTCATGAAGAAATTAAATGGGTATGGTAAAAATCATAATATGCAATAAAATCTGTACCCCATCATGCCGATTTGTATCAATGGCAACTGAAAAAGTTTCTTGAATGGTCATTTCACCCCATTTCCAAGTTGATTCATATACATCGTTACCATCACATTTACAAACACACAATGCCAGTAACTGCACCATTTAACAAAAAAAGAAATAAATTATATACAATCTAAATATACATCACTAACAATGACCTTCCAATGTAGGTCAGATCCAGTCCTATTAACTTCCAATTACAATAAAAGCCAGAGATTCATTGTATGATTAACATACAGAAGAAATGACATTTTCTCCTGATTTTCACAGATCACTGACTACCTGAGACTGAGACAGCTAGTCGTTTTAATTCCACTTTGAGCTGGGGACAGAAGATCCAATGAAATATTGTAGGAGGACATGAGAAATGATAACAGCATAGTGCTAGAAAAATCAATGCCACGCGCCATTTCCCTCCAGTGACTTTTAGCTATCATCATTCCTCTAGTCATACTGTATGACTTCTAAATCCTCTTATGCTGTGAATTAATATCTGCTTGGTCAAAATTGTCCCATTATTCTCCATTTTCTAATACTTGTATTCCAAATCAGTATATGAAATAATAACAAGGATCACATATATCATCTACAGTCTCCTCTTACACATAACATGCACACACTCATTTGATACATTGCTGATTCAGCATTATACACCATACAATCTATCTAAAACTGTCATCTTTCCGAAAAAAAAAAAAACACCCCAAAAAACAACACATTATAAACTTTATACCTAAAACAACCTATTTCCCTACATAGACAATATTATTCCAGAATAATTAACATACATGCATCAAGTACAGCATGCTTGTACACCATTTAGTCAGACATTCTTTCATTTCAAAACTTCAATTAAATGACAAAATTAAATTAGATATACCCCAAATTGAATGATCTCGAATCAGATTGATATAGAGTGTATATTTCAGTCCGTGATGATGATGTAATTATGACGCCAGTGAAGTTCATTACTCTAAGGTGTAAATGGTTATTGCACTAAGCACTGATTATCAATGTCTGCTAAGACTGTTCCCATATAAAGCCGGAATGTCGTCATGAAGACACGGTCCACACACATTCTGGCACTTACGGTAAAGATTTTTTGCATATAGCAAATTCAACAACGTATATAAATTGATTTAATATTCTTGCTCTTGGAATAGCTCTTTTAAAAGAACAATTTATCTTTATAAAATTAAATTGATTTTGGATAATTCACTCAATATTGAAACATGTGAGCCCTCTGTAATTAACAATCTATTCTGGGAATACACTTCACGTTCATCAGCTGTCAATTAAACACAGAATGTATTCAATATACAATGCATGTGACACAGACTACACTGTATTTTAGCGTTGATGTTATAAATCTTCTCTAAACTAAAATAAATGATACACTTAAACTTGTAAATAATTTCTATTATGGAAAGGTTGGTTGGTTGTTTAATGTCCCGCTCAAGAATTTTTAAGTCATTCGAAGACATCACCATTGCTGGTGAAGGGTTGTAAAATTTAGGTCTGCAGTGTATGCTCAGCACTTATGGCCTTTGAGCAGGGAGGGACTTATCACGCCACACCTACTGTGACACAAGCCCTCAGTTTTTAAGGTCTCATCCAAAGGACCACCCCATTTAGTCACCTCTTACTACAAGCAAGGGGTACTGAGGACCTATTCTAACCCAGATCCCCACAGGGGTATAGAGTACGTAGATCTTATGCAAGATATGTTTGCATCATTACATACACCATGGGCCACCTCTGCTGTGGTTTTAGGGAGGACTACTACACCAGAGAAATTTGATATGGATCAAATGTGGAGCACATGTAGAATGACATTTTGAAATTGAAATCTTTCAAATTTACTTTATTTAGTCAAAAAATGCAGTTTTAGTAGAAAGTAACCTGAAAAAAATATAAAACCCCTGCTGGACTCGAAATCGCAATATACACACATTATGTGGATGAGCTACCCAACAAAGCAATATACAAATATTGCAGACAAGGAAGTCAGCCATTATGATGATGTACAATTCCTCCTTAAGATTCTCTGGTAATACTGTGTACACGGAAGATGTTACCCTGCATTATTTTCAAGGTCATACCTACTGGAAATAGATTTCACCCCATTTTAAATTCAGGTTAGGCACTGTTAAGTACTCTACAAAATTTTCCTAAATAACATAAAAATCCCTGTCAGCTATGTATTCTTATATACATATATAGTAGAACTAACTTTAGCTTAATTAAAGAGGTTCATGGACCACATAGCTCACCCGAGTACCTTGGCCCTGCCTTTGTTCATTTGTTATTATTTTAAAAAGTTTCATCAATCTTTATTCCCATGAAAATTTTGACCCATACTGTGGTCCCAACCTAGCTCCAAAGGATTACAACCTAGCTGAAAATGAATTCCCATATTTACACAGATTCCTCAACATCAATATGACTAACATGATCTTGTTATTCTAGATAAGACCAAGACCAAAAGGTCACAGATCATGGTAAGATATGAAAACCATGCTATAAGAAACCTATATGCAAAATATGAAAGTTTTATCGTATATAGTTCAGGAAATATTGAATAAGTCAGATCTTTATTAGAAGTAGGTCAAACAGCTATGACTTGGTCTTGCCATAAAGAATATAAAATACAAAATATGAAAGCTTCACCTTAAATAGTTCAGGAAATATTGAATAGGTCAGTTTTTTTTAAAGTAGGTCAAACTCCAAGGCCAAAAGATTAAACCCCATTCTGTATAAAGTCTTGCCTTAAAGAATCTATATGCAAAATATGAAAGCACCACCTAAAATAGTTCTGGATATATTTATTAGGTTATGATTTTGTTAATAGTAGGTCAAACTCTTATTTCAAGGTTACAAGGTCAAAGGTCAGGTTATGAAATGAAAGGTCTTGTCATAAGAGGTATATATACAAGATATGAAAGATCTACCTTAAATAATTTAGGGCAAATTGAAAAAGTCCGATTTTTATTAAAAGTAGGTCAAACTTCCAGGTCAAGGTCACAAGATCACACATCATTGCATCACATGTAAGGGGGGCAATACTTTTAACAAACTTGAATCTGCATTACTTAGTCTGGACGCTCGGCATTTAGAAGTGAGACTCACAGGTCTTTTGGATATGACCTTAAAAACGGAGGTCCTGTGTCACGGTAGGCGTTGGCACATTGAAGAACCCTGACTGCTACGGCCCTGAGCGCTAAGCATAAGTCTAAATTTGTGGTACTTCACCTACAGCTGGTGACGTATCAATATGAGTGAAAAATTCTCAATGGGAAATAAAACAAACAAACAATCAAGCAGACAACAAACAACTTAGTCAGGAAGCTTTCACGTAAATTTTTCTGACTATGTGATTCTTAAGAAGAAATTTTTTAAAGATTTTTTTTTCTATATATACACATGTAAAACTTTGGTTCGCTATTGTGGTGCCATCCTAACCTCAGGGGCCATGATTTTTAACAAACATGAATTCTGCCCCATTAGTTCTTGAAAAGAAGATTTTAAACATTTCCCCTATATATTCCCATAAAACTTTGATCCCTATTGCAGCCCCACCCTAACCCGGAGGCCAAGATTTTAACAAACTTGGATCTGCACTATGTCAGGAAGCTTTCATGTAAATTTGAACTTTTCTGACCCAGTGGTTCTTGAGAAGATTTTTAAATGACTCCTTCCTAATTTTGCATTTTCATGATTATCTCCCCTTGGAAAGGAGCATGCCCCTTCATTTGAATAAACTTGAATCCCCTTTACTTATGGATAATTTGCACCAAGTTTGATTGAAATTGGCCCAGTGTTTTTTGAGAAGATGAAAATGTGAAAAGTTTACAGACAGACGGCCAAACAGACAACAGACAAAATGTGATCAGAGAAGCTCATTTGAGCTAAAAAGAGGTTCATGGGCTACAATACTAATCTTCCTCAATGGCGGATAAAGTTTATATACATGTCAGGTACTGTGCACTAATACTGTACACTGATATTGTACACTTACGCTGTACACCAATATACTGTACACTAACATTGTAGCCCATGCCAGACTGCTTTAAAACAAAAATGGATTTGACTTTTCATGAAGATTTTGACAAATTGTACCCTTGAGGTTCTTATGTGGAATTTTTAAAAAACAATTTTTCTAAAGTTTAGCTGTTTATAAGAATTATATTTTAACACTTCACTCTATTACCACTATTTCCCAATCATTTCCATTGGAAGGGAACAGTACAAATATCAACAAAGGATACCTTCTTTTTTTTTTCAGTTTGATGAGTATTTGTCTTGTAGGTTCTGACAAGTTTGGTTAACATTGGCCACGAGGTCTAATGTGTGAAAAAGTGAATGACAATGAGGACTGCAGATAACTGATGGACAAAATTTGAAGAATTTTTAGACTGAAAATAGCTGTAGGAGGCACTGATAATAATTCAGGATACAGGGTATAAAGAGGGCAAATAAATTGGTACTCACACTGGAATTCTCATAATCTATAATATCCGAGATATATACAAATATTGGACAAGCAAAGCAAGATTCAAAGAATTTACATGTAAATGTAAAAATGAAAAATAAACAAATTAACTGGAGTAATTTAACTTAGGAAACTTTGAAACCATTTGATTATAAGGTGAAACAGAGGCTATCACTGTAAAAACATACTTTGATCTATAATAAGAAGACCAATTACAACAAGTTCATTAAATAATGTATTGATAAATATTAAACTTCTTTAATCCTACACATTGATATGAAACCACAGATTGAATCAAGGTTGATGCAGAGTATGTAACTAATTGCCTACGCTACACCTATACAAGAATGGCCTGCATTACATTTATACAAGAATGGCCTGTGCTACACCTATACAAGAATTGCCTTCACTACACCTGTACAAGAATGGCCTGCACTACATTTATACAAGAATGGCCTGCACTACACCTATAAAAGAATTGCCTGCACTGCACCTGTACAAGATGCAAAACTAGCCCTGTAAGGAGTTCAATGTCTGACAAAAAACTAAATTCATGTACTGTTTTCATCAAGACCCTCTACCACCTTTAGCTACATATGGTACTAAATATGAAATTCCAAAATAACAGAACATTTGTCGAAAATAAAAACTTCTCAACCTGGTAAACCATGTCACAAACCAAAACCTCTACACTACTATGATTAAGCATCATTTAAATGTTTACACCAAACCCTTTACACTACTATGATTAAGCATCATTTAAATGTTTACACCAAAACCTCTACACTACTATGATTAAGCATCATTTAAATGTTTACACCAAAACCTCTACACTACTATGATTAAGCATCATTTAAATGTTTACACCAAAACCTCTACACTACTATGATTAAGCATCATTTAAATGTTTACACCATATATAAACTTTAATTATTCTTTTTGTCAACTTCATAATATTCCAAAATCAGAGTCGTAGTCCAGACCACAAATTCACGATTTCTACTTTGATAAATTGTTTCTTGTACACTGCAGCAAAATGTTAAGTTTATAAATGTAAACTCTACAGTACATACATGCAAGGTACGTCTTAGCTTTCCATCAAGAATACCAGCCATACTAGTATACAGCCTCAGTAATTGCCTTTAACATGACCAAGGAGATAAAAAGATTCAGATTTCATCATTACAGATACAACTAATCAATACACAGTCATCTTCAATAAGCTAGGGAACAGGCATATCTGACTGTCATCACACACACAGTAAACACACAGCACACAAATGGAATTCTACAGCTGATATCTGAGTATATGGTTATACCTAGTATAGATTTACAATATCTTAAAAGTTGTTAAGAACATTAATTTTATTTTACAATACAAATGTACTCGTATAAATGACTGTGTACTTTTTAAATTGCTCTAACTTGTATCACATCTGTATAATTTGTGCATGCAACTCTTGAATCACCAGTTTATGATCAATTCTATTTATAAAGCAAAAAAAATAATAATTGTTGCATTTCTGCTAACATTCAAGACAAAATTAGGGTAAGTAAGATTACAGTATTTTATTTTTTCTGAATACACAAGAAAAATTCTCATTACAATCTCCTTGCAGTTATGTTAATATACTAAACATAATGAGGGGGGGGGGGGGGGGGTAATTTTTTCTTATTAATTCAACTTAATAAGCTGTAATTTTAATAAATTAAAATATTAACTCAAAAACATGCATATTTAATGTCTCTAAATATTTGTTTAAAACATGTACAGGAAGAGGAGTATAATTTAGGGTCAGTTGGGTTACAGGAAGTACAGCACAGTAAGCCTAATCCTGAAATATGATCAACACAATTATCATTATGAAACTCTGAAATCCATAATTTATGACCAATTACTTTAATTTGAAACTCTGTAATAACTAATTCATGATCCACACAATAATAACCATTAGAAGACACTTTAATAAATTGTTGGGGTATCATACATACCAAAAGTTAAGTAAATGCCAAATATCAGTTTTTGTTCTCGAGACTCATGACGCTAAGACTATAATATGAAACTCTGCATGAACAGGATGAAATTACTACTTAATTATGAATACCAAGAAACTCTCAACTTACTGAGAACAGTGATCAGAATGGCCCAATAGGAGTATTATTACCATCACATATCAGAGTGTAAGGTTGGAAAAATTTTCCAATTTTGAAAAATCCCATGTAGTGCATGCTTTCTACCATTAACTTGATATTTTTTGGTTGAAATGCGGTAGGAACAGTATCTACTTCATGATCAATGGCAGTCATAAGTAATTTACTATAGTGACACATGTTTTACATTAATTCACAGCATTTTAGGATGTACATAAATAAATCAAGACCTAACCCAAACAGACCTATACATGCATGTCACATCGAATCAATAAATACATGTTATGATATTAATGCAGAGTATGTAAGATTGTCAATTTCTCTGTAATTTTTGCTGTCTTATTTTGTAGGAACTAAACATACAATTTGCTGTCTGTCGTGGATAATTAATAATTACATAATTTACACTCAAAGGCCTGAAAGGCCACAAAGGCGTCGAGTGCAATATCATATACATTATAGGGTTCTCAATAAATTCAGAGGGCAGGTAAATTAGTGAAAGTAACTGAAGAAATGTTTGAGTGCCACAGGAAACATTTCCTCATGTTTAAGTACATAAATAAAGCATTGCAATCATTTGTAAAATGTCAGTAAACTGTGTTTATTTACATAAAAAGAAATAGAGAAGAGAGCTTGGGCTGAAGTTGCTTATCCTAACAAGTTCATACATATACCCTCCTCTTGCTAGATAATATCCCTCAAGACTAGTTACTTTACAAAGGCTATAATAAATAAATTGAAATTGCAGACGAAAAATGCTGAAAAGAATATAACTGCTTCAGAGTGAGACTACTTGTTTATATTAGTTCTATCTTCTGTTCATGTATGATGTAACAATTATACGGTATTAACTCTCTGTTTTCAATAATGTCTAACAATTCAAAAGTTCAATGTAATATGTAGAAAGGTTATTGGAATTCTGAACAAGATTCAATTCCCAATGAATGCTACCTAACCTGGGTTTCTTTACAAAATAACCTGTTATTTTCGTCATGATGCACACGTTACTTTCATTTTGCTTAATTGAGAATCATGATCCGTACTACCGAAAACAAAACCAAAACTTTGTGTTTTTGGAATAGAAACCGAACTGCGACAATACACAATCCAATTTAGTATTTATCCGTTTCTACTGATCTGATATAAGGATTCTTGGTGAAACTACAAAACTATAGATACAAATGAAAACCAAATTTGAGCAGGATATTTTGTAAGTACTTAGTGATATTGTGCGACATAAATTTCACGGGAAAATCTGTTTCGTAGTAAATCCATCCACGAATAATGAACTTTTCTTGCCAAACAATCGTTATTTAACTATTGAACAAAGATACAATAATAAACAACAACATCAACAACGGAAATGGAATTGTGCCTTTCAAATACCAATTAAATTCAATGTTTCAAAGTCTTGAATTGTAAGAAATGTTCAATGCCAATAAGCACTATTTGATTTTGCCCATTGAGAAGGGAAAGGCGATGTAGAGGCAAAATCTGTATGATCGCTAGAAGGCTCTCGAGCAGGCTTGACGCCTTAAAAAAAGAAAAATCTAAAATTAAATTATAGTTCTCAGGTATTTATATTCTACAGAAGAAATCCTTTCTTAACCCATAAAGAGCAGTATAACAGAATTCACTAGGTTCACGTTTATTTCCATCACTTTTGATTCTCAGTGGTAAAACTCTGCATCTATAAACATGGCCATAGCTGATCTCACATTTTTAGGGAGATTGACGATGTAATGAGTTTTAGAAGAAAGTGGAGGTTTTGAGTTTGGGAATATTATGAATAATATGCTACAATAAGCAACACTAAGATCAATAATTTTCAACATTATGATACACAACTCTGAAATCACTAATTTGATGATTGTTTGCAGTATATACTATAAAGTTCATACCTACAAATTACACTTATTTTGAAATCACTGTAAGTATGCTTACAGTATGTCGGTTATAACAAAATTTAATATTACATATTGACTGGTTTTATTTCTCCAAAGTCTTAAAAACTTGTCTAATTTTCATTTGGTTACTCATATATTTTATACACTGCTTCTAGTCTCTTTATTCATGTTGTTTTTTTTTTTTATCATTTGTGTTTACCAAGACCAACAAAACATGAAATCAATCTAATCAACATGATCTTGTTAACACAGATATAAAATCACTTTATTTCATGACATTAAAATTTGCTCCTCATATGGTGTCCAACATTTTTGTTAGATAAAATGAAACTGCAATGTAACAACCAATGAATATTCTTTACACATAGAATGCGTCACAGAAATCACAATGTATGAAGCATTAGCACTTGGACATTACTTAGGTCCTCCAGCGACAGCTATTTTGTTTGACCACTGAGAACTGTCATTGCATGTTGTTTACAAAACAATGTCCCCCTCCTCAATGAAATGGATTTTTATTTTCTTTCAGGCTTATTACAACAGAGAATACTATTATGGATGGAAGGTAGAGGATATGTACTGTAACATTTCGGAAGTGAAAAACTTTAAAGCTGTGTGGTCTGATATTTTGACAAATTAACTTGTTGCATTTACATATTTTTTAAAGGTTCTAATTACACATGTTCATGTTTATTCAGTCACTTGTAATCTATTAAGTAGTTTATGTGTGTCATCACATCAGGTGACATTTAATTTAGTCGTTGCACGGGTTTTAACTGACTGACGTTAGTAAAGTTGTTCAATTTAGTGGAGATAACTCACACCTCATCCTACCCGTTCTTGATTAACTTCTGTGTTTTGATTTATTATCAAAAATTTATGTCTTATTTTGTAGAAAGTAAGACAAAACTGTATAAGTGAAAATATGTACATATATTTGTAATAAGTAAACTTTCAGAGCACACCATACATCCTAAATTATGAGTTTGTATTTATTTTATAAATTATGGTATTTATGTTCATTTGATTGTACTTGTCACTTGGTCATTTTCAAAGGACAATCATGTTACCATTTTAAACATCAACGACAAAGAATTTGAACCAAGACTGATCAGCATTACAAAAAAGTAGTCATAGGGAACATTGTAATCATAAAACTACATTCCCTTGATGTAAAATAGTTTACAAATCAAATAAATTTATAAAGGAAACTAATTTCTTGATGAAAAGTGCATAAAATTAGCAACAATGTAATTATTTTATTAATTGATATCAATCATGATCAGAATTTGTACTTTTTTCTCACGTTTAGTTCAAATTTAAAAAATAGCAACTTTTCTGTGATTTCATTTCAATTTCTTTTTAAAATATATTTGTCTTGTTAACATATCTTTTCTCCAAATGACATGTTTCTTGAAGATTTGAGACATAGATTTAAAAAATATTAACAAAAAAACCATTATAATTTTCATAAATATTTTATTTTTAAAACAGTTTATTAGACATAAATAGCATACATCGAAGCAAAGTTTGAATACTAAAATCTTTTATTTGCACTCAAGACATCTCTTTTATCATTTCAGAAAAAAAAAATCACAATTCATATAAAATAACAGAGCTTGCATCACTTTTTTGATGGTGGAATCATGCTTCATATGAGGTGCTTAAACAAGCCCTTCGATAAAATTTTAGTGTAATGAGCACTATTCAAAATTAAGAACATTTGGTATACATGGTATATTACAACTCAAGAATTCTTTACATTCATTCTGCACTGTATCACCACATTAATTTGTTTGTTGAATATATAAAAAATGAAAATCAATGACCCATTGGCAACATATTTGTCAGATTGCATTTGATAGGTTACAAGTCATCACAGCGAAAAAAAACTCCAAAAAAATGATAGGGTTAGAAGTAAAATAAGGGCCTGCCAGATGACTGTAAAGTAAACATAATTGCATCTATCATTGTAACAGCATTAAAGTACATAGCTTAGTCATTTAGGCCGTACTTTTTCATATCCCTCCCCTTTGTGGCCATACTTACATTTGAACCCCACATGTATATTGAACAAAAAGACATACCCTATCATAAGCCACCATCAAATCATTAAAATACTTTACTGGTATGATTACAGAATGAGGAAAATTAAGTTCAAAATGTTGCTCCTCCCCATTTAACAACCCCTACTACAAATCACCACATCTTAACATAGACCATTATAAGACAAATCATTTGGATTAGTTATGGTTACAGAGATGCCTGGACAAAGTGTTTGGACTCCACCTATTTAAATCACCCCCCCCCCCCCCCCACACACACACACATCCCTGAAGTCATACCCCAATTTCAAAACCCAAATAAATAACTACAAGTCCTACCCTATCGATATACCTGTATATCACTAAATGAAACTGTTGCACTTACTGTTACTGTAATGCAGAAGAAAATACATAATCTTAATGGTGAATGTTCTCATTAATAGCTTAAATTTTCTAGTTCAAAGAAACAAGTGGCCCACAGGCCTTAATGCTCACCTGAGTACCATATTCCATTCATAGACCTGTCAGATTCATCAGAAAGTTCCTATTTGCATTTAAGCTTCATTCTGGAGTCTTTTGTGCACAGCTTTATGATCTTTCTAAATATGCCTACAATTCCCATTCAATTACAATAGAATTAAAAACTGAGTATGAAGCATGTAAATCAGCCCTTATTCATTTGCTTCCCCCACACCCATCCCCACCATGATGAATTATATCTGTAATTTTGGTAGACAGCTGTATCCTCTCCAACTTTCATTGACCATCAGAAGAACAAAAGAAGATTTCTTAAGCATCTGAGCATTATCTTCCCTGTGACTATTTTGGTTTCCCCCTCCCCCTGGAATTCAGTACCCCTGCTCCAGGAGTCATAACACTTCCAATTTAAGTAGAAAGTTTTATTATTTCTCTAAATGTTGCAACATGCACAGCAAATTAAAGTAGATTTTCTAAAATAGAACACATATTTACTATAATATGACCAAGATACCCCCCCCCCCCCCACCAAGTATCAAATGGTCTGATCTTCAAGGCCATGGATATGGTCATAATCTTTTGTGCACAAAAATAATTGTCACAATAAATAAGATTAATGGAGACTTCTTTTGCAGAAGTGGAGAAAAGGGCTTTTTATGATTTACTATATTTTCACTATATAGCCATATTGGCCCCATCCCAAATCTAAATCCCTGACATGGCCAGGGGCTATGCATTTCTCAATTTAAGTACATGTAGATTAAGATTTCATGGATATCATAACCATGCATTCAGTTTATCTTCCATTACTGTGCAAGTAAAGAAAAGGAATTTTTTTTCACATTTAACTCATTTTAACTGTATATGGCCATAATGGCCCCCATCCACATTGTCATGTCTGAGAGTAGAGAAGATTTTTCTAAAATTCAATACAGTTTCACTAAACTAGAGTCATATTGGCACCACCCTAAGACCTAAATCCCTTAAGCAGGGGTCATGATTTTAATCATTTAGGTTGAGAGCTCCATGGACATGCATTTAATTTATCCTCACACACGTCTGAGAGTAACGAAAAAGATTTCCTAAGATTTCATACATTCGCACTAGAAAGCCAAATTGGACCCACCCTATGGCTTAAATCCCTAACCCAGGGGCCATGATTTTCATAATCTAGGTAGAAATCTTTACGAACATCATAACCATGCATTTAGTTTTTCTCACACCTGTCTAAGAGTACAGAAGAAGATTTTCTAAGATTTATTATATCTTTACAACATAATATGGGCATATTGGTCCCACCCTAGAGACTAAATCTCAGACTAAGGGGCTATGAATTTCACAGTTTTGGTAAAGGGCTTCATGGATATCATAACATGCATTAGGCTTTTCCCCTACATGTGTGGGAGTTGAAAAGAAGATTTTTGAAAATTTGACATTTTTTTGTTGTTGCAGTTTTGGTCCCACCCTGAGGGAGCTAAGATTATGAATTTCACAATATACAGTTCCATTATCCTAAAGTAACTTCGCAACAAAAATGGTAAATAATAGCATTGTAGTTTTAAAGAAAAAGTTAAAAATGTAAAATTGTTAATGGACGACACTCAACAATGAATTGAAGACCAATGGCAAAAGATCACCTGAGTCACTCAGGTGACCTAAAATTGCTGAGTGATTTTATTCCGAGCAGTTTTTAAACAATAAACAAGTATAATTCACATTGCTGCACTGCACACATTCATATATAGCATTAAAAATGTAATATTGATTTTGAATTAACACAATGAGATATACAATAATAATAACCAAACTGCTTCACACATCTGAGGACAGTTTCAGAAACAGTGGATAATGTTAGGTTAATACAAATTTAAATCATTTATATAATTAATATCAGTTTAACAGATTAGTACCTACAATTTGTCAGCACAATACATGTCCAATCCAAAATTTGTTCTGAATATTTCAATCTAAAGCAGGCAGGTTAGAATAATTATATATAAATGTAAATAAATGTATTAATAAAAATGGTTAAGAAAGCATGTTTTGTTAACATCATTACAGGGGGCACCAAGGGACAATACTTATTAAAAGTGTGGTAATGTGTCGGGCCCAAAAAAATGTGTGTGATACAGTCACCTGATCAGTCCTATATGTTTACATCCTCCTAAATTTTTTTTATCGAAAAATTTATAATTTTCAAAAGCTTTCATCTTCCAGAGTCAAAGCTTCATTACTCCAAATCTAAAAAAAATGGTGACTTCCACCAGTGAGGGTTCAGTGAAAGTGGCAAGTGTTTTATCTCTGACCTTCAGAGAATGTGCTCATCTGAAAGAGTCGACAATTGTTATTGCACCATTCCAAAATTCCACAACATTTATAGATATTTTCAACCAATATCACGACTTCAATCTAATGAACCAGTGGGGATCCAGACTAGGATAGATCTTCAGTAACCCTTGCTTGTCATATGAGGCGACTAAATGGGACAGTCCTTCAGATACAATTGCAAAACACGAAGCCCCGTATCACAGCAGGTGTGGCACGATAAAGATCATCCCTGCTCAAAGGCCATAAGTGCCAAGCATAGGCCTCAATTTGCAGCCTTCATCTTCCATGGTGGCATCCCCGTGTGAGTGAAAAATTCTCAGATGGGTCATTAAACAATATGCAACCAACCAAAGAACAATGAATGTAAAGTGGTAGGGAAATTGCACAAGATAACACCATCCCTAACAGTTGGTGAGTTGTTTATAACTATCAACATATACAACAAGTACACAAATAATGTAAAAATACACTAAATAGCAACCCCTTTTTTCAGCAGGTTACATAAAACACATATTTTTTTATTATTATTTTTGGCCTCAATTTATAGACCATTGGTCTTATACTCCCAGAAATCAAGACAGGTGTAAAACATAAAAAAAAACCCCCAAAAAACTGTATACAATGTATAGATGCAATACTTGTAGTATTATATTCCACTGTTCAAAATTTGGATATATGTCATGGCTATCATACACTTTCTCATATGATTCTGTCATGTTTGTAATTCTTCATTATGTATTGTGATCATTACCGCACTGTATGGTAATCCCCCCCCCCCCCCCCCCCCCCTTCTCACACATCTTTTCCAGCGCCAGTAGCACACGATCTCAAAGTAAACATGATGGGTAACTATGGGACAACTATAAAATTGAAAACGTTGAAAATCACATTCTTTTTAAAAGTTGTATATGCTTAACCATAATTCTGGAATGTCCATCAATCAAACTTAAATGCAATGCACTGAACTTACCGCTATATAGCTCTATATACTAAAGCTTCATATCGACCATCGTTAAGCGGTCTGATTTCACTGCCAATCACTCTATATCAACATCCAAACAGAGCAGTGTTATTAAGTTTATGTATCGCCAGTAATATAATATACTAAAGTCCATAAAGTACTATTGACATTTTATGGATAAATTGCCTTCGGCTTGAGCATTTGGGAATATAAAATCTCACAAATCAAATCCATAACTCCAGTCCCATGGGATGTTCGCATCAGCAACTACGTCATAAAACCAAACACTGACCAACTTATTTCCGGATAAAGTTTTTATGTCTTTTTTATCTATATATAGTCAATACAGTCAAAAGTATCTGCTATCAGGTCTATCAAATATTACTTCATTGTATTCTAATATAAATCAGTGTCATTTTAAATACACTAGATTTCGGTGTTGTTTTTTTTCAAATACCCACGCATGGAGGATTTCTCTGAACATCTCTAAATATTGCTTGGCACTGATTACCGACGTCTCAATATGAGTGAAAAATTCTCGACGGGACGTAAAACAAAGCAAACAGAACAAACAAACGAATCAAAGGTCGGTAGTATGCAAAGAAATTTCAGCGACATTTCAAATTTTATATGCAAACAATCACACCGTATCAAGAAAATGTGGTTCTATTTGAAATTGTTCAATTTACGCTGGACATTTTCAATTTGCTTTATTACCAATGGAAGATGTATACACTGACTAAAATACATGACGAATTGAACCTTTATAAATGTTGCACAGTATACTTTTAATTTTTTTTTTCCACGTGCCTCCTCTGAACAAAAATGCAATTAACATCTAGCATAGCCATTCACATATACAACGCCTATAGTACAACAGACTAAGCTGAAATGATGCTAGTGCCTTCTCATTTAAAACGATAACATATTGGCTTGGCCAAATTTTTGTTATTCTCCAAGAAAACCATTTGTATATTTTGGACATAGTTTGGGATCAATAACCCGTATATTGCAAGGATCGTTTCTCTCGCTAGTCGTATGGAATATTGCAACGGGGAACGACAGCATCTTGTCTTCTGTTAGTGGTCTGATAAGAAGACCGGTATCTGAAATTAGGGAATTCGCTGCTGAACTTGGAAATCTACATCGTCGGTGTGACAATGCATTTTTCATTTTCGCCATAGATCAGGGAAGTGATTGGCATTTGAACGAGGACTGCAGGTTTTTTTTTGAAAGACGCATGAAAAAAAAAATAATAATAATAAAAAAGAAAAACAACTATGCAAGTTTTCTTTTTGTCCAACCTTTCACAATTTGAATCATTCTAAGAAAGCTCGTCTGTAGGATTTGGCAGACGTTGTGCAACAAGAAAGAACCTTGGGATGATAAATATCTGTTCATTTTAACAGGTCTGAGTCATGTTTGTATGCAAGCAGTTTACTTGTTTGAAACAAAGAACTGGGTTTGTGTACATAACCTCTCTCTCTCTCTCTCTCTCTCTCTCTCTCTCTCTCTCTCTGAAGTTGTGAGCGTAAATGGTAAGTCAAAGTTTACCTATGAAACGAGTAAAGTTAGTTTAATTTCAGTCGTACATATTCCAGGGAGTAACCCCGATTTGTAATCAGATATGAACCACATAGAAATATATACAATGCAATCTATCAACATATGACCCCCTACAAAGACAATCATAGTGACGTCATTATAGGCCTGAGTAATCGAACTGCACGATCGACATCTCGTCAACAAGTAAACTAGAAATGTATGGTCGACATTTCTTCAGAAGTCGACAACATAGATGTTGAACAGAAATGTATGGTCAACATTTTTTTTATAAGTCAACAACACAAATGTTAACTAGGAAGTGTATTAACCATTTGTTGGTAACCTTCTTTTAGTACATCACACGTAAACGTCAACATACCTGTTTACACACAATATACCGTGTCGATATTTCAACTGACCAATGGCTGAAACATATTACGAATATTCAACAAATGGTGTTTGGACAAAAAAAAAAAAAAAGACAAAAAACCCCCCAACAACCCATGTAGTTGATAAATGGTGAGAACAAAAATCTTTGCAGACTAGGTAGGTGGCCTTTGTTAAAAAAGAAAAACAAAACGTAGCTTTGGTTTGACTGTATGGTTAAGTAATATTTGTTAGGTCAGGAAATTAGCGAATGGTTTCATCGTACTTGTTGCCTTACTAGTTATCGAACCAAAGGTCGAAAGTTTACAAATTATTAGATTGTTGAAAATTAACTACCAATACCCAGGAAAATAGCCCAATGGCTGTACGGACACATACCTTTTTATATACTAGATAATTTGGGTTATCTTCTGGGTTGATCTGTCCATTTCCAAACATTACGGACGTAAGTGTGTTTGGCAGCGATTCTGTCCGCTGTTTATACAAAGGTCTACTTGAAGTCAACGCCATTGCTTGTAAAGATCTCGCAGATCAGCTTTCAATTACACATGTATATCAACACAGAACAGCCTCTTTGAATTTTACTGGGTAGAAAAATCATTTTTTTTTTCCAGATTTATTTCCCAGGCTGATTTTTTTATTTCACAAGGAAGCACACTCTTTTGGACATCCACACATTCGATCAATATTCCAGCTGCTGGTCCACGGCATCCGATGCACTAACTGTAATAATATCGCGGATACTGACAATAAAATCCCACTTTGAAATCTTTTGACGTCCACGGAAGAAAGGCTTTTCCCCCACTCTTTCAATGTGCAAATAATCATCCAGAGAGGAGAAAACGTTTAACACATTTCTTTCCCCTTTTTTTATTGAACTCGCTGAAAAATGTAATGCGAATCTGTTAAAACACCATACGAGTTTTCGCGATCACTCCGATTGCCAATCGCCCGAGTTCGCTTCGCTCACTGCTGACAAATTGTTTTGCCAATCCATTTTCTTTGCAGCGTACATCTATTTCTGATTTTTTCTCCCTCTCTCCTTTTAATTGATTGATCTGGAAACAAGATATTTCAAATAGAATTCCTTGCAATTAAACTCGATTTTCATCTCCGCAGAATCGAGAAGCATCTTGTATCGCTGTGTTAGAAACATTCATCGAACCCTTTTCTCCAATTCATATCTGCAGCAGTAACATGAAATAACACAAGTGCTTATCGGTCGGTAAATACATATTCTTTTCAGAGTTTTAAAATTCAAACACTTCTATGTACACAAGAATTTTAATTACCAGTTTCCACGATTAAAACATGATTTGAATCAATTATTTCAAGCCCCAAGCAAACACATTTTACACTCAATAGTCGCATTGTCATACACTTTAGTATAGGGGCTCAAAGAGGTTCCCAGAACACGACAATCAATAATCAAGTTTAGCAATATGGTCTCATTCAATTTAATCATAAAAAATCTGAAGAAACGAAAAAAAATCTTGTAATCACTCGCGCGCGAGAGAGACCCCCTTCTACTCTCGTCTGCTGCTGAAGCAAGTTTTGAGATTCAGTAGAACCAAATTGGAGTGCTAATTAGATCCTATTTCAACAAAAACACACAATAGCATTCCTAAACATCGTATCAGTGAAGAGCGTGGCTAAATACCTGCACATACTCTGGTCAAACACGACCAATTCACGGGCTGAGCAGAGACGTCGAACCACCGCATGTAAAAGTTCCTCGTACGCGCCATTTTGAATATCATAAACATATTGAATGGTTTTGCTGAGTCGATCGATACGCATGTAGGATAACGGTTGGCTACTAAACAGCGTGTAGAACTGATGCCTCTAAACAAGATCATGTGGCAGCAACTTGTTTAAATTTAATTGACAGAACAGAACCTGCATGTGTATAGATACTATACAGGAAATATATATATATATATGACTTTACAAATGACCATGCAAGACTTCTGTAGGGGCATGAATCATATTAAGATATTCTGCTCAGTGTTCATCTGTTATTGTCAAATATTTACAACTAACAGTACCATAGGGCGATAATTATGTTATCATAGAAATGCTGATGGATATTGAAGACGCACATATAAAACTTCATATCTTCAAATTGTGGATATATATATGTGTAATAACTATTGCATTGTTATCTAGATGTTCTTAACTTGAAATTGACATGTATAAAGTGTACACACGTACTGAGTATCAATGTTAGACACGTGCTGAATATCAATGTAAATTACATTGAAATTAAAAGGTTACGAGAACTCAGTATTTCACCTGTTTTTAGCTTGTATATATCTGTATATTTGCATTTTCATTTTTTAAAACCCTCTATTTCTTTCGCAATTGAAATGGTAGTCATTTCCTCATGAATGTGAACGATGTGGGTATAAATCTCGATAAAAATATTAACGGCTGGGGATATTCCGATAGAAATGAAAGTAAAATGTAAAAATAAAAAATAAATTTCATTTCTGAAAATACATGAGGGTATGAACAGCAACGCTTCACGCCAGTATATTTTTCATGAAGTGCTAACACTCTTCTCGAAGTACGTCGATGCAAAGCGTCGCAGTCCACGACCTTATGTAGTGTCTAAAATGAAACTTATTTCTTTTCAGTAATGAAAAAGGTGAAGTTAACGAACAGTGATTAAACACATTACTCCTATAAGAAACACAAAATTAAGAGTTGAGCAACCCCTGGGCATACGAGAGGTGGGATCAGGTGCCTAGGAGGAGTAAGCAACCCCTGTCGGCCGATCACACCCGCCGTGAGCCCTGTATCTTGATCAGTACGAAGTTATAAGATTGATCACCGTTTGTTCTCCTCCACTTTAAATAAAAGGAAACATTTTAAAGAATGGAAACTTATTTGATATTTACAGTGTTATCCCATAGTTACAATATATAAACTTTACTTTCAAATTTAAATGCGTTATATATAAACACAAAATGCTGACATGTATGTGAATACAGAAATGCCTCTCATATGTTGATTGAAACGGATATTGTTTTACTTTGTGTAATAGATTTATTCCTAGTTTTTTGATAGATGCACAGTGCGGTAGCTAGTAGCTCTCGCATTCAATAATGTCTTTGATCCTAGACCCTTCTTAAATTATCATCAATACAATAAAGAGTGGAATTCTTAAACACGCAAATCGACACATCGCACAGTACATAGTAGACACGTCAGTGTCATTAAAAATTTTGATGCCGTCTCTTCTTTCTTCGCCAGTTTCCGTTCAATATCACCGGCAATCACAATGGTAAATACAGGTAATCTTCTACATATTATCTCCAAGTAATGCAGATGGCTTTGCAATTATCATGTCGATTTTATTTCGTTACCAATAAAAATACATCATCTCTCCATAATCCGTATTCCATACTTGATGAACCACTAATGAGAAAATCATAAGTATTTTATGTATATTGATTATATAAACCTTTAATTGTAAAGGGAGGTTGTATACGAAGGTATAATACACACGCATGTCAGGGTTGTGCAAAAGGTCCATGGACATTAGATTGCTGACGAATATAAAAAATCATGTAAAATACGAAGGTTTGGTGTATTACCAAGCATACAGTATACTGCTGGTCTACACGAGTTGTTCTTTGGTGAAAGACATGGAGATATAGGCCGTCACCATATGCTGACTGACCAACTTTACTACACTATGGGGGCTTCCGTGGCCGAGTGATTAGAGCATTGCGCTCAAAATCACAAGGCCTCTCACCTCTAGTCGGCGCGGGTTCGATTCTCGCTCGCGCCGATACATGTGAGAAAGTTTGCCAGTTTACTTTCGGAAGGTCTGTGGTCTCTTCCCGTGTACATTGTATCTGGGTTCTCTCCTCCACCTACAAAAACTGGACGCCGCCAGATAACTGAAACATTGTTGAGTGTGGCGGACCCCCTCTCCCCCCCCCCCCCCCCCCCCATAAAACCAATCAGTCCTTTAAAACAAGTTCTCTCTTCTTCGTGTTAACTGTAAAAAGTTTTATGTATTCTTTTTACTTCTAACTTGGCGTTATGTAGGTGATCCAGTTCTTTCCTTCAATACTTCGTTGCTGTCGATGTTTGACCAACATATTTTTCAAGTTTTTCTCAAAGACTTTCACTCTATATTCATTTTTATTAATTTTCTTATCCATCCTGTTTTCGATCATGTTATTTCAGTTGAAACCCTGCCGAGTCTCTTGATTCTAAGTACGTTGATGCAGTGTTTGATCACCGTATTTTCCAATTAAAATGCTCTAAAGTTTCTATCAATTCCCGTGTTAGTCTTCAACGTGTATACTGTTATACACAACTAATCCTTTGTTTCAGATGACACATTGCTAAATTTCCAGATTCTGTATGGGCCAATTCAGTGTTTAACTTTACTAAATCAATGGATGCCACTGTAGTCTTCGATTACCTCTAAGAAATGTTAAACTTCTAGATCTTGTCCAAGTACTTGGCCTACTCATCTCCTGTCATCTCGCCTTCTCCTCACATCTTCTTATCATATTTTTTCCCTCAAAGATACTGTTATCTTATGTATATGATAGCAGGGACATAAATAACTGTTCTTTATGTCTCGATGATGTTAGATTTATGACATCAGTTTGATATCATCAGCAAAATTCAAATTATCCAGATGTTTCAGTATATCACACTACAATCCACAGTTTCCATGGTTAGTAATCTCGTTCATGAAACAGTCAATCAATATGAGAACAAGAAGGGAGATCTGATCGTGTGCCTTTGTTGTACTCCAGATGTAATTTTGAACCCCTCTGAATTTGTATCGATGTTCCTCAGAATGTTAAGATCCTACCAATTTTTTTTTATATCATAACTGAATGATATTCAACTAAGATCCTTTATCAAAAGTGTCAATTTTAGATTGTTTTTAAAACAAAGTTAAAATATTAGTATAATTTGAATCCCACTCACGGATCTGTTTAGTTTTGCAAGTTTGCTTACTCAAAAATTCTTAAATTTTGTACAATACTGTTTCCATCCACTTTGATATCAAAATGCACCTTCCCCGAAACTAATAGTGGAGTGATACCCAGTTAATTGTTGCAATCGGCATGGTTTTCCTTTCCTTTGGAAAGGATACATGATTTTCTTTCCTTCCTTTCTATACTTAATGTGTTGAGAAGTGTTCACATTATTTTCTTTTCCCTTCCTCATCTAACTGTAATATAAAGGAAAGGAGAAAATATTGTCTAGGACGGGAATCGAACTCTGGACCCCTGTATTACTAGACAGGTGCTCTAACCACTGAGCTACCCAGAGCGATAGTAATTGTCTATGTAGCCCTAACTACATTTTCCTTCTCCTTAAAATCTCTGCGCTGTTGGAGACACACAACCCAGATTTTTTTCCTCTTGTCAACGACACCATATGTAATATATAGGAAAGGAGCAAATTTTGGGACATCATCGCAAGCCATGACTGAAATGTACGCCACTCTTCCTGTTCACCCATGGCTCTCTGTGTGAAAATTTTCTTGTTTGACGACATAACGGATTTTTGTGTTACTTTCACTAATTTTACATAGCTTAGGTAACCTTAGCATTGCTGTATATATCTTGATCAGGTAAAATAAGTACAGTTGTAACCAGTACTCAAAATTAGTAGAGAACGGCTTAACAATTGAACCACATAAGACAGAATCGACCTAATGTCAAGCAAGATCATTAAAGCGACCATAGAATTTGTGAAATGCTGAGACCCTTGAAACCCATAACCCTTGAAACCCATAACATTTGTCGATAGCTTGTCATGGTTTAAAAATAATCATACGCAGAGCATGATTCCCCGTACTGAATCAGCTCATGAACATAAAGACAATAATTATGGAGATGATTGCTACATGCAAAGCTGAGGATTGAGAAGCTGCATTCTTCCCGCTTGTATTAAAGTTTAGTCGTTAGTTTGACTTTATAGCATCTTTGTGCAATGAAACATCCAACTATAACCTAGATGTGGAAGACTCTGTGATGTTTTTTATTTCAAGTTCACCACGATATATCGAATCAACATATGAATGGAAGTGATATACTTCATAAATAAAACGTCGTCGATTTATCTAATCGTAGAGTTGAAGGCCACAGCAAGATATTTTCTTCTCATTGTTGTGTGGTGCGTTTGTACTCGATAGCACCTGTGACCTAGATTTTTCTAGACGTTCAATATATGTCGTTCAAATAGAAAGTTGATAATATTTGTAATATTTGTTTTGCTGTTATGATTACATAACGTCGTCTTTCATGAATTCTGTACAAACTTCATTTTTAGTATATACACACTGTGGATTCGGTGATGTTAAGCTCTGGTAGACAAGCACTTTGAGCACTGGTGATGAAAAGCAACTTTTGGATTTATCTGGAAGATTTCAGGATTTATTTTTGACAGCCGATTTGTGACGAGTTTTGTGTGTAAATTCAGCTCGGCATTCAAACCCGCAACGAACACTCTTATTGTATACCTTTTGTAAGTTAGTATTTTGTTATTGTTGTATATTTCTTTTAATAATTGTAAATAAATAGTGTTAATTTTTAAATTATCTTTGTAATTGAATTCTGTTAGTTTTTAGGGGGATTCTGACGTCATGCAGAAGCTTTTGAGTAAATCCATGCTCATGAAGTCATACAAAATCAGCTAGGAAATGAAAATTCCAAGGGAATTCCAGCAGACTGTTGAAAGACCCGTTCGCAAATATTGTCAATAAGGAACTGCAGCATATTTTTTATGCCAATTTCAGAATACTTATGCGTGGAATCAGAGTGGAGATTTTGGATGACTGATCACAAGATATGAATATGTATATTTCCGAGTTCCATTCTTGTTCTAGAAGCAGCTGTTTTTGATGTCAAAAAGCCCTCTTTAATTTATCGTGAGAAATGGTGTTGTAAAACGTTGAAAGACGTACATTTGTGCTGTTAATTTGGATAAATTTTGTGATTCTAAATTTACTAAATTTCTTTGGAATTTTTGAGAATCCACATTTCTCATTTCTCCTTCACAGCAGTTATTATTTTTGTAAGGAGTAAAGATAGGGACTTGGTAAAACATTTACTACGTCCTCCGATGTATCTTTTTGTTTTGAAATCCAGTATAGGCACGATAACTCATATTCGTTTTGGGGTATTTAATATTTTCAAAACTGAAATGCTATTTGGAAGAATTTCATTTCGACTTTTGAAAGAGATCTTCGAGTTTAAGATGGATTATCATATGGGGAATTAAAGTCATTTTCTTCTAAAATAAAATTGTAATAAGCCTTACAAAGAAAATACTGTTACAAGCTTTGTCAGTTGGAAGCGGTGCTTATTTTACAGTATTTATTTTTATTAGTATTATCATTTTTTTTAGTTACATTATCTTTGTTACCAGGTCGCATTATTATAACTCTAATTTAATCGAACTTGGCATTAATTCCACACTTGGGAATCGTACTCAAACACTAACTACCCTTTCAAGAGAAGTAATTCTTCAAAACTATGCTTCAGGTTTAGACCAATATAATATCCCAGTCAATGGGATGGTTGAATACGAGTTACCGCATCTATACTGAATTCCAAAACGTCACAAAAACCGTCCCGTTACAAACAAAGATACATTGCTGGATCCAGAAAATGTTCTTCCAAACCCCTCTCTTTCCTCCTCATGAAAATATTAACAGCTGTGAAGGAGAAACTTCAAACGTATTATGTCACAACACATTCCAGAAGTGGAGTAAATCAAATGTGGATTCTAAAAAATTCAAAAGTACTTTTAGTAAATTTGAAATCGCAAAACTTTTCTCAAATAAAAAAAACCATATGACTATTCCACACTTTACACGACCTTTCCTCACGATGAATTAAAGACTAGACTTTTTAACATCATACACAGTTACTTCTTCAACAAAAATAGTAAAAAGAAACATTATATTAGTATATTCGTATCTAGTGATCAGTCATCCAAAAATTATTTTGTTAAACTCCACGCACAAGTACTCTGAAGTTGATATCAAAAAGATGCTGAAGTTCCACATTGACAATATCTTTTTAGCTTTTGGTGACCGGGTATTCCAACAGTCTGCTGTTTTATCTATTAACAATAATCATTTTCATTTATCTGTCGATTCAGTATATCCCAGTGAACTAGAAACATCTGCTTCATATTTAAATATTTTATTGATTAATTATTAAAATTTATTAAATTAATGCTAACGGCAAACTGGCAATTCAACTTTATGACAAACGTGATGACTGCAATTTCTCCATCGTCAACTTCCCTGATCTATGTAGCAATATTCCAAAATCACCTCCATATGATATTTACATTTTTTCAACTGATTCGATACACAAGAGCTTGTTCTGTATATGATCAGCTTTTAAATCGAGGCAGGCTACTGACAAACAATTTGGTGTTAAAGGGGTTTGTAAGGTCTCGTCTAAAGTCAGCATTTCTCAAATTCGCTGGTCGTTATAATGATCAACTTTGCCAGTACAACCTTCCATTAGGTCAAATGCTGTCTGACTGTTTCAAACGAATTGTTAGGCTTCTTGCCACACTGATTCTGACTGCGGATTACTCCGTTTACCTGATCAAGATATAGGGCTCACGGCGGGTGTGACCGATCGACAGGGGATGCTTACTCCTCCTAGACACCGGATTCCACGTCTACTATGTCCAGGGGTCGGTGATTGTCCATCTCTCTAATTTGTATTTTCTATAGGAATTACAAGATTGAGTACTGTTTGTTACCTTAGCCTTTTCATTCTGACGCCTGCGTAACGGAAAGCGAAAGATTCGAGGGAGGGTCAATCGAGCATTTGTGGAACGAGCTGGGCAAGAGGGTTATAAAGCACGTCAACATTTTACAAAAAGGTCGTTCAACTCACGCAGGTCCTTATTCAGGAGTGGAATAATATCCCCAAACGACAATGTTAAGGATAGTAGAAGCTGCGACTGAAGCCAGGCATAAGCACACGCGCAACTTATTTGGATCAGGAAACGAAGTAGGGTACCCTTGTTTTAGCGATATTCACGCAACCACCGTCTGTGATATAATAACAAATATCATTCAACTGTATTCAGTAATGATGGAACAATCGAGATACCAAAACAATGAACTAATCATCAATGAATCGTGTAAAATAATAGCTATCAAAAATAAACTTGCGTTTCTTTTTCCGCTTGTATATTTATAGCTTCCACCATATTACAATTAGTTACGCATTCCACTCCAACGCTTTCGCTATTTGTTAAATCATAAATTCCAAACAAATTAGATAAATTCAACTTCTCCATCGCCAGCCTCCCATATTTATGTAGCAATATTCCATTATCACCTGTATAGGGTGTTTGTGACTCATCTGATTCCACACACTAGAGCTTATTCTCCGTATGACCAGTTTTTACTCACTATTTATTTTTTTACGACGGATTACTCCGTTAACCTGATCAAGATATTGGGCTCACAGTGGGTGTGACCAGTCGACAGGAGATGCTTACTCCTCCTAGGCACCTAATCTCACCTCTTTGTCTAGGGATCTGTGTTTGCGCAACTTTTAATTCTTCATTCTTAAAGGAGTTATGAGAATAATTACTGTTCAATAATTAATTTTCACCTTTTCATCGATTCCCGTATTGAAAATACAAATAAAATATATAGCAAACATGTAGTGGTTAACGCACTCACTTCTCTCCGCTACGACCCGAGTTCGATCCTCCGGATCCACAGTGGTCGTATGTGAGAGGGTATTGTGGTCGCCTACTCGGACACTTGGATTTCCTCCTGGTACTCCGGTTTCCTCCCACGTCAATGACCCCTTCACGCCAAAATCTGAGCCGACGAGAAGCATTACTTTAAGTTGTAGAACTTGTTTATTAATTTTCGTAAAATAAAGTTTAATTTAAATTTAATTTAAACATGTATTCACGACGCCTTTTACAATATTATTAGAACTTATCATGAAATGTTCCAAGCATTGATGAAGGTAAATCACGTACACATTTTTTTGTTATCTTTCATAAGCTTTTGATAGGGTATGACATGATGGCATCCTTGTCAGGTGATCTTTGATAGTTGACACTGTTATGTTTAGTGGCTTGTTTAAGCATCATTTCAATTAACGGTTATAAAACTGAGATTTGGTTTTATTTTATAAATTAGAACATATATATGAGTCTTCTTCTCGCGTTTTATTTGATATTAGTATGATGCATCATATTAAAGAGAAGTTTGAATTTTAAAATGTCTCATTTGCAAATAAAACTTCCTTTTTATCGTTCTGCAAAAACATTAAAATTTTTTTTAAATGACAGCTGTATCACTCTTTCTATGGTGAAATCATATTTCAAATCACAAGGTCTCTCTAGTCGGCGCGGGTTCGAATCTCGCTCGCGCTGATATATATGAGAAAGTTCGTTAGTTTACTTCCGGAAAGTCGGTGGTCTCTTCCCGGGTACATTGAATCTGCGTTCTTTCCTCCACCAATAAAAACTGGACGCTACCAGATAGCTGAAAAAATGTTGAGTGTGGCAAACAATCAATCAAATGAGACGTTTCAACGAGCCACTGAATATAATTTCTGTGTTATGAGACACCATAAACAACATATCTCATAAGGTGAAAACAAGGTTCTGTTTTGTTAATGACGTTCTTCAAACTATGTTCTCAATGTGTAGATCATTTGACAAATGTAACCTTGTGGTTCAGGAGTGTAGAAGAATTTTTCGTATATTCCTATATGAAACATGCAACCCACATTATATCTTCATCTTGGGCCCAGGCATCGTCGGAAACCGACGGTTGATAACGCGTCGTTCCTCTCTCCATCACCCGTGGGGGCATCGACTCCTTTTAGCTTGGTCTCAGGAATATATTCAAAATATCTTCCAAATCAAAGAAATCGTTTTAGTAGTGGAACTCTGTTTTTAAAGGTAGAAATACCCTAATTTCGCAATCAAAACAATATGGCTGCGCCCATGAAATAGTGCGTACACTAAAATGGCGCTGAAAGCGTCTGTTTGATTGGACAAATAACTCAGGGTTTCCCATGAGCCACCAATCAAAATTGTTTTTGTAAAAACGAGCTAGTAGGAATCAATGGCCCCACAGGTGATGGAGAGAGGAAAGACGCGTAATCAACCGTGGGTTTCCGACGATGGGGCCCAGGGGGTCATTGTGTGAAAAGAATTGAAAATACATGCTAGTATATTATTTTAACATATAGTACCATTGTTGTCTTGAGTGTTGTCCTATATATTCCTAGGTAAATAATCCTCTTATGACTCTACCATGGTTCATAGTATGATAAAACTTAAAGCTACAGCGTAGAAAGATGCTTGTCAAACGGGCAGACGCTATCAATGTAATCTTTAGATGGACTGATTTGAAGAAACTTGAATATTCATTATATAAAGAAACTACAACGCATTGTACGGTTCTTTTGATTGATTTTTAAGAATTTTTTTTAATTAAAAGTTCACCCTACCCTCTTTTTATGATTGAATTATCTCCCCTATAGGCGTCGTCCTTCAAATTATCAAACTTGAATAACATTCACACAATTGTATATTGTGCCAATATTTGTGATGTGAAAGTTGTCCTTGTGATTGTTCAGAAGTCGCGGAAATGTAAAAAAGTCATTGATGACAACATCAACAATAATGACGACAACTACAACGGACAATGGACAATTTTTGATCGAATGATTATTCTTTAACTCAGGTGAGATCAAATCGATATTCTTTGATATAAATGACATCCATGCTTCGAAATTCGTGCCTGTGATTGCGGAAGGTACCTAACGTTCATTGAGAATTCACAAGAAAAAAAAACACCATAAAAGCCAGTAAATTGCATAGTAGCATCATTTCAAATTCACGGTTATATTTTGCATTTGGAAAACTTTACAAAAATAAAATTCATAAATAAAACACAGCTGCTAAAATCCCAATTTTGCATTTTTCTACTGATAAATACGTTCATGCTACAGGGGTTTCAATACTCTCGTTTAAAGTCAGCATTTCGAAAATTCTCCGTTAACACTCTCTAATTACCAATACAACCTGTCATTGGGTCAAATGCTGTTTAATTTGTTTCATGTACCAATTGCAAGACCGTTCTTTAAACACTGATTTTAATTAGGAATTAATATGTTACTTGATCTATATAGGATTACAGGGGGTGTGACCGGTCGATAACGGACGCTTACTCCTCCTAACCACCTGATCCTATCTCTGGTTCTTTAACGTGCCAACGCCTACCGTAACACGGGACCTCCGTTTCTAAGGTCATATCCGAAAGACCCGTGATTCTCACTTCTAAATGCCGAATGTTTTCGAAGGAGCAATCACTACCTATTTTTCGTCTTAGGTTTGACGCGGCAATGGCTACTCCTAGGCACTTGATATCAACTTTGGTATATTCAAGGGTCCTTGTTTGTCCTATTTTTTGTATTGCTTTTAGGAGTTATGAGATTGATCACTGTGCATTATCATCACTTTCTCTTTTAAATGTTCCGGTACTTCTCCAGTTTTATGTGCATGGTAGGTAACCAAGATTTTTGATGCCGATTAATTAGAGGTCCCTCATACCTTTTCGAAGTTCAGAATATACATTGATACCTAAATAGGAAAACTTGTAACGATTTTCCCTACGTCAAAATGAATTTTATCTAGGTATTTATCTAGGTAAAAATGAATTTTATCTAGGTATTTGTCTAGGTAAAAATAAATTTTATCTAGGTATTTATCTAGGTAAAAATGAATTTTATCTAGGTATTTATCTAGGTAAAAATGAATTTTATCTAGGTAAGTAAAACCTCAGGAAGGGAGTAGCATTTCACTCTGACGACGCATATTCTAATATACATTTAGATTCTCTCTACTTTAAGTGCTGCATACTATAATCCGACTAACGCAAAGTTTTACATAGCAAAAGGTCAAGATGTTGATACACTGTTTGTTTGTTTTGTTTGTTTGTTTGTTTATAGCCGCCTGACCAATTTTTCAGCTATCCGGCGGCTGTCACCATTACCGGTGACAGGGCTGCAAATTTAGGCCTATGCTCGGCACTCAGGGCCTTTGAGCAGGGAGGGATCTTTATCGTGCCACACCTACTGCGACACGGGACCTCGGTTTATACGGTCTCATCCGAAAGACCGGCACCCACGTCCCACAGTGGGATTCGAACCCCCGACTCAAGGATCATCAGATCTTTGAGCCCGACGCTCTAACCACTGCGCCACGCGGGCGGCTTGTTGATACACTGGAACACACTTCAGTTGACATGCTTTGAAAAATAATTGGAAAAACTCAGCATTATTTTTGGTAAATGATCGAAATGATATTCATTATTTATTATCTTTGATGCAATAAGGTATGCGCTGCATATAATAATCATCAACATATAATCTACACAATAAAATAACATTTTTTGTACACTCATTTACAAATGTTGAAAACAGCAAAGACCTCAGAAAAATACCTGGGGTACTCCAGCATATCGATTCAAATTTTATTACATGTCTTTAGACATTGCTTGTTGAGACCTATTCTTTACATAACTGTTAAACCATTAAAATGATTATCAAGAATACCCTATCTTTGTAAATCGAAAAGATGGCATTTGTGCCATACTTTGTTCAATGGCTTTGAAAGATGACAGGTAACAAAACCATATATGATTTACTTTCTATGATTCGAATCCTGCTCGCGCCGATAGAAGTGAGAACGTTTGCCAGTTTACTTTCGGAAGGTCGGTGGTCTCTTCCCGGATACATTGTATCTGGGTTCTCTCCTCCACCTACAAAAACTGGACGCCACCAGATAACTGAAAAATTGTTGAGTGTGGTGGAAAACAAACAAATAAATAAACAATAAACTTTCTATGATTTTTTTTAAACAATACCGATAGAGATGCGGTGAAAGCCAGACACAGTAAACAGAAGCTTGATAATTGTAAGGTAAATTCTTAGCATGGAGATAACTGTTAATGTATTTGAAAACTATTATCTTCATAAAGAACTAAATCCACGAAGTATCACCGGTCACACCCACTATTAGCCCTATATGTTGATCAAGTAAACGGAATGATCCGGAATCAAAATCCGTGTGTAAAGAACAGCCTAGCAATTGGTATGAAATAAATTAGACAGCATTTGACCTATTGACAGGTTGTATCGTTATAATGGCCATAGAATTTATGAAATGCCGACTTTAAACGAGACTGTTGTAACCATTCTAACATCAACTTGTTTGTCAGTAGCCCGCCTCGATTTAAAAATTGATCATACGTAGAACTGTCTCCTACTCATCGAATTAGTTAAGATCATACCGTATATGCTTTATATTAAGAGACATACACTACATGCAAATGATAATGGAATATGGGAAACTGACGACGGAGAAGCTGAAATCATCCTGTTTGTCAAAACGTTTAGTTGTTAGTTTGTCGTTAACATATATATTCGATTAAATATCTATGAATTCCATATTTTCAAAGGGAACTATAAGTAGGATGACCAGATGTGGAGTGAAAGTCAAGTTCGTGTATAATGCAGTTGTAATAATGATTCTTACCAACAAAGTCACTGTTGCTACATGTATTTTCAGTGGGAACATATGCATATTCTTTATGTAACCTATCCAATTCTCTTTATCACTTCTGGTTTACTAAACACAGAAGGACGGTATGCATAAGAGAAATATTCAAATCCACTTTTAGACACATCAAAACTAAAGTGCGTACCATTCATCCTTCTGTGTTTAGTAAACCAGAAGTAATTAAAGAATTAGGTTACATGAGGAATATGTTTTGGTTCCAGCTGACAAAGCTTGTAACAACATTGTCTTTGTAAGGAACATTATTACAACTGTACTTTAAACGAACTTAGCATTAATTCTACACTTGAGAATCGTACTTATACCCAAACTGCCCTTTCAAAATATGAAATTCTTCAATACCATGCTTCAGTTTTAGACACATTTAATACCCTAGTCAATGAGATAGTTGAATATGAGTTACCACATCTATACTAGATTTCAAAACTTCGTAGGGGGCCTCCGTGGCCTAGTGGTTAAAGCATTGCGTTCAAAATCACAAGGCCTCTCACTTCTAGTTGGCGAGGGTTCGAATCCCGCTCGCGCCGATATATGTGAGAAAGTTTGCCAGTTTACTTTCGGAAGGTCGGTGGTCCCTTCCCGGATACATTGTATCTGCGTTCTCTCCTCCACCTACAAAAACTGGACGCCACCAGATAACTGAAAAATATTTGAGTGTGGTGGAAAACAAACAAACAATCAATCAATCAAAACTTCGCAGAAACCCTTACAAACAAATATGATACAATACTGGATCCAGTAAATTCTACTAAGCGCCTTTATTTGCTCCTTACTAAAATATTTGTGAAGGAGAAACTTGAAACGTATTGTGCTACTAGTAGTGGTGTAAATCAAATGTGGATTCTAAAAAATTCTAATGAACTTTTAATAAATTTGAAATCGCAAAACTTTTCGTAAATCAAAAACATCAAAGCGTATGACTTTTCAACACTTTACACGACCATTCCTCACGAAATTAAAGACCAGGATTTTTGACATCATAGACAGTTGCTTCTTCAACAAAAATGGAAAAATGGAATATTAATATCTAGCAATCAGATATCCAAAAAAATATTTTATAAAACACCACTCTGATTCCACTCACACAAGTACTCTAAATTTGAAATTAAAGTATGCTGGGGTTCCTTATTGACAATATTTTCGTAGTCTTTGGTTATCGGGTCTTCCAACAGCATGTTGGAATTCCCATGGACACGAATTCCTGCTGTGGCCTTCAATTAGACATTTAGATATATCAACGACATTTTATCTATTAACAATGATTATTTTCATAGATAAGTCGGTTCGATATATTACAGTGAACTTGAAATAAAAGACACAACAGAGTCTTCCACATCTGCTTCGTACTTAGATATTTCATTGAAAATAGATGATGACGGCAAATTAACAATTCAACTTCATGACAAACGGGATGATTTCATTTTCTCCACCGTCAACTTCCTTTATCCATCAAGCAATATTCCATTATCACCTACATATGGTGTTCATATCTCTCAACTGATTCGATACACAAGAGCTTCTTCTGCATATGATCAGACAAACAAGTTGATATTAGAGGGGTTATATGCATCATTTTAAGAGGGATCTGACCTTAATAACAAGATTTAAACTTTTTAAAACACTTTATAGAGATGTAATAATTTTAAAATTAAAGTAACCTATGCCGTATTAAATAGACTACGTGTATTCTTTAGATGTAGGAAAACGACGAAATTATTATCAGATTAATCAATTATATAGAAATGTAATTTCTGGCAATTTCGAAAAATTGTTAATTGGTAATAATGTATTCATTGGGAGGGTAAACGGTGATTTTCTAATGTATATTTATGAAGAATTATAACTTTATTTTAGATTTGCGCATATGGGCAGGAAAAGATCAGAGACTGACAGACCTGTCAAGTAAATAACCCGGAGGTTCATAGTTCAACATGAAATTTAATTGCCCTTTCACACGATTCCATCGTTCAAAAGTAGGTTGCCAATACAGATCTCCCTTATCTGTTGCCTGTCTTATCGTCTTAACGTGTTAAACCTCCAACAACAGATTATCCTTGTTTCCTCATCCACGTATTTGCTTACTTTCTAAATTCAGCTTTCGACGTCAAACGCTGATGAATATTTCAAAATTAGTTTATACTATCCAACCCGGTGATTAAATAAATGAACAGGCAAATAGCTTGATTATATTTCAACCCAATCAAGTAGAACTGTATAATTTGCAGAACTCGTATATCTTATAAAGCTTGATGATTTATTCCTATAATATAAAATATAAAATTGATATGACATATAAAACTTAAACTATTTATTCTCCTATTTAAAGACATATAAAACTTAAACTATTTATTCTCCTATTTAAAGTTTAAAAAGTGTATATTTATGATACACGGAGTCCAAAAAGACAATATCAAAATAAACAAGGGACCCAGGTTACATCATACGTACGTAAGTCAAGTCATCTTCGGATATTTTTATTCTGATCACTCCGAAAATCATGGACCGACGGAGGAATATTTATGACAGTTTGTGATGAATGTGTATAGACATTCTGGGGGGAAAAGTTCCCAATCATTGCTTGAAAATCAGAGACATTTTATTGAATTATTGGTGTTTTGGAATATTCTATTCTGTTTAATACATAGCTATTAGCAGGATGATAAAATGCTGCCTTTGACGCCATTCAAGGAAATTGACATTATGTGACATTTAATGAAAGATCTAATCGTTCATTTAAAGCAGTAGTCTAGACCCAGCAAGCCTACAAATATTGTTACACTTTAATTAATGGCTGGTTACATAAGATCAGGTATTGCAATAAATACCTTAAAAAATAATCTATTTAGTTTTTGATGAAAATACAGTTTGGCTGTCTTTACCCGGGACTTAAGATAACACTACCAAAGAGTAGATAGCACTAGTCATCATCTAAAAGTTTTTAACTCTGTAATATTTATAAGAGTGATATCGGTTTAATATGATCGTAAATATACATGTCTCTGATATAATCGTCCTTTTCTTGGAAATTTTCTAGAGCAGAATCTTACTGTCATATCTGAATAGTCATTGCCAGTGTTAGATTGATTGTTTGTTTTACGTGTGACGAACCACACATTTTGACCTATACTTAACGCTCAAGGCTGTAGCAATGAGGGTTCTTCATCGTGCCAACACCTGCCGTGACACAGAACCTCCGTTTTTAAGATCATATTAGAAAGATTCTCGTGTGATTCTCGTTTTCAAATGCCAAGCGTTTGGTGAAGGAGCAACCACTATCTATGGTAACGTCTTTGGTTTGAAGCGGTCATGGCACGAGCGGGGTTCGAGCTCACGACCTTCCTGTTAAGAGGCGAATGCTTTAACCACTGAGTTAGAATATCTCAGATGCAGAAGACAAATTGAATAACTAAGAAAATATTCAGTTAAACCAGTTTCACTGCTTTCCAATTTTAGCAGAAACTCGTGAAATAGTCGACTGACAAACAGGATTCCCAATGCTGCACTACGAAAGAAAACCTAACCTTTTAAGTCAAATTACTTTTGGCATGCCTAAACGTTAAAAGAAAAGACATTAATGTTCATTTAACGTCTCCCAAGTGGTCCTAAAACCTGGCTAAGATTTCCGATAAGTAAATTAAATGTGTTAATATATTATAGTTGAATGACTGCACGATTTATTTATGTATTGCCCCCTTTCATACTTTCACATGTAATGATTTTATCTTATTCTCTGTGAAGTAACGAGTGCATTTTGAGCTTTATGTCTAACATGTTGATGGCATTATCTTCAGGGCCAAAGCATCTACATATACTTGCACGGCTTCGGAAATTTTTCTAAGAAAGTGAATTCTAAAGTGAATGTAAGTTTTCAGTATTTTACAACTGGAAGTGCATAAAAACAGGCAAATAACTTTTTAAAAAATTTTCTAGCAGTTTCAAGGGTGCGGTGTTTGGACCGTCGAACCCTCCACCCCCACCCTCTAAACCCGCGCCTAACATAGTTTCTAACAGTAGAATGAAGAAACATGAAGCCCATTAGCCTTAACGGTCACCTGAGTAATGTATATATTTTTTTTAATCTTTTGAAATCTTTATGTTACCTGTGTGCTCTTTTATGATTTGTATTAGATGATAGATATATTGGGTGCTTCATCATTTAAAATCCTTCTATCTCTGAGTAATTTTTCTCACATCACAGCAAAATGCAATTTTCTATTTGAGTTCTAAAGAGCAATTTTGTTTTACAGTTTTTAAAGAGGGTTCATTGCCCATTGTAGTTAATTTTGCAAACAGTTATGTCTATCTTTTGTCCAGGATTTTCTGAAATATATTGCATCTTCAATATATAATGAACTCTGCCCCACCCTGGGACCTGAACCTAGAACCAAGGAGTTGTAAATTTCGCATTGCTCATTATATTCATACAAACAGGTTATCTGATTGATATCCAGCTGTAAAGAAAATTTTCTATTGTATTTGCAATACATAATGTATATGACCAGTCTAACCCCCCCCCCCCTGGTACCTGGACCCTGGGGTCATGAAATTCATAAATTTGGGAGAGAGAGCTAAATGCCCATTTTAATCATGCAAACATTCTGCTTCCTTTGATGTCCAGAAGCAAAGAAGACAATTTTCTAAGATATAATGCATTTTCAATACATGACCAACTTGGCCCCACCTCGGGGCATAACTCTGAGATCATGCATTTCAATTATGGTATAGGGATCATTTCTCATTATAATCATGTCGACAGTTTGACCGCTTGATGTCAAAAAAGTTTTTCTAAGAAATAATGCATTTTCAATATATGATCAACTCACCCCATTCTAAGGTATGAAATCTGAACCCATAAGCCATGAATTCCACAATTTTGGTAGAGGGTTCATTGCTTATTATAATTAAGGATTAATGAAGATAACACAATTGAATTTTTAGGTCATCTGTAATTTATAATCGTCTGGTCATCTGAATCACTCACGTGACTTAATGTTATTGGTTTGCGTCAGTCATAGTGCGTTCTCCGTTAACAATTTAACATTTTAAACTTCTTGATAACTACCATTCAAGTTCTTCTCAAATTTAGAAAATTTCATGATCCCAGGGATAGGGGTTTTGGTATGAGGGTGGGGCCAAAATGGTCAGTGATGAAATGTGTTAAGAAATGAAGCATCTTTGGAGCAAGGGAAACCTAAATTATAAATTTCAGAATTCCTACACCCCTGGGGTCTTAGAGTCGTGATAATAACCGTGAGAAATTGACTGTTGTTCAAAAACATTCTCTGCAAACGCATATCTGTAAGAAAAAATATACTCGTATGCATAGTCGTCTAGAGCAGACAGGCCTCTACAAAAACTGTAAATTTCAAGATACTCGGGGTAGAGCTTATTACTCCAGGGTGACATATAGTATTTATGTAATACATATATATATATATATATATATATATATATATATATACGAGGACCGTTCGATATGTAATGTGTATTGTACCTCAGCCCGATAAAGCTTTGCATGATGATACTCTTGAATAGCTATATTCAATACCTTTCCAATGGTATAAATACGAGCCTTCACCTCCACATAGGTTTAAACTTATAGTCATTTTAAAAGAGCCAGTCGTTGAACACTGTTGTAAAAATGGTTGAGAAACGGATTGAGAATATTGAAGAAATTAGAGCTTATATAAAAGTTCGCACAAAACTCGGTCATTTGGTAATGCATGTTATTACTGAACTGCGGAAAGCTTATGGGTCTGATAAGGTATCTTATGAGACAGTTCGTAGGTGGAGAAAGAAATATCTGACTGGCACTAAGTCCGTCAAAGATGTAGCAAAATCTGGCCGACCCGTGACTGTAACAGGCAAGGCAAATGTCTCAAAAGTCAGGGAAATAATTGAAAGCAATGGCAGGTACACGATACATAATACTGCCAAAGACAATTTGCAAGCATTGTTACTGGTGACGAAACATGGGTTCAATATTTCGAACCAGTAAGAAAAATTGGAAACAAATTATGGCTAACTAAACACTGTAGAAGGCCTGTAGTTGTCAAAAGAACCACAAGCACAAAGAAAGTTCTTTATAGCATATTCTTCTCATGTGATGGCATAGCCGTGCAAAAGTGTTACAGGTCGGTATTACCGAGATACTAAACAAGATCAAGAAATATTATCATAAACGACGCCCTGTGTCAGGATTTAGGCATGTTCGTCTAATTCATGATAATGCTCCATCACATACATCTGAGCTTGTGAAGCAATTTTTGAAGTCGGAAAATGTTACTGTTTTGCCACACCCTTCATGCTCTCCAAATATAGCCCCATGCGACTTTTTTTCCTTTTTCCAAAACTTGAAAAGGTCTTATCTGGTCGTCGTTACAATTCTCCACACACCCTTCGTTCAGCCATCAGTCAGTGCCGCATCAGTCTACCTAAATCAGCGTACTGTGACGCTCAGCCATCAGCCAGTGCCTCAGAGGTCTACCTAAGTCAACGTACCGTGATACATTTCAGAAATGGATTCAGAGATTGAAATTATGTATTTCAAACCGCGAAGAATACTTTGAAGGGATGTAATGTTCATTTCACTATATGAGTCGAATGCTTTTGAGATATCGTACAATACACATTATATATCGAACAACCTTCGTAAAATGAAACCAAATGTATGTTTAGAAGAAGCCTTTACCAAAATGATAAATTTCATGATCCCAGTGGTAGGGGTTTAGTACCAAGATGGGGTTAAAATGGTCATAGCGATCAAATATGTGCATTTACATTTGAAGATTTTAAATTTCTCATTGATACTTACCTTTCCATTTCTTTTCAATTTTGGTATGAAGCATGTTTGGGACAATGGGGGTATAATTTTAATTTTCAGGATTTCTACATCCCTGGGGCCCTAGGGGAGGGGCAAAACGATCAAAAATTGGCCAATTTTCAAAATTTTTCTCCACAACCGCTCATCTGTAAGAAAATCATATTGAACAGAAAGGACTCTACCAAAATTGTCCGGAGTAATGGTTCTGACTCCAGGACGTGGCCAAACTTGGTATATATAGTGTATATGTATAAAACATTAAAATGACATTTTTAATACTATTGATACTAGGCTAAAAATTTAGAAGGAGCTGAATGCAATATATCCGAAATATATCTAAGTTATGCAAAAATTCACTATGCAGTGTAAGGTCAGAACTCCAGGAGTCTCAGTGTTCTTTTTTCTCTGCTTCTTACTGGTCTTTGAGTTCACTGTGAGTCTCAAAACGGCTCAAGACCCCTACCGTCTCTACCCAAGACCCATACCGTCTTTGCCTAGCTTGGATCTCTTCAAATCCGATATTTAATATTGAAGATAATTGTTACCTTTTTTTTTTATTTGTAAAATACACATTACATATCGAACAACCTTTGTACTTAAATGTTTTATACATAAAAACTATATGTCACCCTGGAGTCAGAACCTCTACCCCGGGTATATTGAAATTTACAAATCTTGAACATTTTCCCCCCGATGATTTAAGAAAGTGCTGGATCTCTGATAGTTTTGAATAGTAGCTTTCCTTTATCGATGTGAACGAGGATCTTATATTCCACATAAATCAATCTTTCGAGCTTGTCTGGCAACTGAAGTTGGCAGGAAAAGGTCCCTTGTCGATTTTTAACACTACATCTTGTACGGTCTGATCTTTCCTTCGCAGGACTCGATATCCAACAGGGGCATTGATCGCAGGGCTTTCGTTTGCATTGCTTGGTCAGCCAGGTTTATTTGATATATATAACACCGCTGTCAATAACTCAGATGTGTCTATCAAAACTATCGTATGAGGTTAAAGTTTTAGCTAATTACAGCGATGAAATATACAGGGTATTTCCATATATTACATAAATACAATGCCTACATTACAATTGAATCACGTAGTTATCCATTTGTTTTTAAATACTGGAGCTCTGCACTAGATCTAAATGTATTCATCTGGAGATATTTCATGCATAAAAAATGAAATGTTTGAAAAAGAAAATCGATGAACATTTAGTTGAAATGAGACTCAGTCATGTCAACCAACTATACATTTTGAAATTAAAATCCATTATTAGAGATAATTATAAAAAGAAAGTTTTAAGATATCAATGTATTGATATGAAAAAGAGCGGGGTTTACTTTATGCATGAAATAGCTTTTTTAATTTCACGTTTCAACAAATGTCAGATATTCAACCAATTTTTAGCATTATTTATAGTACAGACTTTGTTCATCAATAAGATACCAAGCATTGTTTTACTGGAGAGAAGATGATGAGTAAAAATAATACATTTTAATACAGATTATTTAGACTTTGAACATGGGCAAGGACACAGCATGGAAATTCAGTATTTGTAAGCATCAACGGTAGTTCTACTATACAACGACCGTAAAATATAATTACATGCTGTGCTGTGTTCATAATATTGAAAAATACTTTGTACTAATATCTAGGGCCATTTGTAATAAAAATATGCATGCGTGACACATACAACTGGACATGAAGTAATGACATAGGAATCACATTACGTCATAATTATAGAAATGTACTTAGATGTATTCTTCCTGCAATATTTCATAAGGAAATTCATTAAGTTTAAACCCAAAAGAAAAATATAGTTCTGTGTGACTCAAGTCCTTTAGTATACTTAATTCTAATCAAAACCTGCATAATTTTTATTTAATTCTATCGACAAACAAGTAAAACGAACCAAATTTCTTTTTTACACTTGATTCTAATAAAAACCTACACTTGATTGTTTTGCTTAATTCAATCGACAAACAAGTAAAACGAATCAAGAGATTGGACCCTGTCAGCGACAACAAACACAAATTATAAAAACCTTTCATATTGCTATTTAATTTACATCATACGTATATAACAAACATATAACGTCTAACCCCGTGGGGATCCGGGTTGTTAGAATAGATCCTCAGTACCCCTTGCTAGTCGTAAGAGGCGACTAAATGGGGCGGTCCTTCAGATGAGACCGTAAAAACCGAAGCCCCGTGTCAAGCAGGTGTGGCACGATAAAGATCCCTCCGTGCTCAAAGGCCATAAGTACCGAGCATAGGCCGAAAATTTGCAGCCCTTCACCGGCAACGGTGACATCTCCATATGCGTGAAAGATTCTTGAGCGGGACGTTAAACAATACATAATCAATCAATCTAACGTCTATATAGCAATGTTACAGTAATAAACATATCTCACCTCAATTTCACAAAGCAAATATTTTATGCAATGTATATGGTAATAATACTTGTGAATTATGTGGGTCAACCGTGCATGACGAAAGCAGAACTTAATCTGAAATTGTTTGCTAAAGACGAATGTTTCTCAGAAAGTACGCAAAATATAATGCATGAAAACGACAACAACTCTAACATGGTGTTACAAAGAGATATAATAAGTGCATGAAGTATGGGACAGACAGTTGAAAATTTCGTATGTAAGAGCACCAATTGAGGATTCCTGGATATTTATAAACAGACGACCCACCTGTACAACAACAATACTATTTACAGCGCAACAGGTTCACGTTTGTAGTTATGTCACATACTCGCAAGCAATTGTCAAGGGTCGCTTTCCTGCAATCACGGAAGAAGTCAAATGAACATTGCGCGTGATCTCTATCAGGTCTACATGGGATACTTACTCCTCCTAGGCACCTGATCCGGTCTTTGGTGTGATCAGGGGTCCGTATTTGCCCTATTCTTAATATTGCATTCTTTGTAGGATTTATTTGATTGATCACTGCTCGTTATCTTCAACTTTTCATACATCTTAACCTTCTATTGAATTGTAACAATACATCTCTTTGTATTATTGTCTCTTTGTGGCATTAACCAATATCACAAAGAGACAATGACCTTTTCTCGTTGTTCAAAACAATACACATGTTAATGTCATCTTGTGACGTAAATGAGTAGAAACAGATTACAACATATGCGCTTTCAATATAAGGTAATCAACACAAACGATCGAACCACGACGCACTGAAATATCATATCTTTTAGCCAATCTTGTCACTGGAAGGAAAATTACTCTCTTATCTCATTTTTTGGCGTATGCTTTCTTATTACCAGTGACAGTGCCTTAGTGGCGAGAACACTGGTTTTGTGACCGAGAGGTTGTGGGATGGAGCCTCCGCTTTTGCCTTGGCTGCTTCCAACGTAATAGGAAAAATCGTTATTGAATGCTACTTCGCCATATTATGAAGTAAGAGTTGCGGGCCTTTCAGATGAGACTTTAATAACCAAGGTGTCGTGTCGTGAAAGTGTTGGTACAATAAAGAACCCTCCCAGCTATGGCCCTTGAGTGTCATGCAGAGGTTCAAAGTGGCGCTTCAACTACAGCTGGTGACGTCTCAGTATGGATGAACAAGACGCACATGAGGCTTAACGGTCACCTGAGTACCATGCATAATATTTTCCAAAGTCCATTAATTGTGTGCATGAAATTTTAGAAAAATAATTCATACAGAAACATTTCTTATCATTAGGTAATTTACCGTGCGCCCAAAATTCCTACTCTATGATTACTCAGGAGAAAACTCCTGCTTCCTTGTTCATGTAATAATAATAATAATAGAATCTAAACCCACGAGACATACATTTCATAATTTTAGTAGACGACTTAAAGCTCATTATAATATTTTACTTCCTTGATGTCAAGAAGAAAAGTAGAAGTTTTCTAAGATGAAAAGGTGAAAATAACGAACAGTAATAAATCTCATAACTCCTACAAGGAATGCAAATTTAAGAGTTGGACAAACACGGACCCCTTGACATACAAGGTGTCTAAGAGGAGTAAGCATCACCTGTCGAACGGTCACATTTTCAATATACATGCATGACCAATTAAGCCTCATCCTGGGGGTTTAAACTCTAAACCCACGAATCTAGAATTTCACACTTTTTGTAGAGGCTTGAGTACTCATTATAATCAAACAAATATTTGGGCTCATTGAAGTCTAAAAGTAAAAACGTTAACGTAGATACAATATTTTCATTATGCAAGTTCAACCCCTGGGAGGGTGGGTGGGTGGGTAGGTGGGAGAAACTCTAAACCCATGGATCTGGAATTTCAAAACTTTGCTAGAGGATTTAGTACTCATTACAATCATACAAGTATTTGACGTCCTTGATGTCCAAATGTAGAAAAAAGATATTTTTCTAAGATATAATGCATTTCAAATATACTTCTATGACCAATTAAGTCCCACCCTGGGATCTAAACCCTTAACCCAGGTATCTGGAATATCAGAATTTTAGTAGAGGCTTGAGTATGCAAATATTTTGCTCTTTGACGTCCTGAAGAGGTTTTTCTAAGATATATATTCAATATATACAAACTTAGCAACACCCTGGAGTCTAAACCCTTTTCAATTCTTCTTACAATCATGCAAACTGTTTCATGCAAACTATTTATTTGACTTCTTGATATTCAGGATTAAAAAGATTAAAAATTGTTGATAGTTTTGACCTTATGTCTCGGGCAAGGGAAACAGAGTTAATGAAATTCACAATTTGTGTTCCCCTTTATCCATACAGGCTATATTTCAAAATTAGTTAGAATTGGGTCTGCCGTTCAAGAAAAGAAGTTGAAAATGTTCAAACGTTTATGACCTACGCATGACGACGGACAAAACCAGATAGCATTAGGTCAGCTGACTCAGGTGACCTAACAATTTTGGAACAGAGGCAAAACAAAGAAACCTTCTATTACGGTAGCACACAGATGTTCTTGCTGTTAGGGAGTATTCATATACCTCTGCATTATCAAAGACGCCTTAAAATGGCTGAAATATTGCCAACACGGCGTAAAACCCGAATCAATCAATCAATCAAACACACAGTGGAATCCGGTCATACCAAGTTATCCTTCTCTACTTCTCATCCTCTTTCTAACATATCCAGTTTAATGGAATTCATCTACAGTCTGATTGGATTTTGTACCTATAGAGGACTCGCATATGCTTCATTTGGAGGCTAGTCTGATGACAGTGGAGAGTACCCATAAGATGATATGTATTGCTTTGGAAGAGGTTCGTCATTTCCACTTTGAATGGTTATAATCCCAGTTACGTTGGTACAAATCCACGATATGTACAAAGCAAGATGACTTCTGTTGGTAGCAAGATGAAGAGTGAGGTAGTTATACGCTTGCCTTATTGCTGCAGAAGTTTTGATTTAGGAGAAAAGTGACAGAATTAGTTCCGACAAAATGTTGGAAGGTACGACAATACCTATCAAACTTGAGTAGCGACCATCTTTTGGTTTTAACTGGTTCGTTCTTTAATGAAGCATCCAGATCGCCATTCACACAATATTTTGACAGAGAAATAAAGATTTGTATACCATTTCAATTTCAAACAAGCTCGAAAACTTTGAAATATTCATAATTTTACTAAGACTCGAATGAAATAATTTGTTTATACATATGGTGGTAATGAACTTCTCTATAACCATTTTAATTCTTCAAATCTTTCCATCTTGAGTATGAGGATCAGAATTCTAAAAACCAATTAACACCTTACCACCAATCCAACTTTAAGTCCCCCTTTCACAGACAAAGAGATGATTGCTGAATGAAGACTTTTGGCACTGCATTTCCCTATGATTGCAACGACAACGTATACAATCTATGAAGTTTGACTAGTCCAGAAGAAAATAATGTGAATGTGATAGGACATTTCCCAAAGACATAAACGCAGTCATGGACATCGTTCATATAAAAGACCAAATGCTTGATTCACCTTTACGTTTTTGAGTTTTGAACACGTTATTTGAAGAAGCTAAAGCTAGTCCATGCTTGGACCAGAATATACACTGAATTCTGTGATCAAGGATGTTGCCGTCACAGGATCTTTAAACCACCGCGGGTTATAGATTATATTTCATCCGAATCATGTCAACAGTTCCTTAAACTCAAATTTACTAACAAAGGTGTAGGCGCCATCAATATAAGCAACATTGTTCGTCATAAGAAAGTTCAGTCTTGTATTCCAGTATATTTCAAGTTCAAGTCTACACACTGTATTTGCTACAAATATACTTCCATTGTTGCAATGAAATTTTTTAATCTAACTACAAACTTTGCAGTTCCTAGATGTAGACCATCTTAATCCATCCACTTGTTCTTCGTTTTCTTTCAACTATAGTCCATTTGGACATGTCATTAATGGTGGTGTTGATATAGTTGAAAACGAGGACGTGAAATCACTTATTTTAAAGGTTCCAAATTCAGAGAAACTCGGTCTTTCAATTGGCACAGAACTTTATTTCTACTGTCAAAGATTATGCCAGACGATGGGCTAAATATCAAAAGGATTGACTGATTGATTATTTGTTTTCCGCCACACTCAACAATGTTTCAGTTATTTGGTGGCGTCCAATTTTTATTGGTGGAGAAGAACCCAGATACAATGTACACGGGAAGAGACCACCGACCCTCGGAAAGTAAACTGGTAAACTTTCTAACATTAATCGGCGCGAGTGACAATCGAACCCGCGCCGACTAGAGGTGAGAGGCCTTGTGATTTTGAGCGCAATTTTGAGCGCGATACTCTAACCACTCAGCCACGGAGGCCCCAATATCAAAAAGAACTTGATACCTTGTTAGAATAGATAAAAAGTACATGGAATATTAAATTTCCGTATTAGACACATGAAAACAAAAGTATCTATCCTTCTTTGGTTAGTATACTAGAAGTGATAAAATAATTAGATAAGTTACATAAAAAAATGTTTTGATTCGAGCTTAAAAATATTGTAACAACATTGTCTTTGTTTGTAAACCTCATTATCATAACTGTATTTTAAACGAACTTGGCATTAATTGCACATTTGGTAATCGTACTTGTACTCCGACTGCCCTTTCAAACGATGAAATTCTTCAAACTCATGCTTCAGTTTTAATCACATTTAATATCCCTGTCAGTCGGACGGATGAATACAAGTTACCGTACTTATAAATTCTTAAACTTCACAAAACCCTCACAAAGAAGATACATAGCTGGATCCAGTAAATGTTCTACTAAGCCCCTGTCAACAGTATCAAACATTTGATTCTCAACAATTTGCACAACCATTCCTCACGATAAAGTAATGACTACATTTTTTTGACATCATAGACAATTGTTACTTCAAGAAAAATGGAAAAAGAAAATATTCATATCTTGTTGACTGATTGATTAAATATTGTTTAACGAGAATCTTACACTCATATGGAGACGTCACCATTACCGCTGAAGGGCTGCAAATTTAGGCCTATGATCGGCGCTTATGGCCTTCGAGCAAGGAGGGATCTTTTATTTGCCACACCTGCTATGACACGGAATCTCGGTTTTTGCGGTCTCATCCGAAGGACCGCCCCATTTAGTCGCCTCTTACGACAAGCAAGGGGTACTGAGGATCTATTCTAACAACCCGGATCCCCACGGGACTTCATATCTTGTGATCAGCCATCCACAAAAATACTTTGTTAAACACCACTCAGATTATACCTGCAAATTTTAAGATGTTGGAGTTCGTCATTGGCAATATTTTTATAGTCTTTGGTGTGGGTACGGATTGTGTTCCTATTGTTAGCTGACCTGTTTTCATATTCTTACGAGGCAGAATTTATTCAAAATCTTCTACATGTGAAGAAAAAAATCTCTTGCTATGGCATTCAACTTGACTTTAGATATATCGGCGACGTTTTATCTATCAACAATACTCATTTTTGTTTGTTTGTTGTTTCCCTCCACACTTAACAATTTTTCAGTTATCTGGTGGCGTCCAGTTTTTGTTGATGGAGGAAAGAACCCAGATACAATGTACCTGGGAAGAGATCACCGACCTTCCGCAAATAAACTGGCAAACTTTCTCACATGTATCGACGCGAGCGAGAATCGAACCCGCGCCGACTAGAGGTGAGAGACCTTGTGATTTTGAACGCTCTAACCACTCGGCCACGGAGGCCCCTCAGTAATCATTTTCATTCATATGTTGATTCAATATGTCCCAATAAACTCGAAATAAGTAACAACAAAAGTTAACCGATTGACGGAGGCAGTCTCTGTGTCTTCAATACTCAAGTCAACCAAGGTGAACTGAGGTCCTGGAGATCAGCAACAAGTCGTGTCTAACATATACTGGACAAAAATCGTGGGCATTTTGGATTGCTAATTTTTTTTGAGAAATGTTTAGTGAAATGCCACATATACATGGATTGAGAAAACATTTTGTGACTCGAATCCTGTTCACTGTATGCTTCTTCACAATTTGTACGAGCCCATGGGCCGCACGATAAAATGTTGTAGACTTTGGGTAGTTGTGTAAGGCAGACAATCAGTCAGCAGACATCACTACTTTATTGTTAAAGTGAACAGCGATTGGACGTGACATAAGTAACGGTATGCCACCACAAAGACATCATTTACAGGTAATGAGTGCAATCAATTATGCAATCGGAATGCGTCAGGCTGGATAAAACCAGCGAGATGATGCCATCCAGTTTGGTATGTCCCAGAGTGTCATCTCTAGACTCAGGACACGATTTCAGAGGACTGGTATAGTCAATGAGAGGACTAGGAGTGACAGACCCCGTGCCACAACGTAACGCCAAGACCGGTACATTGGCCTGGAGACAGCGTTTTCAACCTGCTCCAAGACTGACTCGTCAGTTTAATGTTTCCACAGCCCTGCACATTACGTCCTATACTTTGAGAAAGAAACTTCAAGCAACTTCACGCTACTAACCTCAGGGCTTACAGGCCAGTAATGAGTCCAAAACTTCTACCACGTCATTGACAAGCATGGCTGGAATTCGCATGTTAACATGTGAATTGGGATTAGACGCCGGTACTGCTCAGAGATGAATCCCGACTCTGTCTGAACTTCCACGACGGTCGTAGGCGTGTGTGGAGAGAGGCCACACAGAGATACAACCAGACATTGGTGGCTGAACACAATCGGTTTGGGATGGCTCTGTGGTTATTTGGGGTGGGATATCTCTGGCGGTTCTCACTGACATTGTAGCCACCAGGAACGGCTCACTGACTGCTCTCCGATACAGGGATGAAATTCTTCACCCAGTCTTCAGGTTATTTGCAGGTGCAATCGGGCCAAACTTCATTCTGATGGACGACAACGCCCGTCGCCATCGTGGTCATATGGTTCAGGAGTATCTACAGAGGGAAGCTATCGAGCGCATGGAGTGGCTTGCTGTTTCACCGGACCTGAATCCCATCAAGCGGGTGTGGGATCAACATCAGCATCAACTTTCTCGTAATCCAAACCAACTACAGACTTTGAATGAAACCTGAAAATGTGCCGAGAGAGGAGGGTTAGAACAATATCCCACAACAGAACATTGTGATTCTCATAATGAGTATGCAACGTCGATGCAAGGCTGTTCTGAGAGCAAACGGAGGTCACATCGAGTAATGATGAAACTCTGAGTCAATGTTTGACATATTCTATAAAGTTCAAGTTGCTTTCATGCTAGATTTCATCACGCCATTCAGTGACATGTTGTTTTGTGCACTATGACCCAAAGAAATCAATGAATGGTTTGGAGATTTCTTATTAAATATTGATGAAAAATGATGTCGGCGTTTGATTTTCATATATATCTTGCCATGTACGTACAACGGTTTAGTTTCAATCAATGAAATAGTCCATGATCCCTAACATATTTTGTCCAGTATAGTTAACAATCAGTATGAAAGTTAGGCTAATAGTAAATTTCAAGGTTCTATAGTTTTAAACTCAGAATAATAAGATTATCTAACTCACATTTCGAATTTGATTAGATATTCATGAATTTTACAATATGAGAATTTATATTGCAGAATGCGAAATTTCTCTGAACAATATATCTAAATATCTTTGAGCAATGACAGTGGTATTTATCTGGTTCCCTTCCCACTATTCCATTCGCACACTGTCTACATGCAGATGTAGAGTGCGAGAACGGAATCGTGGGAAGGGAACACAATTACAGTAACATTCTCTCACCAGATGGTGCGTTACGCAAGCTTCCTTTACATTGTCGGGGCCTCCGTGGCCGAATGGTTAGAGCATCGGGCTCAAAATCACAAAGCCTCTCACCTCTGTCGGCGCGTGTTCGAATCTCGGCCGCGGCGTGATGTGAGCAAGTTTGCCAGTTTACTTGCGGAAGGTCGGTGGTCTCTTCCCAGGTACATTGTATCTGGGTTCTCTCCTCCACCAACAAAAACTGGACGCCACCAGATAACTGAAAAATTGTTGAATGTGGCGGAAAGCAATAAATAATCAATCAATCCTTTACATTGTCAACAATTTTGTTAAAAAGAAATCTTATACGAATTCTAATAATGGATCAACAATTACAGTTGGTGGTATTCCTACAGCACAAAACTGAGGACGGGAATTAATTGTTGCAGGTACCCCTACCATGTCTCAATACTTATTTGGTGAACCTTATAAAGATTAAGAAGCTATTAAACTGTATCTTTACGCTTTGAGATGCATAATTGTGATATGCCAATCAAACGTTTATGGCGAGTTAAATGCTTTATAAGTTATGAACAATAACAATTAACAATCTGTTTATCAATTAATCTAAAATTCTTAATTATTCTGTCTGCGTACTACCAGTACTTTGATGATCTTCCTACTTGGCTGTTAACTTCTACGGGTTTGGTTAGTGGCTGCCATTTCCAGCCTAGTAAATTCTTTTGTATAATTTACCTAAACTTTGGACTATATCGTGAATGAATACACAGTGAATTCCGTATAAAAGTAAATAAACTCATGAGATGAGAAAGTGCAGAACAACAACAGATGAACGCTTCACATTTGTTACAAGGTTAGGAGACGTTTACACGTGAGATAACGGAAGAATTGAAAAGACTCGACCACAACTTCACTCACTATTCCTATACTTGATGTCTTCAATAAACATATTCATACAAACACGTCAGCTGCACACATTGCGTAATATCATCTGCAGGGTTTGATCGAAAACCCTCCTATCGTTTACTTTATAAATGGTTATACACATTTCTCTGAAAACAATTTAGATGCCTCTTTGCCACAATGTATGCATTGCACATGTTTCATCTATTGTTACTGTTGTTCGTATCATGTGATTAAAATGTCACGTGATGCATGATCTCTGTTGTGAGAATGGGAATAAACAAAATTCACAACAGAACCATAATTCTATTATCATAGTAAAACAAGACAGGAAAAGAAGGTGAAGATAACACGATCAATGATCAATCTCATAACTTCTATAAAGAATACAAAATTAAAAGTAGGGAAAACACGAAGCCTTGACATACCAGAGGAGGTTGGAGCAGGTGCCTAGGAGGAGAAAGCTTCTCCTGTCGACTGGTCACACTTGCTGTGAACCCTGTATCATAATATAAATATGGAAAAAGTATCCGTTACTTTAAAATGTTTTTGAAACTCTGATAGGCATAAGAAAAAAATACCTACACAACACAACAAATGCAGAGACTTTATATTTTAAATGATCAATATACATTATATTAGAATATCAAAAAGTATATAAATAATAATAATAATAAAATAAATATAAAACACACACACACACACACACACACACACACACAATATCACCATTAAAATTATAATTATCTATGTTAACTTTGCAATTCAAAACTTGATTTTATGCTAAATACAAATTCAGAGATGATTTTATGGGGTCTATTTCGGTGTCAAAGATGTAAATCTTAATGACGTTGCTCTTTTTATTATTATTATTATTATTATTATTATTGCATATCTTTGTATTGATAATTCCGTAATTGTGTAATATGCAATGGATAATTACTGCCACTTTATTGTGTGTAACATTATAAAAATAATCATTGTCACTTTATTGTATGTAACATACAATAAATATTTATTTTGACTTTATGGATTGATTGATTGCTTGTAGCTTTCCGACACAATCAACAATTTTTCAGTTATCTGGTGGCGTCCACTTTTTGTTGATGGAGGAGAGAGCCCAGATGCAATGTACCCGGGAAGAGACCATTGACCTTCCGAATGCTCTAACCACTCGGCCACGGAACCCTAAATAATCATTTTCATTCATATGTTGATTCAATATGTCCCAGTAAACTCGAAATAAAGACACCGCAGAGTGTAACATTCAATAGATAATTAGAGTGTGTAACATTCAATAAATAATTATTGCATGTATCATTCAATAGATAATTATAGTGTGTAACATTCAATAAATAATTATTGTATGTAACCTTCAATAAATAATTATAGTGCGTACCATTCAGTGAATAATTATTGTATTTAACAATCAATAAATAATCACTGTATTTAACATTCAATAAATAATTATAGTATGTAACATTCAATACATAATTACTGTATGTAACATTCAATAAATAATTACAGTGTGTTACCTTCAATAAATAATTATAGTGCGTAATATTCAGTGAATAATTATTGTAACTTTATTGCAGATTTTCGGCCTAGTTGTAGGGACTGACCGCCGGTGACTCTCCGAGGGAGCAGATCTTACAATAACGGCATTATCTCCATAACAAAAGGTTATAAAGGAAATAAATTATATTAGAAGTATTAAGGTTTCGTGTTTCAACTTTTTGCACTAAGGCTTATATTCATATCTCTGTGTGCCTTGTCATTTTCTTTGATACCCACCTACCGTACTTTTCCATTAGACTTCAATGCCAAACTAATGGCATACGGAGTATTTTTGAGAAAATGAATGAAAAATGAGCAAGCTTACGTACCCCATGCCTCCACAATGAATGATAATGCTACACACAATGAATGATAATGCTACAAATAATAATGCTACACATAATGAATGATAATGCTACAATAATGAATGATAATGCTACACATAATGAATGACAATGCTACACATAATGAATAACAATGCTACAGTAATGAATGACAATGCTACACATAATGAATGATAATGCTACACATAATGAATGATAATGCTACACATAATGAATGATAATGCTACACATAATGAATGATAATGCTACACATAATGAATGATAATGCTACACATAATGAATGATAATGCTACACATAATGAATGATAATGCTACACATAATGAATGACAATGCTACAATAATGAATAACAATGCTACAATAATGAATAACAATGCTACACACAATGAAATACAATGCTACACATAATGAATGATAATGCTACAATAATGAATGATAATGCTACACATAATGAATGACAATGCTACACATAATGAATAACAATGCTACAGTAATGAATGACAATGCTACACATAATGAATGATAATGCTACACATAATGAATGACAATGCTACAATAATGAATAACAATGCTACAATAATGAATAACAATGCTACACACAATGAAATACAATGCTACACATAATGAATGATAATGCTACAAATAATGAATGACAATGCTACACATAGTGAATGATAATGCTACACACAATGAAATACAATGCTACACACAATGAATAATAATGCTACAATAATGAATGATAATGCTACACATAATGAATGACAATGCTACAATAATGAATAACAATGCTACAATAATGAATAACAATGCTACAATAATGAATAACAATGCTACAGTAATGAATGACAATGCTACACACAATGAAATACAATGCTACACACAATGAATAATAATGCTACAATAATGAATGATAATGCTACACATAATGAATGACAATGCTACACATAATGAATGACAATGCTACACACAATGAACAATAATGCTACAATAATGAATGATAATGCTACACATAATGAATGACAATGCTACAATAATGAATAACAATGCTACAGTAATGAATGACAATGCTACACATTATGAATAATAATGCTACACATAATGAATGACAATGCTACACACAATAAATAATAATGCTACAAATAACAATGCTACACATAATGAATAACAATGCTACAGTAATGAATGACAATGCTACACATAATGAATGATAATGCTACACATAATGAATGACAATGCTACAATAATGAATAACAATGCTACAATAATGAATAACAATGCTACAATAATGAATAACAATGCTACAGTAATGAATGACAATGCTACACACAATGAAATACAATGCTACACACAATGAATGATAATGCTACAAATAATGAATGACAATGCTACACACAATGAAATACAATGCTACACACAATGAATAATAATGCTACAATAATGAATGATAATGCTACACATAATGAATGACAATGCTACAATAATGAATAACAATGCTACAGTAATGAATGACAATGCTACACACAATGAAATACAATGCTACACACAATGAATAATAATGCTACAATAATGAATGATAATGCTACACATAATGAATGACAATGCTACACATAATGAATGACAATGCTACACACAATGAAATACAATGCTACACACAATGAATAATAATGCTACAATAATGAATGATAATGCTACACATAATGAATGACAATGCTACAAATAATGAATGACAATGCTACACACAATGAAATACAATGCTACACACAATGAATAATAATGCTACAATAATGAATGATAATGCTACACATAATGAATGACAATGCTACAATAATGAATAACAATGCTACAGTAATGAATGACAATGCTACACATTATGAATGATAATGCTACACATAATGAATGACAATGCTACACACAATGAAATACAATGCTACACACAATGAATAATAATGCTACAATAATGAATGATAATGCTACACATAATGAATGACAATGCTACAATAATGAATAACAATGCTACAATAATGAATAACAATGCTACAGTAATGAATGACAATGCTACACATTATGAATGATAATGCTACACACAATGAAATACAATGCTACACACAATGAATAATAATGCTACAATAATGAATGATAATGCTACACATAATGAATGACAATGCTACAATAATGAATAACAATGCTACAGTAATGAATGACAATGCTACACATTATGAATGATAATGCTACACATAATGAATGACAATGCTACACACAATGAAATACAATGCTACACACAATGAATAATAATGCTACAATAATGAATGATAATGCTACACATAATGAATGACAATGCTACAATAATGAATAACAATGCTACAATAATGAATAACAATGCTACAGTAATGAATGACAATGCTACACATTATGAATGATAATGCTACACATAATGAATGACAATGCTACACACAATGAAATACAATGCTACACACAATGAATAATAATGCTACAATAATGAATGATAATGCTACACATAATGAATGACAATGCTACAATAATGAATAACAATGCTACAATAATGAATAACAATGCTACAGTAATGAATAACAATGCTACAGTAATGAATGACAATGCTACACACAATGAAATACAATGCTACACACAATGAATAATAATGCTACAATAATGAATGATAATGCTACACATAATGAATGACAATGCTACAATAATGAATAACAATGCTACAATAATGAATAACAATGCTTCAATAATGAATAACAATGCTACAGTAATGAATGACAATGTTACATATAATGAATGACAATACTACGTATAATGAATGACAATGCTACACATAATGAATGATAATGCTACACATAATGACAATACTATACACAATGAATAACAATGCTATACACAATGAATGACAATGCTACGTATAATGAATGATAATACTACACATAATGAATGACAATGTTACATATAATGAATGACAATACTATACACAATGAATAACAATGCTACACACCATGAATGACAATGCTACGTATAATGAATGATAATTCTACACATAATGAATGACAATGCTATACACAATGAATGACAATACTACGTATAATGAATGGTAATATTACACACAATAAATGACAATGCTACACATCATGAATAGCAGTTTAATGCACAAAATACAAGAATTTTTTATATGCCTCTGTACTATATTGTACTATTTTCACGCAGGTAACTAGACAGCACTACTCAAGTAATAAACAATATTATTTAGGAATATTTTGTACAATATGAAAACAGAAAAATTTAAATTACATAGATATTTGAAAACCGCTTTCACGCAGGTTGCACCAAAGAATATATTTTAGCTAGTCTATGTTCAGAGATTTCAGAGGACAAGAACAGGCATGAATGTGGCCAAACGTCTAAGTTCGAAAGGGACATAACTCTTAGAAAAAAATCAAATAAGAATTTCCCATGAATATGCACATCTACACAGTATGTCAATATCAAATATATAAAGTTATATGAAATTCTGTTTAGCGGTTTTAGAGGACACGACGAAGGGACGGACAGACTGACTGACGGACGGACGGGTCAAAAACATTATACCCTCCGCAACTCATTGCGTGGGATATAAATAGTCTATAAAGGTGAATAATTTCTTTATTCGTTCAAGATATTGAAGGATGTACATATAGTTTATTTGCATAACACTATTCAGAATGCAATATTGCGATTTCACGTGGCAATTCACATAATTTACTCCAGCGTTGACTTTATCCCAGATACACATGTAAAAATAGTTGTTGGTGCCTTTAATATATGAAAATTTAATTGTTTGCATCTTGCTTTTCTTCGTTCCGTGGCCGAGTGGTTAGAGCATCGCGCTCAAAATCACAAGGCCTCTCACCTTTAGTCAGCGCGGGTTCAATTCTCCCTCGCGCCGAAATATGTAAGAAAGTTTGCCAGTTTACTTTCGGAAGGTCGGTGGTCTCTTCCCGGGTACATTGTATCTGGGTTCTCTCCTCCACCTACAAAAACTGGACGCCACCAGATAACTGAACAATTGTTGAGTGTGGCGGAAAACAACAATCAAAACAACAATCAATCAATCTTCGCATTCGATGATTTTTATTCGTTTAGAGAATTCACTAGTTTTAGGTTACATGCAAAAAAAAAAAAAAAAAAAAAAAAATAAATAAATAAATAAAAAAAATTACCTCTTCATGACGCCCATGTCCGTAGCATTGAGGGTTCTTTATCGAGTCAAAGTCTACCGTGACATGTGACCTTCGGTTTTAAGTTCATCTTCGAAAGAACTGTGACTTTTACTCCCAATGTCGGGAGGTTGGCGAGGGAACAGTCACTATATATGTTAAACGGTTTAGGTTCCACGGAGCGTCGGGATCGAGAATCAAACCCGGATTTCCAGTTACGAAGCGAACTCCGTAACAATGAGGCTACAGGACTTCAGGATGAAAATCAATGGAATAACGTGCTATATGATGAAAAGGTATCAAAATTACAAATATTTGTCATTTTCTGGTCTCCCTCATAAAACATGTAACTTGTATTGAAGACACATGAAACAAGATTTAAGTACAAATTAAATATTTCTGTGCCTTATTACTCTACAAATTACATTTGGCCAGAATTCTAGAGTTGCGTGGTACATTGATGCCATTAATTTCCGCCACACAATTACTATGAATGTTACAAATAACTTATATTTCAATTTCTATACACTGTATTATAATTTAAATGTATAAGAGGAATCTTGGCGATCCTTAGTTTCTCTGTTTGTTGTATTACGACCTTTCAAGATTTTTTCATTCTTTTAGAGACGTCACCTCTTTTTGTTTCTCGAAAAAGTCTCTTATATGAGTAGTCAAAATTTGAGTTCAGTCCGAAACATAGTTTCGACCTAAGTTTCCTCTCTCCAGGCCAGCGGTAGGTGAAGTGCCACAAATTTTGACCCGTGCATGGCCGTAGCAATGAGGCCTCTTTATCGTGATGTCTACCGTAATACGGGACTTATGTTTTAAAGATGAAATCCAAAAGACCTTTCACTTCTAATACCTCACACTTGGCGAAGGAGAAGTGGCCTCCTACATGTAAACGTATTAGGCTTGATGAAGCGCTGGAATCGAGTCGAGATTCGAGCCTGAAGCGTCCCGGTAGCGAAATGAACATGTACCGCGGCCGGTTTGAGTGAACCGAACAATTATCATATTGTTTAGCACAGAATTTGTGTGTCTTAATGTCAATGTTTTTTTCCGTCTGTGCAGATTATTAAATTTTCATCTGGCGGACTAGGATGAGGGACTGCGTGAAATTATGCACGTTTAGTTTCTCCTTTCGTGTTTTTCTCTCGTGTAATGTTTGCTTTTTGTACATTTCTTCTGCATTATCTAATATATACATTTCTAATGTTTTACTTTTGATATCGATATAAATGGTGTCATGATGCCATTCCTATGAATGTTTTGCAGTTGATGGCAAAAACATTGGAAAAGTAAATATGATGCAAATGGTAGCAAGAGACAGTGTTATAGACAGATTTAATTCAGTTGTAAAATAGCTATTTCCACCAAAACAGCACAAACACGGTATTAAAAAAAACAACAACAAAAATTAACAATTTAAAAAAACCCTGATATTCCCTTTACCCGGACACTACTAAGCTTACTTGAAAATGGTTCATTGATTCTTGAGAAAAAAAAAATGTTTGAAATGCGGCATTCAATTTTTCACAATACTCAATTATCTCCCTTTCTTTGAACAAACGTGGATCCCTTTCACCCAAGAAAGGTTTGTGCCAAGTGTACCTGACATTGACCAATCGGGTTTTTTTGATGGGTGGGTGGGTGGGTTGTTTTTCGATTTATTATATTTTATTTTATTTATTTATTATTATTATTTTTTTTTTTATGATTTTTAATTCTATTTTATTTATTTATTTATTTATTTATTTTTGAGAAGTTAATTGTGGAAACTTAACGCCAACATCTACAGATTTTGTTCAGAAAAAAATTCAATAACCCTTTGTACAGGTGAGCTAAAATAACTTTTAAACACACAAGTGGATGTTCAAATCAAAATATTAAGTGGATCATTTCACAAGCAGAAAAAAAATTAATAGGTGAATTTTGGTTTTTCCTCCATGGTTCTGGCAAAGACAAAGGCAAATGTTACATCTGATTAATTTTTCTCAGGATATAATATGGACATTTCTTTACGACTACAATTTGCAGTTTGTTGTCACCTTTAAAACACAATACCTTGGACTTACTATAAACCAATTTTATTCGTGATGATTTTATTTCGCGATTTATCAGTGATAAACTGGTTCGCAATGACTAATTTTCGCAACCAAAATCATTTTAAACGAACAAGAAGCATTAAAGGACTGGTTAGTGGCAACAAATATTCGTGATGGTGATGTTTCGCGAAGCTTGCGAAAATGTCTCGCTTGCTATTAAAAGTTGGTTTACAGTATAAGCAACAGCAATACAATATGCATACGAAATCACGGGAATTCTAAATGCAGGCTTTTAGTTGGTGACTTTTTTTGTAGCTTGGATTAATTAAAATTTCAGAGACAACACGGGTACATCTACCCAAATTGTCATGATGCACGATCCACGCGCTTCACTCCGCTTTGATCCCGAAAGATTAAAGTGATAATAGGGGAGCAAGCTTTATGGGTTAAATGATGAGGATACAATCAAATATCGGTAAATTAGCAGCAATATTCAAATGTTAAACAATCACTATTCACTTGGATCAATCTGTATGAAAAGGCTAAGTCAACGAACAGTACTCAATCTCGATATTCCTATAGAAAATATAAATCAGAGAGATGGGCAAACACAGACCCCTTGACATACCAAAGGTGGGATCAGGTGCCCAGGATGAGTAAGCATCCCCTGTCGACCGGTCACACGCGCCATGAGCCCTATATCTTGATCTGGTAAACGGAGTAATCCACAGTCAGAATCAGTTCGTCAAGAACGACCTAACAATTGGTATGAAACATATCAGACAGCATTTAACCTAATGGAAGGTTGTACTGGCAAACTATTACGATACAGAATTTGCGAGATGCTGACTTTAGACGAAACTGTAGAAACCCCTGTAACATTAACTTGTTTGTCAGTGGCCTGCCTCGATTTAAAAGCTGATCATATGCAGAAGAAGCTCTTGAGTATCGAATCTGTTGAGAGATGTAACACCATATAGAGTTGATATTGGAATATTGCTACATAGATAAGAGACGCTGGCGATGGAGAAATTGAAATCATCCCGTTTGACATAAAGCTGAGTTGCCAGTTTGCCGCCAGCATATATTTTCAATAAAATAAAAAACAAAAACAAAACAAAAACAAAAAAAATCAATAGCAAAAAGAACAAAAAAAAAGAAAAAAACAAAAACAAAAACAAAAAAACAAAAAAAAACAAAACAAAAAAACAAAACAAACAAAAAAAACCAAACAAACAAAATACAAAAACAAAAAACACGCTAGCATATATTTTCAATAAAATATCTAAGTACGAAGCAGATGTGTAAGACTATGTGGTATCTTTTAATTCAAGTTCCCTTAGATATATCGAATCGACAAATGAATGAAAATGAGCATTGCTAACGTCGTAGATATATCGAATTGGAATTCTGTTGGAAGACCTGATCAACAGACTACGAATTTATTGCCAATGAGAAACTCTAGCATCTTTTTAATATCAACTCCAGAGTACTTGTGTATGGAGTCAAAGTGGATTTTAACAAAATATTTTTTTTTTGGATAACTGAACACTAGATATGAATATTTCTTTCTACCATTTTTGTTGAAGAAGGAACTGTGTATCATGTCAAAAAGTGTAGTCTTTAATTCATCGTGAGGTCTGGTCGTGTAAAGTGTTGTAAAGTCAAACTTTTTAATGTTGACAAGTTGATTGATTTGAGAAAGGTTTGCGATTTCAAATTTACTAAAAGTTCTTTAGAATTTTTTAGAATGCACATTTGATTTACAGTACTTCTAGCATATGTAGTGGCACAATACGTTTGAAGTTTCTCATTTACAGCAGTTAACATTTTCGTGAGGAGCAAAGAAGAAGGCTTGTTATAACATTTACTGGATCCGGCAATGTATCTTTGTTTGTAACGGTTTTTGTGGAGTTTGGGAATTCAGTATAGGCACGGCAAATCATATTCATTTACTCCATTGACTGGGGGTAATAAATGTGTTCAAAATTGAAGCATGATTTTAAAGAACTTCATCGTTTGAAAGGGTAGTTGGAGTTTAAAATGCCCCGACCTTCCGACATTACGTAAGCGGATGCTTCCGGTGTGAGTATAATAGTCAACAAGAAAATGAAATGGAAAATCGTATTCAGTTGTATATAACATTGTACTGTGCCTTAGTTTACCCTTCTGACATTCTTTACATAATACCAAACTCGAGTCGTTATGAACCACAAGACGAATATAGCACTGGAATGATAGAAGAACGACAGTATCTCAGTACTTCAGTGATTGATAACATGTCTATTTGACCTATCTGATAAACAAGAACACGACGTGAATATCGGGACGACCCAGACATTCGATTCACGTTAACTTTACATGGAGTTCAGCTAGGTCTTGCATATCTCCGACGACTAACATTGAATTAAGAGCATTATAAATTCATGTACATCTATATTCTTCTGAGCAATAAATGGCTAGCTTGTTTTCATTATGGGTTACTGTCGGCGTAGTGGATGATACAGAAATTATATTCATGATTCCATTGTTTTTGTGATACCAACTAGATTTTGTTTTTCATTTCGTAATTCAACCTTTTTTGTCATACGTACATGATTTGTTTTTATGACTCACTTGAGTGTTAATATTATTGAGAAAAAAATGCAGTGTATCAGAGTATAATTATCTAAATTCATACAAAATATTAAGAAGTATGAACGTAACACTGTTTACAGAAATAGACTATTTTGGAGTTATGGTTTTCTATATAACCAGCATATAGTTGGTTTGGTAAATAACACAATGATTGTATTCATATAATGACATGTAAACAAATCATCAGCTATTGTGTTTTGCACAAATTATGTTACGACAGGAATAAAAAAAAAAAAAACACACAAAAAAAAACCAAAACGTATGTATGTATGTGTACGTATGCAAGTGTATGTATATATGCGATGTGTGTGTGTGTGTGGTGTTTTAGTGTGCTATATTAGTCTTTTTTGTAGTTAGCGTAACTAAATATAATTTGTGTTTTAAAATACCCCATTTAGTCCTTTTCTTAATTTCTCTATGTTGTATGTATGTTTGGCGATTTATTAATTGTGTATGTTGTAAAGCGCTTAGAGTAATATTTATAATGTTAGATAATGCGCTATATAAATGCCTTGTAATAATAATAATAATAATAATAATTTTGGCACTTGGTGCTCGAGCGGAAGGCCCAGATGGCACTACAGGTCAAACTTCTCATCAGTTCGAAAATGCCACGTCCCTGGTACTTCATTCACAGCTGGTGATGTCTTCTTATGTGGACTGGTTGTATATTGTTTAACGTTCCTCTCGAGAATTTTTAACTCATATGGAGACAAAGGGCTGCAAAATTTTGGCCAATGTTCGGTGCTTACGGTGTTTGAGCAGTGAGGATCTTTATTGTGCCACACCTGCTGTAACACGGGGCCTTGGTTTTTACGATTTCATCCGAAGGCCCTCCTCATTTAGTTCCCTCTGAAGGCAAGCAAGGGTTAACGAAGATCCGGCACTCCATTCACCGCTGGTGATGTTTTGATATGAGAACTCAAATAAATAAACAACAATCAGTTGATTTGAGAGACTACAAGAAGTATGTGTTAAGTGCACAATAAATGAAATTAATGAGTAATTTACACGTTAGTTGTCACACAGTAGTCTAATCTTGACAGCATAATGACGGATAATTTTTTTGGAATCATAGGTTCACATCATATCATATATATTATTATTCGTAATGTCTAACATATTGGAAACTAAATAGTGATGGTGAACTCATATCAATGCAAATATTCAAAATTCTGCAGACGACACCCTTTATGTTCTATATATTTTGCAAAAATATGACAATCCACCATTTTTGTGTAATGATAATTCATACTCGCTAGAAGTGCATGCTACAGTGATGTTTGCTAAACAACTATGCCGTAGCAAAATGGTTGACTCTAAATTGACTGTTATAATGCTTTTGATTTACAAGGGTGAATCAACTCCTTTCACGTAGTAGACATTGCTCAGAAGCTCATTCAATGCTTTTATGACTATATACAGAGCTTCAGTAGCTTGCAATGTTTTTTAATAAGTTTCACAGGTTACGAATTTAGAATGTTCATGATCCATCCGGGAAATTATTTCAATGTCTCGAAGGCATCATCTTTGTATAATGTGTCATTAAACTACAGTCAACAAAGCGTCCTACAATGTCACAGGGCATAGAAATGGATAATCGCGTTTTATTTTGGCAAATTACTAATGCTCTCTCTCTCTCTCTGCAAATGTTGTGTTAAATATTACACAAAAAGAACTTTCAGGAAACATGATAACTTACAATTATAGATGAATGAGCTAATGAAACCTGTAAACCGATTCTTTATATGGGTTAAAGCAGGTCAGTAGATCAACCATATTGACCTAATACCTGCCTGGATTTGTTGTATTCTTGGACAAGACTTCTGTTCGCCATCTTACACTCTCATACACACATCACCATAGAAACTGGGTAAGTCTCTATGATCAGAAAAAGCTAGGAAAAGAACTAGTTTATTGCAGACTAGAACTAATTCGGTACTAATGCACTTACCTGAACCTATGAAGAAAAAATAGCATGCAAGGCTATGTTGTATATGTGTATGGATATGAAGTAAATTTAGACATGCTGATTGAAAAGAAATAAATCTAGATACGTTGATTGCAAAGGAAGTAAACATAGACACATTGATTTCAAAGGAAGTAAATATAGACGCGTTGATTGCAAAAGAAATAATCCTACACGGGCTGATTTCATGCAAAGGAAGTGAATCTAGACGCGTTAATTGCAAAGGAAGCGAATCAAGACGCGTTGATTGCAAAGAAAATAAACCTAGACGCGTTGATGGCAAAGGAAGTAAACCGAGATGCGTTGATGGCAAAGGACTAAATCGTAATGAAACATCTTACTGTCAATGATGTGAACAGTCAAAAAAATTCAAACAGTGAAGTTTGACACTAAAGAATAGATAAATGAATTCAAATTATTTCTCTCTTTTCGATTGCTAATGTGATATTTTTCTACCATAATTTGAACTGCACATCCAAGTATCAATGCTTTTACTTCCTAACAACGTCTAAACTCAGTCATTAAACATCAGTAACTTGATTGAAAATTAATAATGTATTTTCTCTTTTTAATGAAGCAAATCATTTTTGTTGTGGCACAACTTGACATTGTCAGTAGGAGATTCTGGTTTCATTTTGAAGGACAGACCCCCAGTTTATAGAGGATTGTATTTCGTTATCATGAGGGACATTTATGCCTTCATGACGACAAAACAATCTTCTCCAGTTTACATAAGTAGGTTATCTTAGTCACAAGCATTCGTATTTAAGGATCCCATCGTCTGTATTATAAAACATTGGTCGGTTAAAACTCTCGAGGATGTTTTCTCTTTTTGCCCTTCTGGTTGTAGTCGGTGCTGTTTATGCACAGGTCCCTCAGCCTTGCCGTAAGTAGAAACGATTTGAAATCATTAATGACAATTGCTTCAAACAATGTTTTTTGTTTTTTTTTAAATCATGAATACGAAAACTAAATTTGTTTTTATAAGCAAAATGTATACAATTTACAGTATGGAATGCAATTTATTCTTATGATTTCCCAACGAAGTCCAAAACACAGTAAGGGAAAATTTATAGGAAGTTGGGAGAGAATATTTCAACTTTTGAAAATCATACAAAATTTACAATTCCCTTTAACAAGTACGTATTACAGACAAACAATAGCATATATATATATATATATATATATATATATATATATATATATATATATGACAAACTTCACTATTTGATTTATTTTCATCGAGCACATTATTGACAGTAGGATGTTTCATTAGTATTTAGTACTTTGCCACCAATGCGTCTAGGTTTACTTCCTTTGCCACCAATGCGTCTAGGTTTACTTCCTTTGCCACCAATGCGTCTAGGTTTACTTCCTTTGCCACCAATGCGTCTAGGTTTACTTCCTTTGCCATAGTTTAGTATTTATAAAAATTTTGGTTTTTGTTTCTATCAAGTGTCCTTAAACGTGAGATGAAACTAAATGCTTATTTATCATCAAACAATTCTATGAACTATGAATTTTAAAAAAAAGTTCTACTGAGACTGTCGAAGACGTTTCACCTACCCCAGAAGACATGGAAAAACTACAATGATGCATTTATTTTTATATGAAAACGCATGTTGACTATATATTCAGTTGCAAATACAGTGAGATGACTACATAGTAAAATCCTTATCCTTCAGATTCCCCTCCTCAGTGGGAATGCCGGGAAATCAAAGTAAGTATGAATAAGTATATTTCTTGCCATGTTCACAGTTTTCGAATATGATAGAATGAAATGGAATACTATAATATTCCTTTAAGCAGCAGTGTTCGGATTTGTTTGATGTATACATTAAACTCTTGTTTCTTCTGAAATGTAAGGTAATGTAAGTTTCTCAGACTTCCTTTCTGATTGATTTCGTTATCAAGGCAGATCCCTCGCAGAAGTTTTTGGAACGTCGCCGTCTTGCCTATGATGCCACAAACAGACGTGAAAGACGACTAGAGGAGATCGATCTGGGAAGCGAAAAAAGTTTTTATGATGAACTGATTTTGTGGAACGAGGTATGGATTCGGAATGTAGTGCTACTTTTACTGTACCTCCCATTCTCTTGATCTTTTCTTGATAGTATCTCCCAATTTATAGAACGAGATAGATTGATTGTCTATTGTTTAACGTACCGCTCGAGAATTTTCACTTATATGGAGACGTCACCATTGCCGATGAAGGGCTGCAAAATGTCTGCCTATGCTCGATGCGTATGGCCTTCGAGTAGAGAGGGATCTTTATCGTATCACACCTGCTGTAACACGGGGTCTCGGTTTTTGCGGTCTCATCCGAAGGACCGCCCTATTTAGTCGCCTCTTACGACAAGCAAGGGGTACTGAGGATCTATTCTAACCCAGATCCCCACGGGATTGAGAACGAGACAGAAGGGATAAACTACTTTATATGTGATAATTTTTACCTATAGAAAATGATTGTTTCATTGCAAACGTCTTTAAAATTTAGACATTCCACACAAAACGCTAATTTCCTCTGAAAGACATACAAGATTGCATTTTTCTGTTTAAGAACATATATCGGAGCATATTCTTTTAACGGAGAGCTTTTATAATTTCTTTAAGAACAAGATGTACCGTTTAGACCTCAAGACCAGAAAATGCAACGTCACTGTTCCATACCGACCTTTCTTCCAACGTGGAACTTTTCCAGGTGAAAAGTTTAATTTCGAGGCTGTAATCGGTGGAGCCGGTATCCCTAATGAACAAGTCACCATTCAGCAGTTCTCCATGAACACTACTGGAGGTAGGTCAATTTTTAGAACTTCTGCATGGTTATAACTAAAATTAGATGAACTACTCACGGCTCTGTGTATAAAGACTCGACACATATATCATGATATGAGATAATACTTATCAGAGTTTGGAATCGCCTTATTTCCAGAGTAGACATTAAGACGTCACGTGATATTTTTAAAAATAGTTGAGTTTGCATAAGATACATTTGCACATGTATCTCAGTTTAACATAACGTTTAATATTTGTTACATGACAGCCAAATCATTAGAAAGAAGAATGAAATGCAAAAGGAAATGTAATTCTGCTTATCATCAATTATCTTCCAATGATTTTTATGTTGTTGTTATTTTGCCCAAATTTTGTTTTTATTTACGAACAGTATTTCAATTGAAAACAATATCAGTTTAATAACAATGTAAATCAACCCGTTTTAGAGGCCCGTGTATCAATTGTGTCGTCTCCAGACTGCATACCCATTCAAAACATTCATATCACACAACAATACGGATTCGAAGAATCCAGGTAAGAACTAATATAACATTTCTGCCAGAGGTTGTGGGATGTGACGAAACATCCGGGTAACGTAGAGTATATCTTACATTAGTATTCTCACGCAATTTTCACGGACCCTCTTCCCTGTGTCCATCCAGAACATTTCACATGTGAGTAGGCAGGAAGACATTTTATCTTACACCTTACACCAGGAAAAGTCCCCGGACATTTCTTAGATTCGTCATTTCTAAAACTTATATGCGAATACATTAAATACAGGCTAACTAAAGGACCCCATTAGAAATAAGCTACTATTTTAAGCTTTCATGGATTATATAAATTAACGCTTTTGGGGGTAGTTTCTGTACTTTCATTTTATTTTTTAAAAAATAGGCTTATATTTACTCTCATAATTATCAGTTACAAAGTGCTTTACAATCAATTTATTTCATGATTATATATACGTTATAATTGGTTTTGATGCTATATACATAAATTGGATGAAATAAAAGAAAAAAATGACAGACTCTGTACATCACTAAACATACAAGTATACCATGAGATCACTTATAGCGATAAATACATTTCCAATTCAAATTCTTTTTAGGGGCGTCCGTGGCCGAGTGGTTAGAGCATTGCGCTCAAAATCATAAGGCCTCTCACCTCTAGTCGGCGCGGGTTCAAATCTCGCTCGCGCCGATATATGTGAGAAAGTTTGCCAGTTTACTTTCGGAAGGTCGGTGTCTCTTCCCGGGTTCATTGAATCAGGGTTTTCTCCTCCACCAATAAAAACTGGACGCCACCAGATAACTGAAAAATTGTTGAGTGTGGCGGAAAACAACAAACAATCAATCCAATTCTTTTTGCCGTCGATATCCTTACCAACTGAAATGATAGCCATTTCCTTATGAATGTAAACAATGTGCGTATGAATCTTGATAATTATAATGCGACTATTTTATAGGCTATGAATTACGACGAAAATGAAAGTTAAGTATAAAAAATAAATTCACTTGAAAAATCTAAAGAGTATAAACTGCAATGCTTCAAAAACAAAAAGATTGCAAGTAGAGAAAAATGCCGGAAGATTAACTTCGCTGATGACCGGCAATTTAGTGCAGTACAAAAACATACAATACCCATTCATTAAGTATTCTGGTGTAAGTCGTTACAGTTCATAACCTCCTGCATTTTTCAAAAATGAAATTTATTTCATTTTTATAAAATATCATTTTTCAAAAATGAAATTTATTTCTTAAATCTATGCATCGCTTTCCGTACAACAATAGATTTCAGAATTTGTAGCATTGACGTCTAAAATTGATGACGTCACAATACAGCGCCATACTTGTTTAAAAGACAAAAGTTAGTCTGCATGATGAAAACAATTTACTTTTTGGTCATTTTGGCAATTAATGATGCCATTTGTTATTATCTGGTTACGTGTCTTTCAAACTATATAAAGGGTTTTTCCATCTCGTTTAAAGTTAACTCCATACTCGCATTATTATCTGATAAAAGTATAGAAAGCGTGTTTTCCCCATTTATTAGTATCAAAACTAATAAATTTTCAAATAGAATATATAAGTCATTGCACTTTTTAAGATGCAAGACATACTTACACAGAATCATATTTCAACGTCAAAAAATTGCAATTTTCCTTAAACAACATTATCAAAATTTCGCAAAAAACTGTAAAACCAATACAATAGTAACCATAACAATATCATGGAACTGTTTCATTACAAAAATATACAAAATGTCTATGGAAAATAATGGAAATCCACTGCACAATAGACTTGTTAAGAAATCAATGACGACAGAGTTGTTGGTTAGATTCAATATTTTGAAACATATATATATAACTTAGACTTTTGAAATATTTGTTTAACAAGATTTTTACAATAACTATTGGGAAAGATTCCAACAAATTTTATGGTCCTATCATGCACAAATCTCTATAAATCAATGAATTTGCAAAATCTTATGATGTCACATGAGGATGGAATTACTTTAATCTGAATAATTCACATGTCTCTACGTTTTGTCTAATTTTATTAATGAATATAACGAGTACACTTTTCTCTTTTCAGTTATTACGATTTAAAAGTGGGAATCAGCGACCCGATGGCGTTCATTCCGCCCACGGAATGTCAGGGCTAAGCCGAAATAGTTATATATTTTTATATAAAAAATTAGTTGAAAACTTTCATGTTTCGTTCTTTCTTATCAGAGAATAAAACAAACACAAAATAATTAATTAAAGCAATAGAACAGCACAGCATTTGGGTACTGTTCTTTTTACCCTGAAATGTGCGGATGCTGAATTTTCTTTCACGAACATTTCTACCACATCCCGAATATCGGTAATTTTGTGACATGGAGAGTTATGACAAATAAACACCACAATCAACGACTGCTCCGAAATACATTGTAAAATCAACGACCGGCCATGAAAATTTCGACAGAAATGAAAGTAGAACGTAAATATAAAAAATGATAACATGAGAGTATGAACTGGAACATTTCACGCCGGAATACTTTTCATGAAACGCTAACGCGCTTCATGATTCATGAAGTACGCGGTTGTGAAGCGTTGTAGTTCATACCGTCATGCATTTTCAAAAATATTTCTTAAATATAGACAAATATTAAACACCGCATTATATTTTTAACTATTTTGAACCGTAAACATTCATGTTCACCAATACAAAAAGACTACAGCAAGCAAGAGGTCAATGGTATACATCGCTCACCTGAGTCATCTTGGCACTGTTGTTATTCAGCTGTTGTGATTTTCAAAAGAATTTTTTCAGCAGTTATTTGCATGAAAATTGTTGACCCTATATTGTGACCCCAACCTAGTTCCAAAGGATCAAAATCTGTTCGAACTTGAATTCACACAACATGGGATGCCTCAATACCAATATGACTTACAATTAAATTCACACAACATGGGATGCCTCAGTACCAGTGTGACTTACATTTGAATTTGAAGTACTTGAAGATCCTTGCATAAATAATATGACTAATCAGGACCCTGCTGTTGCTGGATAAATTTTTTTTTGAAGCTGTAGCTCTATATATTCTCCTTGGCACCTGATCCCACCTCTGGTATGTCCAGGGGTCCGTGTTTGCCCTAATCATAATTTTGTATTCTTTATAGGATTTATGAGATTGATCACTGTTCGTTATCTTCACCTTTTTCTGCAAAACTTTGATTCCATATCGTGACCTACCCTACCCCTGGCAATCACAATAAAAGCAAACTTGAATCTACACAACCTACGGATGCTTGTATATTACAAGTAATATCACTAATTGTGACCCTGCTGTGTAAGAGAAGATTTTACCCATATATCCCATGTAAAAGTTTGATTCCCTATTGTGGTCCCATCCTACTCCCAGGTGCTACAATTTTAGTACACTTGACTGAACTATCTGGGGATACTTGAATATTAATGTAAATAATCATGATCTCATTGTTCTTTAGGAGATATTTAAATCTATATAAGTTAAACTTTCATCTTTTATTATACCTACCGTAAATGAAATTTTAGGTGGGAGTATACTGGAATCACATTGTCCGTCTGTCTGTTGTCCGTCTGTCCGTAGACATAATTTGTCCAGATGATATCTTTAACACCGATGAATAGATTTGATACAAACTTTATATATATCTTATATGAATAATGAAGTTGTGTGCCTGCTATTTTAATAGAGATTTTCTAACACTTAAGGTGCAAGAAGAAATAGCTACTAAACAATCTTTCCTATGCATTGATTAATATCATTTACAAACAGAAATTAAAATGGTTTAAGCTGCAGCGATTTGATAGTAGTTGGATGATTATACCATTGCCGGTGAAGGGCTGCAAAATTTAGGCCTTTGCTCGGCGCTTAGGGCCTTTAAGCAGGGAGGATTCTTTATCGTATCACACCTGCTGTGACACAGGGCCTCGGTTTTTGCGGTTTCATCTGAAGGACCGCCAAATTTAATGGCCACTTATGACAAGTAAGGGGTACTGGGGATCTGTTCTTACCCAGATCCCCACGGGATGATTTGATTGTAAGACAGCCATAGTCAAAGAGAGGCAACTCTAAATGTAAACTAAGCATTTTAAAGTATGATTATAAGCAGTAAACTAGCGAGTTAATTATGAAAAGAAACAATTCACCAATTGGTTGATATAATTTTAGAAGGAAACCCGAGATAAATGTGTCCAGATAAAAACGGATACTAAAATAAAGTGAAAGCATACTTTAAGACCTGAAGGTCAATATTTTGCAATGATGTACTTTGTTTATAGAATGTCTTAAGTGTCATTTTGTGAATTGACTAATCCTTTTTATGTGAGGAACCAGGGCAGTGAAAGAACTAAAATTTAGTAACAACATACAGAGATCCTTATGAAGCTGCAGAAGGAACACATGCTTTAGTTAGTTACACTGAATGGGATTAATTTATAACAATGGTATACCTCAGATCGATAAGGGAATGTTGAAGCCAGCCTTTATGTTTGATCGTCGAATCGTATGGCCCATGAAACCTTGATGAAGATTCGTTTTCATGTAGTGACCATTGGAAAAAAGTTACATTTCGCAAATGTCCATCGATCTTTTTCAACATCATCCCAAAACTAATTATATCATCAATTTTTTCAGCAGCTGTAATAGAATGCTTTGGCATCGTTGGTTCAGTTAGCAACAAAGAGCCAAGATGGCTTGTTTCCTTCAATTTACCATAATGTGCATAGATGTGGAGGTTAACATGCATTATTTATTGCTTTTCTGCAGATATGATTCCAATGCATGATAAGCAGATTTAAAATCAACAAAGTATCAATTCAGGGTAACAAAGGGCTGGATTTGGTTTTAGTCTTTACGAAAAGCTCATCCATATTCATAGTAGTTTATGACGTCAGGTCAAACAAATGCAACAAGTTGTTTTTCATGCATTACCTTTAATATGTAAATGTAGGATAAAATCTCTAACTACGGTGTAGCATGATGCATGTGTTGTTTGGGTTATTTCCAAATGATAGATCATATTTTAGCAATTTCAAAATTTAGATAATGAATTATAGGTTCGAGATAGCATAGGAAAAAATTATATAGCTAAAGGGGGGGGGGGGGCTCCGTGGCCAAGTAGTTAGAGCATCGAGCTCAAAATCACAAGGCCTCTCACCTCTAGTCGGCGCGGGTTCGATTCTCACTCGCGCCGATATATGTGAGAAAGTTTGCCATTTTATTTTCGGAAAGTCCGTGATCTTTTCCTGGGTACACTGTGTCTGGGTTCTCTCTTCCACTAATAATCACTGGACGCCACCAGATAACTGAAATAAAATGCTGAGCGTGGCGGAAAACAACGATCAATCAATACATGGCTAAAGAAAATCCATATTACAATATGACATTTCCGGAAAATTGTTCTCCCCTAAAAGGTTTTCTTTTGTTACCTGAATCCACGCGATCATGCTACTTCATATCGTCCGCTTTTTCGAATTTCCTCGACCAAAACATCAAAATGCGCATCATAAAATGTCATTGTTCTATGCACTCCGTTTTGACCAGAAATTTGTCCACTAATATACCTCCTGAATCGACCCTTTGCAAACTCCGCACAGTGTCAATTCTCCGGGACTACTTTCCCCTCCGTATAATGGATATTAGAGTTGTAGCGTAACGGAAACACTGAGCTAACCGGAGCTTTGGGTAGTCTGAATCATCCTCACGTTTGTGTATACGCTGGCGCTTTTTGGCTCCGTTTCTTATTATTAAGGTCTTCCGTTTCCAACAGAAGATCTTCGCGGGTTCGTTAAGGTCACTCTCAGAAAAAGTTTGGTGGTAAATTGCGTATGTTACATTTTTGGCTACTTTCATAATAATGGGTCCAATTACCTCCCATAAAGTTATTCCTCTTATAAACAAATGAGTTTCATTTAGGTATTTGGTTACCTCCCTTGAATTGATGTACATGTCCTTGTGTGGCGTCTAAAATAGCACAGGAAAAGCCATTAATAAAATCATCAAAAGTAACACAGTGCCTCGAATGTTTAGAATGTAACTTAAATGAAAATCTGATGGCAAATACAATAAATGCAGCTAGAAGTGTGTCATTTATTGTTGAAATAATGAAACTAGAATATCTGACTAAACAGTTCCGGTTTTTTCCTCTACTTCCACCGTTTAACGAAAATATCTCGATAGATTTCATATTCAAAGGATTCTATCTGTAAAGGTACAAATCTTTAAGTATTTTTATAGAAATTTATGCAAGAAAAGTTGTTTTGATATGCGGGGTAGTGTGTCACTTTAGCAGTTTTATTTCATTGTGTGACAGAGGAACATCGGATCGACATGCCAAATGAATATTTTTTTTTTCTCCGTTAAACAAATTGTCGATGAATGGAATCAATATACCTTATAATATCAATACATTCTCAGTGTTTCACACACACACACACACACACACACACACACACACACACACACACACACACACACACACACACAGATAGATAGATAGATATATAGATAGATAAAATACAAAGTTCACGAAGCCGATTGAGGATATACTTGACTAGTTTCTTCAAGAGTATACTCGTAAAGAATTGAAGAAACTAGTCAAGTATATACTCAATTGGCTTTGTGATATTTTCATTATACTACTACTTGTGTAGAATTTCTATCCTTATTTCTGGATTACATATATATATATATATATATATATATATATATATATATATATATATATATTTATATATTCCATGATATATATTTCAAATACTCCACATTTTTTCGATATTTACATATCACAGTTAACAGATTCTTTACACGTGTTATCATTCACTCGATGTATAGTTATGACGTCATTGGTTTACTTTCATATTAATCATACAAAATCTGATCCACAACAGTGTAACATTTCATATTTTGGGATCTCAGTAGCTGTATGATATATTTTATTATGGATAAAACTTACATGAAAATAAAATCGGAATTAAATATATATACTCAGTGATGTACTTATTTTAATTATGACGTTTCACATTGTTTCGCGGATGTTATCCCAGCAGATTTTCATAACCTGCCTTAATTAGATATACTGACATTGTATTCATAAATGTAGATTATAATGTAGTCCTAGGTGAATTATATGTCTCTATGACTTTTTATTTATCAGTAAGGAATAATTTTAAAACTCTTTGAAATTTTTTATTACTTAACATCGAAAATACAAAATATAAAGTTTTCTTTGAAAGATTTCTTTTCAGGCGATTTTAGTCTGAATTTCTGGTACGTTAGTTTCTTACTTATTACTCAGAGTATTAAAAGATTTTAAAAGTATGCGGCTTAGTGTTATAATTTTGCAGTTTCCTTTCAGTGTAGGATAGAGGAAAATTGGACCAAATTGCTAAATGAAAGTTTTCTTCCGTCAATGAATGAAATTAAAATATCGTTATAATTTCGAAAGATTGCCAGTGTTTTGCGTATATATCCCATTGCATACATCTAAAAAAAAAAAGATCGCTCCATATTACATTATGACACAGTAAACAATAGTTTCTTTTACATGCTTCATCGACAATCGATGTATAGTTATGACGTAACCAGTGTGGTTTTACATTGATCGGACATAGGTTACTTGACAAGAATAAAACATTTGCTATTTTTTCGATGAAAAGGTGAAGGTAACGAACAGCAATTCATCTCATAACTCCTATAAGGAATACAAAAACTGGATATATACCAGAAATGGCACCGATCTTAGTCGACTGGTCTACTAGTATTTTATGCATAAACAAAACTTTTAAGAACATAAAATTGGAATTAGGCCTAGATACATATACATGTATATTATGAACTTTTCAATAATAAAAAAATTGAGGTTACTCTCGTAAAATCGGATTTGCTACAGTAAAAAAATGTTAATTTACCGTTGTGAAAAGACTAAGTAAATTTCTAATTGTTTTGAATATATTCTACTGAATAAGTCAAAATAAGTAATATAGAACTGGTCTTTGTTTCGTGTATTATAACGGGACACATTTTCATGTTTATAGCAAGCAACGCCATTTATATATCTCCTTGCAAATTGTGAATACGGTAGTCATTTTTCCATTATGTCTACCTTGTAAAGTTTGTCAGTCTTTTTCAGTATAAAGGGATTCTCTTAATGCAAAAATGCAGATATTTATGTCAGATTCATGAATAGAACAGGTATTCCAAACAATTGAAGAGTATTCAAGAGTAGGTCTAATAAACGCTATGTACTATTTTGATTGTGTTTTCTACTAAATTTTAATTAAGGTTTTTTTTATATATATTTTTGAAAGCCGTAATATATATATATATATATATATATATATATATATATATATATATATATATATATAATCTTTCTTTACTATGAAATCAATACCAACTGATGTTGTATCACAATAATAAGCCCAAATGACCATGAACTGGAACACACTTTATCCCATCACCTTGAAAATATAAGATTTGATAAAGCAGGGTTGTCTTTCTTTGATAGATAAACAACTTTAGTCTTGGATAGGCTAAATTTGAGTAACCACTTATCTATTATGTTTCTAATACACGTGAACCATGATTAGGCTTGTATTTAATATCTATATTGTGTTATGGAGATTGTTGAAATGAGTTTTCATCAGCAAATACTCCATACATTGATAGGCTGTCTGCAGCAACATCAGTTATATCAATTAGAAATCGAAAATACTCTTAAAAAGAGCTTAGGGGTACATCAGCAAATATATCACATTTTGACGATAAAAGGATCTTATACATCATTCTTTGTGATCTGTAACATAAATAGATTATAAACCACTGTTAAAGATTGTCAGATACATCATAGGTTTGTAATTTAAAATGAAGCCATTATGCCACACTCTAACAATCGTTTTTGAAAGATCACAAAAAAAATTATACATGATTTTCCTTCGTTATTACTTTGGACGATTTCTAATAAATGAAATAGAGTAACATATTCCGGTAAGAATTAAGTTTGATATCGAAAAAATAAATCGTTACTTTAAGAATAAGTAGATACATATATTGAAATTGTTTGAAGGTGAGATCAGGTGCCTAGGAGACAGAATTTGACCTAATGGAAGGTTGTACAGGCAAACTAGATCGTTATAACGACCATAGAATTTGCGAAATGCTGATTTTAGACGAGACTGCACAAACCCCTGTAACATCAACTTGTTTGCCAGTAGTCTGCCTCGAAAACTGATCATATGCAGAACTAGTTCTTGCGTATCGAATAATTTGAGCGATATAAACACCATATGCAGGTGATAATGGGATATTGCTACATAGATAAGGGAAGTTGTAAAGTCTCGTCTAAAGTCAGCATTTCACAAATTCTATGGTCGATATAACGATCTAGTTTGCCATTACAACCTTCCAATAGCTCAAATACTGTCTCTGGCGTTTTTCATACCATTCGGTACGCCGTTCTTGGCACACTGATTCTGACTGTGGATTACTCCGTTTACCTGATCAAGTTATAGGGCTTGCGGCGTGTATGACCGGTCGACAGGGGATGTTTACTCCTTCTATGTACCTGATCCCACCTTGATAGATCCAGGGATTCTTGTTTGCCCATGTCTCTGATTTGTATTTTCTGTAGGAATTGCATGATTGAGTGCTGTTCTTTGCCTTAGCCTTTTCATAAGGCGAAATTCAACGGCTGTGCAACACTGTTTTTCTTCTTCCAATGTGAATCGGTATTTGTTGTGACATCACAGCGATTTGGAACCTGAACACGATTTTTTCAAAAATATGTTCAAGTGTGATTTTGAGATTTTTGCTAATATCTCCGCAAATTCAATTCATATCTTCGTCAAATTTTCAACAAAGTTTTCATTTAAATAGATGTTTATTCTACCGAAAAATTGAATCTCATTGCATGGGACCTTTAAAAAAGTTAACAAATGACATTTCAAGGCATATAAATTAAAGAATAAGAATATTTTAAAAATCAAAGTAGGGATTTTATTTCAAAAGGTTATTTTTTTACTAACCCCCTTCCCCCTCCCCGATCAATGGGAAGTGATCGTCAGACTTTAAATTCTTTGCTAATGTTTTGTTTTGAATATCATTCCTTATTTTACTTTTCAAAACTATAAACTCTGTATTCATCAATTTATGTATCCCCTCCCCATCTCTAAAAGTACTTTTAAATTCAACCTGTGACGTGAACTACATCCCCTATATCTATATTTCTTGTACAGAAAATGGCGGTCAATAGTGATGGACCAAGCACCTCTGCTTGTGAACAAGTTCTTCAAAGAGGACTTTTAACCAAGAAATTGGTACATTTTGTGCCCCTAGGGATGGTTTTCAGATTTGTTGAATGGTGAAATATTGATGGATACCCGATGATTTTGCGGCACTGATTACATCGAAGAGCGTGAGTACTTTACGAGGGTCAACATAGCTTGCTAAACCACTCATTACCTCAAAAGACTCAAGACGCGTCAGTGTTAGAAGCACTACGAAACATTGGATGTCATACTATTCCAAATCAAGCCAATCTTGATAATCTAAATAGTCAGCTATGTAAGTTACCAAGAAATTCATATAAACAAGCTACTTGACCTATGTGCAAATGATGAAAGTATGATTTGTTAATATCGAGATGCATTACGCGCATCCAGATTGTCATAATGGAAACCTTCTTAATAGAAAATTACAAAAAGCTGTTCGGGCAAAGTAAGGTACTCTGAAGACTGTTACATTTTATATATTTATTATACAAGGAGAAAAATCTTGCATAAATGAAAAATTTTATATGAACAGTGGTTCATCTTGTGGCACTGACATTTCCAAAATCGATGCAATGGAAATAAAACAACATTTTCTTGTGCAAAGAATCGCTGATATAGAGAATGATGTACACTCCAAAGTCGCCCCAATCAGAATACAAACAGTTTCGTTCTGAACATGACAGTCCTACCAGAGTTCACAAAACCGTTGAATCTCCTGGCTTTTGACCCTAAGGTGTTCGATGCAGGAGGTGGGTGAACATTAAAGAATCGGAACAAACGTGTGCAATGCAACGCAGTCATGAGGTCTGGGACAATGAAACTGACAATGGCCACCTAGACTACTGATTTGAAATTTTACATGCAATATTTATCTAGCAGACCTACTTTCTCTAATATTATGTACTTATCAATTAGTATTCTATTTCATATTCATGATTGCTCTGATGACCTGGTACGTGGTATTATTGCATCTACAATGTGTTTGTCAACAGTTTTAGACGAGGAAAAATGTTATATGATAGTAAGAGAACATACTTTAAAAGAAAGTCCGAAAAATGACCTTGACAGTATTTAGAAAAGCTATGCTTGTTTTGTCAAAATTAATGATGAAAACACATTGTAAGTCGGCGTTTACTGGAAAAAGAAAGTGTTGCTATTGTATTCAAATCACAATTTATGTTTTCTATGAAGGAAATTACTTGTTATAACACAAACCGAATTGTAGGAATGCAACTTGATGATCATAATGATATGCTTTATTACATGCCATCTGAGAACAAGATTGATGCATATAAAGAAGAACTTAATATTCTAGAGAACTTGTACAACTACTATCCCAACTACGGTAAAGAAGTCATTGCAGGTGATTTCAATGGCAGCTGAATTGATACATTGAATACAAGCCTTACCAAGGCTCATTTCTTATCAGATTTTGTCTCAAGACGTAATTTAGTTTTTCAATGAAGGTGAATTTTTTTCAGTACATACAAAAGGGAACTACACTCAATTATATTTGGTTTGAAACACATGTCCCTAAATAGTTGAAAAGTTATAAACATTTTTTAAGAAGAAGGGTCTATTTCCAATACCTCGGACCACTTACCATTCAATGCGATTTCTAATTTCGAATTTAGAAGACACTTTTTAAGAAATTCGCAATAAAAATTACCCGCATGGCATAAGGCTACATCTGAATCTGTCTATTTCCAATACCTCGGACCACTTACCATTCAATGCGATTTCTAATTTCGAATTTAGAAGACACTTTTTAAGAAATTCGCAATAAAAATTACCCGCATGGCATAAGGCTACATCTGAATCTGTTGTAGTATATAAAAGTCTTGTTAAGGACAAGTTGCAAGATGTATTTAACACTGGAATCAGAGACGACAAGGACATTGATAAATTTTCTAATGAGTTATCGTTAGTACTATCATCTTGTGCTGAATCGTCTATTTCGTTCTCGTCGTACAATCTATATACACACTCAGAATTAATAAAAATCTGTCAAACATCTGCACACGATGGAACGAACCAGTCGAAGAATCTGGATTTCTGAGAGAAAGCCTCAAGGTATGCAGTTCTCTTCATATTGTCAATATAAGAGAGCAAACCGTCAGTTTCGTAATGCTCCAAAGAATATGAGAACTATATGCGCAAAGTATATAGTGATATTGATCAAGCTGCTGAAGTCGATATTCGGTGGTTCTGGAAATTGGCCAAACGCAAGGAGCCTAGAATATCAAGTGTATATCCCGAGATCTGCGATGAAGATGGGGGGGGGGGGGGTGTCACACGGATCCACGTGGTGCAGCTGAAACATTTGCGTCATTCTACAATAATTTTTACACTCCAGTAGACGAAGAGAATTTTGATAACGTGTTTAAAAAGAAGATCGAGGAGAAGGCTAAAAAACGAAAGTTAGCTAGATTTCAGTCATATACCAGGAGGAAAAATTACATTAAAAGAAATAATCTCCGCTATTGACACCTCAAAACTACGGAAAGCACCTGGATATTGTAAAATGTAGATATATCCCCGTCAACTGGAAACGCGGTCTGATAATCCCAATATACAAAGACGACAATGAACCCATTTATCTAACAGTTATAGGCCTATAGCCTGATTGCCTTGCTTTTTAAAGCTTTTTGAAAATGTTATCTATAATCGTATTAAGATTTTCCCAATACTCAAGAACAGGATTTCGAGAAAGAATTAGGTTGTCTGACAGTGTCGTTGAATTTACATGAAACAATTCTACATGACTTGGAAAAAGGCAGTGATTTGATATTAAAGAAACTTTTGATACGGTATGGAGGCCTGGTCTTATGCTGAAGGTGTACTAACGTGGTACTATGGGTATATTATGGTCACTTCTTAACCAATGTCATCAAAATACAATGAGTTCAATTATTGTAAATCAAACACAGTCAGAATAGTTTCCTGTTAACCAAGGTGTTAGACAAGGTGGTAGGTTTTCTACTTTTTTATACCTTGTTGTCTTTAATTATCTTAGTCGTGAGCTACAGTTGTGTAGTCCAAATTCTGATATACTAGATATCCCAAGCAACTATCCTTCTTTAGCTATCGACTTGTCATTAATTGGCATCTCTCCACTAGCACTTCAGTCACAGTTAGATGTTGCATACAACTACTCTAGTAGATGGCGATATACCTTCAATGCGTCTAATTTCTGCGTTTTGCAATATCGAGCTAAAGAAACAAACTCGGACCAATAATCATGGAACTCAGATCCTTCAAAAGTGATATGTGAGCAATCTTATAACCATATAGGAATTATTATCAACCATAGATGTAGACTCTCTGACAGAATACACAAAGCTTGCAACAAAGGGCGTAAATCTTACTTACTTCGCCTTATCCGATATTGGCATACAGTTTCTTAGCCCAATGACATTGTCTCGTTTGCCATCAACGCTTTATGAATATGAACTCTGTTCTTGTCTTCTGTTCATGTATCTTGTTGATAAAGATCGACTTAACACATTCCAGCACTTTATTTGCAAACACTCACTTACCAAAATTCAAAATGATGCAGGTCAGATATGTGCTAATCTTTTTTTCAATGTTTTACCTACATGGACTAAAATTGAGGTACGGAAACGTCTATTTGTTGGAAGATTATGACCTTTGAATTGAGAAACACTAGTGAAGTCAATATTTCTCGCAAGACTATTTTCCTATCTTCACAGACTTTCGGATGCTTATTCTGGTTTTATTCCTGGTATTGTAAGCACTCTTCAATCATATGATCTTGTTTCCCATTTCTGGAAATTTCTAGTAGATGGCTTCCAACTTGAAGAAAATGGTACGCGGAAGTGTTATGGCCTCGCATATATGTTAACGTCAAATACGAATGTCGCACGACCGTGAATTTGTTTCCTTCACACAAATTTTCTCGGACTATTTCTGATGTATAACGAAAAGTTACAAGGAAATTGAACCCTGCAAGTTCATCTGCAAATTGTGAACTAACACGTGCTCGATGGACCAATCTCGCAATTGTGCCCTTTGTGGAAGCTCTTTCTCTAATGTATTTCAGCATTCCTACTGTACGTGTCCAGCCACTGTAATTATTAGCGACAATTGGTGGAACGTGACCACGAACTGTTTTTGACATACCCCTATCTGCAGAGTTATGCAGCTTGACAGAAAATAAATTGTTTCTCTTTCTACTGGGGCGTTCTACAATATACGAAAGAGATAATGAAAACTTTCGCATGTTAAATTTCAATCTTGTTCGAAATACAGCAGCGCAATACCACTGGACTCGCAATACCATAGGATAGGTATCACTTCCCTACCTGTCAGACACACCATATCTTTTGTCGCCTATCCAACACAGCACAGGGTATTGTGCATATGTTTATTTTCTATATTCCTTTTGTCTTTCTGGTCCAATATAATACTGATTAATATTGATGTCATTATGTGGAAATTTATATTTCTATATTTCCAAAGGAGGAAATAAAGAATGAATGGATTAATAGGTACATAATCAACATATCCACATCTATATTATATGTGGTGAAAATAGAATTGAGGAAATCGTGAAGTTTATTACTAAAATGTTTTGACGGCTAGATTTTAAAATATCAGTCATCATATTTCTACAAATGATTGAAGAATTTTACTATTATATCGAGATCACTGCTGTGTGAACGTTATTTAAGTGTCCCAGATTGGGACCCGTGTCTTTGTTATATTGTGTGCTTTACATCTCTGAAAACCCGGAAGAGAAACGGAAACACACCGATTAAGGTAGTACCCAAACGCTAACGGAAAAGTTTCCTATAATTAATTTAAATAATAATACAGCACTTTTTTATCTAGCTGAAATAATGTAGCCCTCTCAGACGTTTTTTTTTTTATCTGGCGTTGTTCTGGAGATAGCTACAATTCCATAGCATGAAAAGGCTAAGATAACTAACCGTATTCAATCTCTTAATTCCTATAGAAAATAAAAATCAGAGAGATGGGCAAACACGGACCCCTGGTCATACCAGAGGTGGGATCAGGTGCCTAGGAGGAGTAAGCATCCCCTGTCGACCGGTCACACCCGTCTTAGTCCTATATTCCTATCAGGTAAACGGAGCAATCCGTAATCAGTGTGCCAAGAACGGCCTTACAATTGGTATGAAACAAATCAGACAGCATTTGACTTAATGGTAAGTTGTACTGTCAAACTAGATCATAAAATTTGCGAAATGCTGATATATATATATATATATATATATATATATATATATATATATATATATATATATATAAGAAAAAACGCAGGTCAAATTTCCAAGCTATGTGTCGTATTCCGTGGTGTATAAATAAGAAACATTTAATTCAATTTTAAGGCATAACTAACAAATGACATTTCAAGGCATATACATTAAACTATATGGATATTTTTAAAAAATCAACCTACAGATTTCATTTTAAATGGTATTTTACTAACACCCCTCCCCCACCGGATCAATGAGAAGTAATTGCATTCCATGTCAGTGTTTTGTTTTAAACATCATTCTTTATTTTACTTTTCAACTATAATAGAACCCGATATTCATCAATTTATTTACTCCTTCCCCATCTCTAAAAGTACTTTTAAAATCAACCTGTGAAGTGAACGACACCCCGTATATCTGTATTTCGTATGCAATAAACCGGTCGCGGTAGCTCAGTGGTTAGAGCGTTCGCTTCGTAACCGGGAGGTCGTGAATTCGAGCCCCGCTCGTGCCATGGCCGCGTCAGACATAAGACGTAAAAATAGGTAGCGATTGCTCCTTCACCAAACGTTCGGCAATTTAAAGAGAAAATCACGGGTCTTTCGGATATAACCTTAAAAACGGAGGTCCCGTGTCATGGTAGGCGTTGGCACGTTAAAGAACCCACACTGCTACGGCCCTGAGCGCTAAGCATAGGTCTAAATTTGTGGTACTTCACCTACAGCTGGTGACATCTCAATATGAGTGAAAAATTCTCGATGGGACGTAAAACAAACAAATAATCAATCAATCAATCGTATACAATAAGCTAATATGTTCTACATGTAGCATTTAAACTCACTAAATTTTATATTAATGTACAAAATCATGACATATATGTAGTTCATTTTTAAGTTTCTGATATCGCTTGTCTTTCACCTTGCATCTGACGTGAAGCGGAAACTTGCATTTGTTTAGGTAGGTGGACCCATTGTGCGTTATCTTAGAGTTGAAACCTAAGAAAAATTATTGAGTGTGGCGTAAAACAAGAAACAATCAATCAGCTTGTGAACAAGTTCTTGTACAGCCTTCTTCAAAGACTTAGTTTTTAATTAAGAAATCGGTAGAGTTTGTGCCCCTTGGTATGGTTTTCTGGCAGATTTGTTGAATTGTAAAAATTCGGTGGCTACCGATAACTTTGCGGCGCTTCGAAAAGCGTGAGTACTCCTTACCAGGGTACATAACTTGTTTAGCCACTCATTATCTCAGAATACGCAAAACGCGTCCGTGTTAGAGACACTAGGAAACAATGAATGTCATAGTATTCCAAATCAAGCCAATCTTGATAATCTAGATAGTCAGCTATGTAATTTATCAAAAGAAATTTACATAAACAAACTACTTGACCTATGTACAAATGATGAAATTATGTTTTGTTGGTATCAAGATGCATTATGCTTACGCGCCAAAAATATCCAGATTGTCCTACTGGAAAACTTCTTAACGAAAAAGAACTACAAAAACAATTTAAGCACAAGAAGGTATGCTAAAGACTTTTACATTTTATATATGTTACAAGAGGAGAAAATTCTTCTATAAATGAAACATTTGACAAAAAGAAAGATTCATCCTGTGTCACTGACATTTCCAAAATCGATGCAGTGGAAATAAAAAACAACAATGCATTCTCCCGTGCATAGAATCGCTTTTTTAAAGAATGTTGTACACTCCATAGAAGGTACTTTTCAATTAAAGAATTTCACTATAGGATCCATCGATAGAGACCATGGTTGCTTCAAGATAATTTAAAGACAAATATCATGCTTCTAAACTTTTCAATGTTTTTTTAGCAAAATTAATTTTGTGTGTAGTTTTCAGTTTGAAAGCGACATTCATTCATAAAACTTCTCCAGCAAGAAGTTTTATGAACAATTGTTAACCATTTCATAAATAGATCAGATTTAATCGACAAGAAAGCCGATGATCAAGATAAAGGCTTGTGGATAACTTTAAATGAGATTGTTTTGTGCCGTTTTAGGTTGTTTCAGCTGTCAGAAGAAAGGATGTAGACTGAACTATTTTCCCCCTATATTTCGAAAGATTGATTTGTTGATTATTTGTTTGTTGTTTTCCGCCAAACTCAATAATTTTCAGTTATCTGGTGGCGTCCAGTTTTTATTGGTTTTTATTGGAAAGAACCCTGATACAATATACCAGGGAAGAAATCTGGCAAACTTTCTCACATATATCGGCGTGAGAGCGAGAATCGAACCCGTGCCGACTTGAGGTGAGAGCGCTATACTCTAACCATTCGGCCAAGGAGGCCCCCATTTTTTCGAAAGAAGCTGTGAAGAAAAGATTTTGTCGGCACAAGGACTTATCTATAAAAAGAAAAATCAAGAAACCGTTGTCTTTGTTCATGTATTTTTTCAAAAAGCAGTTGTACAGAGACCCAGTTAAACTGTGAAATGGTTCTATACATATTGAAAATACGCATGTTAAAACGTATGCATTATGTTCTCAGGTCGTCATCATTTCACAAATGCTCGCACTTTGGAAATTAAAAATTTACCTTGTAATAACATATTCTATTGAAAATAAATATTAACGCCAAACTAACAACTCAACTTTACGACAAACGGGATGATTTCAGCTTCTCCATGTCAAATTCCCATATTTATGTAGCAATATTCCATTCTCACTTGCATATGGTGTTCTTATCTCTCAAATGATTCGATACACAAGAGCTTGCTCTGCTTATGATCAGTTTTTGAATTGAGACAGGCCACTGAAAAGGTGTTTTTCTATTTACACATTTATTCAAGAGATAAAAGTAAAGATTTTTACATGTCCTGACAAACAAGTTGTTGTTACAGGACTTTCAACACTCTCGTTAAAAGTCAGCATTTCGCAAATTCTATGGTCATTATAACGATTTAGTTTGCCAATACAACCTGTCATTGGGTCAAATACTGTCTGACGTGTTTCATATTAATTGTTAGTCATTCTTCGCACGTTGATTCTGACTACGGGTTACTCCGTTTACCTGATGAAAATATGAGGTGAGTGTGATGGGTCGACAGGGGATGCTGATTCCTCTTAGACACATGATCCTACCTCTGGAATATCGAGTGATCCGTGTTTGCCCAACTCTTTATTTTGCATTCCTTATGGGAGTTATGAGATTGATCACTGTTCGTTATCTTTACATTTTCATATTGGACCTGCTCCAAAAATGCCGACACCCAGGGTATAGTATAAGCTTCCCGACTTCGTTTCGGTGAGCTAAAATGAGCTCAAAATCCAAACATTGGTCAATTAGTGTAATTTTTGGGGTGGACGGTGGGGTTGTAATGGTTAAATCCATCTCTTAACTAAGATTTGATTTGATTTGATTGTTGTTTTCGTCACACGTAACACTTTTTCAGTTATCTGGTGGCGTCCAGTTTTTGTAGGTGGAGGAGAGAACCCAGATACAATGTCCCGGGAAGAGACCACCGACCTTCCGAAAGTAAACTGGCAAACTTTCTCACATATATCGGCGCGAGCGAGAATCGAACCCGCGCCGACTAGAGTGAGAGGCCTTGTGATTTTGAGCGCAATGCTCTAACCACTCGGCCACAGAGGCCTCTCTTAACTAAGAATTATGATGGAAAGTATAATTGCATTTCAAAGTATAAATTAACTTTCTCTACAAGATAATAGGGGTTCTTTTAATACCAGATTCCAAATTGTTGGTAGTGGTATCCTTGTTCATCCCAAACATGCACTCAGTTTACCTGCTAAATGTCCAGTAATAGAGAACAAGATTTTTAAAAACATTAATGCATGTCAACTAGTACTATATGACCCATGAAGTCAATAAGTAACCAACCTAATTTATTTCCGTTTGAGATCCACCTCTTCTTTTTCGATGTAACTGCCTCTCGTGTGATGCACTAAGACCAACGGTGTTCAAGTGACATCAGCCCAAAACTGAAACAGTCAAGGTCCTTTCGATTGACCCACTCCTCAACTGCCGTCACGTCTTCGTCAGAAGTTTGGAAATAGGAAGAAGTCGCTAAGAGCTAGGTCAGGCAAATAGGCAGGATGTGGCATTAATACATACCCGTTTAGCTCCACAGCATCTATTGCAACTTTGCAAACGTGGACTCTCGCGTTGTCCTATTGTAGCAACCTTTAGACAGTTTACCTCGGCGTTTTTCACGGATGGCGGTTCTCAGCTGGTCTAGCAAGTTTTGCATAGTACACTCCAGTTATTGTACTTCTCTTGGGTAAAACCTCCAACATAATAATGCCTTTTGCGTCCCAAAATACTGTGGTCATCACCTTGCCGGCAGATGGTTGCGTCTTGAACTTCTTTGGCCTCGGAGGCCTCAGCCCTACCCACTGAATCTGACCTTATTCTCTGACTCATAATAATGAAGCCAAGTTTCATCTACAGTCACCAGACGCAAAAGAAAATCATCTTTTGACCTAAACCACTTCATCAAGGCGCTGCACTAGTTGCCATTTGCTCATCGTTAAGAGATTTGGGAACACAACGAGCTGTTAGCTTCTGCATACCTAATCGATCACGTAAGATGTTTGAAACACAACGGGCTATTAGCTTCTGCATACTTAATAGATCACGAAAGATGTTTGAAACACAACGGGCTATTAGCTTCTGTATACTTAATCAATCACGTAAGATTTTTGAAATGTGAAATGCCTGATGCTTGCGCTATTTCTTCCACCTAAATTCGCCTGTCAGAGTATACCAGATCTCGAACTTTGTTACATATTTCTTTGTAGGTGGCATCCAATGGCGTTCAGACCTGGCTTCATCTTCTAAGATGTTCTACCGCGTTTGAATCCCCTATCCAGAATTTAACCTGAGCATAAGGTGGTGCAGAAGACCCATAAACATCGGCTAACTCACCGTCTATTTCCTTGCCTGTTTTACCTTTTAAATATAAGCACCGAATTATAGCACGGTACTCAACTTTAGATGAAAAGCATGCCTTTACATCACTAGCCATGTTTGGCATTTAATATCTTATTAAAGAATGACTCGATACGCGTGCAATCTTGTACCCAGGTGTAAAATATTGTATTGAAACAAGGCATGAAAATCGTGACTGTTTAGGTCAATCGGAAATGGGATAGGCTGGATACTAATTGATTTGCCCTCGTAAATTAAGTTTACATAAATATGTAAGAAAGTATTACATGTTTAAAATAAATGTCAGTAAATTTACATATATGCAGTTATGTTAAAAATAAATAATAAATGGTATGAAATTAAAAACCGTGATGTCATAAGTAAGATTGTCATGGACAACCGCGGCCTCAAACATGAAAATAAGATAATCGTGTACTGATGAACAACATTGGGATGATCTCTGACAAAATTTTATAATTATGGAAAAATGAACATTTTCAAACTGAAATTTAAGTACGTAGATACAGTTAAAACACGTAGAATAACTTTCAGTTAATAACTTTCAGTTAATAACTTTCAGTTATTCTACACGTAGAATAGTTGTAGTTAGGATCAGTGTAGTTGGGATCAGTGTTTAACAGGGTCAATTATCAACGTGTTGAGGTCATCAGAGATTTAAAACAAAGTTACCAAGCTGTTGAAAATTGACCCCAGAGAAAAAGCACCCTCGGTTTAACATTCAGTGTTGAAAAAATGAAACCCGGGCCAATATTCTTCGTTACATCGGCCACACGCGCCGCGAGTCCCAATCAGGCAAACGGAGTAATCCGCAGTCAAAATCAGTGTGCCAAGAACGGCCTAACAATTAGTATGAAACACGTCAGACAGCATTTGACCTAATGGAATGTTGTACTGGCAAACTAGATCGTTATGACGACTACAGAATCTTAAACATGGAGACTTTCAAAACCACGCAGTCATACACTTTACGCAAAGTTATACACATTTTAAAACACATTTACGTATGGTTTGGCAAGTTACTTTTCGGTAACGCACTTTTCGACCAATGCATTGTTTCTCAAAAACTCAAAGGTTAACGCCACATCATATTTTTTTTATATTCGATTACAAATACAAATTATGCATCTATTATATTGAAAAACTCATTTTTGAAAACATGAGGTAAGGTACATTTAATACTTATCCATAGGCTTAGGAAACACGATATTTAATTTCGTATAATGCCAATAAAAAGTATCAGATATGAGTAATTCTATTAATTATACAAAAAATTATCTTTGTTCCATTTTTATAGTTGTAAAGCTACCATTACTAGCGAAGAAAACTAATATGTAGGCGGAAAATTGTAGGCTGTATTATCTTCAATGTTGAAACCTATGGATCGGCGAAAATCATTCATTTACTAAAAACTGAAAATAAAAGATCGAACCTATTTTATTATTATATTATTAGTTTCATTCATGCTAACTAACGTTATTTAAAAACCAAACAAATGTTCTTGTAAGTAAATTTTATGTCATATCAAATACCCGTTCTGGCGACAATAAAGTACGCTGCATTTTTTGCATAATTGGAGTCCGTACTATATTCAGTTAACATATCAGTTAGTAAATATAGTTTAATTTCTTTTGAGAAAGTACTTAGCTTTCTAAGAAACAGTAACATTGCACATATACTATGAATAATCAATATAGACGTCGGCAGCAGTAATGCACACATTAACTGAGAATGAGTGTTTACTGCATCCACGGCCTTTGGATTGTAATGTTTTTTCCACTTTAAATTCCTCATCTTCACGAACATCCACTCTGTGTAAGTCGGCTTGTTAGCCCCTTTCATTTCTTCGTTTCAATAAGCTTTGTTTCTATATATGGACAGTCCATCTCTAAATTTCCTCTCAATACCATGAATATCTCCTCTGTCCACTTCTCGTCGTATTCGCGAACGAAGAATTTCTTAGATGACTAATCAGTACACGATCCCTATCTTACATTTTTTCTCATTCGCTTGACTGCCATGGAAAGAAAAGATGAAGATAACGAACTGTGATCAATCCCACAACTCCTGTAAAGAATACAAAATTAAGAGTTGGGCAAACATGGGCCCCTGGACACACCAGATCGGATGCCAATGAGGAGTAAGCATCCCCTGTCGACCGGTCACACCCACAGTGAGCCTTATACCTCGATCAAGTAAACGGAGCAATCTGCAGTTAAATTCAGCGTGTGAAGAACGGCCTTATTATTGATATGTTAGACAAAATGTGATCCAATGGCAGACTGTATTGACAAACTAGATCGTTAGATAACGACCAAAGAATTTGCGAAAAGCTGATTTTAAACGAAACTGTTGAAACCCCTAGCCTGCCCCGATTTAAAAACTGATCATACAGAGAACATCCTCTTACATATCGAATCACCTGAGTTACATAAACACCATATGTAGGTGATAATGGAATGTTGCTACATACATGTGACTCTAACAGTCATGCGTGATATCACAAACGCTGATGAATTATGGAATTATGGAATTCTTGATAAACAACAAAGGAGGCGTGTTTTCGAAACCTCGCACCTGTTTGTCAATCATTAAATTAGGTACTGGTGATTTTTACTGATAATGGGATCTCAGTTATTTGTTAAGTTAGAAAAAATACTACAGTGTAAGTATATTAAATGTTACTTTCTTTAATGTGCTATATCTAGAGACATTGCACGCAATAATTATTAGCTTAGTTACTACACTGTTTTAATATTCATTGTCAGAAAAGGTAGTAAAACTTATCGTATCGGCAGACGTATTGCAAAATATGATGGACATATCATATGCATGTAATGTTGTCCGTAAACATGCTGATGTTAAAAAATATGGTAATGCAGTTCACGATTACATAAATAGATGTTAATACAAATACGGAAATGTTTCGCCTTGACTATTGAAAATTTTTGATTTTTCATGACTAATTCAACAATTAGCAAAACTTCCTTCTTTCAGAACACACAAGGCAGTAATACACCTGTGCATAGAAAATTTCCTTCTTTCAGAACATACAGGGAAATAAATACTATGAAAATACCAATATCACAAGAAAAAGACATGGCATCTCTAGTTGCTGGTTGTGTATTGAGGGCAGTGAGTCTGTCTGTTTTCTGGATGGCAGTACATTCTGCAGAATCCCCCATGGATGAAACTTTCCCGTGGAATCCGCGTGGCTGGAAGGGATTACAGTTGTATTGTCCGAACCAATGTAAAGATACCTATCCTACTAGTGACGTAAAAGATGCGTGCTGTGCGTGCTTTGCAAAAAGTCTGCTTGATTACAACCACAATGTTTCTCATCTTAACATTTCAGAGAATGGACATCTTGAAGGGAATACGTCTGCAGAGAACATAGCTTTGGATTATTCCGAGAAGCATCTACCAAACTTCCCAATCAATATATGCGAGTTTCCAGGAATAACACGTATCAATTTCTCTGTCAATCTTATTTTAGAAATACCGAATTTGTCCTGTCTACCAAACTTGACACATATGGACTTATCGTGGAATTCGATATCCGCTTTGCCAAAGGACTCCTTGACTAAAAATTGGAATCTCAGGTTTGTAAACCTGTCACATAATTTTATAACCTACATTGAGACGGGGGTCTTAGGAATGATGGCTTCTCATCGTATTGATTTAAAGAAAAACTCTCTCATCTCTCTTGACGTCACAGACATTGTATTCGAAAGGCCATTTTGTAAATTCTGTTTCTCCGACAACAAGCTGCATATTATTGTTAATAAATATGACTGGAAGATGAACTTCACCAAAACCTATGGTCCAGGATTCTGCGATTTTACCTTTAATAAATTCAAACGGATGCCAGATGTCTCGAAATTGGGATTTACAAACATTTTTGATCTAGGTATACTGTTTCACTATGGATTTGATGTCAGGCATAATCCATTGATATGCGATTGCAAGATCGCAGAACTTTTGTTGTTTTTTAAACAGTATATCGATACAATGGATAGAGATTACTTTAATATTACATGCGATTCTCCAGAAGCCTTTCGGGGAAGGTCTCTACCCAGTATTATCAGAGAGAAAGAAATAGAAGACTTAATTTGTAATTATACTTCATCGTCTGTGTGTCCAAAACGTTGTCATTGTATTAATAGGCCAACTCGAAAGAGTCCGTCCGACCTATACTTGAAACTGGTATTACACATGAATTGCAAAGGGGCTAAAAGAAACCACCTCCCTCATATTCTGCCACATTGTGATGAAATTGAGTTCGACTTGAGGGGGAATCCAATCAACGAAATAACAGCGGAGCATTATTTGGAAGTAGTCACTGTTCTTGAATTAGCGTTTATGCCTTCTTTTGAAATAGGTGCCCTCGAAAACCTCACTCATTTACAGGTATTCTCTGTTCCAAGATCTCATCAACTTGGCGGAATTCCGCGTGTGCTGTCTTTTTTAAATCCCTGTGTTTTCTTGCAGAGGGGAGATTTTGTAATAAACTGCACTTGTTCACAACTGTGGATGGTGGACTGGATACAAACAAAATCGATAAAAAACTGTTCGTCTTATACCTTTAAATGTTTGAGTGGCGGTGATAAAGAAAAATTATTGACATATCTCCCTCGTCTCGCCTGCTCAGAAACACACCACCAGTACCTTCTGCTGTTATCGTGTACTTCTGTAATCATATTTTTCTTTATCGTTCTCATTTTTATCTATATCTGGAAATATGAATTCAAAATAATGCTAAGGTACAACTGGATTTGTGCAAGATCAAAGAAATTTGTGGACCAGGACTGTGTTGTTTACCTTTCATATGACGAGAAGATCAAAGACATGGACTCATGGCTCATAAATAGACTCGAGCCGTTTTTGACAAGGAACGGTATGAGTGCTTTCATCCCGTCACGTGACCTTCCTCTTGGCTGCGTCCGAGTAGACGAGACGGCATGGCAGATATCTGTTTCTCGACACTACCTCATATTTCTCTCCGACAGTTACTTCGAGGAAGACTCTTTACAAACCCGCACGGACTGGAAACATATTTGGGAAAACTACTTCGACGACACTAGAAAGAAATTACTGATTATCAACTACGACCTGCTAAACGCAAATGAAGTCCCCTGTGAAAAATTTAGGGCAGCCATGCGTGTTCGCGATGCAGTGGATTTCGCCTCTGGAGAAAAGAAAATATTTTCCAAGATATCCGCAACATTTATGGAATAAATTTTATTTTCGAAAATATATGAGGGTATGAACGGCCACGTTTTACGCCGGCATACTTCACGAAATGCGCTTTACGAAAAGTATACCGGCGTGAAGCATGAAATTTATTTCTTATATATGTATTTCCATTCATGTTTGTTTGAATTCACAGCCGATAAAATTGACGTACTATATTTATATAATTCATATGCACATTGCTTATGGCTATCGTTACAATTTCTAAAGATATTAAAGGCAAAACATTGGAAATGTAAATATTTCTAAATGAAACTGCAGTACCTGTCACGGCCATTTGTAATTATAATACAAAGAAGGAAGCGATCATAAGTTACGTCATACCCAAATATGTCGTTTACTTCCATGGACGCCGCCCGCGTGGCGCAGTGGTTAGAGCGTCGGGCTCAAAGATCTGATGATCCTTGAGTCGGGGGTTCGAATCCCACTGTGGGACGTGGGTGCCGGTCTTTCGGATGAGACCGTATAAACCGAGGTCCCGTGTTGCAGTAGGTGTGGCACGATAAAGATCCCTCCCTGCTCAAAGGCCCTGAGTGCCGAGCATAGGCCTAAATTTGCAGCCCTGTCACCGGTAATGGTGACAGCCGCCGGATAGCTGAAAAATTGCTCAGGCGGCTTTAAACAAACAAACAAACTTCCATGGACTATTCTTCAATAAATGCTGAATGACATGTAGTCGTTATCTGTATTTCACTATAGGTACATTGAATGCAATTTCTTTGGACTGTGAACTCAAAAATCGCCTCTTGCTGCCCAATTTCTTTTGTACTGAACAAATGTCTAACTACAACACAATAGTCTGTTTTCGAGTTACTGTATTCTGACAGTATTTTAACATTTACTTTGTTTCCATCTGATATTTGAAAACTCATTTCAGTATGTATCCTTTTATTTTTAATTATCCAAAAAATTATGGGGTATTCGAGCTCGTTTTTTAGGGAAAAAAGTCAAAGTATGATGAAAATCATTACAGCAGCAGTTCTCACCAAATAACGTTACAAATATCCACCACGTCATTCAACAACGTTGTTCATTTGTTTGTCATACCCAATTGATGCCCATTTTCTTTTGTACTGGACAAATGTCTAACTGCAACACAATAGTCTGTTTTCGAATTACTGTATTCTGACAGTATTTTAACATTTACTTTGTTTCTATCTGATATTTGAAAACTCATTTCAGTATGTATCCTTTTATTTTTTAATTATCCATTAATTTTTTAAGATATCAAAGTTAGACTAAATAATCCAAAAAGCCAGAAGAAATCTAGCGCATTTCATCGTATGTTTTTATGCTAAATAATTTTTATTCGACTGAGTTTAGACAGATCTTTATTTGATAGAACTATCAGACTGTCTGTTTGTATTGGTATTGAAAATGTTAAAATTACGTAGATTTTCATTATCGGCCGCCAGCAAACCTAGGCGACCGTTTATATGTTACGGTTTTTCAAAAGACGACCGCGATTAACTGCGGGTCTACATCATAAAATGATAAACTTGTATATAATATATATAGTTTTTGCTAATATAGTTTCTTTAGTAATATATGGAAGGCAGATTATATAAATTAATATGTATGAAATATTCATGTTTCAAAAGTATGCATTATTTAAATATTTTCAACTTTAAAGGTTTTGGAACTAAACAACTCCATTTTAGTTCTGTATTTCATTATTGATTTTGCAAGCATGCCATATTAAAAAAAAAAAAACAATAAAAAAAAACCCACAAAAACCAAAACAAAAAACAAAAAAATAACAAACAAAAAAAAGGAAAAAAAGAAAACACCCCCCCCCCCCCAAAACAAACAAACAAACAAACAAAAACCAACCAAACTTCTGTTCTGCATGACAGCTATTGTATCGTGTGAATCAAATTTCTCTTGAGTTTTGATACCTTTGTTTAATCACATGTTTATATTGTTAGTGCTGTTATACTGTTTCATGTACATTATTTACGGAGGGCTAATGCAAAGTACAAATTAAGAAAAAAATATTTGTATGTTTGTTTGTTTTTTTTTAATGTAAATAGAATTTTATACTTTTTCATGCACGTTATTTACAGAGGGCTAATGCAAAGTACAAATTAAGATAAAAATACTGGGGGTTTTTTTTTATGTAAATAGAATTTTCAAAAACTATTTTTAGAATTAAATACATTGTACAGGTGACTTATTAATGTTGGTTTTTTTTTGGAGATGAAAACTACTTTTAATGCTATGGAATATTATCTAAAAGGTGAACTATACCCTTAAGCTGCCAGAATGGTTGTTTTGTTTTTGTTTTTTGTTTTGTTTTTTGTTCTGTTTTGTTTTTTTGTTTTGTTTTTGATTTTTTTTTTGTTTTTTTGGGGGTTTTTTTTGGTTTTTTTTTTTTGGTTTTTGTGATTTTCTAAAAACGTTCTTACGTCCCATCGAGAATTTTTTTTACCCATATCAATTGAGACGTCACCAGTTATAGGAGAAGTACTACCCATGCTTAGGTACTTACGGCCGTAGCTGTACTTTTATTGCGCTGTACATCTTAATTATTTTGCGCGGCTAATAATAGAAATTCTTTCTTCTTTTGTGATCACATAATTGCAGTGACAATGAATAAAATAATATAATGGTAATTACCGTAATTTGCCGAATATGACACGCAATTATGTTTGATACGCATGTCCTCCCCCAATATTGGGCCTGAAAATTGAGGGTGGATACATTTACTGTGTAAATTTGGACTAAGCGATAATCTTGACTATACTTTGCGGAAATCTTTACTGAATATTTCTGCGGAAATAATGAATTTTAAACAAAGAATGATAATTTGCAAACTGCGCAGCTGTATTCTTTAGATAACATTATCATGATTTTATACATCGTGGTAATATCACTGGATATCTTTGCGAAATACACGGCAATTATTGTGTTATCGTATTGCTTTGTTTCAGCAAAGCACGAGATATTCGTGGCATTAAAGCTGTATGATCCAATGTTTTAACACACTCGATATTTCCTTTGTTTAACCTGAAAATCAATTAAATAGTCGATGTTATTAAAGTAAAATCAAAATATTAACTAGCATTTAAGTTGTTGTAATCAACATTTCTGAACATACATAATCCCCCCCTCTCTCCCTCTCTCTCTCTCTCTCTCATTCATATATATATATATATATATATATATATATATATATATATATATATATATATATACATTTTCAAAGTGGCCGCCCCTGCGCATTCTTTCCCCATGGGCTTCTGCATATGTTTCAAAAGACAATTCCAGCAGGATGCATTGGAAAGGAACACTTCTATGTAAATATATCGAATATATAGTTGACCTATATCTCCCCGTGGGGTATGAGTTGTTGAATGAAAAGGCCAAGATAACTAACAGTATTCAATCTCGTATTTCCTATAGAAAAGATCCTCAGTGCCTTTTGCATGTCGTAAGAAGCGACTAAATGGGGGAGGGTCCTTCGGATGAGACCGCAAAAACCGAGGCCCCGTGTTACAGCAGGTGTGGCACGTTAAAGATCCCTCCCTGCTCAAAGTCCATAAGCGCCGAGCATAGGCCTTAATTTTGCAGCCCTTCACCGGCTCTATGTGAGTGAAAGATTCTCAAGCGGAACGTTAAACAATGTATATATAATCATTGACCTATTGGGCTGGTATTGGTTTCAGCCTTTACAAAAAGCTTAAGTTCCATTCAATGATTTTACGCCGCATGATAATTGGAGTTAAATATGTATGCTTTAAGTGATATACTTATTATGACTTCACCTTGTTTCGCGGAGTTTTTCTCAGCAAAGATTTCATAACCTGTCTTAACGTCCCCGGACACGGAGAGTGTGACAGATCGACAGGGGATGCTTACTCCTCCTGGACACCATATCCCACCTCTGGTATGCCCAGGGGTCCGTGTTTGCCATACTCTTTAAATTTCTATTCTTTATATGTGATATGATATTGATCACTGTTCTTTATTTCCAATTTTACAACAAATAAAACTATGTAATCATGAACCATTTTTCAGCCAACACGTAAAACTACATTATCATGTTGAAGATAATTATTAATACAAACAACGAAAGCAAGTATATATTTGAACTAAGTAAGATCACAGACAATTCGTACAATAAAGGATACGTGAATATCTGAGGTTTAAGTACAAGTTCTTACACTTTAAGCAAAGGGAAATTGTTTAGTTATGTAAATTATGTAAAATCCCTGCACATTTTTTTTTTTAAAGTAGCTGTAAAATAAAACATTAAAAAACTGGCATAAACACAAGAATTGTGGAGTTATGTGTGGAGTCTATCAAAACTGTGTTTGTGCTAGAATGATAATGTAGTGATATATTTTGAAAAAAGAGTGTAATATGTTAGAACTAGGTGTTGACTTAGCAGTGTTTACATCTATGTAGACATAATTAATTGCGCTTTGGCTGTTATAGTAGTAAATGGGAGATAACACATAAGTTTACATATTAGTTTATGACTTTTGAGGGTACTTCTCAAATTTTTAGTATTCAATAATTTTCAGGCCCACAATCTAAGTAAAACTTCCATCAGTACTTTCAGTACTTTGATTGTTTGCCAAGCGTCGTACAAACAGTTGGTTCAGTCCACTTGATTACACACGATGTTCTTTAAAACCACATGTAAGTTCACTGGCTTGTCTACAAGTCAACATATTCACCGCATTTGATGATATATCCAAGCACTGCAAACTTCACCCGCAAGCAGAGATAAAAGACGACCTCCTAGCGATTGTGTCATAAAACCTTTGATAAGTTAGACATTAGATATTATTCATGTACTACCAACTCGATAGCTATAGATTACATAGTATGATAAACAGTAATCTATCTGCGACAATGCTTCTTCAAATCATTATTTGTTCACTGACCAGCTTATGTTACTCTCAAGAACCCAAACATTGCAGTAAGTGCAATCTATAAATTCCCGCAATGTTTTATCAAACTGGCGTTTTTATTTATAGAAATATTTTGCATTCGATACTTCGTATTAATTGATATTTTAACTTCGCCTACCACTTGGGAATGCAATGAAATCAAAGTAAGTATGCTTGTATAAATAACAAGTACTCTGTTACATTGCATTAATAAGAAATCTATATAGTGTGGGTTTCGGTAAGTACCCCTGTTTTTGTGATTGATTAATTGATTATATATTGTTTAATGTCCTGCTCGAAAATCTTTCACTCGTATGGAGATGTCACCATTACCGGTGAATTGCTGTAAAAGGTAGGCCTATGCTCGGCGCTTACGGCATTTGAGCAGGGAGGGAGCACCTGCTGTGACACGGGACATCGGGTTTTGCGGTCTCATGCGAAGGTCCACCCCATTTAGTCGCCTCGTACGACCAGCAAGGGGGTACTGGAGACCTATTCTAACCCCACGGGATAATTTTGTTGTATGAGTAAGAAGCCTATAGAGTATGGGTTCAGTAACGTACTCGGTTTTTGTTGTATGAGTAATAATAAGAAACCTATAATTATGGGTTCCGGTAAGTACCTTGTTTTTGTTGGATTGAGAGAATTTTCCACTCATATGGCACAGATGTCACAAATGCTGCAAACTTTAGGCCTATGCTTTTGTTGTATAAGTAAGACGTCTGTGGAGTATGAGTTATGTGGTTAAAAGTAAGTTTCTTTAAAGGTGGATACCTCCAGAAATGTCACCAAAATCCGTCGGTTATCTTACGATGCTTGGAACCGACGGGAAAAAAGAGTGGAAATCGCAGAAAAAAGCAGTAATAAAACCTTCTACGATGAACTCATTCTATGGAATGAGGTATCTAAATATTACACTGTTATTCATAGTTTCATCCAGTTTATAATGTATAATCATTTATTTTCGATTGGGTAGGATTTTCGTAGTTTAAGAGTAATAAGCATGTTCGTGGACCTTGATTTCCAGGTTTGTCTTTTTGATAGAAATATCAAAATGTTCATAACACGAATACAACAAATAATATGTGGCTTAATAGTACACGTAACTGCGTTTATGCGTTTTCTTGTAGAATAAAACGTACAGGCTAGACCTTAAAACTTGAAAATGCAATATCACGGTTCCACATCGAGGCTGTGTACCATGTGGTACACATCCTGGGAATACATTTCTGGGTATAGATACAGTGGGAGCGGCAGGTTACCCAGAGGAAAGCTTCACAGTTCTGTAGCTCCTGTCAAACAAAAGCGAAGGTAAGCATTTTGTAAATAATAGGAGTGAATAAATACCACGGGTCATAAATGATACCTAAATATCAAAGCACTGTGAGCGATGGTAAAACATCAATCTAATCAAAATCAGACCTTCTCTAATCGTTACACTGGAGTATAATGATTAGAGAACACCTGATTTTAATTAGATTGGATACTACATATATGCACGTGATGTAATACTGATTAAATTCATGTGATATAAAACCAGTAGACAACTTAAATCAATGTTACTAATACGCCGTTGTGGAGTTCTGATGTTAGGTATGACAACTGGAGAATAGGGAGTTGGGGGAGGGGGGTCTCCCTGGTATGTGATTTCCGATCCATTTTATATACACATTTTTTGTTAATTTCCATTTTTAACGTTTTTATTATTGGATCTGTATACTTTTATACACATTTCTAGTGGTTTTATTATTCCATTTACATATTTTATATACATTTAATGTTTTAGAAAGAAAGCATACAATTTTGTCATCACCAGATTGCATTCCTACTCGAACTACCATTTTTAATTCCACTCACGGATTAGAAATATCAACGTAGGTTTAGAACGATGTATAAAATCTTGTTGAACCTTTGCTATATAAGTATAGAATGAACATGTCATTCAAACAAGTTGAACATATACTAATGGCAAACTTCATATTTCATAGAATCTTTTAATAACCGGCCGCCAAGAGGTTGACGGTTATATGAAAGTTTCAAGAGATTATGCGTTGGTGGGAGATTAATATGTTAACTAATATACTGAAAAAACAATAAATACACATCTTTTATAAATATTTTGATAGCATGAATGATCCTTAACAAAAAATATATGATGTTTATTTTTATATGCCCGTCTTTAGACTAGGAGTATCATGGTACAGAAATGTCTGTACGGCCGTCCGTTTGGGGTTTTGTTTTTTGGGATTTTTTAATTATTATTTCTGTTACATATCAAGTAGAAACTTGCTATACCTGTAGCGTCTGTGTGGGTCACTATAGATCATGTTGCAATTTTAATCCATTTCGACTTCTCTTGCAGGAGTTTTCCCCCTTTATTTGAAAATGAATGTTATATAGAGGGTACTTGATTTGTCCGGCAAAATCCTCCCACAGTTTTCAAGTGAGGACCTTCTTGTGTTACAGAGTATAAATTTTGTATAGGAATTGAAGATGTGCATGTAGGAAGGACTTTGATTTTCTTCAATTTCTGACAAAATTACACGTTGTTGAACGTAGTGAACCTTGAGGTGTTGTGATATTAAACAGAGGACATGGGTTGTCACTTTAACTTCTCTCACAGTTTTGAAGCTAAGGTCTTTGTAAATAACTTGAAGATGATGTGCGTATTGCTTGGATTTTGATACTCAACAAATTATCATTTTCTTTGATGTTTAAAATATATACAGGTTGTTGAACTTGGTCGCGGAAATATTTTACATGCAGAACTCTTGGTTTGTCTATCACAGTTTTTAAATTAGGACCTTTAAGTCATATGATGTAAAGAAAATATGTCATAGCTTTGATGATGGCTGATATTATTTGACGCAAAGTTCTACAAATCTTGGCTTAAGAAAAACACCGTAGACGCTTTTCACGGGCGTATTATGTACCGTTTCGGTACTCTCGTTGCCGATTGAAACGAGGCTTCAAGCATTTTTCATCCAATCTTGATTAAATAGAGTCGTTTCAATGTTCGTTTGACTAAGTGTTCGGAATCATCTGAAACAAAGACAGCGTGAAATAAATCCTTTTCAGATTTTTCATGAATTTATGTATGTTAAGGTAAATTATTTACCAAAATATGTTTTCCTGAGAGACAGATTATCATGGGATTGAACTTTCATCAACCATACAGAAATCACGTTTTATGTTACGCAAAGGGAAATCTCAAGAACAGCAGGACCATATTAATTTGCAAGGAAAATAGGTTTATATAGGAAAACTCTTCTTTAGAACAAGAGGGCCATGATTAGTTATATTTCTATCTATTGTTGGTGGGTTGGTTGTATGTTGTTTACCTGAATAAGATACAGGCCTCACGGTATGTGTGACCGCTCGACAGGGTACGCTTATTCCTCCTTGCCCCTGATCCCACCTGTGATATGTCCATGGATCCATGTTTGCCCTTTGCTTAATTTCGTGCTCTTTATAGGATTTATCTTCAATTGTCCATTAATATGCAACCATCCTTAGGTAGGGTAGACTGAAATTGTTCAAATGATTGCCCCGAAGAGTACGGTGGGACCACAACTGAGGAACGAAGTTTTATAGTTGTATGTATAAGGAAAAATATTTTAAAATGTTTTTTAGACAAACTGTACAATGCTTTGATTAGCCATATTAATATTAAAGAATTATCCGTGGTCGTTTCTTAACGCTTGCGTGAATATGTTTCTTGTCTGTATTATAAATGGAAATTATCTTCAATCAATACAGACCGGTCGCGGTAAAGCATTCGCTTCGTAACCGGGAGGTCGTGAGTTTGATACCCGCTTATGCCATGGCTACGTCAAACCTAAGACGTAAACGTAGGTAGAAATTGCTCCTTCGCCAAACGCTCAACAATTAGAAGCGACAATCACGGGTCTGTAGGACATGAGCTTAAAAACCCCAGAAGTTCCGTGTCGAGGCAGGCGTGGCACCTTAAAGAACTCTCATTGCTACAGCCCTGAGCGATAAGCATAGGCCTAAATTTGTGGTACTTCAAGGTCTGAATATGTGATACTTCACCTACAGTGATGTCTCAATATGAGTGAAAAATTCTCGAAGAACACACCAATCGATACAGTCCAATGGTTCATAGAAATGCATGTAGATAAATATTAAAGGCTGTTCTTCATATCCATTTCAAAACTTGTAATAAAAGTGATATTTGTATTTATACCTTAAAAAACGTAGCCTTATTTCATTCGCATCCATTTTTTATGGTAATTTATTCACGAAGTGACAAAAACCCCTCTTTGTAGTTATTACGATCTCAACATTGGCATATCGGACACAAAGGTTTGCACTCCTCCAAAAGAATGTCGCCAGTATTCTTTGTCATGTAAATTACTTAATAAACACTTTGGTGTAAAGTTTAATAACAATGGTTCGTGTTTTCAATTTATAGGGAGGATTATTTTACAATATAAAGGAAAGTAATGAATTTTTGTGGGAAATGTTAATATTCATTTTCCCTCACTATAATCCTAATTGACATCAACAGATCATTTAATTTGTGTAATCCAGCTTTGGATTTCTGTCCTGCAATCCTGTACAAGTCAATGCTAGTGGCATGTAAAAATACCACATATATTTCCAACGTGTACAAAATATGATTTTGTAAAATATCTTTGGTAATTTTGCCCTAAAGGTGACAACTAAATTATGAAAAAATATTATTCATTTGTTTGTCATTTCAGGAACAATTTTGGTCCAAAATTGTTTTGAAACAACGTGCTGCAATATATGAACAAAGTGCGTAATGAAAGTAAACCGCACACGTGTCCCATTCTGAAATAGTCCTACAAATTGCAATTCTTATCTCACTGCCAACAGATTATATCTAGAACAAAAGATCAGACCCTCACCTGTTGTATTTCAGTCACCAGCTCGTCAGCAGTCAGAAGGATGTTCTTCCTCGTAGTCTCTCTGTTGATCGCCGCAGTCTCTGCACAAGTCCCCGTTCCTTGTTGTAAGTGTTTAAACGCAATTATTGATCTTTAAATAGCCAAAATCGATGGTCCTTTTGCTGATGCAATTTTTTATACGCCTTGTAGCTTTATGTTTTTCACATAAAACGTGTAGCATCTGAAAATGGTTGTTTATTTTACGTCACGTCGAGAATGTTTCATCCATATTGAGACATCACCAGCTGTAGGTGAAGTACCACAAATTTAGACCTATGCTTAGAGCTCAATGCCGTAGCAGTGAAGGTTCTTTAACGTGTCAACGCTTGCCTGCCGCGACATGGGAACTCGGTTTTTAAAGTCATATCTGAAAGACACGTGATTCACATTTATAAATGCAAAGTGTTTGGCGAAGAAGAAATCACTACCTATGTTTACATCTTAGATTTGACGCGGCCATGGCACGTGCGGGGCTAGAACTCACGACCTCTCGGTTAGAGGCGAACGCTCTACCACTGAGGTACCGCTACCGGTCGATACTATAATACAGTTGTATGCATTTTTAAAATAGTCATCCTTTATCAACCCAAAGGAATGCTATATATAAGCACAAGGCATTTCTTTTCTTTTGCAGCCTCTCCTCCACAGTGGGAAGGTCGTGAAATCAGGGTAAGTATTCTGGTAGAGATAGCAATGCACCACGGGTCTCCCTTCTGAAGAGCTTTAGGGACGATTCAGTATTAATTTGATTGATGTTGCAGTACATATAAGTATAAGGTTGAAATGACAAAGAAATGAATAATATTTTTTCATAATTTAGACCATGAAACTCAATCCATCCGATATGCTCCTCATGACTTTTAATTCCTAATAAGCAATACTACTATACTAATGAATAAAATGCCCTTTGCTTACTTTATAATGATATTCATATTGTGTATTGTACGAGTTCATCAAGTTATATTTACATTTACTAACGTAATAGTAAAATTATAAAATACAGCTGCAAGAATAGTTTGCATGATTGGAAAAACTATGGAAAAACTATCAAATTAAACATGTAATAATTTGTCATGATTGGCTTCCTTTATTTCTCTATCACAAAGACCCTTGGGCATCCGTGTTGTTAGAATAGATCCTCAGTACCCTTGCTTGTCGTAAGAGGCAATTAATGGTGCGGTTCTTCGGTTTAGACTGCAAAATCCAAAACCCCGTGTCACAGCAGGTGTGGCAAGATAAAGATCCCTCCCTGCTCAAAGCCCATAAACGCCGAGCATAGGCCTAAATTTTGCAGCCCTTCACCGACAATGGTGACCTCCCCATACGAGTGAAAAATTCTCCAGCGGGACGTTAAACAATATATAATCAATCAATCAATCTTTATCCCAGAACATACAATCCATCATTCCTTAAATATAAGCTGATAAGGTAACAAGCATTATAGGTGTATTGCAGGCAATACAAAGTCCCCTATCGCTCGGATAATTCAGTCAAAAGTAGGTCAAGCATAACGAAAATCAAACTTGATATGTAACTATTTTATTTTTGTTTGTTTCTTTGTCTTACGCCTCGTCGAAAAACTTTCACTCATATTGAGACGTCACCAGTTGTAGGTGAAGTACCACAAATTTTGACCTCTGCTTATCGCTCAGGGCCTTAGCAGTGAGGGTTCTTTAACGTGCCTGCCGCGACACGGGACCTCCGTTTTTAAGGTCATATTCGAAAGACCCGTGATTCTCACTTCTAAATGCCGAGCGTTTGGCGAAGGAGCAATCACTACCTAATTTTACGTCTTAGGTTTGACGCGGCCATGGCACGAGCGAGGCTCGAACTCACGACCTCCCGGTTACGAAGCGAAGGCTCTAACCACTGAGCTACCGCAACCGGTATCTGTAACTATCCAATACAAAGCCATGCATAAAATTTCATATGAATATCTTCATCCAATGCGGAGAAAAGTCTGGAATACCTCAAACGTGACAGACAACCAGCACGACAGACAGACAGACGGATGGACAGACAGAGGGTAAACTAATAGCTCCCTTCGGCAGAGTGGGTAGAGGACTAAAAACTACCAGGTCAACTAGAATATTTAGTCTTTAAAAATCATATATAGACAATCTTCGTCGTTGTATCGATGACGCTTTGAAAGAAACAATCTCTGAAAGAACTTCGAGTTTCGTGCACTTCCGTTGAACTTTTGAGTTAATCAACTTTACAAACGTAATGCTCAAAACTATTCCAGCAGTTTAATTTCTACACGTGTTGTAGTCCTAAAGTTAAGATTTTTGACTGTTAAAATATGTTCCATTATATACATGAGACTGTTATTCCACACAGTTGCACGTTGATATACTTTTTAGCTCACCTGAGCCGAAGACCTCAAGTGAGCTTTTCTGATCAAAACTTTCCGTCGTCGATGTTGCTGTCGTCAGCGTCGTCGTTAATTTTCATCTTCTTCTCCAGAACCACTAGACCAATTTCATTCACACTTGGCAAAAAGTATCCTTGGATGAAGAGAATTCAATGTTTTACAAAAGAAGGGCCACACTTTTCTCCAAGGGGAGATAATGGCGAAATAGTGAAAAAATGACAAATTTTGAAAATCTTCTCCAGATCCACAGTGCCATTGTCAATCAAACTTGATACAAATCACCCTAGGTTAAAGGGAATTCAAGTTTGTTCAAATGAAGGGTTATGCCCCTTCAAAGAGAAGATAATCACAAAAATACAAAAATTGGTTGGGGTCATCTAAAAATCTTTTCAAGAAACACTAGGCCAGAAAAGTTTAAATTTACATGGAAGCTTCCTGACATAGTGCAGATTCAAGTTTGTTAATATCATGACCCTAAGGAGTAGGGTGGGGCCACAATCGAGGATCAAATTTTTATATGCGAATATATAGGGGAAATCTTTAATATGGGCAAAGGTGACTCAGGTGAGCGATGTGGACCATGGATCTCTTGTTTAACAGATTGATCCTTCAAAGAAGTACGAAGAGAAACGATTTCTGGCCTACGATGAGACAAATCAACGGGAGAGAGTGATGTCAGAGGTGGAACTGAACTCGGACAAAGAATACTATGATGCCCTGTTCTTACATAGGGAGGTACGTGATAAGGAAATTTTCAAATCCTGCATTAATGATAAGTCTCGTACAATATATACATTTTCAAATGTTTTCTCTGTGATAACCTTTTTGTGTTAGTTTCCCCATATATTATACCAACATGTAAATTTCTCATTTGCAAACAAAGCAGCAACTTATCAGGACGTCAGGGGTTGGGTACTATAAATATAGACATGCAATGCCATGTGTGTTTCGATTTCTATTGGGTAAATTTTTTTAATATGTCGATTTTATATTTTCATTTTTATTTCAAATATAAATATAAGGAATTACTGGGATTTTTTCAAATTTATTTTTGTTAGGTATTAGATTTTATGCATAGCAATTTCAGCGTTAGGCAAATTATGACGTTTTCCACTGCAACTAAGCACTTCACATACCCAACAAACTGGACAGTGATTACTTGATTACTCAGTTTAATTTTCAAGTCAATGAATGTACTACACAGGGGGTTCTCATCGAGGAAAAAGTAGTACTGGTTCATGCACATGAGAGTTTACAATGTTTATATATAACACACGACATCGATGTAATATTAATAATACACGGTATATTTCTTAATTCAGTGTTTGACAGAAGGATATAAAAGGTGGAATCATTGAGTCACTGCACATTTTTATAACTGAAGCGCTCAACATAGCTGTATTTTTGTCAACAGTATGGATTCTACTTTCGTTTTCCACTTTTTAACCCATAATTTTACTGACCTTGACCTAGAATCTAAATAAGTTAGAATGTTTGGCGTGCTTGTCATGACCATTTATTCAATATCAAATCACAAAATCGATGTGGCGGTATGTACACGAACAGGTTCAAGCAATAGAAACACCACCTTGACCCAAGGAATAACAGTGCCCAATGGAGATGCCTTTCTGTGTAAAATTCTGCCATTGGCAATTCTTGCAGTCATACGCACATAGAACTTTCGTTTAACTAATCACGCTCCTACCGGAAATACTTAATATGCGTGTATTGGGACATGCGCCATATGTAAATAAGTAAGAAGATGTCAATATCCGGTGTATTTTTAGAAGTGAAAGCACGTGTATGTAGATTTTTTTTTTAAATAAATGATGTCTTGACGATTTCTAACGTTTAAATATGAATAAAATTTTCTGAGTCTGGTAAGGTTTCATGGTGCAAAGTAGAACTAGATTTGAAGAATTTTGATCACTATTTACAAGAAGGACACGCATTTGTAAAATTTAAAAACAGAAAAACTATCATGCGGTGAAGTAACCCAGTTATACAGTGTAGTTGTTTGACTTTACTTGCTAGCCAAAATATGACAAAGGCCATCGATATGCAGTGGCGTATTTAAGTGGGACGCAGCCCCCTTCTAAAATCATGGCCTAGCTCTTGCTTAGATTAAAAAAGATATGAAAGAAACAATATATTTTTTCACTCTCAGAGAAATAAATGACATATTATTCTCAAGCGGTAGTCGATTTAAAACAATCAATTTTCATTAGTTTGCTTTTATTGAGAGAAATTATATTTTGAAAACTTCAAAATTTGTGTCACTTCAATAATTTCATCCCATAAAAAACATATTTCAAGCCCTATAAAGTCTTTAAAACTCATGGAGCTTTCGGTGTCTTCGCCCCCTGGGCCCCCACCAGAATTTCGTCCTGACGCCTTTGGTTCCTTAAGCCGGTCCCCAGACCCCCTTCCTCAAGATGTTGAGCCCAACCCCCTCGTAACTTAAATTTCTAGATTCGCCCCTTTAGCTCCTGCCATGAGTTATGCACGGGGGTTCCATACGGTCCTTCGGATGAGACCGCAAAAACCGAGGCCCCGTCACAGTAGGAATGACACGATAAAGATCCCTCCCTGCAGAAAGGCCATAGGCGCCCAGCATAGGCCTAAATTCCTTCATCGGGAATGTGACGTCTCCCATTGAGTGAAAAATTCTCGAACGGGACGTTAAACAATATATAATCAATCAATCCATACTCATTGTAAAATAAGTGAATTAAATTTAGAAATCAAGAGTATTCCCAAATATTTGATAATTTGATATATAGAAATGCATAGTTTCGTTGAAATGATATTACACAAGCCGAGAAAAAGTAAAAAAAAAAAAAAAAATGAAAAATCATATTAAATAATGAAAGCAAAAAACCGGAAGCAGTATTTTTCTTAAAAATCGTTGTAATGAAATACGATTTACCCAGGAAATGAGGAAAAAAACCTCTTAATCAGATTTACTGCAACTTAATTGTCAGAGGAAATTCAAGCTGCTTACAAAAATTTAAGATTCGAATCAAAATATCCACATAATAATCATTAGTTTAATCACCGAGTTGGGAGTATATCAATCTCGTTAATCATAACCAGTCGAAAATAATAAAAAAAAAAAATCATGAAAAAATAATTTCTTGATCAAATTCTATAATTCTTTCTCCAACGAAGGGTTTATTTATAATTCTCGTAATTCCTGATCAGTGCGCATGTGCGAAGGGAAAAACCAGCTTGAAAATAAAAATGCGCATATCTCATAGGGTTGTATTAATAAACGGCCTGTTTCAGTGTTGCAACGTCATAGGCCACCTAATTTGCATTAATTATTCATAGTTACAAGGGACAAGGAAAGTTATATGTGATACGATCATATTTTAAACCATTTTCCCGCCACAGTCACGTGATTGTCTTGGGCACTACATTTCTTGTTGATGTAAATAGAGGCTATGACGCTGAAAGTAGATATGGGGGGGGGGGGGGGGGGGGGGGAAACCAGTCGAAATTTGTTCCACACATAGATCATCGTTATGGAAATGCTTAATTTGGATAAGGCGAAATATATTTAAATAAAAATTACAAAAATAAAGGAAAATGGTCGGGAGGGTATTTCAGTTAAATTTCTGACACGTTACAGCATTTGGTTAACCGGAAAAGGAAGTTAAGCTCGGTCATGCCCAGTCGGGTAAATACCAATATTTTAAATATAGTACGAGTTGTAGGTCTTGCAATGGTAAGAAGATATATGCTTAAAATTAGAGAAAATCAATCCTAATAGCCGCTTGCTATGAGCTGTTTTAAAAATATCTAATGTATTTTGTTTTCTTTACATATACCAGAACTGCACACGACAGCATAGTCGCGTTGAAATGTCGTAGAAAATTATTAAATGTGCATAGTTTATCTTAAAAATCATTCCAGAATTGCTTATACTTTATCCTTTGACTTCGGTATTAAAGGCACACTTCTGCATAAAATCTACAACGATATTGGCTTAATATTCGTAGTCTGCGATTTCGCAGTAATCATGGCTTGTTTACGGTATTCGTAGACTGTTAACACTATTCGTAGACTGTTAACACTATTCGTAGACTGTTAACATTATTCGTAGACTGTTAACATTATTCGTAGACTGTTAACATTATTCGTAAACAGTTAACATTATTCGTAGATTGTTCGTGGTATTGATTTTTCATGGCATTGTGGATTGTTCGTGATATTCGTGAATTGTTACATGGTGTGCGAACAATCTTAAACTTTAACAATTTTTTAGGGTGTGTATGGAGTGTGGGGTGAATGTTTTGGAAAGTTGAGCTTTCATAGGAAATATTTTCCCCCGCAGAATATTTTCTAGAATCGTGCAAGATATGACGGTTTTCAAAGGGATGTCTCAAATTTTCCTTCATAAATGGAAATATGCCATAATGTGCTTTACATTTATTTTCATAATACTGTATATATATATATATATATATATATATATATATATATATATATATATATATTGTATTTGTATTTAACAGTGTATTCATAAAAGATAAATAATCGTTTTCCAAATCACATTTCATAAATTTTGGCAATGTATTTTTTCTATTTACAGAACAAAATGTACATCTTGGACCTTAAAACCAAAAAATGTAACATTTCTGCCATTAACCGTCCCTTCCGCCCTAGGGGTGTTATTCCCCAGTCAAAGTTCGACGGTGAGGTCGTGATTGGGGCTGCTGGTCTTCCCTCCGAGTCTGTTACCGTCCTTGCCTTCTCTGGAAACTTCTCTGGAGGTATTCATACATTGATAATGAGGATTTAGTTTCTATAGCAACAAATAATATTGCTTAAATCTCTTGATTGAAAGAACACATTTTAGAATACGTGTATTTAATGAATAGGACTTCTGTTGATTGATTTTGATGCAATAAACACAACTGCAAGTCATGAAAAGAAAACTAGTGAAATTGTTTAACATTACAATATTTAACGTTACAGTTTGTAGCCATTACTTAAAAGACTGATATCACGTGATAGAAGGCTGGGGTAATATTTTCTGATTAATTGTCGTCTGCCAGTATGTACATGATGGAAGACTGGAGTAATTATCTGTTTGTATTTACATGATGGAAGGCTGGAGTAATTGTCGTCTGTCTGTATGTACATGATGGAAGACTGAAGTAATTGTCGTTGTCTGTATGTACATGATTGTCGTCTGGCTGTATGTACATGATTGTCGTCTGCCTGTATGTTTATCCAATGTTGTTCAGGGACAATGCTCCTTCCTAAAATATTCGGGTTTAAGGCAGGCCCGATCAAAAAGTGAGGGTTTTTTTTAGAGTGTTAATACAGGATTGCATGGAGTATTTTGGACAATTTCTTTTAAAGAACTAGTATGCAAAAATATCGTGAAGTGTGGATCTAAGTTTCTTCAAGGCGATACATAACCAAACCGCGACAACGAATGGGTTCATTAACGTATTCATATCACGAAGACTGTGCAGTGTGTGAGCGAGATGACCAAGAGGCCTCTTCTTCCTTGTGTGTACAGAGGCTTGTTCACGTCGTTTCATTTTGACCCTCGTCGTCATTCGGTCATCTACAGGAGTCAGTGTTCAACAAATATAATATCATTTAGGTTTTTTGAAATGGGAGAAAATATGTTTCAATGAATCAAGGTGTAATTGTTCATAATTTCGATTACGTACAAACTACACAATAAAAAATGGTGACTGTTGTGCATGTGCGTTTGGATGAATCAACACCAGTCTGTGTAGTACTAATCTGTTTGTCACTGCCTTCACATGCATGTTTTATATCTAAATTTGAGTATGTCCGTTTACAGACGCTTACACAGGTATGGTCTCCTCACCTGACTGTTTCCCGATCAATAACTTCCACTACTCTCAAAAATATGGATTTGAACAATCAACGTATGTATTCAATCTTTAGACAATGATTATTTATTTATATCATTATTATCAATATCGCATATTAACATTATTAGCATCTTTAAAAACCACTCTTTATGAAATTCGAATTGAAATATGTATTCGTAAGTAATCTGTCGTTAATTGTGATACTCAGTCAATGTCATTAAACATTTTAGTTATGTAGAATTTGTACGCATAAAAGGATTTACAAATGTCATAATAAATTACATTTCTTCTTTATTTTTTTTGAAAGATACTACGACATCAAAGTAGGAATCTCAGATCCGCAACTCTTTTTACCTCCCAGAGACTGTGTTACACCTCCTCCTGGCTACTGAAGGAGCCAACAGCTAAACAAGTCACCAATATTCAGGAGTTCTCCATCATCTTGTCCCATTTCACAGACGTCCAATCACTGATCATTGTAAAATATCCCACCTACTTACAACAAGAAAACACTGAGCATAAAATGTCTAAGTAAAATTAAACAGTTATAAATTGATGATCTTCTTCATCGTAGTTTAGCTACATAATCCTGTTTGTTTTGTTTGTATGATATAATCCTGTTTGTTTTGTTTGTATGATATAATCCGTTTGTTTTGTTTGCATGTCGTTTTACGTTCCGTTCGAGATTTGATTTTTTACTTGTGTAGAAACATCAACAGTTTTAGAAGAAGTGTAACAAAGTTTGACTTATGCATGGAGCCCGGAGAAAGGTAGCGAGGGATCTTTAACGTTACAACGGTTGCCGCGACACGGTACTTCCGTTTTTAAGGTCATATCTGATAGACCCGTGGTTCTCACCTCTAAACGCCAGAGGCCCGGCGAAAGAAAGTAGTCATTATCCATGTTAAACTACCTAGTTTTAAACATCTTAGGTTTGACGCAGCGTCGGGATCGAGAATCAAACCAGGCCTTCCGGATGCGAAGCGAGTGCTCTACTACTAATGCACCGCGACTAGATTGATTGATTGATTGATTGATTATATATTGTTTAACGTCCCGCTCGAGAATCTTTCACTCATATGGAGACGTCTACTAGAAGGAAAGTATCCTTGTATTCTGGGACATCCATGACCCTGTTCTATCTCTTCACAAAGATATCAGAACACAAGTTTTAAACACCTATACTACCCTCTCCAAAGAAAATACTAAATCCAAGAACTTTGATCCCCAGAAATGATCCTGTAGCACTATGTTGAGAATTCAATTCCATTTCATTCAGTCGTGGTTAGTAACTCTGTCCCAGAAACAAAGAAGATTTTTCCGTGACTGCTGATTTCATAGCAGTTTTCATCAGAAGAAATGTTGGACGATCTGCCATTAGATGTCTCCGATTCATTTTCTTTCTGAATATTTTCTATGTTTGAAATTGTATTCCGGCTTCCTTTGTTCTTGGCGGAACTTGATAACGGTTCAGTCGGAACTTCATCCCTTTTCTTCCGATTTGAACATCTGATGATCGCCTTAAATGCTGCATTGAAATCTTTTCTCATCCAACAATAAATTATGGGATTAACCCCAGAATTGCAAAATGCAATAAAAATTGTAATACTTTTGATAGAATAAAGGAGATTTTTGTCAAGATTCAAGTATTTCAGGGGCCCAACAGCCATAAACGGTATCCAAAATGCGAAAAACAGAAATAGGGTGATGGCCATTGTTTTCGCTGATTTTACTTCCCTTTTCACCTTGCAATTTACGGTAGATTTAAGACGTTCCCTGTATGCCTTGACCCTTTCTCGATGTTTCTGAGTAATCATAAATATCCTTATATACATGAATAGTGTTAGAGCGAGACAAAGGAAAATGGCTCCAAATGTAAAGCTCATGGAATAGGCCTTCGGCAAGACATTAAACAAGTCGCAGTCCTTCGTACCAGCTTTGTAATTGCTGACAAAGAAGGGAGACACAAACAAACACAAATTATAGACCCACAAAAATCCAATGATAACAAGAGCTCTTTTTCTTGTCATTATGGATGGATACTTCAACGGATAAATAATGGCGATGTATCTATCCACTGCTATGGCCACCAAATTTGTAAGCGAGGCGCTCATTGAACAGACGATACTGGAGTACTTATATATACAAAGGTATTTGATGGTGGTCAACTCTTCTCCTTTGAAATAAAACGCCACATTAAGTGGCAACGTCAGAACTGCCAACAGGCAGTCCGCTACAGACAAGGATCCAATGAAAAGGTTTGTAACATTTCGAAACCGAAATTTGAATTTGATCAACGACATTATAACAAATACATTTCCTACTAAAATAAATGGAATGATGCCTGTTGATAGAATCCCTATAACGATAATGGTCTTTTCTCTAAAATCCACGTACTGATCTGTAGGCATGGCGCCACTGTAAGCTTCTATATGTACTTTGAATTTAACATTCGAAAAACATTTGAACAAGTCTGGTATTTTTGCAATATGTTTGTCTTCATTCATCAATTCCGTGAAAATGTGGAAGTCCGCGACATTTAATGGAAAGGAGTTTGAATAAAAGAAAAATGCATGTATCGACATAAATTATCCAACTGTATTAAAAACTGTCACAAAGTTCTGCACAACTAATTAGCTGATCGATTTATTCAGCACTCGCAAAACTTCAAATTCATACTGTTTGTCAAACGATTTATAACATACTATTACTGTATGGTTTGTCGCTCAATGAGCATGCATGTTTTATTCAAAATTTTAAATATAGTCCTGAAATAATTTTCTCAATATGGCACTCCGATTGCGTCAAAACTACAATAAATACAATGTATTTTCTGTAAAACAAGTGAAATATTTAGACACACAACCATATCAAAGTATTTTACCCCACCACACTCAACAATTTTTCAGTTATCTGGTGGCGTCCAGTTTTTATTGATGGAAGAGAGAACCCAGATACAATGTATCCGGGAAGAGATCACCAACCTTCCGAAAGTAAACTGGCAAACTTTCTCACATATATCGGCGCGAGCGAGAATCGAACCCGCACCGACTAGAGTTGCGAGGCTTGTGATTTGAGTGCGATTCTCTAACCACTCGGCCAAGGAGGTCCTTTATCAAAGTATTCAGTTGATCTAAAGTTTTTTGATTGTTTATTGTTTTATGCCACACTCAACAATTTTTCAGTTATCTGATGGCGTCCAGTTTTCATTGGTGGAGGAGATAACCCAGATACCATGTACCCGGAAAGAGATCACCGACCTTCCGAAAGTAAACTGGCAAACTTTCTCACTTATATCGCCACAAGCGAGAATCGAATCCGCGCCGACTGTCTAGAGGTGAGAGGCCTTGTGATTTTGAGCACAGTGCTCTAACCACTCGGCCACGGACGCCCCTTGATCTAAAGTGTTTATAGATTGTTTTTAATATAATAGGAAAATATGAAAGCAATGGCAGCACAGAAAATTATCCCAAGTGCTTCTAAATACGTTTTCCTATCCCACAAAATACAAATAACCTAGATTGCATTCATTTTATATATGAGCCATTGTATGAGAAAAGGAGTCTTATAACGTCACAATACGTAGAAAACGTCATAAACGTCAGGAACACTACATGATGTCTGCATTTTCATGGACGCTCCATTTTCCATGGAGGATAATGTAAGCTTGCTAATCGAAACATGCAACCGTACTAATATTTCAGTGTCAGCTATGTATGTTTGCAAGTCAGGGGGTGTAAATTATGTTTCTTGGAAATGCTGCATACCTCTGTGTTGTACTCTTTATTTGTGTGATCGTTTAATTTCTAATTTTATATTTACATGTATATTATGTGTATTTTATATATATACATGTTTGGATTTTTTTAACACGATTACCCCCCATACTGTATCTGATACGATATCTTTAATATTACATGAATTTGTTGACGCTTTTAATTGATTACGTGTTATATAAAGTATAAAAGCTGTCATCGACCATTCGTTGCATATATTGTCAAACGGTGCTGTTACAAAAACTATGACAGAAGCAGATGTTAACATGTTTAAAATTCTTGACATGCAAAAAAGCATCTTTATTCACAAATCTTAAGAATCCCAAATGCGTTCTCACATTGATAATAGTGAAGGGGTAAGATTGTAGGCTTAAAGTTCTAATTATACTGACACATGCGTGAAGGAGGAAGAGAAGCTTCACCACTACTAAAATGGCAGAGGGAGTCACCCAATAGATACCTTTATTTGCATGTAATTGTAAATACTACGGAAAGAGGGGGGGGGGGGGGGGGTATAAAAAAAAATATGCCAAGAAATGAATTGTTTAATATCGACCCTGAGTGATCTCGGGAGTCTTGTATCCAATTATAATCGTGAAAGTTTCATGCATTTGATTAGTTTTTGTCATTCATATAAAAGTTTGATTACTAGTATCGCCTAGGCGATGAACAACGTAATCTGGCTAATAAACTATACTGACTGTAACACCAAAAGTAGAGAAAATATTTCAAAAACAACCTTTATATCAATAATTATTTCACTGTTTTGACAATATGCAGGTGAAAGAAAACTATTATCAATTTGTATATTTGACTTGAAAAAAGAAAACAGCGTTGAATTATACGGGAAACCTTAAAATGGATTAATAATTATAATTAATTGTAAGGTCTTAGAGCATGTCATATGCAGTACTGTACCTCTCGAAAATACAACTTATTCACTGATGTACAGCACGGCTTATGCAAGAATAGGTAAAACTCGACTAATTCTTACAACTCGGAACCAGGCGACGAGAATAGATCTTGGCGATCAGATTGCCTAAATACTCCTAGACTTTTCAAAAATATTTCGGAAGGTCCAACATAAGATTTCTCTCTGACAAAACCCATTATTATGGAGTCGTTGGGTCAACACTGAAGGTCTTGACCAAGTGGTCAACAATCACAGTTTGTGAAGACTGCAAGAAATGGGCCAACATGTCTGCCACTATGGTAATGACGATTTTTTCTCTCGTAACATCGAATGCAAAACTATCTCGATTGACTACGATAGAGGAAATTCGAGTCTGTATATTGATAATCTCAGGTCGAGATGTTACTTTACTTCATAGAAGAATACGATCAAGTGGATGACCAAACAAATTAATTGTGGGATTTTTAACTCGATGTCGAAAATCTTATTGTATCACTACAGACGAATTTTCTTTGTCCTATCTTTTTATTGGCCTTTAGTACATTCGCCATTAAAATGTGTGGATTAACTCTGACCTCACCCTAGTCTCAAAATCATCTTCGCAATGCGATGAGTCATGAATGGAGGTATAACGATATATTTGACATCACGGTGTTCGCTTTGACGTCACATCGTGGGGCAATAAATTATACACGCTTCACATTTTTAAAGAGAAGGCTTATATACCGTCCTTATGTAGAGATTATTTCGATAGAATAAAGCAACGAACATTGTCATGTTGGCAGTTTTTGTCATGGCTTTATTTGGGAATAAATTGAGAAATAATCATACAATGTATACAGATATCAATGTCTGCTCAATAGATCAATAAATCAATATTTTCAATGATCAATATAAACTGTACAATAGTTGCATACTGCAAAGCAATTAAAATGTCCATTTGTAGTTGAGAGACAATTTTCAATGATCATCAGCGAGTTCAAATACAATGGCCTGCATCGACTTTATCAATAGTATATGTTGTAGAAGGTTCAATGACAATGAAACAACGATGGAATCACAATTACTGGCCACAGACCCTAGAATATAACAGAGCCTGCAGCAATACTTGAAGCAAAATTCGACCGATCGAGTCAATCCATACAATGGGCAAAGCTATGACGCAGTCGTGTCGTATACATGGCATCCGAGGAAAAACGGTAACCTACAAAAAGAAAAACAAAGAGCAGCAAGCAATCCAAAAATACAATACAAGAAAATTACTCCTATATAAAATGCGGATATAGTAAATACAAGGGGGGGGGGGGGGGGGGGGGGGGGGGCGGAGGCATTGCTGAATGTCTTCGTTCTAACATTTACCATAGGAAGAAGGTTTAGCGCATGCCTTGAGGCAACAGGGATTGCGGAAACTGACGATGTTTATCGAAAGCCGAAATTGATGCAGGTTATTAAGAGTTATCTTTATTGGATTTGCCCTATTCATCTCCATAACATGACTCATAATTTACCAAGGAATTGAAAGGAAACTTGACATTCAAGGGGTTGCTATTCTTGGCGAAAATAAAAACGGTAGCTTGTTTTCCGTTGCTGTTTTGTCAGTTAGATTCAACACTTCATCAGATATACTGAGACGTCAAAAACAAAATTCGTAATGTTCCAGAGAAGAGAAGAAAATTTTTAAAAGTTTTTCCATTTTGGCTTTAGGACTCGAAATTTAAAAATTTTGTTTCCCTTTGATGTTATATTGGACAAAAAAGTTAGGGATCGTGGACATTTTTGGTTTGATAAAGTTTTTGGGAGAAACATTTAGTGAAATACCACATATATATGTGGATTGCGAAAACGTTTTGTGACTTGAATCCTATTCACGGTATGCTTCTCACAATTTGCTCGTGCCCATGAGCCGAACGATAAAAGTGTGGTACACTTTGGGTAGTTGTGTAATAGACAATCAGCAGATATCACTATGTTATTGATAAAGTGAACAGCGATTGAATATGACTTATGTAAGGGTTAATGTACGAGTAGCGTTCCATTACGTAAAAGCAATGAAGCCGAGGCCCCAAGGCACATTGTTTTTAAGGAATGGAGTGATACGAGTATATTGACCCGCTTAAAATCCACCTTTACTAGGAAAACTTTTTAAAATTTTCTTTATTGTAAATCCATGATATCAATAATTACATGTTATTCTTTACCTTTTTTCTTCATATATAAGGTGTAGGACTATGTTAAGATACTGTTTTTAATCTTTTGCATTTCGACCAACTGCCCAAGTTTAGGCTCATTGAATAGAACATCTATCTTTAAAGGGAAGAATCACACAGGTATGTGTTCGAATTCCGGTGTGTGTAGTTATATTTCATAATTAAATATTTTGATATATTTTGCGTTTCGTTCTTATAAATTTCATATGGAAAGAGGGAAGTTAAGGATAATAGAATAAAAATGAAATTCAAATGCACAGAATACTTCGCAATTCTTTTGTTGTTTGAAACTCTCCATATCTGAAAAGTAATGGAGCGTTCAAACAAAATAATGACGTCAATAATTAAAGGTGTGCCACCACAAAGACGTCATTTACAGGCAATGAGCACAGTCAAGCAATCGGAATGCTTCAGGAATGACAAACCCAGTGAGATGTTGCTATCCGGTTTGGTGTGTCCCAGAGTGTCATCTCTAGACTCTCGACACGATTTCAGGGGACTGGTACAGTCAATGAGGGGCCTAGAAGTGGCAGAACCCGTGCCACAACACAATGCCAAGACTGGTATATCGTAGCGTTGCCCCGGAGACAGCGTTTTCAACCTCAAGATTGACTCGTCAGTTTACTCTATTCCGTTGAGAGTTTTGAATATGTTATTTGAAGAAGCCAAAGCTATTCAATACGTGGATTTTTCTGGCCAAGAATATAGACTGAATTCTATTATTATGGATGTTGACCATCACAGGCTCTTTAAACCACCGTGGATTTTCGATGATATTACTTCCGAATCAAACCGCCAATTCCTTAAACTCAAATTTACTAACAAGGAATTGATGCCGTCAACATACGCAACATTCTTCGTCATAAAAACGTTCAGTCTTGCATTCCAGATTATTACAAGTTCAAGTCTACACTTGCATTTCCTACAAATATACTTCCACTATTGCATCCAAACTTTTTAACTACAACTTTTCAGTGCCTAGATATAGACCATATTATGCTCAATCCACCTACGTGTTCTTGTTCTTCATCCTCTTTTAACTATAGTCCACCTGAACATATCGTTACTGGTAATGTTGACATAGTTGAAAACGAGGACCTAAAATCACTAAATTCAGAGATCCTCGATCCTTCAATTGGCGACAGAACGTCATCTCTATTGTGGATTCTGTGAAAGATGTGATGTGATTGACCATACCATTTTGCTGAAGCGTCTCAATTTTTCTTTCGGTATCTCTGGGGCGGCTCTAAAATGGATTGAGTCATATCTAACTCATCGTACCCAAAAAGTTGTCATCGGTGAAAGCGTATCAGGAGATCAAGTTCTGCGTTTTGGTGTACCGCAGGGCTCGGTCCTAGGGCCAATGTTATATTGCCTATTCTCGAAACCAATTGGTAATATCTGTCGAGACCATGGCATGTTGTTCCACTGCTACGCAGATGACACACAAATCTACCTCGTTATTAAACCAAATGAGATCTGGATCGACTTGAAACATCGACTTGAGACTTGCTTAGCTAGTGTGAAAAGCTGGATGCGTGCAAATCTACTCAAACTAAACCAAGATAAAACGGAATTTATTGTTTTCACACCTAAAAATCAACTTAAAAAATCAGTGTTACACCAGATTGATTTTGAGGGAGTTGCCATTTCCGAATCAGAGTGCGTAAAAAATCTTGGTGTGTTTTTCGATAAACCACTAAGCATGAAGAATCATATCAGCGCCGTGTTAAAATCAAGTCTTTTCCATCTGCGCAATATTAGCCGCATTCGCCCATTCTTAACTAAAGAAGCTTGTAAAACCTTGGTGATTGCTTTAGTAATATCAAGACTTGATTACGGAAATGCACTCCTTTACGGAATTCCTGAAACCAACGTATCAAAACTCCAAAAAATTCAGAATACAGCAGCAAGAATCATAACTCGAACCAAGAAGTACGAACACATCACTGAAGTATTAATATCTCTTCATTGGTTACCGATTAAATTTCGTACATACTACAAGATCCTTCTCTACACCTTCAAGTCACTACAGAATACATCGCCATCTTACTTGAAGGAACTGGTGACGATTTATGCGCCGTCACGAGCATTGCGCTCTGAGAAGTCAATGCTACTTACGAAACCTCGTGTGCGCACTGAAACATACGGAATTCGTCGGTTTGACCACGCAGCAGCGACACTCTGGAACAATCTACCAGACTCGCTGCGATTCCAGAAATCAATTTTTACATTCAAACGGGACTTAAAAACGTATCTTTTTAAATTAGCATACAGTGTTTAATCATTTTACCTAGACGTATATCAATTTTATTTCATGTATTTTTAACCTTCAGTCATCTTGGTGTCCTTCTGAATCTTTTGTTGTTAATATTACTTTCATTTGTATTCTAGTGTCTGTATAATTGTGTAATTTGAATTGAAGCGTTTTAATCCTTACCATGTTTACTGTATCACAGGCTTTTTGTTAATGTGGTCATGTGATATAATTTTTATCATGTTCAGCGCCTTAGGGTAAATTTATTTTTATATAGGGCGCTATATAAATGCATATATTATTATTATAAAGATGATGGAGGACCATGGGCTAAATCTGCAAAAGAACTCGATACCTTGTCAGAATGGATAAAAAGTAAAAGAGGGATATTAAAATCCCGTATCAGACATATCAAAACAGAAATGCTAACCATTTATCCTTCTGTGTTTAGTAAATCAGAAGTGATGAAAGAGTTAAATAGGTTACATGAGGGTCATGTTTTGGTTCCAGCAAACAAAGCTTGTAACACTATGGTATTTGTTTGTAAGGCTCATTATTACAACTGCATTATAAAAGAACTTGGCATTAATTCCACATTTACTAATCGTACTTGTACTCCAGCTACTTTTTCAAAAGATGAAATTCTCCAAAATCATGATTCAGGTTTAAACACGTTATATCCTTGTCAATGGAGATGAATATGAGTTGCCTTACCTATACTGGATTCCAAAATTCCACAAAAACCCTTACAAAGAAAGATACATTGCTGGATCCAGTATATGTTCTACCAAGACCCTATCTTTGCTCCTCACGAAAATATTAATTGTTGTGAAGAAGAAACTTCAAACACATTGTGCTGTTACATGTACCAGACGTGATATAAATCAAATGCGAGTTCTTAAAAAAATCTTTTAATAAATCTAAAATCGCAGACCTTTTCTCACATCAACATCAATACGTACGACCTTATAACACTTTACACGACAATACCTCACGATAAATGAAAGACTAGACCTTTTGATATCATAGACAGTTTATTCGTCAACAAATATGGAAAAGGAAATATTCATATCTAGTTATCAGTCATCCAAACAATTATTTTGTTAAACATTACTCCACACACAAGTATTCTGAAGTTGATATTAAAAAGGTGCTAAAGTTCCTCATTGAAAATATCTTCATAATAGTCTTTGGTGATCGGGTCTTCCACCAGTCTGCTGGAATTCCCATGGTCAGTAATTGTGCTCCTTTGTTAGCTGACCTGATTTTTGATTGTTTGTTGGGGGTTTTTTCTTATGACGCAGAATTCGTTGAAAAGCTACATGAGAAGAAATCACATGCTGTGGCCTTCAATTCGACATTTAAACACATCGATGTTTTTTCTATTAACAATGATCAATTTCATTCTTATGTCAATTCCATATATCCCAGTGAACATGAAATAAAAGTCACCACAGAGTAATCCACATCAGCTTCGTACTTAGATATTTTAGTGAAAATAGATTCTGACGGCAACCGGCAACTTAACATTATGACAAGGGAGATGATGTCAGTTTCTCCATTGTTAACTTCCCTTATCTATGTAGCAATATTCCATTATCACATGCATATGGTGTTTACATCTCTCAACTGATACGATATGCAAGGGCTTGTTCTGCATATGATCAGTCTTTAAATTGAGGCAGGCTACTGACAAACACGTTGATGTTACAGGGGTTTGTACATTCTCGTCTAAAGTCAGCATTTCGCAAATTCTATGGTTGTTACAATGATCAAGATTGCTAATACAACCTTCCATTAGGTAAAATAAGTCAAGCCGTCCGAGTAATATTCTGCATGAATAACCATATGTTCAAACAGATTTGCACAAGAATAACCAGGTCCCATAAAAGAAAAGGCAGGGGATGCTTACTCTTCCTAGGCATGTGATCCCACCTCTGGTATGTCCAGAGGTCCGTGTTTGCCCATCTCTCCGACTTGCATTTTCTATAGCAATTATGAGATTGATCTCTGTTCATTGTCTTAGCCTTTTCGTTATATGGTATTTACATCTATCAACTAATTTGATACATAAGAGCTTGTTCTGCACATGATCAGTTTTTAAATCAAAGCAGGCTATTGGAAAACAAGTTGATGTTACAGGGGTTTCTACAGTCTCGTCTAAAGTCAGAATTTCACAAATTCTTTGGTTGTTATAATGATCAAGATTGCTAATACAACCTTCCATTAGGTAAAATAAGTCAAGCCGTCCGAGTAAATATTCTGCATGAATAATTATATACATTTGCACAAGAATAACCAGGTCCCATAAAATAAAAGGCTTAGCCATATTTGATATTCGAATTTCATATTTTCCATGTCCTAAGGCCATAACTCAGCAAAAAATCAATGGACCAGACATAATTTTAACTTGATCTATATCTTGCCAAGGTTAAGCAATGAACCAAATATCAAAAGAATGTCTGCAAGTATGACGAAAAAAAAGTGCGGGAAAGTGAGTATTTGAGTTAATTTTCTAAGTCCAAGTATCATAATTCAGCAAAAACCACTGGATTGAAGCAACATTTGACTTGATCTTTAACTTGTTATGATAAGCAAACATTTAATGAAACCTGCATAATAAAAAAAGGTGCAGAAAACAGTCTTTGAGTTAATTTACTACATTCAAGGGCCATAATCAGCAAAAAATCAATGGATTGGAACAAAATTCTAACTTGATCTGTAACTTTTCATATTAGAGCAATGTATCAAATAAAAATAATAAATTTGAACTTGATCTATAGCTCATCAAGATTAAGCAGTGTACCAAATATTAAAAAATGTCTGCAAGCATGATCCTCCCCCCTCCCAAAAGAAAAAATAATGAAAAAAACTGGATTGCAGGACTGACAGATGTACAGAGTGCAAACCTAAAAACCCCCTCCCCCTTCACCAGTAAGGAACCGAAAGACAGCCCTACATTTAAATCTTAGAGTTCATGAAAGATGCCTGTGTGAAAAGTTTCACCTCCATATTTGTTTCTTAAGCATGACAATATTCCTGGCACCTGTGCCGGATGTGATTAGTATTATCTTATGTATCTATGACAACTGTACATGGAAGTTTTCTAACAACTCACAACTGTTTCTCATTTAAATCATAAAACAGATCTGCACGTCTCACATTGCAAGAATATTTTTTCAAGGTCATTTATTATTTAAAAGGAAAGACAAAAGTTTAAGTGCCGATCTTATATTATTTTTTTTAATATTTTGACATTACAGCAACACATGAACTATATATTACATTCATACAGTCTAAAAGTTTAAAACAGATTTTAAAAGTCGCCGACAAAAGAAGGATTGCAATCACTACATGTACATCAAATAGCAATCAGGCCTTAAATATACAAATGTCCACCATTCCGTCACCAAAATTATTTCTAGTCTTGCCAGAATTCACATTCCTTTCCAAACTCATATCGAGCATAAATATCGTCAAACAATCTTTTACAATTGACTTTGCCATCAAGCTTGGTACAAATTAAAAAAGACCCAGACATCTTGCGATGTAAAGAATATGTCTCGTGAGGTGGGGGGGTTAGTCTCTGTTCGGCCATCACTTGAATAAGATTAAAGATACGCTTGGTTGCACTCTGTGTCCCAAAATCAAACTTTTCATCACAAGCCATAGTCTCTCCCAAAATCATCACGGCATCAATATGGGCTGCCTCCATACTCTGAAACACAAAATATTTGGAGTAAATTACAAAAAGCAAACATATGGAATTTAAATTATTTTCAACTCAATTTACATCAATTCTCACACACATAAAACTGTACCATAATGACAAGTTTCACTATATCCCCATGATTCCAAAGAAATGAGATTTATTGACACTGTGGGGACTACTATTTGAAATCTATAATCTAGATGTACCTTGGTTTCATATCCAGTAAGGAAGCCACTTTCTATAGACCAGTGTCTGACACCTTCCCTGTCGCCATCTGATGCCGCTTTAATGATCCGAATATAATCATCTACAAACCTGGCAGAGAAGCTTCGACTGGCTCCAAAATCTAGCAAGGTCAGCTGCAACACAAAATAGACCACATGTGAACTAATGATAACAACACCTTGCACAACATGTTCAAATATTCAGTCTTGTCACTTCAATAACAAGAAATGTTTTAGAAACATGCTTCCCTCCTGTGTGGGTAAACTTTAAAAATGATACTGATTCTCAAAATATTGAGCAGACAATACTGTACAAGCAGAATTTTTAGCGAGGATTTAATTTTGGTATTATTAGCAAGAGTGTTGAGATAGCTAAAATTGAATATCACTAATGATTTATTTCATATCAGAGGTAATAGCCATCTTTCTTGGAAACATAAAGTCACTCAAATTAGCTTTCGCTGAATATATTAACCCATTTTTATGGGAAAATCACTAAACTTGTGTTGTGATAAAAATTTCCACTGTACGTAGTAGTTTGACCTTTAGCATTACCACCTAAAAATCAATAGGGGTCATCTATTCCTTAGAGGGTACCTGAGTATCTGGATCATCATTCTGACAAATGATATGCTTTATGTGAGTGCATTTTCTTCAGTTAATGAATCATTAGGCATATCCTCTTACTTTCTAACAGTTGGAACATTGAATGCTATAATGGGGTCTGTATGAGGAATTCTAATGACAAAGAACAGTATTTTCAGTTAATTGAAGGCATAGTAAAATAGAACTTTATTTCCTCATTTGAGATAATTGAGAATACTGACTTTTGTCTTCAATAGAACAAATTCAAAGCAGAAAACAGACTTTCATTATGTGGCAAATTGAGACAAAATTTATAAGGAATTACGAGTACAATGTTTATACAATTTATATATGCTCAAATGCAATTTCTTGATTCTTTGATTTCAAGAGAGTATGCCTCTTTCTTAGGCATCTTATCCATGCTATATAAGTATCCATGCCCCTTTCTGAGGCCTCTTTGCAATTTTAAATGATCCTTCAAGCCCATCCACTGAAGCCTAAAATCCACACAAAAAGAATGATAGGCCTCTTAAATGTTTTGATTTTATAATCATTACAACATTACTACTAACCTTTCCAGTGTCTGGATTGTAGAAAAAGTTGGCCCAGTTTGGATCAGTCTGCATGAATTTCCAATCAAACAGTTCTGTCAGACAGAGACTTAAAATTTCTGTACAGATCTAAGAAATACAAAAACCACTTCACTACACATATTTTCACAGTGCTTCTTTGAAAAATAAAATACAAGAGAAGGTGAATTTTTTGTGTTGATAAAGTACCGAAGAGCAGTTGTTTTTTATTCTGTAGGGTGATAATTTTGGCTTATTTTAGCAATTTGGAATCATGCCACCAAATTTTTAATAGCTAAATTTGAACCTAAATATGTCTGCAATAATAATACATATTTTTGCAAAAAAGATAATTCTGTATAGCACTTGTTATTTCAAAGGTATATGTAGCACTATTTAGCTTGGGATATAAATAAACTGGGTTTCTTTTTAATGTCAGTTGTTTATGAGGACAGTAAGCTATCAACACTACTCTTCTCATCAATTTTCATGTTTGGAAACTCCATGCATACCAAAATATATTCCACTAAAATTATTTGCAAACCCAAAATCTTGCTATAAGGTACTTTAAATAGTTTATCATGTCATTCTTGTCTAACCTGGTCTCTGGTTTCTTGATCGAGTTCAGCACATCTCTCAAGTGATATTCCCTCTATGAACTCCGAGGTAAGAACCTGTTTAGAGCACAGCTCTGGAACCACCCCCGGTACATCCAGCATAGTGTGGTCCTTCAATAACTCTCTGTGCAAGATTGACTGCTTGTTAGTACATGGTTCCATACCAAGCTATATTTTTTAGCTTCTAACAATACTTGACAAAAAAAGATTTTACTGTATAAAGCTTTTTATTTTCAAAGTTTCTTGTCTATATAAATTTTTGGTTTTAAATTCAAGCTTATAATATCCACTCAATATAGATGTTATATTTCACAGCAGTTTTATTTTAACGATTTTGGTCTACAGTGAAATTACATTTAAGTAAAATCAAGGCTGTACGCTGTACTAATTTCAGTACAATTTTCAATCTAACTTTAAAATAATTTCCAAAATTAAACTTACTTAAACTTCATACAGCATTTGGCTTCTCTTTCATAATCAACCTCCCAAGCCAATTCCTTTTTAGTAACCCTCATTAAATCTTCAATATATACACCTGATAAAAGAACAAATTCAATATTTAACAATCAGTTGATACAAATAAATTTAAAGCTTCCTTTTCTCATCAATTTGAAGCAGTTCATTTCATATTTTATCACATCATAGAAAACACCAACATAAGAATGCTTGGGGGAAAAAAATGCATGTTGTGAATTACATTTTCTCTAAGCAGTATTACCTTTTGGAAAAACATCCCAAATTTTCAAGACAGTTGTCAAATTGTTGATGTCACTTTCTATGCTGTTAGCAACACCGGGATACTGAAACAAGTGTCCATGAAATGTTATGTTTGTCCTCTATTTCCAGTTTTAACATTGAATCATATACTAAACAGAGGCTGCTTTTTTTTTTTTCTATTAAATTTTCACATCATACTCAGATTATTCCATATATCTAACAATATTTCACATTTCCAATGTTTTTGCCTTTGATATCTTTATCAATTGGAAATGATATCCATTGCAAAAGATCTGCATATGAATCTTAATTAATATACGAAAAAAAATGGAAAGTAAAATGTAACCATAACAAGTATTCTGAGTGTATTGCAGGCAATACAAAGTCCCCTACCAGTAGGATAATTCTGAGTGTATTGCAGGCAATACAAAGTCCCTACCAGTAGGATAATTCTGAGTGTATTGCAGGCAATACAAAGTCCCCTACCAGTAGGATAATTCTGAGTGTATTGCAGGCAATACAAAGTCCCCTACCAGTAGGATAATTCTGAGTGTATTGCAGGCAATACAAAGTCCCCTACCAGTAGGATAATTCTGAGTGTATTGCAGGCAATACAAAGTCCCCTACCAGTAGGATAATTCAGTCAAAAGTTGGTCAAGTGCAACAAAACTCAAACTTAATCTGTAACTATCCAAGACAAAGCCATGTTTAAAAGTTCATTTGAATATCTTCATCCAATGCAGAGAAAAGTCTGGAAAACCTCATGTGGAATGACAGAAGATGGACAGACTGATGGACTGAGGGTAAACTAATACTCCCCTTTTGGCAAAGCCGGTAAGGCACTAGAATATAAATTTCAGTTTTGACAATACATGAGGGCATAAAAAGCAATGCTTCATGCTAGTATACTAATCATGAATTGTTAACACACTTCATAAAGCATAGTGGCATAAAGCACCGCAGTTCATACCCTCATGGATTCCCAAAACCAAAATTTGTATCTTCAATAATTATTCTGTAATCAACCATAAACGCTGTCAATTTTCATTCATTTTATTTTTATATTTTATCTGCATATATGTGCCAAATATCAGCAAATCAACACTAAAATGGAAAGTATCTGTGTATGTACCTGGATTTTCATTGCGATTTCTCTGCCATCTTTTAACTTTCCTCTGTGCACTTGTCCAATGGAAGCAGCTGCAAATGGGGTGTGGTCAAATTGTTCAAATTTGTCCTGCCAATCTTCTCCCAACTCATTTCTCAGGACTTTCTGTAATTGATGCACATGCAATTAGAACTATCCTATCCCATTGGGACAAAATCCCCCCAAAGACATTGGTTCAAACCGAAAATACTGCTTATTCTTAAACCATTTTGGTATGATTTTCTACGTCAAATTAATATGCCAATTGACTTGACTTACATTGTCTGTAACTTGCAATGATTGACCTACAAGGGCTGTGAATTACAATGACTGTGACTTACAATGACTGACTTACAATGAATGTGACTTACAATGGCTGACTTACAATGACTGTGACTTACAATGACTGTGACTTACAATGGCTGTCACTTACAATGTCTGTGACTTACATTTATGCTGACTTACAATGAAAGAGTCTTACAATGACTGTGACTTACAATGACTGTGACTTACAATGAAAGAGTCTTACAATGTCTGACTTACAATGACTATGACTTACAATGACTGTGACTTACAATGACTGTGACTTACAATGGCTGTGACTTACAATGTCTGTGACTTACATTTATGCTGACTTACAATGAAAGAGTCTTACAATGACTGTGACTTACAATGACTGTGACTTACAATGAAAGAGTCTTACAATGACTGTGACTTACAATGGCTGTGACTTACAATGACTGTGACTTACAATAAATGTGACTTACAATGACTGACTTACAATGACTGTGACTTACAATGACTGTGACTTACAATGACTGTGACTTACAGTGGATGTAACTTACATTCATTTGCCAAGTTGGCATGAAGTCTGCACTCTGCCTGACTCGGTCAAAGATCTTTTGAAGTTTTGGGTCCATAAATGAATTGTCTGAAATTTCACAAAAACCTTTAATTAGTGATACATTACAGTATTCAAACTGTTCTAAGCTTCTTTGACACAATATCAATTTCTGATGGGATTTAGGATTTAGAATACTGCCCCATTTAAATGTTTTTTTTTTTATCTTACACAATGTTGGAAAAGTTATTTTTAAAAAAACATGTCCCATAAATCTTTCAAAAATTTAGTTTGATGAAAAAACCCATGACACTATATCTCCAGCACACATCAGTTGAGAGGGAATAAATAAAGACGATGTACACATTGAATTATTTGACTTCTGGCAATAAACTGTACTTCTACTAACGAAAACTACTGACATTTACTATAGTTTATAGTAATTATAGCATCAAAATTTACAACAATAAATTGATTTCAAAGTTTTTACTATTACTTTTGCTATATTTAGCAAATGGTACTAAGCTCCTATTAACTGTAGTATATTTTGAATGCTTTTGAATCAGTCACAAGTAACTTCTCTGTAATCATGCAACACTGAAACGAACATCAGTTCTACGAAGTATAAGTACAAAATTAAACAATCGCTCAACGTGTAGCCATCATAACACTGATAAACTCTAATATCCATTAGGAAAACTAACTTCAAATCACTTTCTAAAATAACAAATAAATGTCTTCTCCAAAGCCAGTACACTGCAAGTATTAGTATTATACACTAACGATATGATTTACGGTGTGACCTGTGACCTTTGAGATGAGCAAAGACCCTTAACATCTTGTAACATGACTTTAAACACTTAACATGGTTAATCTGCCTTTTCATTTAATGAGGAAAATATAACACAGACAAGAGAAACAGTGCATTGTGATGTTACGTTAGCTGCAATGTTTTTTCGTTTAAACCAAGCAGTTATTAACAACTTGAGAAAGCTTGTCTGGATATTTAAAATATTTGTGGTACTTTCCAAATTATTTATTTATTTAATCTACAGAGTTACCAATAAAGTACATCACAGTGATGACAATATTTGAAATGAGCTCATCGCATCACTTTCTTGAAAAAAACTTCAACTGTTGTAAGTGCATTCAATTTCCAGTTTGAGAACTGATATTTTCATGCCTCTTAACATTAACTTTAAAAAACACTAAGAAATACCATTAGCTGGCAATGTTTCTGCTTCATTCATAACATGTGGTTTGCTAAGAAAATTCTAATTATCATCCATGATTTATATGATGATTAAGCAAGGAAATGAAATAACCAGATGTGCCATCATGATGAGTGAAATGATCTGGCATCTTTCATTGACCACAATGAATCTTACCCTATGTTATTAAAAGTGATAATTATAGGACTCTTCTCAATAATATCCCCGACTCTGTGAAATATGACTATCAGATACACGTGAAATGTGACTATCAGATACACATGAAATGTGACTATCAGATATATGTGATTATCAGATACACGTGAAATGTGACTATCAGATATATGTGAAATGTGACTATCAGATATATGTGAAATGTGACTATCAGATATATGTGACTATCAGATATATGTGACTATCAGATACATGTGAAATGTGACTATCAGATACATGTGAAATGTGACTATCAGATACAGGTGAAATGTGACTATCAGATACACGTGAAATGTGACTATCAGATACACATGAAATGTGACTATCAGATATATGTGAAATGTGACTATCAGATACACATGAAATGTGACTATCAGATACATGTGAAATGTGACTATCAGATATATGTGAAATGTGACTATCAGATATATGTGAAATGTGACTATCAGATATATGTGACTATCAGATACACGTGAAATGTGACTATCAGATATATGTGAAATGTGACTATCAGATACATGTGAAATGTGACTATCAGATACACATGAAATGTGACTATCAGATACATGTGAAATGTGACTATCAGATACATGTGAAATGTGACTATCAGATACACGTGAAATGTGACTATCAGATATATGTGAAATGTGACTATCAGATACATGTGAAATGTGACTATCAGATACAGGTGAAATGTGACTATCAGATACACGTGAAATGTGACTATCAGATACACGTGAAATGTGACTATCAGATATATGTCGTACTAGCTCACCCTGTATGCTTATCATCTGTCCAAGTTTTAGGGCAGCCCCTCTAGCTCGGCACAGTCTGTCTACAATACGCTCAGCGTTCTCCTCCGTCAAAAATGGATTCTCTCCAGTCAAAGTTCCTGTTTTGCTGTCTGTCAAAAATAAAATTTACAGCATCTTAAAAATTGCTCTAATAATAGTCCAGAAGACTGTGACATACTGCATATATTAATAGAGAAAATCCTTTTTCGTTACTTTTTGTAAATCCATATATTTTTTAGAAGACAGGTATCTTCAAAGAGAATTGTTGGATGCATAATCAAAAATGACAAAGCTCACTTCAATAAGTGAGGCAATATCTCACATAAAATGAGTCTTTGATAAGATAAGCCTTACATAATCTCAGTAAGGTTTTAGTTATAAGTACACATCACGACAATTGATCGTAAATCTTTCTGTGTATAATTGCTACAAGGCTTTCACTTGGACACCACTTAAAACACACAAATAAAATTCATCACTGGCATGACGTCTGCATGCAGAGACACATCATCTAAATACATTTGGACCAGACAGCTCAGGAACAGACATGTTCCTTTAGTTTTAATATGGAATGCAAAATGCATGTCACTGCTATGGATATACAGACTTTTGAAATCATATCCCGTAATGTATATTGATGATGAGCACACTTACAAAGAATTCACTCTGTTTGCAAAGTGACAAGAAAATACTGAAAATTCTATTGGATATAACAACGTTTGATTATGACAGTTTTTCACAGGCCCAGGAGGTTTGCTGTCACAGTGTTGTACTATATGTATGTTCATACAAATTCTGCCATTGAATAACGATAGATTTTACTTTTAGATTGGTACCTGTCTTTCTTAGTCCCAGGCCTCGCTTTGTTACCTCAGACAAAGCACCAACCCCAAGGCCAACAAATAAACCTGCAACATAAAAGACAAATTTTAGTAAATTTTTATTGTAATCTTCTTTTCAATCCTCAGCATGCTTTTTAGTTGATATCACATGTGTGCAATAATTGTAGAGTACAATGCAGCTAACATATGATTGTAGCTAGCCACGCTTATGGAGTCCGGGAGTACCTAACTTATCATGGCAGTATGATCTGTGATGTACAGTAGTGTGAAGGAAGACAATAGGCATGCTTTGTAATGATACTCTCTTGTATTTTTTACCCCATTGGGATTCGGGTTGTTAGAATAGATCCTCAGTACCCCTTGCTTGTCGTAAGAGGCGACAAAATGGGGCAGTCCTTCAGATGAGACTGCAAAATCCAAGGTCCTGTGTCACAGCAGGTGTGGCACGTAAAAGATTCCTCCCTGCTCAAAGGCCATAAGCGCCAAGCATAGGCCTAAATTTGCAGCTCTTCACCGGCAATGGTGACGTCTCCATATGAGTGAAAGATTCTCGAGCAGGATGTTAAACAATATTTAATCAATCAATCATAATCTTTTGTTTTTCAGTCACTGTTGCTAACCAAGCTTACAGAGTCTGATAGTACCTACACTACTAATACCTCAAATCGTGCCTGTATGATCTATGACGTAGTGTGAAGGGAGACAACAGACATACTTAGCGACAATGATGACACACAGGCATTGGTGTATATAAAATTTCCCAAGAGCAACTTATCAAAGAATTATTTCTCTTTGCTCTGCCACACATGGCATCTTCCATTCATTCTGCAACTTAAAGAGCTAACAATTCTCAAAGTTGAAGATGACCTTGACCTATGACTTCTGACTTTGAATGAACTATGACAGTAGTATATTAAGCACTGCATACCTCCAAAGTTGGCCACTCTGCTAATCCTTGATGATGGCACTTTCCTCTCTTTAGCAGTTTCACTCAGCTACAATACATCAATATTAATATATGATATAATACTTATACTATTAAGAACATAAATGTAAAGGAGGAATACACTTTGACTGGTATTACAGAAGCACTGGTATGTTATTCTGCAAATCCTCATTCCTTTATTTTCATTTATTATTAGATATTACAATTTTCTCAAGTAAATATACACATATGATGACATCATGTCTTGTACCTATCATTTTCCAGAGAGACAAAATCTGTCACTTCACTGACTGCTCTACAATTGTTCTACTCCATAACACATTCACTGCTGCTATGCATCAGATCTGCATTTCTACATACAGCAGTATTTAATAAACACTGTAGGCATATTTACAAAATTGAACTACAACACATCACATGATTACATACCATTTTTCACCTTTTTGATGAAAATATACTTTCAAGTATACACATGATACATGTACCTTTTGTTTGAATGTGAAGAAATTTGTAAAATACCTTTGGTGCCGACTTAAATGATGATAGTGGCATGCGTTTGACAGTCTTTGTCATTTTCTTCACTTCCTTCACAGGCTCAGCAACAGTCTCAGATTTATCACTGGATTCTGCTGTCTGCTTTGTCTTTGTATTTTCCAAAATGTCTTTCAGTATGGTCTTTGAAGGAGGTTTTTTACCTACAGTGGAACTCGGAGTCTTAGTGAGAACTTCATCCACTTCTGTACGCGACACCTCCTCGAAAAGTGCTTCATTCACTCCAAGCGCTGTGCTGTAGTCACTGGAAAGATTGAAATCAGAATCTGTGTTGTCCATCATTGGGACTGACATAGAAGGGCCATTTGTTTTCAGGGTACTGACCACAGTAGAGGCCTGCTTAGCCATCATCACTGTCTTGTCCTTAATCACATTCTGAAAAACAATATACAGTCCTGACCATGAGTGAAAAAAATATGTTGTATGTGACACACAGTTCTTGTTATGACATGCTTATATAGGTGGTGTCTTTTGTCTAAAAAGAAAGTATCTCTGACAGAAATCAATGTAACATAAAATTAGAGAAAACAACACATGTTGAACTGTAGTCATTTAAGATCTTCTTTGAAACAATATCAAACTTAAATTAGGACATACCGAAATTTCATACAATACTCAGTCTACTTTTCATTTCTGTTTCATTTTTGCTATTTTTAATACTGGCAAATAATTGTGAAATTAAAACTGTAGAGATTATAACACAAGAGTGGACAACAGATCATGACTTTAAAACAGTGAAAACATTTGTAGACCCAGGAAATAACAAGGAGTGAATTTAATGCCACATACAGGAACACTTTATAACACTGTACATCAGTGATTCAGCATACCGGTATATTGCTTTGACTGGAGGTCACATCCTGTACCACTGTTTGAGATTTAGCTATGACTTTTTCTGCTGCTGTTTTCAGGGAACTGTTCCTCCATACTTGTTTAATCTCTGGTCCCTGTGTTTCCACCAGGGCTTTGGTGATGTATTCCAAACCTCGCAAAAAACCTGCTAAGTCAGACCTTCTGGCCATCCCTGTCAATCTAAAATGATAAGGAGGAATATCTTTTTGTATTTGATTTGAAGACCATGGTTTTCGCTATCAGAACAATATTCAAGTTACAGGCCTCAGTATTCCAGTCTACCTCACGATACGATACATATCATGGTATGAACATGCGATATGTTATATAACACAGTACAATTTTAATGACTGATCACTTAAGATTTCATAAATTTCTTTTGTTTATTTTGTAGTAGTAGAACATTTAGTATCATTTCCAAAATAAAACATAAGACTTCTGTAGTAATATGTAGTTCATTTTGAAATAAGTAAATGGAAATTACTACAAGAACACAATTTTAAATTTATGCCTTTAGTACATTACTAGAACATTTTTAAAACATGTGAAAAACTATCATTCCAGACAAATGACACACATGGCTTACAACTGTATCATGACAAAACGATACTTGTATAATTACGATATCCACTTGATATATTCACTTATTGTTACACCGCTAATCACTATAATGTACAACTTATAACCACAGTACATATAAATAATTCACACGGAATCATGCAGGGATGACCATTATGTTAACAGAATTTCATGGATTAACAGGCATTCTTAGTGTATTGCAGGCAATACAAAGTTTCCTATCAGTAGGATAGTTCAGTGAAAAGTAGGTCAAGGGTAACGAAACTCAAACTTGATCTGTAACTATCCAAGACAAAAGCCAATGCGGAGAAAAGTCCGAAAACCCTCAGGCAGAATGACGGATGGGTGGACAGACAGACCATGGGTAAATCAATCATCCCCTCTGACAAAGCCGTAAGATAACTAATAAATGGAAATATTAGCTTTCAGTACAGACACCGTCCAAGGTCTTTCTTTGAAAGGTCATGTGACTGCTGACCAATGTGACTGCTGACCAATAGATTAACAGGAAATTGGTCCAGACAACTAATTAGCATAATACTCCTCCAAACTGCTTAATATCTTCTTAATAACAACCAGTGCCATGGATAACAGTAGATATATTTACCCTGTATACAAGCAGGATAAAGTAAGTTATATATCCAAAATAAACCACTCTTAATGATTATTAAATTTCAAAATAAAATAAGACAAAATGGCAAAATAATTCATTACATGTACAAACATTTACTTTACATTGACATACAGAAGGGATTAACACTGATATGCCTGTAATCCAATCTTAAACACATGAACTCTACTAAAGTAGTTCAAAAGTAGCTCCCCAATAATACATCAAACAATTTCAACAATAAAGAAGAAATAAAATATACAGCATTCATGATTTTCATCTGTTACATTCAAGACATTTGGCATCACAATGCAATGGGCAGCTATAAATCAGCTTTGAATTTTTTCAGTGCAGATTTAACACCAGATCCTCTACATTCCCTTCATTTCAAATTTCAATCTAAGAGTTTCATTTAGGTAAGCTGTGTTATTAACGATCTACTGTAACAATGGATCTCTAAACTTCCTACCTATCTCTAAGGTCAAATTTTTAGCAGTGTAGCTTTTCATTTGAACTAACTTGACCCGCATTGCTACATTATGCTTTTTAACAAAATTTATTTGAAAATAGTACTGTAGAGGAAAACAAAAATGTGAAAGTTACTGGACACAAGCACAGACGCTGGACAAACTTCTGACTTCATAAATACAAACTATACCTTTTTATCACAGAAAAATCAAATGTATAAATATTTCTGATATTTTGATGAAAAGCGAGTGATTTATCCTTTTCATACATGCATTTTGCTACTAGATGAATGGCGGTTAGCAACGAGTGCAATGAAAACACAGAAGTAAATGATGCTTCTCCTTATTCACTCACAAGAACTATATGCAATCAGTTATTGCCACTAAATCAAGTCTCAACACTAAGGCCAAGATTAAGACAGTGAAAAATTTATTTGGCAGTTCTCTGTGAATAACATTCAGGAAATGTGAAGGATTTGGCCAGTGTTAAAATATTGTGTGATGAATAAAATCTTTTTCTTTTTTTTTGGGGGGGGGGGGGGGGGGATTAGAATAAAACACTACAGAATATCCTGGGTATAATAAAACATTACAAAATGGGTATTTTAGGATAGGTTCTCCTCAATAAAAAAAAAGCCTCTAGGAGGCATGCTTTTATACCAATCCTATGAGTGTTTTTATGCATGAATTGACTTACTAACGACTCATAATTTGAATTTTGGTATTTTATTTCTTGGACTTTTCTTTCACAGTTCCCTTTTCTCAAAGTAGCTAGATTAAGCTACTTCTAGCAGGTTGATAAAACGTTTCAAAGCTTAATATACAGGTTGTTCTGAACCTGTGTACATCTTATGCTTGAAGTGGCTAAGGTACGAGCAGAGTTCGAACACCCTACCTACAGTAACATTTTACATTTTAATAGAAATGTTGCTGGTCAAATCTGAAATCCACAGCCCAATCATATCACGAGTCATCTGCAACAGATCAGGATGTCAAAGACAAACAAGGGCAACGCATGAAATTAAAATCTGTTTATGTAAAACACTATAACAATCCTAAACAATCACTATATTACTTACTTTTGCTTTATATAGTGCTTGGCTCATTTCAGAAATGCAACACAAAGAAATCCCAGTTTTGTAACTTTTAAGCTACGCCGTCAGTGCACGTTTATTCACTCATGTTTTGATTTCGTAAGCACATGTTTAAATGTGTGCATCACGATCCCGATCCATATAATAAATTAGTGATACAAATGCCCCCGCTGACATTAGAGTTTGAAATTTAAACGTCCAAGGATGTAAAATTCATATTGGGTGCATATGAAACAAAATTATTGATACTGGTAATTTTGTTTTCTTGAATCAGTTGTGAAGGACAGGGAAATGCAAGGTGGACCTCATAATGAATTATAAAGATACTAATTAAGAAGACACGCTAATGATGTTTGTCAAGTAATCAATGTCTGGAGGAGGGTGAGTTCTGACTAGATTTTGTTAGAGTAATATACCTGTGTCTCGAGACAGACCCTCGCCACATTGATCATCCGAGGATTTCAACGATAGAACATTCTAAGTACTGATTGGTACACTATGAACTTTAGGGGCGGTAAATCTGGTACAGGTGGGTCCATATTAACAGGAGAGTGAAGGATCTGTTAGTTATAATTAGAATCTATTAGAAAGTACACACTAAGAATCTATGTAATCTGCGTTTCATTATAAAGGTACTCACTAAAATTATGCTTATCATGTCAAAGAACATCAGAAAAAAAGTCCAGAAAAAGTTAATAATTTACATTTTTTTTTAAAGTCAAGCAAAGGGTAATAACTTTGGTGTAAATAGGTCAATCGACACAAAATTCGAATAGGATTAGGCTAAGTCATCAGTATAAGGAAACAATAAAAAAATCATCTCACTAATTACAAGCATTGAAAAGAGGAAAACAGTGAATAATTACAAATTTTCAAAATTTCAGAGTAATAACTTCGCTGAAAAATAATCAAACGATGTGAAACTCTCTCTCTCTCTCTCTCTCTCTCTCTCTCTCTCTCTCTCTCTCTCTCTCTCTCTCTCTCTCTCTCTCTCTCTCCGATTCCTTGGTGCATAAAAATTAGAACCTTTACTGAAAACCCTAACAAATGTATAGACTTATAATCCATGTTGCCCCGCGCTATGATCTGAATTTAATACACTTCTGTATGGTATATATGTTGTCTCGCGCTATATCTGAATTTAACACATTTCAGTATGGCATATATGTTGCCCCGCTGTTTTATTCAATGTACGTCTGAAAATAATGAATAAAAATGAGAAATAAGTTGATTGGCACCTAACACATAACGGGATCAAATTAATTGAGAACTTTGATTCCGTAGGATTTTTTCGGATACTAGAATTTTTTAAAATATCCATTGTAGTATGATATTTACAATATTTTTTTTTTGGAAGGGGGGGGGGGCATTGTGTGGAATATATGATTAATGCAACAGTTCATGGAAGGTTATTGGGGTGCGTGGCGGATTAACGGAATTAAGTACTCAAGGAAATGTGGATATATATATATATATATATATATATATATATATATATATATATATATATATATATATATCGATTGCGTCTATGATAACATGCCTCTACTGAGATTAGGGATTAGGGAGATTGTTATCATCTAGATACAATGTATATCGATTTTGTTTGAGAGAGAGAGATAGAGAGAGAGAGAGGATCATTTTAAAGATTACCTATTTTGTTTACGGTTTGAGAATTTAATATAATATGAAATCAACGTTTAGGGAAAAAAAATATTACAAGTTTAATATTTCATGATGTTTCGGATATTGATTTATATAAACCTTGGCTATTCTTGAGTATAAAAATAATCGCTATCCATACAAAAGATTTATGCCATTTTAATGCCCATGGTACAAAAAAAATCTTCGTGATTATATCGTCATTATAATGCTGTCCTTTGAGGATAGAAGTTCATATTTTTAATGAAAAAATTAAAATCATATAACAAAACAGTGACTAGTCAGCAGAGATGGTCTTATTTTATATCAATTTCTTGGGTAAATTAAACTGACAGCTAAATCAAAAATCCAATATGTGGTAATCTCTGGTGCTTCGCCTTCCTGTAGTCCACACAGGGGCGATATTCTGGAAAGGTTTGTAACAACCCCCACCCCCACCCCACCACACACACACACACACACGTCCCTGATCCCTTGCCGTTTATATGTACCCTCTGAAATCTTCCCAATTAATCCTATTAAAAAGAGAAAAATCTGGACAATAATAGATTGAGAGAATAAAAGTGAAATGAAAAAAGATTGCAGCCCAATCGCTACCCAGAGTTGTCATTCTTTCTCTCACGAGTCTGGGTCTAAACAATGATACACACGGACATTTTCAAATCGGAGGGGATGATGTCTGTCACTGTTGCTGATGGCAAACTAACAACTCAATGACAAACGGGATGATTTCATTTTCTCCACTGTTGACTTCTCTGATCCATGTAGCAATATTCCATGATCACCTGCATATTGTGTCTATATCTAACAATTAATTCGTTACGCAAGAGCTTGTTCTGCAGATGGTTAGTTTTTAAATCGAGACAGGCTATTGACAAACAAGTTGATGTTATAGGGGTTTGCACATTCTCATCTAAAGTCAGCATTCCGTAAATTCTATGGTCGTTATACGTTCTAGTTTGCCAATATAACCTTGCATTAGGTCAAATTGCTGTCTGACGTGTTTCATACCGATTGTTAGGTCGTTTTCGGTACACTGATTCTGACTGCGAGTTACTCCGTTTATCTAATGAAGATACAGTACTCACGACGGGCGTGACCGGTCGACAGGGGAGGAGTACTCCTCCTAGGCACCTGATCCCACCTCTGGTATGTTTGCCCATCTCTCTGATTTGTATTTTCTATAGGAATTGCGAGATTGAGTACTGTTCGTTATCTTGGCATTTTCATTCAATCAGTTTAAACTTAGGTTCTTATTATTCATTGTTACTGTCAACAAAGTAGTGGAGTATCAGTCAATATATCGTATTCTGCATCGTGGAAAGAAATTAACATTGCGTGTAAAAATTTCAACAACAAAAATTAACGATGTAAAAAAAAAAAACAAGGGGGGGGGGCAATGCCCCTTACCTTGGCCTCCTCGTTATACGTGCCTTAGACCAGCTATTCCGATAATCCATACATAAATATAATTGATGGCTATTAAGTGCTAGAGAAATTGATCAGAAATATTTGATAGAGACTTTGCGGGTAGTACATCAGTGCAATATGTTTACGCTATCATTTACTGAAATCACAGGAGCAGAATGGAGAACTGAAATTAATCAACAGCAAGTCAGAGAAAAGTGAGTAGCTCTGATTATGGCACGGAGGAGTAGGGAATTAAATAACAAATATGTTTGCATGAGAAGACTGGTATCCAGTTGACTGGATACACACCACTGCGGTAGATACGGCAATGAAACAAGAGATTCGTGGGTCACAAGGCTCACCTGAGGCACCTTGCCTTCACGGAGCTTTGAGCTGACCCTGATTATGCCCAACATTAAGTCAACATCTACAGCTATGAAGCTATATACTCATATGTCAACATGCTTTAAGAATTACGTGTGTTTTGATATCAATGGACAGAAGATATGGATTGATTCCTTCAGAGATCTGATATCACCCCTACAATAGGCCTATTTCTACTCCAATCTCCAAACGTCAGAATTCTATTCAATAAGCCGATTTCTTTCCCAGTCTTCAGGGGTCACAATTCTAATTCAATAAGCCTATTCCTGTCTTAGTCTTCAAGAGTCACAATTCTATTCAATAAGACTATATCTATTCCAGTCTTCAGGGGTCACAATTCTAATTCAATAAGCTTATTCAAACCCCTGGAGTCACAATTCAAATATATCCCAGAGGTTTTTGTTTATCCTTCATGATGAAAGTTTTATAGTCTAAAGAGTTTCAAAGGTATAATATTTTGACATGTCAAATACTCTTATTTGTACAGCAGATTTTTCAAGAAAGCGTGCATCTGGGGGTACCCAGTACCATATGTGCTGGTAAATCATTACAAATCAAATACTGGAACAGTACAGATCAACTACATATTTCTTTTCGAAGCGAAAACGCCGCGATTGAATGAAGTCGATAGGGGTAGGACCATTGCTATGATAACGCAGGGACATTTGCAACGTCATGTAGTCCTGCAATATGGTGTACATGAGACAACAATATCCAGTTTAGTTGGGCGTGTCGGAGCCACAGGGAGATTGGTTGATCGTCTCAGGAGCGGACGCCCGCGCGATACGTCGTGACGTCAAGGAAGAGAAGTACGTCTTTCTCACCTCCGTAACAGATTTCAGACGGCGACAGAGACGGTGCATCAAGTTGTCGACACTCATAGTCGGCCAGTGTGTCCAAGAACGGTTAGGAATCGGTTGCGGGAGTTTAATTTAAGGCTACGACGTGCCTATATTGGTCCGCCATTTATGCAGAGGCCACACCAATGCAGAATGCAGTGACTGCTTGCATATGCACCTAATCGATTTCGTATGGCCCACTGGAGGCGCGTGTTGTTTACTGGCGAGTCTCTTTTCACGTTTTACAGGTCAGATAAACGGCAACATGTCTATCCACGCGTTGGCTCCTTTGCCAGACGCTCGGCATTCAGAGGTGAAAATCACGGATCTTTCGGATATGACCTTAAAAACGGAGGTCCCGTGTCCCGGCAGGCGCTGGGTCATCTAGCATATAGTTTAAACTATGCTTTCTACAGTGATAACATACATATGTAGCATAACGTTCTTCCTCTTATCCATCAACATAACCTTACATTGCAGCAGGACAACGCGAGAGCCCGTGTTGCTAAGGATTGTCGTGACTTTCTGACTTAAAACGTCACAGTTCTTGATGGGCCACCACACAGTCCTGATTTGTCTCCAATCGAGCAGCTTGACAGGAGGGTTATAAAGTATAATGTCGCTCAACTCGTGCAGGCCCTTATTCAGGAGTGGAATAAGACATATGTCGCTCAAAGGAGAATAAACACCTTGATGGAGTCAATGTTAAGGAGAGTAAGAGCAGCGACTGAAGTCAGGGGTGGGCACACATGGTACTGATTGGATGAGAAACGGCGTAAGGTACCCTTGTTTTAACGCTATTGACGCAAACACCGTCTGTGATGGGACCAAAAAAAAAAATCATAAAAATATATTTAGTAATGATGAAATAATTGAGAAACCCAAACAATAAACTAATTATCAATGAATCATGTAAAATACACTGTAAAAACTCATAATACACTACATAAGATATATTGCAGCATTGTTGAAAGTTCTGGAATAAGATTAAACCATAGGCGCCAGATGTGTGTGTGTGTGTGTGTGTGTGTGTGTGTGGTAGGGGGGGGGGGAGTCCTAATTGTGACATTTTTTTTTTTGCATGTGTATGTCATTCAATCATGAGATAATCTGTTTGGAAAATTGTAATTTGTAGATAACACTATAGTATTACTATAACTGGAGAACGATGTTCTTGATAGTCATCAAGCTTCATAGTCATCAAGCTTCATAGTCCTTTCAAGAGTATTTATTCAGAGCTAGTCATCACCAGGTGTAGGTAAAGTGTCATTTTGAACTGTGCATCGTAGTGAGATTCAATTCAACGTGGGTTTTTTGTTGTTGTTGTTGTTGTTTTTTGTTTTGTTTGTTTGGTTGGGTTTTTTGTTGTTGTTGTTTTTTTGTTTTTGTTTTGTTTTTTTTTGTTTTTTGGGGTTTTTTTTGCCGCTAGCTGTCCACCATTGACGAATCTGATGAATTCTTGCATATGAATGTGATACGTATAAACTTTATAATTTTTGCTCAGAATGAATTGTTTTATATCAAAGGGAAAAAAGGACCTTGCAAAGGCGGATCCAGAAAAGTTTAAAGGTGATGGGTGGTTGCAACCAAAGCTCTCTTACCTTTTCTTCCCAAAAAGGTGGGGGCGGAGGGGTGGGGAAAATTACAAAACATGACCACTTTTTCTTAACAATAATCTAATGAAAATTACATTCGCTCTCAAGTACATTTCAATTAATTGGTGTTAAAAATATTTCAATCAATGGACGATTTCAACCCCCGTAACTCTCCTCTATATCTGCTACTGGGACCCATTCTCTTACATAGGTGTCGCTGCGCTACTCTCCGCATTCACTCTGCCAACGCTTAAAAATGTTTTTTGCCAAGATTCTTGGCAAAGTTAACCCGCCTGTCAATATTGTCTGGATACAGAAACTGTAATACGGTTTTAAAATGTTAATGAATTCTTGATATCTTGCATAATTGATCAAATTGATAACCTCCTTCTTCAGGCAAGGACTGTAATCAGTGAATCTATGGACATTTAAAATCTTCATTATTGTAATTATTAATAAAGACTATAAATGATAATTTAATTGATGTAAATAATCTCTTGCACACATTTTATCCACAAAGTTTTCAGGGAACTATTTCGCGGAGGAAAAAATCAAAATGATCACGTGTTAGTCAAAATGGAGGGAACAGTGAACAGAGTGAACGAAGCGTTGAAGAAGTACGATGAGTCTATTAGCATCAAGGATAAGCTTGTTTGAGTTTCCGCCCTTTTAGCTTATGGGTTGGAGTTTGTCCAGCAGAACACACAAAACAATCCACGGCTGTAACTTTTACTGGTGTCGCCATGTTTTGATCATGTGATCGAATTATAGTCATGTGGTATGGAACTACTTTTCAAGCGTTGACAGAGGTGAATGCGGAGAGTAGTGCAGCGACACCTATGTGTAAGAGAATGACTGGGACCAAGCATAAAGGGCACCTGCTTATGATCATTAGTCACACTTGGAATTGGTTTCATGATCGCATTTCTGTTAAGTGGTAGTTTATCCTATTACATTGATGATTAATTTAAGTATTTCTCTGTAGATTAGAAATTGTGCTTTATGATAAAATAGTTTTAGTAATATAGCTGAGAGATATTAACTCAGTTATCTACATTCAACATCTAAAGTAAGAAGTTTAACTTAATCACCGAGAGCATGTAATATATTTGCAAGCGAGGAGGGGCGACAAAAAGCGCCGATAACCACGTTTTATAAAATACTTCAGGTGTAAATCTTGAAATTTTTCACAATCTTCAGTATTTCTGAACACTTCGTGAATAAGTAAATGAATATCTAATTTTGACTTTATTTTTTTATCTGACCCACTTTCATATCTGTTTACCAGCGATTGACGTAAAAGCTAAAACATAGAATTTATTGGGGTCAGTCGCACCTGATAAAATACTACCTGTTGACATAGTCTGCGTAATAATATTGATGTTAGTTTATTCGGTCTCCATTGCCACAAGAGTTCAGGAATACAAATATGTGTATATTGAAATTACGTCTTCCCGCAAATTATTGGTGCTTGCCAAATTTACGGAAAAAAACATTTAGAAGATATTTTATATTTGTGGGAGTTTCTAATCATATGATAATGTATAGAATCATTAAATTTTGTAGTTTTCTAATATATGAAGATATTTTTAAATCCTGACTCGCTACTTTACAACACGAATATGAAATTCGATTCCTTCTAAAAAGAACACGGTGGTAGATTTTTTATGCCTTCATTCTATATAAGTGAACTACTACAGCAATTTTGATATACATTTATTTTCCTCGGTGACGAAAAATGCATGGCATAACTAATTTTCTCTATACTTCCAGTATTGGCTAATTATCTCTCCTTAAAGAGGTATGACCCTTTACTTCTAGCGAAGGTTTTGTAGGAAGTTTGGTTGAGACTGGTCTTGTGGTTCTGGAGAAGTCTAGAATGCCGGAAACGACGGTCATATGGATGTTGTGGCAGAATGCGTTTCCGCAATCCTTCCACAGAATCACAGAACAGTGCTGGGACTAAACCGGTCGCGGTAGCTCAATAGTAACTATGAGTGTTCGCTTCAGAACAGGGAGGTCCTGCTCGTACCATGGCCGCGTCAAACCTAAGATGTTTACATAGGTAACGATTGCTCCTTCGCCAAACGCTCGGCATTTAGAAGTGAGAATCACTGGTCTATGGAGCGCCAAATTAACATAAACGCAAATAACTGAAGATATCTTCGATTATTTGAAAATATCATCAGTTCATTTGGTGTGCGCAACAATTCAAAAGATCTCTTAAAATAATTAATGGAATCTTCATTCTGAATTTTTGCGCGCATTAATTGAATTGATGATTGAATAATTATTCTACTAAATTGATGCGCGCTATAATTGAATTGTTGTTCCTGTCAAGTGAATTGATAATATCAACAAGTGAATTGATGCGCGCTACAATTCAATTGAAGAGAGCAATAATTCAATTAATGCGCGTATCAATTGCATAATTGCAATAATTTAATTATTGCTCCCTTCAATTAAATTAATGATATCATTACTTCATCTGATGCACGCAATAATTCTTTTAGAGAAAGGAACTATATAATTAAAGATGTCTTCAATTCAACATATCCACAATTGAATTAATGATATCTTTAATTGATTTGTTGCTCTCATTAAAAGAAATGTGCGCATTAATTCCTTATACAAAAACGTTATCTTCGATTGAATTAATGGGATCATCAAATCATGTACTTTGTAATTGCTTAACAACAGTCTTTAACAAACCAACAATACCCCACCCATTTAATGTATATGTTTGGCCTCTGGGGTGAAATGATGTATCCACGTTTCATCTATAGTAACAAATCTCTGAAGAAAGTTAGCAGGATCTACCTCTAAAAGGTTTAGATACGCACGTCACAAAATGCGCCTAATGTGCTTCTGATCAACTGTCAGAAGTCTTGGTACCTAACGGGCTGAAAGCTTGCTCATTACAAGATCCTCTGTCAGAATGAAATGTACTCTTTCCTGTGGAATGCCAACTGCACTGGTTATATATATTTCTGTAACTCGCCTGTCAGTCATAACAATATGATGGAATTTATTGACCATTTCTGGGGTTGCAACAGTGACAGGCCTTCCAGGACGGACGTCATCCTCAAGGCTCTGCCTGCCGCGTTTAAATTCCGACACCCACCTTTTTGCTATAGCATATGAAGGGGCATCTTTCCCTAGTCATATCATTATGTATATATTATTATCCTTAGGTGTTAAACATTTTTATGCAAATATTGGATCACCGACTTTGTCCATTTGCAAAAGTCACTTGCCTTGTTTACTTTAGTGCTACATCGTCGATATAAACTGACCGGATGACACCAGTCTTCAGGTACTGGGCTTTAATTTGTCAGGGAACAGTAGGGCTGAAAAAGGACATTGATTTTATCCTCCTTTAATACAAGACTCACAACATATCAATCAGCCGTCGTACAATAGGTTCTACAAAACCTCCAGTTCAAAGAATATTGGTTAGTCAATGAAAAAAGTTTAGTTAAAACAGTTTTGTTATATTATTATAAATCAATCAAATTTTGACAAGCTCAAAAACGAAAGTCACCATAAGTGAATCTATGACATTTGTAAGTGCGGCTTCTATTGAATAAAGGAAGTGGAATCATTATCCTTGAATATTTCTCCCGCGAAGAGGGTCTTCTTTTGAAACTTCAATTTCCTTAACCAAATAATGTACGTAAAAACTGTTAAAAGATAAATTAGAGGCAGTAAGAAGGAGCTTCATGAAGATGTGCGAGACTAGCCTTGTATGAAGTTCAACACTAAAGAAAAGAGAAAAGACAAGTCTGCACACACACACACACAGAGTAGAGGGTTTTTATAAATGATCGGTACCAGCGCCTGCTGCGACACGGGACCTCGGTTTTTAATGTCTCATCCGACAGCATACTCGAACACACACACATACGCCGAGCGTTTGGCGAAGGAGCGGTTACTATGAATGTTTATGTTACTGAATTCACGACCCCCCCCCCCCCCCCCGGGTCACAAAGCTACATGTAACGCTCTAACCACCGAGTCACTGGGACTGAATTGGAATCCTCATTCTTGCATCTTTTTCATGACACAACAGGAAGAACATGGTCCTAGATGCAAGACGGGCATCTCTGCTACGTCATAAAATTTGGACAAGTTATATAAAGAATTTCCCCTCATGTAAAATGAAATCAAAAGGTCTGTAGCAATCAGGCTATTCTCTTTAGAGAAGTGGATATGCGTAGCCTACAACCATCTGAGCACCCACATCTCTGTCTGTCCACTTCTCTAAAGAATAGCAATCAGACCTGTTCCACTGCCGTTACTGTAGCCAGATTTATAAGTCTGTAGAGCGCCAGACCGAAATTTTGGATTCCAATTCCATTTTGCTCCGCTGCACGTTTCCTATACGTTTCGTAAGGTGGCTGAAATTTTTTCCCCATACAAAAGTTTGTTGGTTACTATATTTGACGGTTCTCTATTTGTTATTTAATCATGCCCATATTTGTTTTTTTAATCTGAGGGTACGGGAAGAACACATGTTAATTTAGCGCTGAATGATTTAAATGAGTTTCTTTTTCATTTTCATGTAATTTCACAAGATTTTGATCTCACGAAAATGAAGTACTAGGACATTGGAAAATTAAACCTCCACAAATATTGTAGCGTTATAGGGTGATCACCGATTTCACCTCGTTAGCTAGCAAAAGTGTGGACCCCAAGTTTCACGACTCCACGAGTTCATGCTCCTAAGCAACCGAAAATTGGGAGACGCCTGAACCAACCTGTAGCTGGATCTCCTCCATTTTTCAAAAATATACAATGAATAAAAACTCCTGCAAATATTTTCAGCCCATACTTTATTCCGCGATAAGTTATCTTGTTTTGTTTACTCTGTTTAAGATGATTATAATGGTATTTGCTATAATACCTCATTCCAGTATACTATACAAATCATGCCATTCCTATAACTACAAGTCAATCAACCAAATATTCTTTCTTGTTTGGCCAACTTACTCAATCTCGGAGAAGGCTAACAATGTGCAAGAATTATTCATCTTCATACATGAATCTTGGCTAGCAGGCATCATTAATATCAATCAAAAATGTTGGAAATTTCGAAATTAAAATCCTAATTAGCATAGAAATCTCAAGAGCTTAAATTCTGAAACAATCAATCACTTTCCTTTCAAACAAATAAATTGCACCTCAAATTATCACAGCATGTCGATACATTCAAATAAATGGAAGATTTCAATAAGTCATTTCTTGCTTTCCAAGTCCACAAACAAAATCTTTCACACAGGCTTTCACTATACATCGTTATCCCTGACTCAGCACGTCACAGAACATAGTTTACTTCTCTTCACACAGATTAGAAGTCTTTCGTATATAAATATTCAACAATATCAGTTTTAAAACCAAACTTCTGTCCATTACCTAGAGATAGATGGTGTAATGTTCTCTTAAAATTCAGGGTATTGAAAATCAAACAATCTAAAATAAGCCTGCTTTTTTCTAAAAATGTCAGTAAATTTCTCAATGGTCATAAATTCCTGCTATATAATTCTAGTGCACTGCACTTCACATTCTAAAACCCCCATTTTCTTTCCTTTTAAAAATTCAATAAAATGTCCATGATATACTATAGCAAATACCACAAAAAGTTTAAATCATACTTCACAAAGAATACACAGAATATAATAAGAAAATCTTTCATACATCATTGCTTAATTCTTAATATTTATCTATCTTACTAGGAGACAAAAGCATGAGAATAGAATAGAACTCATCTTGAAATTGAGGGGAAAAAATACAAAAATGCAGAAGTTTGGTTTTAGATTTTTTTATTTGGCACATGCATATTGATGCCACTAAATAATTTAGACAATAATTTGTTCTTGACACGACTTCTAATCAGTGCATATTTTAGGGAAAAAAGAGAAAAAACTACAATAAATTATATACTTTTAACTGAAAGCCTTTAACAAACCATACATCCTACAGTTACAACAATCTGCTTTACAGTAGAAATAAAATATTAACAAAACATTAACGTTTTACTGGAGTTTTGCTCTATTTTCACCGATATCATAATCATCTCTCTCATCTTGAAGTAGTTTATCATTGTATGAGGTATATTAAACCAAACAAACAATATCTATACACAACAATCAGGATTGTAGGCCAACAAACAAAAATATTCAAAATAAAAACTCTGTCCCTTCATTCACCAGCAACAAAAATAATCATCAAGTTAGTTCAGAACAATTTGTTTTTAAATACATGTATTAGAAAAATTTTCAATTCATACAGAGTTACAATAAAATTTATCAGAGTGCACCATACAGGAAATTTGGTAAGAAAATCTTTTTAATCTGTGGTTCAACTTTCATATTGTAGTACAATGTTTCCATTCAAGACTGACTTTACACATTTTACAATATTCTCCAACTTATACATCCCACCAAAACATTACAGCAATACCATCTGACTTAATTAATATATACATAAAATATCTCTATATCTCAATATACAATGTGTATGTATTTATTTACAAACAGGAATTTCCGTAGTCATAGCAACACAAGCACTATACAATGGACATTTTCTCACTTGTTTTTCTCCAATCACAATAAGTATTAACACTTACCTTAATGAAGGAGAAAAATAATTCCTTCATGAAGGTAAAAATCACCTTTGTTTGGGCAAGTTATTTACCTTTTACAAAGCCTCACTTAGATATAGTACAGTTCCCCACATACCATTCAAAAATAAAAATAATGACATTGCAATTAAACCTAACTAAGATTTTCTACATACTATGTACAATTATGTGGTTTTATGATTTTATTGGAATATCACAGCTTAAAAAGGTTTAAATAATGAATTGCTCACTACAATGTGACAATGTGGTGTGAAAAATAAATAATGTAACAAAATGACATTCTGTTCTGAAATAAACAGGGGGAAGTAACTGGTATCAATAGTGTGTTATCTCCCTTCTTCATTGGTTTCAATGGAAATTCAATCTCATATTAAGTCAGTATGGTATTGCTATAATCCTTTATAAAAAAACTCAGGAATTAGATGTTTGGATCCAGTTCGCAAGGTACAGTTTGCAAAAAAAGTGGATAACTTGTATCTTGATTAAACTGGAAAAATGAGTCATAAATAGCTGTTAAAAAAATATATAAATCTTTGCATATCACATCTTTACCCATCTCATATTAGAGGTAGACTAGATTTTTTTTTTACAATATATATATATAATATATAAATCCAAATGATGCTATTACAAAATCTGTTTGTGAAATACTGCCTGAATAGCTTCAATGGAAATGTTCAAGACCCTTTTTTTTAAGATTTCAATTTAATCAAAGTGGACAAAATGAAATGGAAGATTAAATCAATTATAAAACAATTTAATGTACATAAACTTTGATTTCAAAAGAAAAAAAAAACTTCCTTAAAATATTGGAAATGATATATGCTGTCCTGCAGAATTTTGGTGATGTCTTAAGAATGTGTTTGCACCAATATTTGTGGAGGGTTACAGTAAACACTACCCTATTATCAAAAGAGCAGCACATTTGCAAGGGCAAAATTAAAAAAAAAAAAAAAGGAGGGACACAAGAGAACATATTCCACTATATACAAATAAAAAAACATTTCTGATTAAATGTTGGATGAAAATGCTTCTGAGATCTTTGTATCTGCTTTTACAAAAAAAGGTGACAAGTTGGGTCTCTCTGATATGTGAGTGGAGTAAAAACATACATGTATTATTATGCCTCCTAAGTGTCATTTGTGTGTAAAAATTGACTAGGTTTTTCATCTTTTTAACAAAAAATAATAATGAGAACTTGGTATGGAAATTTTGTACATCTGTCGTGAGGTTATGGTGATCCAATCTGTGTTGCATGTTTTATGTAGACCTCTAGAGATATGAAGGATGAAAACCCAAGGGTGTAAAAATACGCCTAGCAACAGCAGAAGTTGCACTTGAACAAATATTCTACTCTTTTGAGAAATGGTAATATCTACTAAGAAACAAGAGATGAAATGAAACATGTACCACGGAGCTGGCTTCCAAACACCATTCCACCATGATGAAGACAATGACGAAAAGCCCTTACACAGTAATATATAATCATGATAGTACTTGTATTTCAAAAGGTCAAGCATTGTTTCTGTTTGGGTTTTTTCAAATCTGTTTGAAAGACATCGTAGCTGGCACATCATCAAATAACAAGAAACTATATGATAAATGCCAAGGATGACAAAATGGGTGATTCAAAAAAATGCAAAGAACCCAGAGGATACACGAAATGTCAGTAACACTGATGGTGTGTAACTAGATGCAAAAAAGTTTTGTGTTTACTGCTGAAAGACGATAAATATTTTTTTTTTAACATGGGCTGAAAGTGGCTTTGTAAACAAGCAAAATTGGCAACAACAGAATCGAAAGAGAGCAAGAGAAAAATATTATATACATATATATAACTCTAGCCTGATTCACACTTGAACATTAAGATACAGTTGGGTAAAAAAATCACTTATACCCACTTGAGGATTTTAAAAGGAGGAATAAAATGACACACATCCACACTGCTCTGGGTAAAGATCACTACTGCTTCAAACACTTACTAACAAATCCTAGATATAAATATTCCAATATGCAATACATAAACAAACTAGTAATGCAGATACATGTGTAACACAATCAGAAAGGGTGTGTTTACAGCTCTATGTCGTCGACCATATAAAAAAAAAAAAAATTCGGAATCAGTGATGACAGGTTCACTCACTTTCTAATAATTTAGTTATGAGTAATGTAAATATATTAATTAGTCTTTGTGGCATGATTACATCATGGTAATTAGATCTCAACTGCAATATATATAGGCATATGATTTTATACAACAGCATTGTACTACAACTGTTAACAACTCACTTAAATAATAACAATTAAAATGACTACATATTTAAACAATTTAACGGTAATATATTTATACACACTAATTATACTGTTACACCAGTCTGCCATCTAATTCTTGAATCCTCAAGAAATCATTGATGTTCGATCCACAGTGGACGTATCTACCTCACAATAAATCCAGGTCACTGCTTTGCTATATCGAAAACTAATCAAAAATGTTCTCGAACGAAAAACGAAGCCCAATCATGCAGGTTCTGTTGTTATGGAGTTTGATATGTTCTAGATGGATTTCATATAAATTCCATTTTATTTCTGAATGCTTGGCAAATCATTTCACGACATTTGTCACTGCCATCCAATGTAAATAAAAATAAAAGGGTTCTCCCACGACACTCGATGAAGTATGACGAACCTTTCTACGAAAGGTGACAGTTCAGTTGAAAACCCTTGATATAAGCATCATTAATGCACACAAAAAAAAAACCTAAGAATAAAATACATCAAACCAAAATCTTTAAAATAATATTAAGAAATAGTTACATGATTGGCTAAAATGTGTGTTTCTCTTCCTCAAAACTGGTTCTGGACTGAAGAAAAGCTCTCTTTTCATTTAACCTTCTGTATAAAACATCAAATTCTGATCACTGTTTAAAAAGAGTTCACTTGCATTCAATCCACTCTTTGAGTGCCAAGTGGTTGATTTGATGAGGTTCCTTAAATAGTATGAATCTTAATGCTGGAAAAATGATACATATTTACATAAAATGAAGATTTAAAACAATTATCTTCATCACATGCAGAATAAATAAAGAAAAACAACAAATCCCCTTCTGTTCTGAAGAGTACTATAGATACAAGACTCTGTTGTAACTCAAAAACAAACAACAAAACAACAAAGAAATATGACTTATTTCCAGATGGTCATGCACTGAAAGAAGATCTATGACTTTGTATGTGAAAAACAATATCCTATATCAAGATGAAGGGCACAGTGCATTTCGAAATAATATTAAAATATAAACTCATTGAAGAAAAAAAAAAAAATATATAATTTAATATTTGGAAAGTAAATTAAAGCCAGTTTTGGGTCCTAGCGAGCAGCTTGCTGGGCCCTTTTGATCTCCTCTTGTTGAATTCTCTGCTGGATTAAATATCTGGCTTTACTTATATTATTAGGGGTTCCAGTCACTGTGACAATGCGGTTACGTGTTCCAGGCACATATACTCCTTTTTTCGATATCTGAATGTTGGTTTGAGTGAACTGCTGAAGCTCTACGATTCCTTTCCCTCCCGGTCCTAGTATGGCTCCCACTATACTCTCTGCCACCTCTAGCTCTTGTTTCTGGGTTCCCTGTTTATCCTCTGTTGGGCTGTACATTCCAGTTCCCAATCCAAATGAATTCTGATTCAAATTCAAGCTGATGTTGGGAGATCTATCCATCTGAGGGAATCCTTGTGGAGTGCTAGCATATGTTGTAGCACCAAATGAATCATTCAGCATTGGACTGCCACCATATCTCTCCTGACCCATGCTTGGAGAAGAACTACCAAACAAACTGGAACCAGCTCCTGATCCAGAACTACCCAGTCCGGATGACCCACTGCCCACAGGCCCAAAGAGACTGCCTGCTGTAGTAGAGTTGTTACTTGTGTTCAAAAATGAGTTACTATTCACAGTCTGTGCAGAGGTGGTGGGCGTGGCAGCTATCATTTGTGTGGCTCCCATGGATGAGTTCAGATTCATTCCAGCTATTGTTGCTGACTGAGCTGGCATACTCTGCATTGTCAGCCCAGGAATCTGGTTCAGTGTTATCATATTTAAAATTCCGTAATTAGCTAAAGTGTTCATGGCTACACTGATTTCCTCAGTAGCCTGCTCAGAATAGCCACTGCTTCGAAGAGTCATTTTCAGACTTTCTAATCCTGCGGAAGTAAAAGCTCCATTTGGATTGCCTCCCAAAGCAGCATTTATATTCAAATTTGTCATTCCACTGCCTAAACTGCTATTCAGTACATTTCCATTAAATCCTATACTGTATGCCGTGGCACCTTGTGCCTGGTAATTGTTAGTGTTCACCACCATTTCTTGACTGCGATTCTGTGTGAATGCATTGTTTGCAAAGGGTGATCCCGTTGGGTTAGCACTAGCAACAGGTCCTGTGTAATCTGCATAGCTTATATTTGGACAGCTTCCACTTTGAGGATCTTCTACAATTTTTTGTAAAATGAGTTCTACTGCTTTTCTGTTATTGTCTACTTCCCCTGCAAGATAAAGTAACATTACTGAATTACTACAGCAGCAACAATATTTCTTAAAACCTGCAAAAATCCATACTCATTACTGTCAGAAGTTGTAAAATTACTACTTTTAAGCTATTAACAAAATTCTATGCTGTTAATTCTTGGATTGATCAAATACCTCCATTCAACGTACCAGCCACAGTGATACACCGCTCAGGTAAATTGGTTTCTTTTGACTTCTGTGAGATTTGAATGTAAGCTCCACTTTCCTCTTTGATTTGTTTGATGTAGTTACCTCCCTTACCAATGACCATGCCAGCAGTACTGTTTGGAACAAGGATTTTTACCTACAGAATATCAAAGGCTTGTTAAATTAAATAATTTTCAAGATAAATGCTATTCCCCAATTTCTAACCTGTGCTTTGACTCCTCTGTTTTTTTTTTTGTTTTTTTTTATTTCAACTATGAAGCCTGCCACACCCACTGTGACATTTCTCTCTATACGGACATCATTCCTTATTAATTTTTTACTCATACAATTTAAAAGAAACAAGCAAGGCTGTCAGGAAATCAAACCATATACCAATTCAGACATTTCCTAAAGTTCTTTACTGCATGAAATATTTCAAAATGTACTCCTGCTGAAAAGGGTGAACATACATGTATAATGGCTTATCTGGCATGATAAGTCAAAGCAACCATTTCTTTTTCCTCTTGAAAAATAAACAAAACTGCATTTCAACTACATTTGTAGTGCACTTTTTCCTCTCTCCAACCTCTACTTCACACTTCTTTGACTAGTAATGTTTAGACTCAAAAGAAAATAGGATTCTTTCAGCATTTGGCAAAGGAACAGAAAATGATCTCAACTCCACGTGCCACAAGAGAATCCATTAAAGTGCCACCAGATCTTTTATCTTTTAAGATGTGCATTATAAAGTTTTTATGCATTCTTTTATATTATCCACAATATATACATGAGTTTTTAAACAAGCCCCGAGTTTTTGACTGTACATGTAATTTCATTGAATATTTGTAATTACTTGTTTTAAGTTATGTACACTAGTAGTAACTACATTATTTTATCTGTTACACACAAAAATTTCTCTCTTAGATGCATAATGTTGTCATTTTCAATTCATGTATTGAATAACTCGAGCCAGAAATCAATGTCTGTTTGTAGTTTTTTTCCCCAGTGATTTATCTAACTACATATTTAAAACAGTATTAGGGATTACCAATGATGACACAGACATGCTTTCAGGACCAAAACATGTTTTAGGATTGTTTGTCAATATCAAATGGTGTGGTTTCCGATCCATTGAACTAAGCTCTGGAGGCAGCTGCTAACATCGTCATGATAGGACATTGCCTCCCCTTAATCTAACATCATCAAAGTTATTCACACAGACACACACACACAGACACACACACACAAACACACACACACTCTCTCTCTCTCTCACACACACACACACACACACACACACACACACACACACACACACACACACACACACACACACACACACACACACACTGTATGAATATAGCCAGAATCTGCAGAAATTTAATCACATGTGCCTTTCTAATAAAATGTTTTTCAAAAGTTCTTAGTTTATTATTTCTTTTAACAGATTACAATTTTTCTTTTCAAAAAATGTTTATTTTTGTTAATTTTATTTATCTATCCAAACTTATACATGATAAGATGCAGACTTCCTGATTACTGATAAGGATAGAGTAGAGTGAAGTCACTATGCCATCTCAGCTCTTTCAGATTTGTTTAGATTTTCTGAACTTTCTGTGGGGTGTGATTTCTGAACTTCCTATGGGGTATAAAGTCATAAATGTTTCCATCCCCCCTTCCCTCTCCTGTTTCATTTCATGTCATAAAAGATTTATTTCTCTTTGATCTATGGTATTTTGTATAAATCATAAACAAAAACCTTAAAAGGCCACGGAATTAAATATCCTGAATGTTTCTGCATACCTTTAGATTGTATCTGTCAGTAAAAGCATTGACATTATAACATAACAATTTGGTTATAAGGGGAATGAAAAAAAAAAGAGTTAAAAAGTAAACCTCAATTTGAGTGTTACATTGTCCTAATTATGGGATACCAAAAAAAAAAAAAAAGCTTGAAGTGAAAACAGAACTAAGTAAGAAGAATTTTTGTATCTGAGCTCATTTTCTGCATTCTGTATTCATAGTGGTATTACACAAGAACAATGCAGTCCGGAAGACGAGTTCAAACAATTTAATTAACAAACCCTGCTGAGTTGATGAGTTAAACATAACGTAATGCTTAAGTCTTATCTTCAGAGCTATTCCTATTGATTTGACAAACTATTAACCACTAAAAAAACGGATGCATGATGCCAACAAAATCAATTAAATCAAACTTATTCTTCCTCATCAAGAATTACACCTTTCAGCATGGACTTCGTGTTTCAGACTATACAATGATCTGCATACTTGATCAACAATGATACTCTTTCAAGAAACTTGTTCCTTTCGAAATATTTCAGAAAAATGTACCAAAGCACAACACTTCAGATTTCTTCAGTTCCACGTCTGCATGCAATAAATGAAAACTTACAGAGAGGAGGGGGAAAAAAATTGTAAAAAAAAAAGTAACCTTACAGAGATAGAAAGGAAATTTGAAACAGGTGTGAATATTAGTACTTCTGTCTGCATATTTCTACATCCTTGTGATGAAATCTGTGGAATGTAGCAATGTTTAGAAATGCTATGTAACTCCTTCTCTCAATTAACAACATTTATTAATGTTTTAAGTAGTTGAAAGGCTTGCATAACACATACGATTATTCATTTTCAAAACTTTTCATTAATTTTGCTTAATAGATGTACATTTTATTTGGTGAGTATACAAAACATGAGGCCCACTGGCTACAACACTCATTTTTGTCACCTTGTTTATAAATGGCCATAAAAATCTACCATGAACTCATTCTGACACAGGGGTCACAAAGTGAAGAAATTCCATTTCCACTACATAAAGAAACTTCCAAGTTAGTTAAAAAAAAAGGAAACTTTAAAAAACTATACATTTCTATTACAAGCATAAAATCCCTACTGCAGCCCTTCCAAGCACCTTGGGGATATGTTTGAATAAACATGAATGTACACTACATAAAGATACTTGAATATTAAATCTATAAATTGTACCCTGTGGTTCTTGAGAAGAAAATCTTTATAGTTTATTTCTATTTGATATCTTTATAAAACTTTTTTTTAAACTCCTTTTAATTTTCTTGTTTAAGTGGGTCTTGTGAAGAATTTTTTTTTAAACATTGCACCTTATTTTCACTAATTTATAATATTAATACTTTGTTCGAAGTCAGGTTAAAATTAGCTGTGAAAGTTAACAGCAGACGAATAACAACAGAAAAAACTCACTTGAGTCTGACTCAGGTGAGCTTAAAACACAACCATCACTCAAAATCATCTACACAACACTCTTTTTGCTAAGTCAATCAACTGTTACCTGTCGGTGCCTCTCAAAGTTTTTATTTGTTTCCTCTGGCTTGGGGTTGGGGTCTGGCTTTTCTCGGATTTTCTCCATGATGAAACAATGGACTCTTTTGACGGCTTCTACTGCTCCCATAATCAGGCATACCCGTTCTGTAGTTCCTGTAAAAAGAGCATAGCATGTCAGTCTTCATTACTGATACCAGCTGTCCAAGACATTCCAAACCTGATCTTCAGATCACATAGATCCTGCTTCTGCTGTCAATGACCAATAAACATTCCACACATTAGACTGCATTATGGCTGCAGGATTTACAAAATATGTTTTCATCTCAATGAACTATTTTCCCTCATTACCAACCCTTAGCAAGAATACATGTATTTCTAATCTCAACATGTTTAAAGTATCAAGTTTATGACCCACATGCTTGTAAAAATGAGTGTAGACACAAGAATAATATGGCCATTGTATGAAATTTTCTTGATGCTAGAATATATGAAGGTAATCTGCAAATTCAGCAAATAAATTACCACAATTTTTCACTCAGAGATGACAAGCATATTACCTTTTCAATAATCCATTGCTGTTAGCTTAGTAAAGAATATGCTCTGACATGAGACATTTTCACATTGATCAAACAAAGTAAAGTCTGCCCTAACCTGAGTAGCAGTGGGGACTGTGAGCTACAGTGACAGACAGAAACAGATACACATTCATTATCACTTATCCTACTGATAAATTATGCATTCTTACAATTCAGAAAACTATTCTTTCTAACAAAAAACCAATTGTAAATGAATTCTTCAATAAACAAAATCTATATCCTATGAACATCACTGTCAGATGAAAATCAACCCAAGTATTGACAGGTAATTCTACTTGACCAACAACTGTAGCTTGAGTGACCATAGAACAATATCCACCTTCAATAAAGTAATTAATATTGCCTTGTAATACCCCAGAAACTCATAAGACGCCTCATAAAACAAGTAATTGTGTTAACACTTGTTTACGTAACTGTAACCATGCAATGTTAAAGTAATGTACACCAAACAAATATCTCCAACAAAAATAGATTTCTGTATCCAATACAATAATTGCATTTACAAAGATCTTTTTATTCTCTGTTTTATGAAGGTTCTTTTCTAAGGAATAGCTAAAGGGAAAGAGATTAAGAGAGCAATGTCCTGATGAAGGGCCTTTTAAGAATGCTTCCTAATCATTAATAATTGTAAGGTGTTGGTGCAAATCACACAGCCCAGTGGCTGAACTGTGTGACAGCCCTCATTTTATTACAATCCAAACACTATTGCTCTCTGCTCTCATGATATGAGCATGGTCCACCCAATTATGGGTGTGTCTGAATGACGAACACATCAGTGAAACTGTACATCAACATGTCCTTGGGCAAACATCTTTTTCTACAGTCCATGTTTGTAAAACTTCATTGAAACATAACATTGAACAATATTTCCAAGATTCAAATTCAAAAATATGCACTTACATTGTGTAGGTGAATTCAGGAATATTTAAACAGGCCTGAGTATGCTTAATCAGACTCTCAATCTGACGGACAGCTAGTGACCATCAACATGTAACGGCCACAGCTGACCAGCATAACTACCAACAATCTATCTACAACATTTTATATCCATTTCATTACTTTTATTCATTGATGTAAGCACACTCAGGTGTTTAATGAAAGCCATGAGTTATAAAAATGTGGACGACATAAAACTGGCTACCATATAGCTGACAGTCCCAAACTGTCCCATTTATATGTACATGGATTCATCTTTTGCCACATCCACTGATATACCAAACAACTCTCTCCAGAGATTCTACGGTCACTTAGTAAAAAAACGTATAACAGTGTTTTCGGTAGTTCCTCTTCCTGATCCACAATCCATACATTATTTCAAAGATTCATTGTTAAATTCAAATGGTCCAACTAGCCATCAAATCTGTATGCATGACAGTGACAGAGCATGTAAACAACATGATATTATGTACTGATAATAGTCTCCCATATTCTAGCCCTGCAGATTCCCAGAATATATCTATCACTTGAACAGATGGTGTATTTTTCCGCTTAAAGATAATATGGACACACATGCCATTGTCCATAATATCCTCTTTTTTTCTTTGTTGAAGCAATGTTTATTATCTAGTTAGAAACTAGGACAACACAAGAGAGTTCTGCTGCATAAGTAACAATGTTACATGGAAACGTGGGCTTCTGTAGTGATTGATGCCCTAAGGAGGGTTAATGGTTACCGAACTGCACTCAATCTACCAACACCTGGAGATTTGGAGGGCATTTCTTTCTTTACATGTCACCTAATAATCTTTTCTGTTCATTTACTGAGTAATGAATGACATATTTTCATTACATGAAATTGAAAAATTTGGAAAAGGGAGGAGGGAGGAAGACTGAGTAAAAGTATGTAATAATTCCCAAGACCTAGAAATAATTTTTAAAATCATTTGAATATTCATTTGAGAATTAATGAAATTTTGTCACAGTCCATGTCCCTCTGCATGTTACTAATGAATATGTATTTTATCAAATTTAAAATGAGTTTAACAAATTAATCAAAACATTCACATACAATCAAATTATTAGCTGAATGTACTTCATAACTTTCTGGCACTGCCTTCTGAAACGTAATCGTATTTAACAGCAAATCCCTCCAATTTTTTCCTTTCAAAATGTCCTGACAATATGATTATAAAATTCCTTCACTAAGCATGTTTTATCCAGGCATGAAATTTTCTTGTTGTTAACATTAAATGCCCTGGTAATAGATGACGAGATATGGCTATGTAGAATTAAACACTGGCTTCCTAGGCTGACTTCAGAACCAGATCAAAATAATCAGATTTGTATCTACTTTATATATATATATATTCCTTAAATAGAATTATTAAAGAGTTTGTATATCTTAAACATATAGCATTAGTACTGTACCTCATATAATTCTCTCTCTCTCTCTCTCTCTCTCTCTCTCCTAGTTTTAAATCAAAACTAACAATGAACATTACATAAAATGTTAACAAAGTTCAATAATTAGCAATCAAATATGACATGTTCCTATTACTCCACAATTTTGCTGCATACAAATTTTTGGTGCTATTGTTTCTGAGTTTCACTTGAGAATGAAAGAATGAAGACAAAATGAACAGTCTCTGATGTCTCACAATGTGGTGCAGCATAGATGCAATATCACACAAGTAATTTTACATCATTGTGTGCAGTACAAGTATACAAATCCTGTACATACACACACACAAGGATAGAGCATTAATTGACTGTCCTTGGTAGATGTACGTCATAAACTTGGTAGTTATCATGACAAGCTGCATCAGTACCTCAACATCGAAACTACAAAGTGACAAGCCAAATCTACAAAGGCAATGCAGTAACGGGTTTCTTGTACTTATAACTACATACTAGTAATCAAGAAGAAAAAAATCCTAATCAAATTAACAGTTCAGAGTCCAAAACCAGCACAAGTAATAACCTGCCTGTGACTTGTGATCAGCTATGGTTTTTAAAAAACTGAATTCAAATGCAAATTGACTGTGGACTTGAGTAAGCCTGGGCAGCCCTAACAGGTATTTTCACTTTGAAAAAAGCCTGATAAGTTAATATGTATGATCAATCAAACAGACAGAGAAGCAGTGCTCCACGAAGCCATTGGCACACAATACTGAAAAACCTAAACCAAAAAGCCCCCATCTTTTTTACTCGGCAAATAGACAGTTCAATGTTTCATCATTAAATGTGTTCTGTAATGATTTTTGCTCAAAGGAATTCCCACACATAGCATTTCCATGGAGAATTTTGACTTGGAATTGGAAACAGGTGATAGAACCATGATTAACGCAATAAAATGCATGCACATTGCGAGGATAGTGGGATGTCTGCATGTGCTATGTTTATAAGTCAGATATGATGAATATGTTCTCTCCCAGGAAAATCAACAATGATAGTATATGTACTCAGAAATTCACATACCACTATGTAGAAAAATATACTTAAGCAAATTTGTTGCACAATCTTAGACCTGGGCAAAAACATGATGTTTTCACAACACACATTTATACATAACCACATATTATAAACCTGAACAACTTACAGTTAGAGGAAACATGGCCAAATAGTGCTTACTCACACCAATAATAACACTATATTTACAAAATTTACAGCTCCACTTCCAAAAATAATATATCATTGTACAAAATTTGAAAAGTCATTGACTAAAGTTGTAAATTTTCATCTACTTTGATCGCAGATACCACAAATACCAATGAAAGCCTGACAGATTACTTTTCAATGGAGTCTTTTGCACAGATGTCAGAGGAAGCTGGCACAGCCAGAGAAAACCTGCATGTCCATGAGAGTGTCCACTGTACCATGTTACAAAACCAGATTGAACATGAGAGTGTCCACCATACCATGTTACAAAACCGTCCACCATACCATGTTACAAAACCAGACTGAACATGAGAGTGTCCACCGTACCATGTTACAAAACCAGACTGAACATGAGAGTGTCCATCATACCATGTTACAAAACCAGACTGAACATGAGAGTGTCCACCGTACCATGTTACAAAACCAGACTGAACATGAGAGTGTCCATCGTACCATGTTACAAAACCAGACTGAACATGAGAGTGTCCATCATACCATGTTACAAAACCAGACTGAACATGAGAGTGTCCACCGTACCATGTTACAAAACCGTCCACCGTACCATGTTACAAAACCAGACTGAACATGAGAGTGTCCATCATACCATGTTACAAAACCAGACTGAACATGAGAGTGTCCATCGTACCATGTTACAAAACCAGACTGAACATGAGAGTGTCCATCGTACCATGTTACAAAACCAGACTGAACATGAGAGTGTCCATCGTACCATGTTACAAAACCAGACTGAACATGAGAGTGTCCATCGTACCATGTTACAAAACCAGACTGAACATGAGAGTGTCCATCGTACCATGTTACAAAACCAGACTGAACATGAGAGTGTCCATCGTACCATGTTACAAAACCAGACTGAACATGAGAGTGTCCATCGTACCATGTTACAAAACCAGACTGAACATGAGAGTGTCCACCATACCATGTTACAAAACCAGACTGAACATGAGAGTGTCCACCGTACCATGTTACAAAACCAGACTGAACATGAGAGTGTCCATCGTACCATGTTACAAAACCAGACTGAACATGAGAGTGTCCACCATACCATGTTACAAAACCAGACTGAACATGAGAGTGTCCACCGTACCATGTTACAAAACCAGACTGAACATGAGAGTGTCCATCGTACCATGTTACAAAACCAGACTGAACATGAGAGTGTCCATCATACCATGTTACAAAACCAGACTGAACATGAGAGTGTCCACCGTACCATGTTACAAAACCGTCCACCGTACCATGTTACAAAACCAGACTGAACATGAGAGTGTCCATCATACCATGTTACAAAACCAGACTGAACATGAGAGTGTCCATCGTACCATGTTACAAAACCAGACTGAACATGAGAGTGTCCATCGTACCATGTTACAAAACCAGACTGAACATGAGAGTGTCCATCGTACCATGTTACAAAACCAGACTGAACATGAGAGTGTCCATCGTACCATGTTACAAAACCAGACTGAACATGAGAGTGTCCATCGTACCATGTTACAAAACCAGACTGAACATGAGAGTGTCCATCGTACCATGTTACAAAACCAGACTGAACATGAGAGTGTCCATCGTACCATGTTACAAAACCAGACTGAACATGAGAGTGTCCATCGTACCATGTTACAAAACCAGACTGAACATGAGAGTGTCCACCATACCATGTTACAAAACCAGACTGAACATGAGAGTGTCCACCGTACCATGTTACAAAACCAGACTGAACATGAGAGTGTCCATCGTACCATGTTACAAAACCAGACTGAACATGAGAGTGTCCACCATACCATGTTACAAAACCAGACTGAACATGAGAGTGTCCATCGTACCATGTTACAAAACCAGACTGAACATGAGAGTGTCCATCGTACCATGTTACAAAACCAGACTGAACATGAGAGTGTCCACCATACCATGTTACAAAACCAGACTGAACATGAGAGTGTCCATCGTACCATGTTACAAAACCAGACTGAACATGAGAGTGTCCATCGTACCATGTTACAAAACCAGACTGAACATGAGAGTGTCCATCGTACCATGTTACAAAACCAGACTGAACATGAGAGTGTCCACCGTACCATGTTACAAAACCAGACTGAACATGAGAGTGTCCATCGTACCATGTTACAAAACCAGACTGAACATGAGAGTGTCCATCGTACCATGTTACAAAACCAGACTGAACATGAGAGTGTCCATCGTACCATGTTACAAAATCAGACTGAACATGAGAGTGTCCATCATACCATGTTACAAAACCAGACTGAACATGGGCCACAGAAAAATAAGAAGCATGTGCACTGTTGATCATCGCATTCACAAGACTGGAATTCACTGCTGCACATGTATTCATGAAACTGCATGTACACAAGTATAAGCAGATGAGAAAATGTACCATTATCATGATCCAAATCATCATCATAATCCAAATGAATGGAAAAATTATCCAATTCCAATCATCAAGTAAACTGCCCAAACCCACATTTAAAAGTCTTTAACTAGACAGATATATATTAGATAAAACACAAGTTTTGTTGTTGAATGTCTGTAATTAAAACACAGATATTCAATGACCATTTAACCAATGAATTCAAATTAGCTAATTCCTCTCTTCTGTAAGACTTAACATTGTGTATCTACAAATTTGCACTAAAATGGCTAGATCTGTATGCAAATGACATATAAATATCATGTAAACTAATAGCTCAAAAAATTTATTTAAAATTATCAATGTTCTGTCCATGTTGCAGATTCCTGTTACCATAGTAACAAATGTATATCATTCATAATAGTTAATATAGTTGTCCAACTAAGCATATCTCATTACATATGTTAAAAATTGCTCTCCGCTTGTCACAGTCAACATTTAATATTTCTTCTCCACAGAAGCCTACATGTAGAAAATACAGTAAAACCTTGAATTTTTACGCACTTACTGTCAGAATAATTATCATATACTTGACAATTTGTTAGCACTTCTAAACATTACCTCAGTACAGAATTTGCTCACTTATCAAGATTATTACAAAGTTTTTGTTGGTCATGTTAACAAAATCCCAGTGCTCATTGTCCTGCCTTTCTTTATCCTTGCAGAAAATGCACTGCATCAATTCCCAACCCCTTTGGCACCCTTATTGTGGCCTCATCCTGACCCTGGAGTCAGGAGTCATAACACGGTTTGAACAAACTCAAATCAGCAATTTGATGGTTACCATGTACATGACATAGTATATTTGCCATGTAAATCTAGAACTCTAAGGAATGCAAATCACAAGCTTCAGGGCTTAAATTCGCAGTTGATGATTTTCATTTTTTGACATAGAAAAGAAAATATCAAAAAGGTGCATTGTAATTACAGAATACAGCCTGACTAAGGAAGAACCTTCTAATGTAATCACAGACCATGGATGATTTCTAGTAAAATCATGTAGTCTGAAAGTCTGCTTGGTGCAGTCAGTTTTATATGCATTGATGGCATTAGTTACCCTAAGAGTGCATTTTACAAACTTAGACAATTCAACATGGTTGAATTTTGTTTATAGACATTATGATGAAAAATTTTAAGGTCACCATGAGGGCAAGGTATAGCTCCTGCAACATTTAGGTTAGGGGCCAATGCAAGTGGGCCAGTGGTCTTTGCAACTCTGCACCTGTTCTTCTCCCTTTGCTCAATGTGTAACAAAGCTACATGTATCAGGGGCACCTGTCATTCTGACCCCATGATTTTCACTGATCTTGTACTTTACTATTTCTAGCATATTTTTTCCCTTCAAGATGACTTAAATCCCCAAAAGAGAGTGATACTTTGTAGAAAATTTGATTAAAAATGGTCAGATTATGAAGAACTGGATCAGAATATGTAATGTTCAGAGAGATACGAGTAATTTATACAGCTCAGGGGTGTGCAATTACCATCACCTGACACTCCAGGCTACCTATATTAGATGTCAGGTGAGCAAAATTCAATACTGTATTAGCCCATTGGGCTAGTAAATATAAAGCAAAAGTAAATGCATTATTTGTTGTAGAACTGTTAAAATTATGTTGACCGACTTCAGGAATTAACTTTTTTTTTTACCATGTCAAGATCTTCTATTTGTTTTAATATGCATTGTGCATTGATGGCAATTGTCAGTTCAGTGACAAAATGGAGAAGCAGCCATGTGTTCAGGGGGTTCCTGTTTCACTGTTTGGTTCTGTCTTTAACTTTGTATTCTACTCTTCAAAGGATTTTTGATCTATGTTCACTATCTTTACTTTTTTCTTTTGACTTAACAATTACAAAGAGAAAACATTAGGTAGACAGGTACAGTGGACAACACCACATGACTATTGTACGTTGATGAAGAGGAAAGTCTCATGTTTTACAAGTACTGTAAAAAGTATCAAAATATTGTGAAATCCAAAGGTACATAGAAAGGTTAGATCTTCTAACTAGTATTGCAAGGGTCCCAGGTTCAACTTCCGATTGATCCAATTATTTTCTCCCTTTCTTTGCTACAGTAACATTAATTCTCATTTCATATATAATATATGAAAAACCTGTAGTTCATAAAAGTTTGACTTCGCATTTTTTACCTGCCACAACCAGGAATTATCTAAATAAATGAACTTTAAATCAGACTTCGTACATGTAATATACCCCAAGTTTTGTAGAAACAATATAGGATGCAAGTGAATTGTACTTGAAATGTCAAGAAAAATTACAAGTAATTGAGAAATGCCACATATGTCCTTAATATCTATTATCCCAGCTCTGTACATTACCTGGGTAGAAATCATTAGCTTTTGACATTTTGACGCGGGCTCCAGCCTCCTTCTGTACTTGTGCAATGGTTTCCCCTCCTTTTCCGATGATGGCACCTGCGGCAATACTGGGCACTAAGATCTTCAGATGTACATTGTCACCTACAAATAAAATCACAAATGTGATCAATTATACTTTCATAGTTATTCATTTACAAGTATAATTTATAAGTATGGACAATAGATGTAGAATTCTATTAAACAATTATTAATTCGTGCTGCAAGTACTGTATTCTTAAACATGCAGCTGTGCAAACTATTTAGTAATTTTTGCTCATTTTACTCCAGAATTTTCCCATTGGCCACTTCTTTTTTTTTATCATTTTGATAAAGCTTATTATCTGTTAACAATTATCTAAAATGCTTAAAAATACAAGGTGATAAAAAAAAAAAAACCCATAAAAAAACGCAACACCTAACTCAATTAATGCACAATATTGACAACTTTCATTGCCTGTGATTTTATTCAACACACATGGCCCATAAAAATCAATGATAAAGAGTCTTTCCATAATCAATGCTGGGCACTGTTGGTCATATTAAGAATTATGAAAGTTTAATGTGTTACAATTAGGGTAATTTCTGGGAGGCAGCCCAAAGCTTCCAATGGGGTTTTCTGACCAGCACCGATTGCATTCCAGTAGTCAGTTTCTCCTCTCTATGATAATATGAAAGATGGTTAACCAGCTCAAGCATAAAGGCTGATACCCTCTATAAAGCATTTCTCACTTCTGCTTAGAAGAAATGGCTTTAGCTTTTAAGAGTAGTTTGCTAGCATCTCAGGAAAAGATTAAAACTACATGCCAATAGCAATGTTTTTCTCACCATTTTTTTTTTTTATTTAAATGATTACAAAACGCTTTCATGAGCTATTAACTGAAAAAAAAAGCACATTCTGAAGAAGACAAAAAGTACCAGGCACATCAAAATCTCAATGACAGCACGCCTTACAGGATGGATATAAATAGAGAGAGTAGCCAGATGTTTCTGAGGGGAGAGAAGATGCCTCAGGCCAGGAGTCAGTAGATCACAAAGAATCCCTGTATATCCCCCCATCTGTTTTCACTTACTGGGGCGCTTCCCTTCTGCATGAAGATGTGCTCTTGGTGAGGGCATCAGTTAAGAGTCCTTATCTAAAGCATGTGTCATAATCTAATCTGCTTACATCAGAGGAATACAACATACTTTATGCATAATCCTGATTATTACAGAGCTCCACACTCTACCATTCTATCACTGCTACCACACTTCATACTTTAGCACATGCTTAAGTTTGCTCTTATCACATGGCTTTCCCTAAATCTTGATAATGCTAGATATTTTCAAAGGATATTTAGAAGTAACAATAAATTTATCTTTATATTCATTTTATAGTTACAATTATATATGTACGGTTGAACATGCAATAACAATCACATCCATTTATCATTTACCTACAATATGCAGTAATTTTTCATACCTTATATAATTATTTTTTAAGAAATTACAGTTATTTGTTCATGTTTTATTTCTTTTTTTCTGCTTTGGTAAATTTTTATTTTATTCTTTGATATGTACAGGACATTAAATAGAAAAAAATCATTGTGAAATGAATCCATGTTATAATTAACTCCTGTGAAATTGATCGACCTTTATTCAGAGAACAACTTCTCCAGATTGATTTCACAATTCAGGTTTGACTGTAAATAATATGATTTCTTATTTCAAAGTGTGGGCGGTTGTATGTTTTATCTCTCAAGGTTGATAAATTGTCAGTTTTTATGACAGCACAGTAATGTAGGCCTATCAGGGCTTCCCCCAATCCTTGGTACTGAGGCAATATTCTGTGAAAATTCTCTGAAATCTGATAAACTGCACATTATGGATTTCCTTAACCCTCCTTCTGTATGTAGATCAGATATACAGGGGTTACCAAACCAATGGATACCCTACAGTCTGTATAGAAGTTGTATCTTATCACTTTAGAGAATGCCATTCAGTAGATGGAGCTTCTTTAGCTTCTTTCTCTTTATCTCTCTCTCCCCCCCTTTCTCTCTCCCCCCTTCTCTCTCTCTCTCTCTCTCTCTCTCTCTCTCTCTCTCTCTCTCTCTCTCTCTCTCTCTCTCTCTCTCCATACACCAGTATCTGTCAGATCAATCAATTTTTCACAGCAAAATATTTCTGCAGTGCTGCATTCCACATTATATCAGCTTTGTGCTTGTGGCATCCATCTGAGGCTGCCTTGGTAATAAAGTATACAGGAAGCCATGACGGTTACTCCTCTCCATCAATTACTTACAAGAAATCCCATACTGCGGTGGAAGCATACACTATAATTTGGATCATGCAACACTATCATTAAAACTTCACACTGGACATCTAATGATTAAGCTATTGAACATATAGAATGATTTTTAACAAATGCCAAAAATATGTGGGGGCTAGCCATCCCGATGATTCACTGAAATTTACCTCTGATAACTTCACTTTACTTCTGGATGTAGATTTGATGTACAAAGCTCTTACAATGATACACCTTAAGGGTCATTTTAGGTCAAGGTGTGTCGGGAATATTGTCATTTTCTCCCCAAAGGGCTTGCAATGATAAAAACATCAAAATATTTGTAATTAACAAACAAAGCAGTCTAACACAAATAACACATACAAATATTTAAAAAAAAATCACTGATGGTCAAACTCTTGACTAAATATTGTCATGTGATAGAGTCAGTCTGTATAGCTCTTTATAAAGACTCCATTATTTAGACATACAGAAAACTCCACACACAAATAAGACATATTGTAATTTTCCACCAAAGCCCTCTGACTCTCCTGGCAGGAAATAATCAAACCCCATACAATCAACAACTTATAATCTGACTTATAATCTCGTGTACATCAACAGAATGATGAACAAAAGTTATCTATCCCTCTACTTCCTCCCTCTCATTTTCCTTTCTCTGTTAAAATATGCAATGAGATAGATGATGCTCATTTCATTTCCAAGGCTCTGGTCAATGATTTTTGTCATTTTTGTATATCAAGATGGTTAGTATTCTGTCTGCAAATTGAGAGAAGATTACACAAGAATATTGCCAAGCAATTACAAAAAGATCAATTTTCTATTTCATCAGTACGCCTATCTCTGGAATCAATGCACGAAAACCCCACTAAAGAATTCAGACATTCGACCTGCCTGCACAATCAACTGCCAAGCACTATATGGACTACTGTTGATTTGATATAGGAGTGAATTATATTTCTAACAATCAATAGCCGATAATTCCAGTGATATATACTCCACAGCAATGTGTGGCCCATGACCACATCTTCGGCAAACACAAAGTTGCCCATTAATACAACTTGGCACTGCGCTTCCTCCTACAACTAAGGCCATTCTTCGTATACGAACTACTGTAAAACTGACAAGCTTATATTGATTCGCTTTTTCCAGTCCACTTCAAGATTACATTTCTCTTTTGCTTATTCAGCAAAATATGGACTCATGATTGACACTAGCTGTGCATGTTGCCCTAACTGAAAGGGCATTCCTATGATAATTAACTTCATAACATGCATGAACATAACCTTTTCAACCTTGCAGCTACTGGGTTTGTTTTATACAAATTATATACAATTATAGCCAATGCCAAACATTTTAATGTACTTGCACTTTCAAAAATCAGGAGTCAATAAATGAAATGAGTAATTTGCCTTATATTTGCATGTTCTTCCAGGAAGTATTCTGAGTTACTTCCCCTTTTGAAACTTCAATGACTGTTCTGTCACTACCTAACATGTACAATAGACACAATTAAGAGTTTGCTTCCCCATACATTTTCAATGATTCATTCCTGGAATTTTCAGACTCTGCTCTCCCAAAGACAACAAAAATCTGGTGAGTGTTGCCAAGATCTGCTCAAGTACACACTTTTCATTGTTCTTCTCTTTTGTTTTCAAAACTCCTTGTACTAACTTGTTTATGTTTACATAAATTTGCCTTATTTTCTATCATTCCGATCTATGTCAAACATTTACTTTCTATAATTTACATATTCTCATCTCATCAATACATAGAAATTTGTTATTAAATTTGTTGGTAGCTAATTTTAGCATAAATAAAAAATACTACACAAAATATAACCTATTTCATCAGATCTAGAAATAACACCTTTATTGTTAGTAAGCTTCATTACATGTCTTCAGTAAGTTATTTTTAATTGCAATAGTTGTTATGCAATATTCTGGCAATTACACAGCAGCGCAATAAATGTGATGCAACACAGCAAAATGAAAAGCAAAAGGTGAGACATGTCTTAGATGACTTGGAGGGAGGGAGAGGGAAGGGGGGAACCTACACACAAAACCTTTTAATACACACATACAGATACACACATACACACACTATGTTAACATGATAAAATGATTACCCATGACGGTGTCGCCGTTTGACTCTTCAGTCATCATCTGATGAAGCTGTTCAGATGTGCCTACAAAGGAAAGAGATGGCAAAGTGAGGTGAAAATGACAAGGTAGAAATGCCATGAAATAATGAATTGTGGGAGTGTTTGAATGGAATTCTCAGAGGTTCATGGTTGAAAGCTGAATCTACAAATGAAAGTATTTTTAGTGAATTTAGTAAATGGGGAGAAAAAAAAACCAACAAAAAAAACCCACACAACCATCTTATTGAACCCACTGAACAATGAAGAAGCAAGTGCCTGAAGACCAAAACAAAAAGCACAAAAAAAAACACCAAAAAAGAAAAAAAAAATAACAAAAGGATGAAATGAACATATTCACCATGTTCACAAAATATTTAAAAATACATAAACAGGAAATTTATATCTGCAATGGTTAAAAATTTTATATAAAATATTAGCTTACTGTAGTAGTAGATTGGTGGAATATAATTGAAATACATCTGCTCCAAGATTGCTGTCGCAACAATGAAGGACTATGGCAAGCATGTGATGAACGATGATCAAGAAATTGTCATCTTATACATACATACGTTATGAAAAAGTTACAACTTAATCAAGAAGGAAGTAAGACTCATACATACAAAAAGAAGGCCCTGTGCTTGGGTAAAGTGCTACTGGTAGATATAACTACAGGGCTGCAATTGTGCTTTCCTAATAAGGAGGTGACAGTAGTTATATTGTCAATAATCAATGGACTTCGCACAGTCTGACTTGATTGCAAGGGAAACTGTACACTCCGATCTATAGCTTTCGAAATCACAAGAGAAAATTATTATTCAAACGTATGAGGCAACTGCCTGTACGACCGTCCCAACACCCAAGTAACGAGCTGCTGGTTATTGAACGAATTAATTTTCCAGTCCAATATCTATTCCATGTTCTGTCCCTAAATGATTTTGCTGCAGATGAGAGACTATAATATTACCCATATTGAAAATCTTTCAAGAAAATAAAATTACCCATTAGTGTAATTATATGAAACTACAATTTCATCTTGTAAACAAAATTTTCCAGTATTAAAGAGAACAATTTCATGTATCCTTTTTTTGTCCTCTATATCATTTTCTTCAAACTTCCTTATGTTTTTAGATTTTACCTTAGTAGACAAAATATTTGTTGACGCAAGTGACAAACACAAGCACATACACACATACTCTCTCATTGACAAGATACGATATACAATGTCTATAGATATGCATATTGTCAGTAATTGTTTAACTAGAACAGGAAAATGCTTAGAGCTCATTGAAGAGCACACCAAAGTTCTAAATATATGATCCTTATTATTTGAGTACTTTTTTAGATATTACATTTTTTTCACGCTGTTCCATAAACTTTGCGTCCAAAATACAATCCCAAAGTCCACAGTAATTTCTCACTGAAACACCAATTCATTGAATGAATACAAATCAAGATTTACGTCCCAAACTGTGTGACTGTGTAGGTTACTATACTGAATACACCATGGTTGACTTGAGATTTCCATTTACTGACCTTTAAACTAGACATATCTAACAACGGTGCTAATGCTTTTTTTATTTGTCCATTGTGGGGCCCCTTAGCAATATATGTACTGTCATTTCAATTTTCATGACAAAACTACTTTTAATTGATTCAAATTTACGAAACAAAAAAACAACATACAGCAGTGAAGGTGCATGAATGTCTGACGCACCTCAGTGAAGACACAACAAAGTAAACCATTGCATAGAAAAAAAACACCAAAAAACAATAAAAACAAACAACTCTTTCCTTAATAAATCTTGACACCTATCATGTCTCTTACCTAGAAGAGATTGCCAAAAATCAACTTCCACTTCTTTCTCAGAAGGCCTGCATGAAAGCCCCATCTCCCACACTCAGTGCACACACGTACAGACAGCAGAAAGAAATCACACTATATCATATATCGGGTTGCCTGCTTATTTTTTCTATTTCTCTCCTGGTTTCCAGATGTCCCCACCCACCCCTAGATCTGACAGACAAGTAACAGATATAATTAATTCCAAGCTACGTGTGTAGTCACCTCTACTGTCTTATTAGTGCTTCATCCTAGACATCTTATTCTAGAGAGGGATGTGCGATTATCTGTTACTTTACCTGCTTATTACTCTAAGTATTCTATGCATGGCTAAGTTCCTTAAAACTTTGTCCTGATCAGATTTTTACATAACTTGTACATTCAGGATGTTTAAACTTTACATACTGCATTCTAATTTCAACTGTTATGAAATGCATAGATTTATCAGAATAAGATCCATTCTATGTATTTATAAGAATTTTAACTTAATTATTACTTTCTACATTAAATGTTTACTTCTTATACCAAACATTTTCTCAGTCAAAAAAAAATTAAAAAATTATTCGATTATTCTTAATCATTTTATTCAATTAAATTCCATGTTATAAAAATTCCCACAAACCCTTACTTTGAAGAGAATTTTGGACAAAGTACAAAGTTATAATAATCAAAGGTACAGTGTTAATAAAATTTTCAAATTCCATTTCCAAATATTTGTAGTACAGCTAAATCCCTCATAATAGTTGTATTTTGGAAATCTTTAATTACACCATACTTTCGAAACAAAAATGTTCTCATTTTAATCTCAACTTGGTACAACATCATACATGTAGCTGCGCCAGGAGCAAATGTGTATAGCTGTACAATAAAATTTGTGTCTTGACCAAATTTCACTTCAAATTATTTTACAATTACATATTTACTTTGTATACACACTGACCAATTCACTGGATTTCATTCAGAGCCTTGTAAATGGTAAAATATGCTGCATCAGCTGGGATGGCAATCAATAATAACACTCTTATAGCTGTACACGCATGATACGCCTATGTACACATGCATCTTCCTTGCTAAATCCAGCTTAATTAACCAACCATCAGATATTAGGCATTCACCAACTACGACATAATGAATAGAATTATCAAAAATATATAAATCTTGTTGTGTACCAGTTTGGTTATCAGGACTAGACAATCATATTAATAATAATATTGATTTCCTGGGAAAATTTTGTCAAGTAAGCAAATTAATTAAATGTCTAAAATGTGAAACGCAGGGTGTCAAGCCATTTTTGACCAATCCTATATAGGAAAATAGGATTTTTCACTATGAAAATATAGGGTATATATAGGATAAAATTTTGCAAATAATTGAAATTTCAAGCATAAATGTTTGGCCTCCTCCTCCCCTTTAGCCATACCTCACCTCACCTCCCTTTTACTTGAAACACAGAAACGTATTGTTACTACTTATAACACCTCTTTAACAACTAAAAAATAGCAGTTAGCTACATGTATTACAATTTACTTAATAATCTAACATCAGTTGACCATATGATATCTTTTTCACTTCTTTTTCAATTTCTTTTTAGGTGGCTGGTCACCAGTTAAAGTTTTGAAATCATTTATACCTCAAGAAATATAATAATGTTTTGACTTGTAGAAAGTTTTTTTATTTTGAAAGAAATATGTTTTAAAGATGACAGATTTTGTTATCAAAAGCAGATTATTATTAATTACTGTACAAATTAAAATGAAACATAGCTAGTACTGAGTGGGCATTCATGTCACTTATTCTTAAAATTCAAATTTATTTATTAATTGATACAAGTGCTCTGCGGT